>OZ037780.1:16081860-16096860 GCA_964035525.1 Porites cylindrica | reverse complement strand
TTATTGAGGTTTTTCTTGCCTGTCGCCAGCGACAGGCATCAATATTTTTTACCTGTCACTTCCTAAAATTACCTGAAATCGACAGGTAGACAGGTATTATTTCAAACCCTGGGGATGGAAACGGTCAAAGAGGATCATGGGGCAGAGTTTGCCACACACGGGGGCGGAGAAGGTACAGAAGACTTGGTGCTCACAATTGCATCTGGTTGTGAATTCCTGTCTTGAAAACCAACAGACAGACTGTTGTTGGTCCGGTAAGCAGTCATTGTTTGAGGAAGAAGGAAAAACACAGCACAAAATGGCCAGCAAGCAACAAGCTATTGGGACAACACTTTGCGAAGAACGGCAAGCAAGCAACTGCATATACAAGTCACATAAATTATGCTAAATTATTAATTCAATAAATTTGCATAAATAAGGTAGTTTTATCCTTTTTCGCCTGACAAGTTGCCATAAAACATCACAAACTTATGACGAAAATAGAAAAAGTCTTGCATTTTATACAAAATATAATTATTGGCAGCAATGTTTAAAAGATATTTTTCTGCCTGTGGTATTGTTCATGGCAACCAGAATGACGCTTTACACAGGTTCTGCAGCCAAATCCAGTTCCTTTGCGCTTTACTCCTTTTACACCGATGCAACAATGGAGGCATCTTCCAAACTTGAGATGTGCCAACTCAATGAGATTGACAGAATCATGCTCTCTTCCATGAAAAGGAGTGGGAGGCAGTGCTGGTGGTGGGCCAGGCTGACGGCGGCAAGGAAAATTTCCAATCAACTTTTGGATGACTCCAGACATAAATTTGTCATGTTCAAGTGGCTTTGGAGGTTTTCTGATGCTGGCATGTTCATAATTTTGAAATTTTCGTTGTAGATAATGTATGTATTCACGATGATTGCTTCCAAAAAGTTCACAAACATTCTTACCCACCACCTCCTCGACTTGCGGTCGATTGCATAATGGTTATATCAACAGCACCCATATTCTTGTTCTAGTCAACTGCACAGGGTGGGCAAGGTAAAATTGCATTTTCACCTCTTCTCAGTTTCCGAGAGATTGTGCAATTACCATGAGAGGAGTGCACATATGATAGGAAAGAGACATGTTTTGTGTCTTTCCACACAGTGCAAAATGTTGTTTTGCATGCCACAGTGTGAAAATCACCCCGATTCATCTGCTTTAGCAGGTTTTTATTCTGCAAAGCCTTTGGGTATTCTTTGCGGTTTGTCCCTATTGTCCCCACAACATTGATTGATGACTCCTTCAGCTCTTGCAATAGGGGAATGCTGGTAAAGAAGTTGTCAATATACACTACAGTTTCCTTGTCACGAAGTTGCATAACAAGGTCCGTAACAACTCGATGTGCTAAGCCTCTCTCAGAATTTCTACCACTTTTCCCTGTATACACTTGAAAATCATACAGATATCCACAGCATGAACAAGCCAATTCCAAGATTTTGGTGCCCCTTTTGATCGGTTTCATAGGAAGAAATTTGCTTGAAAGGATTTTTTCCTTTTCCTTTTACCATATGTTTGTTGACACAAACTTTCTGGCTAAGATTGTAAGCTTGTTTGAATTTTTCTCTCATGACATTGATCATTGGCCGTAATTTGTACAGCTGATCAGAGCCCTCATCAGTAGGAGAAGGTTGTCTTGAATTGTCAGCCAAATGACAATTCTGCCGCAGTTGCCAGAATCTGTTTCTGGTAGAAACATTTTGTATTGCAGGAACAGCAAAAACCCAATTGCGAGAAAAGTAGTGATCAAAATTAGGTAGCCTGTGTACAGCCATAAAAACTAGTGCTCCAACAAATGCTTTCGTTTCATCTTTATTGGTATCATTGAACCAAGATTTTCTCTGTTTCTGAGCAACATAAATGTTAGTTTGTTCCACTAAAACATCCCAGAGTTCTTCTGGAAATAAAAGACTAAAAAATTCATATGGCTCAGACTCAATAACTTGAAGGGTGACAGGACCATGTTGTCCTCTAAAATCAGGAAGTGAAACAACAACATCCTCATCAAGATTTCCCCACCTTACAGTTGAAACTTCTGCACTACCCCGGATTACAGGGGATCGTGATGGCTCCCTTCTTGTAGTGGTTCCACGCACCCTTCCTCCATGTGGCCTTCCTCGGCTTCTTCCACTTGATCTTCCTCTAGTGGATGTTGTTGTTTCATTTCACCGTGCTTCACCTTCACTGTCACTCGACTGATCTAGCGAATTATCTTTGTGCTCAATAGCCCTTTCCGAATTGTCTGAATCATCAGAGTCCGAGCTAGGCTCAAACATATCACTCGCATCATCTCCATCTTCGCCTTCAAAGTCAGAGATATCACTATCACAATCCTGCGAACTTCTTCCGCAGTGTAATATCTTGTTCTTCTCCCAGCCATGTTGTTATCCCTCTGCGGATGTTTTAGCAATTTTAAGCGAAAAATGACTCAATGGTAGGTTGAAATGTAAAGATTGATTTACCTACGCCATTTCTAAATATCCTTCCGGGCATTTAAATAGAAAGTTTGAAGAAAAACAGGCAAATTCCAGCGATATATCGAAGAGAACCACGTGAAAAAACTCTGAAGACTCGAAAACAACCTCAAACATCAAAACGAGGCTGAAAGCTGCCTTTAGAGCAATTCCCTTCATGTTAGAGGCCTGTTTTGTCCATGACGTCATATGCGCAGAATAATCCGCGCTTGTCAGATTAAGGGTTAATAGCACCCTGAATTTTGACGAATAACAGGTCTCACAAATCCACATACTTGCCGGTGACAATTTGGCTGTCTGTTTTCACCGGGATTGGCGAGAAACTAGGGCCAACCATGAACGACTGTTGAAGTAGGGGTCCCGAAGGCAAGCTGGCAACCAAGGAGCTATCACTGAATGGTACCGGGACAGAAGTGCCCACCCTGATGGAAGTGCTTAAAATCGGTGAGCACGGGGTTGCGAATGTGGCAACAAAGGATGGCACAGTAAAATAAGGCCTACCTTGAGTCGCTGAAGGCAAAGGTATTGGCTGTTGCTCCTGAAAAGCACCCCCCCCCCCCCCCCCTTGGAAGATAAGAAGGTATTCATTTGCTGAGACGAACTGGGTGATTGAGCAGGAATGCCCCCAGAAGTTGATGGTAATGCTGCACAAGCTGTTTCAACTGTTTATTAATAATTGTAAATTTTACAGAAAGCAATATCACTGCCCTCAGTTAGCAGATTAGCTAGTCGAGGTGAGCAGTGGTTACACAAATAGCTTAAATACAAGAAAGACTAGAGAAAAAGAGTAAAATTTGTGAAATAAATAAATGAAAGTAAATTCAATTCAGCTAAGTTTACAATCATGTATGCTGCAAATATAAGAAGCCAAGTTTTCAGGAAATTTTTGTTATAAAGTTGGGTTAATCAATATAATCATATTTTGGAGTAACGTGTTGTGGACATTGATTTTAAAGTTATTTTGGACATTTGACGCATTTCACATGGATAACTATTCCAGATTTTTACACCATGTCTTGAAAAAGACTTAGTTTGTTTGTCTAACCTTGAGTGTTTAACATAATAGCTGAATGACCAAGCAAAGTCGAGCCCACATTGCTCGAGGTAGGGCCAGGATCTTTTTCCACCTCTAGGGAAGCGTTAGCCGCGTCAACGACTAGAGCTAGGAATGTCAGATTGGGAACACTTTAGCAGCAACAGGAACAGAAATGGTCAAAGAGGATTGTGGCGCAGAGTTTGCCACACACAGGGGCGGAGAAGGCACAGAAGACTCAGCGCTCAGAAATGCACCTGGTTGTGAATTCTTGTCTTGAAAACCAGCAGACAGACCGTTGTGGGTCCAGCAAGCAGTCATTGTTCGAGGAAGAGTAAAAAACACAGCACAAAATGGCCAGCAAGCAACAAGCTATTGGGACAACACTTTGCGAAGAACTGCAAGCAAGCAACTGCATATACAAGTCACAAGGTACCCCTGCGAGAGGCATTGGGCCACCCCCATCATGGCTGGGAAAACTGCTGACCAACATTGCTTAGAGGTTAACGTTGCCTAAGTTACATTTTAGCCACATTAAAAGTCATGATATATGTCTTACGACAAAACGCATTGTGTAACGATAATGAAATGTCCATTAGGCTAATACAACACATCTTGTTTCTTTGATCTTTGAAGCCTTTTCCTTGTTTCATCCCATTTTGTTTTCTTGAGCGGCAGGTCTTCAAGGTGGCAGGTGTTCTTTGACAATTAGATCTACTAAATTCTTAAATGGCACTTGTGTCACTAAGTGATCCTTTCAGGAGAAATAGATGAATAATTGTTATCAAAATAGGTTTCTATAAGTATATTACTTTCTTTTTTATGACAAATGAATATACTTTACGTGTGAATATGTGTTTGTCAGTATCCATTACCTTCCTTAAACAATTTTCGTCGCTGAGCACACGGTTGAAAATCATCCACAGCTCTCTCATTTACTGAAGGGTCATTCACATAACAGTAATGAAACCTTTCCCTGTTTTTGTCTGGAAAGGGATGTCTCACAAGGCTAAGCTTTTGTCCTGGTGTTCTCTTGCAATAATCATATTCCTTATGATCTGTAAAGAACACAAATATACGTAGTAATTATTATATTTTTTAAGGAACAACTCATGAGGTTGGATACTCCATAAAAATCTCTATACAATAGTGGCAGGCAGACATCTATAAAAAAAACTCAGAAAAACAGAATAATGCAAGAAAGAAAAAAAGTAAAGACAATATAATTTGGCATGTTACATTTTACCTTTGGAGATATTTTCAAAACTGGCTTTCCTGGTTTGAAAGAATGATAATATTCTGACTTCACCTAATGAATGAATGCTGCAGCTTTCGCCCAATACACCAAATGTTGGCCGCTCACTCTGCTTTAGGTTGCAAGAATTAACAATGCTATATATTGCACTAAAGCAATCTCCTTGTTTTTTGTCCAAGAAACAGCCACTGTCTTCCTTTTGTGTGGTGAAATTAATTTCCTTGGGCTTTCTGGAAAACAAGCTATTATTGGCCAAATAATGTTTCTCAAAATAAAAAAATAACGTAACATGCAATTCAAATGTGCTGATGGCAGTGTTATTTCACATGGCTTGGAGAAAGAATTGCACTACATACTACTACTGTTAACTTTAATATTATTTTTTGTGGCTCTTATTTAGTGCCGGTGGGTCAGATTGAAGTTAATGTCTCAGTGACTGGCCAACTGATTAAGCATATAGTAGAGGCTTAGAGACTGTGCTACTCCTACACGTTTTCAGTCCTTTAATTTAAACTCTTCTTCCAGCTGTGTTTTTTCTTTCTCTTTTGCTTCAGAAGGACCTGTTCAAACACATCTTATTATAAGAGTGGATACAACACACTACTGCCAGCCAGATTTGAGTAAAAGACTATTAAAACAAAACTGCTGAGGATTTGGAAACAAACTTTAAGAGAATTTTCTACTTATGGGAGTTAATTCTTAAAGGCTGTGACGACAAATACGAAGCCCACAAAAACTCAGAAAAATTAATAAAAAAGTCATTAATATTTCTAAGCCACAGTGCAGATAGGCCCACATGTGGTCAATAAGATATTTATTGAATAAGAAGGTTTATAATTTGATAAAAATGGATACATTATAACACAATTAGCTACTGCCCACAAAATTCTCAGTAAAATATTAAACTTGGTAGGATGTTGAAATGGGGTGACAGATGTAAGAAGTGTCATCAGGGCTCTTTAAAAACCATGTTGGGCAAACTAGTTGTAAACGTTGGGGTTGACTGGTGATTTGGCAAGCCTGTGACAAGAGGATGTTTTTTATGTGTGTATTTATCAAGAGCTTCGATCAGATTGGTCGTTTCAATTTTATCTGTATGATCTTCATTAATCAGTGAGCGCATTAGCTTTTGGTGTAGGGTTTTGTTGGAAAGTACACTTGCAGCTGTGTGTTTTTTCTTTCTCTTTAGTTTCAGCCATTGAAAACATCTGATGATAAAAGTGGATACATCACTGTTAGTTGCTGCCACCCACGTGTTGAATAAAACATTGTTAAATAATTATAGGAATCTTATAAACTTCCCCCTAAATAAGTTCCATCTCCTAGGCAGTCATCCAGTCGCAGACACACTGACGTCACTGCATGAAGACGGACGATTGCCATCGGATCCAACCTTGACAAGCGGCATCGCTTGACTGTTTTGAGTTGAACGAGGCATAATGGAAAAAAAATTACAGGCTGAAAGGCTGATGAGGGCTAATGAATCCGCAAAGATTCGCTCACAAAAGCACTGATCACAATGATCGCTAGAGGGCAAGGCTGTATGTAGTTTGCCCCTGCGAACTCCAAGGGGCACCCCCACACATCATGTGCAAACTGGGCGAGACCGCTGGCAGCATTAGCTTGAGATTAACCTTGCCTAAATTACATTTAGCCACATATAAGCTAAAAATTGATCATAGTCATAGATGTACTTTTTTACCTTTCTCTTGTTTCTTATCTGTTTATTCTGTTATTTCTTTCTCTTTAATTTCAGTTTCACTCATTGTCAACAACAGCAACAATAATTTATTTGCATTCCCATTTACATAGATGGTATTGCATAGAAGAAAAAAAATTTAAATAAATAAAGGATAATAGTAGAAATAGTTATTACAATTTCAATGATCAATAATAATTAGTTACAACATCCTGACTCTTCTTTCCTTTTATTGAAAGACTGGAAAACAAAATAACCTATTTTTTTACAAATAAAAGGGTCTATGTTATCAAAAAGAAATGATATTTTATCATGTTCATTTAGAGTATTAAAGATGGGATATTCCAAGATTATGTTATTAAAACACGTTTTCTTTATCCACCAATAAGAATCAGATTGAAGTAGTAACACGCACTCATTGAAACACATCTGATGATAAAGTGGATACCACACTGTTAGCTATGCTAGCCAAGTTTTAAATGAAACATAATTAAAACAAAACTTCATCATCATCATACTTTTTGACTTTTCTCTTGTTTCTTGTCTGTTTTTTCTGTTATTTATTTTGGTCTTCTTGACCGTTACTGTTAAATCATTTACCTTTTGTGGTGTCATCTTCTCATTGTTAAGCCACAGTCTCTTCAGGTTGGGAGTGCAGCTTAGAGGTTGAATCGAGCTGCTAATTCCTGCACCGAGAAGAGCATTTTCTCCATTTTTTTGGCATAGTTCTATCTTTTGCACTTGACCACAGCTGTCAAGCTAAACTCACGTACTGGTGTCATGAGCACATTGGTAAGCCAGTCTCCATATGTTAGGAGCACAGCTCAGATGTTGAATTAAGCTGTCGACTCCTGCACCTAGAAGAGCGTTTTCTCCATTTTTTTTTGTATAGTTCTATCTTTTGTACTTGACCACAGCTGTCAAGCTAAACTCACGTACTGGTGTCATGAGCACATTGGTAGCCAGTCTCTATATGTTAGGAGCACAGCTCAGATGTTGAATTAAGCTGTCGACTCCTGCACTTAGAAGAGCGTTTTCTCCATTGTTTTTGTATAGTTCTATCTTTTGTACTTGACCACAGCTGTCAAGCTAAACTCACGTACTGATGTCATGAGCACATTGGTAAGCCAGTCTCTATATGTTTAGGAGCACAGCTCAGATGTTGAATTAAGCTGTCGACTCCTGCACCTAGAAGAGCGTTTTCTCCATTGTTTTTGTATAGTTCTATCTTTTGTACTTGACCACAGCTGTCAAGCTAAACTCACATACTGGTGTCATGATCACATTGGTAAGCCAGTCTCTATATGTTAGGAGCACTGCTCAGATGTTGAATTAAGCTGTCGACTCCTGCACCTAGAAGAGTGTTTTCTCCATTGTTTTTGTATAGTTCTATCTTTTGTACTTGACCACAGCTGTCAAGCTAAACTCAGGTACTGGTGTCATGATCACATTGGTAAGCCAGTCTCTATATGTTAGGAGCACAGCTCAGATGTTGAATTCCTGCACCCATCACCTTTTATGGAGTCATCTTCACATTGTCAAGCCACGGTCTCTTCAGGTTAGGAGCGCACTGCACATGATGAGTCATGCTGCTTATTCCTGCACCCATCACCTTTTGTGGAGTCATCTTCACATAATCAAGCCACAGTCTCTTCAGGTTGGGAGCGCAGTTCATATGTTTAATCAAGCTGCTTATTCCTGCATCCATCACCTTTTGTGGAGTCATCTTCACATTGTCAAGCCACAGTCTCTTCAGGTTGGGTGCACACTTCACATGATGAATCAGGCTGCTTATTCCTGCATCCATCACCTTTTGTGGAGTCATCTATCTTTACAAAGTCTCTTTAGGTGAGAAACGGAGGTCAGATGTTGAATAACACTGCTTATTCCTGCACCCATCACTTTTTGTGGAGTCATCTTCACATAATCAAGCCACAGTCTCTTTATGTTGGAAGCGCAGCTCAGATATTGAATTAAGCTGTCGACTCCTGCACCAAGAAGAGTGTTTTCTCCATTGTTTTTGTATATTTCTTTTTTTTCCACCTGAAGTGGTGTCATCTTCACATTGTTAACCCACAGACTCTTCGGGTTAGTAGTGGTCTCCTTATCAGGGAGTAACCAGTAAAATTTACCGGCTGAACAATACTTCTTACCACCTGCAACCAGTTGAAGGTTTACTAAAATGAAATAAGTAGTTTTAAAAAATACACAAGTTGTGATCAGAGCCAATCAAGGAAATGAATGAATAATATGGAAAAGTACTAAAGTATACACAGCTTTTATTTTTATGGGCCAGGCATTTTGGAAAGAGGACATCGAAGACAGAGTAAAATTATTGGGATCAAACGTTTTAAATTGTTGTCTTAAGATAACAACGGCCGATTTGCGTAAAATAGGTCTTAAAATGAGGGAATGACATTTCCAAGAATTTAGCTTCCTCTAGGTTGGGGTCGTGTCCCTCACTCGTTTACTTCAATTCTGTTCTTAACTTGCCTGATAGGCTAATGTTTTTTTCTTTTTTTTGAAGAAATTCACATTAGAGAAGAACCTTATTCAATCCTGCTCATCATAAATTTTTTGGGGGCTTATTAAAATGACTCTTGGGCTAGTACTTGCTAACTGCCATGTGCCCGAATGACAAGCTGTAAAACTGACTTTGTTAGCCCACTGATGTATGATTTAATCCAGGACAACCAGAGGGCAAACTTCACCACAATTAAAGCAGTTTTTTCACCTGTGATGTCTAAGATGGCCGAGGAAGGACAGCAATGGCATTTTCCGATGATTTGGCATCTCATGTAGGTCACCATCTCTCACTCTTTAAAGTGTTCTAAATGCCCTGGTGCTTTAAAAAAAGTCAAGCATTTTCTGGTTGTGACAAAGTAGCAATTACTGAATATGAACAACTCTACAAATCCAGCAAGAAGTGTGGAGTATAGTGTATGGTTGAGCTAGTGTTGCACACAAAAGTGAATGTTCAGTTCCACTAACACATGTCAAGAATCAAACTGGTCACTGAGTTAAATAATTATGTCTGCTGCTCATGTATTATTATTCACTATTCACTGAGATAATTTTTATTGTTATAGTTCAACACACAAAGTGATCTCAACAGTATCAAAAATAAAACCATTAAAAATTTGAATCGGATTGACTGGTCAACCAAAATGCCATGCCACCAATGAGAATCAGCAGTGTTGAATGGAACGTGACAGCGAGGAACAAGATTCATGTACACCCTTTACACAGGAGGTGGCTGATAGTCAAGCCAACCTTAGCGTTTATGCCAGCAGTGTTTACTTCATCAATTAGGAGTGAGGGACCAAGATCATTGATACCCCTTGCTTGTTGAAAAGGGACATTCTTATTTTGAGGGTATTGACTATCACATTACTCACAGATGTGCCAATGAGCTGGATGAGGTCATATTCTCTATCACTTAGTATTAGCTATTTATAATAAATTCCAATGATTGAAAAATGCTATCATTTACAGAGATTAAGTCCATCTAGCTACTTAGACTGTAAGCTTGCTACAGGCACATTGACACATACATGAATGGAAATAATGCTTACCACATCCTCCTTCTTATTCATAAAATAAGAAAAATAATGATATACTAAGAAAATCGTTCAAGACAAGGTTATGATATGATGAATACAACTATTTCTAACTTACAGCAGCATTAATAGAAGGATGGTTTAGTTTTGTTAGTTTATTTAACCTTGCTTTTAAATGTATACTAGGGACAAAAACGGGTTGTAAACGAAAGAGATAACAAAAAGAGATAAACATAAAATAACAATCAGGTGTGGGCTTCAAAGCCATTACAGCTGAGCCATTTGTCAGTCACACTGGTCACCTAAGGTCACTATTCGTGGGCAGTTCTTTACTCAGTGGAGGTGGAAGATCATGTCTTGCTGTCTGATGAATAACATCCCCTTGTATTTTAAACCCTTAAAATCATCAGTTTTGCCAACTTCCTTGGAAAATATTCCTGACCTCAGGGAAAACCTTTTTGGTATTGTCAGGGTACAACACAAACTGGTACGGTTTATTATGTGCAAAAAATCTTGTTCAAACTCTTTTCCCAAGTTGATGGCCAGAACACCATGTTGGCTTGAACTTTGGATTTTTAGATCTATCTCACTGGAAATTGATGCTCTGTGAGGCAAAGTTTGGTAGGGGCAAAAGGCCACCTACTTTCTGTTCTGACGATGTGGTTTCCAGTTTTTCAACGGCTCGTTAATCACTTCCTTACAAATTTGCTTGGCAATGCAATTGGGCAGTTACTTGCCTTCTTGAACAGGATGTACCCAGCCCCCGCACCATAGGATCCTCATGGTAGATGGAGTGATACCACTTTTGGTACTTGTCTGGTTATTGGTAAGTTTCTAAAAGTTGATCACAAATCCACGCAACTCATGATCTTGACTCACTGGGAAAGATACTGGCTGAACCTGTGGCTGGCAAACAAGATTGCAAGGCACTCCTTCCCTTTATGTTAGGGTGTATCATCTCTCTCTTGGTGTTAGACTCTGTGAAGCAATTGCTACTGGCCGACCATTGTCAAGAGGAACTTCCCTTGATACTTTTTCACTGGCGTAACACTGGAGGGTGACTTATCTTCTTGTTGCAATCATAGAAACTGAGAGAGAGGTGGTTAACGTCAAGCTTCGTATTTTCCTGGAAGGCTGTCATTTGGTGCTCAGTCTTCTTAGAAGCTGTGATACTTCTACAATTGTTCAGTTCTTCAATTTTAACTCTTCTTGCTGCTGTTTGTTTTCTTTCTCTTTTACATAAGCAGGACCTGTTAAAACACTTGGTTATAAAAGTGGATACAAAACACTACTGCCAGCCAAAGTTTGAGTAACCCACTATTAAAGCAGGTACTTTTGGGAGTTCATTCTTATGGGCTGTGGAGACAAATACAAAGCCCACAAAAACTGTCATTAGTATTTCTTAGCCGTGGTGCAGATATGCCCACATAATTATGTTCAATAAGAGATTTATTGAATGAGTGAAAAAAATGTTTGCCAGTATAAGACGGTTAATAATTTGATAATAATGGATACGTTATAATACTTCCAGCCAAATTTTTAATGTTGGGCAAACTAGTTGTGGTCGTTGAGGTTGACTGGTGATTTGGCAGGCCTGTGACAAGATGTTTTTTATCTGTGTATTCAGCAAGGGCTTGGATCAAATAGGTTGTTTCCATTTTAACTGCGTGATCTCCATTAGTGAGCGCAATGGTTTTAGGTGTAAAGTTTTGTTGAAAAGTATACTTGCAGCTGTGTATTTTTTTTTTCACTCTCTTTAGTTGCAGCCATTGGAAACATCTGACAATAAAAGTGGATACAACAATATTTTATTAGTTACTGCTACAAATGTATTGAATAAAACATCGTTAAACTGTGAACTCACCCTTAGATAAGTGCAATCTCCTGGGCAAAGTCACCCAGTCCTATTAACTAAACATTGATCAAAGTCCTACCTTTTTACTTTTCTGTTCTTTCTACACTGTTTATTTTGTTATTTCTTTCTCTTTGATATCATTTTCACTTATTGAAACATCTGATGATAAAGTGGATACCACACTGTTAGCAACGCTTGCCAAGTTTTGCATAAAAAATCATACTTTTTGACTTTTTTCTTGTTTTTTTTTTTTTCCTCTGGTTTTTCTGTGGTTTATTCTGGTCTCCTTGACCCACTGCTATTAAATCATTCACCTTTTGTGGAGTCATCTTCACTTAATCAAGCCCCAGCCTCTTCAGGTTGGGAGTGCAGCTGATATGTTGAATCAAGCTGCTTATTCCTGCACCCATTACTTTTTGTGGAGTCATCTTCAGATATTCCAGCCACAGACAATCTCTTCAGGCTGGGAGTGCAGCTCATATGTTGAATCAAGCTGCTTATTCCTGCACCCATTACTTTCTGTGGACTCACCTTCATATAATCAAGCCACAGTCTCTCTTAAGGTTGGGAGCGCAGTTGAAAGGTTGTGTTCAGCTTCTCATTCCTGCATCTAGAAGAGTACTTTTTCCATTGTTTTAGTGTATTTTTTTTATTGACCACTGCTGTCAAGCCAAACATCTTTAGTGGTGTCATAATGATAAAGTGAATACCACACTGTTAGCTATACTTGCCAAGATTTAAATAAATTATAATTAAAACAAAACTTCATCATTATCATACTTTTTGACTTTTTTCTTGTTTCCTCTCTTGTTTTTCTGTTATTTATTTTGGTCCTCTTGACCGCTGCTGTTGAATCATTCACCTTTTGTGGAGTCATCTTCACTTAATCAAGCCACAGTCTCTTCAGGCTAGAAGCCCAGCTCAATCAAGCTGCTTATTCCTGCACGCATTGCTTTTTTTGTGGATTCATCTTCACATAATCAAGCCGTTAAGTCTCTTCAGATTAAGAGCTCAGCTAATTTGTTGAATCAAGCTGCTTATTCCTGCACCCATCACCTTTTATGGAGTTGTCTTCACATTGGTAAGCCACAGTCTCTTCAGGTTGGGAGTGCAGCTCATATGTTTAATCAAGCTGCTTATTCCTGCACCCATTCCTTTTTGTGGAGTCATCTTCACATTGTTAAGGCATAGTCTCTTCAGGTTAAGAGCTCAGCCTATTATGTTTAAACACGCTGCTTATTCCTGTACCCATTACATTTTATTGGAATCATCTTTCCATTATCAGGCCAAAGTCTCTTCAGGAGAGGGGCTCAGCTAGTTTGTTAAATGAAGCTGCTTATTCCTGCACCCATTACCTTTTGAGGAGTCATCTTCACATAATGAAGCCACAGACAACAGTCTCTTCAGGTTGGGAGCGCAGCTTATATGTTTAATCAAGCTGCTTATTCCTGCACCCATTACCTTTTGAGGAGTCATCTTCACATAATGAAGCCACAGACAACAGTCTCTTCAGGTTGGGAGCGCAGCTTATATGTTTAATCAAGCTGCTTATTCCTGCACCCATTACCTTTTGAGGAGTCATCTTCACATAATGAAGCCACAGACAACTGTCTCTTCAGGTTGGGAGCGCAGCTTATATGTTTAATCAAGCTGCTTATTCCTGCACCCATTACCTTTTGAGGAGTCATCTTCACATAATGAAGCCACAGACAACAGTCTCTTCAGGTTGGGAGCGCAGCTCATATGTTTAATCAAGCTGCTTATTCCTGCACCCATTACCTTTTGAGGAGTCATCTTCACATAATGAAGCCACAGACAACAGTCTCTTCAGGTTGGGAGTGCAGCTCATATGTTTAATCAAGCTGCTTATTCCTGCACCCATTACCTTTTGAGGAGTCATCTTCACATAATGAAGCCACAGACAACAGTCTCTTCAGGTTGGGAGCGCAGCTCATATGTTTAATCAAGCTGCTTATTCCTGCACCCATTACCTTTTGAGGAGTCATCTTCACATAATGAAGCCACAGACAACAGTCTCTTCAGGTTTGGAGCGCAGCTCATAAGTTTAATCAAGCTGCTTATTCCTGCATCCATTACTTTTTGTGGAGTAATTTTCACATTGTTAAGCCACAGTCTCTTTAGCTTAAGAGATCAGCCAATATGTTGAATCAAGTTCACCCATTACTCTTCATATAATGAAGCCACAGTCTCTTCAGGTTAGGAGCTCAGCTAATATGTTCAATAAGGCTTCTTTTTCCTGCACCCATTACTTTTTGTGGAGTCATCTTCACATTGTCAAGGCACAGTCTCTCCAGCTGAGGAGCTTAGTTGAGATGTTGTATTAAGCTGCGAATTCCTGCATCTAGAAGAGTGTTTTCTCCATTGTTTCTGTATAGTTCTGTTCACCACTGCTGTTAAGCTAAACATCTGTAGTGGTGTCATAATGATAAAGTGGATACCACACTGTTAGCTATGCTAACCAAGTTTTTAACAAATTATAATTAAAACAAAACTTTATTGTCATCATACTTCTTTTTTTTCTTTTTTTATTCTCTGTTTTTTCTGTAATTTTTTCCTTCTCTTGACCGCTGCTTAAATCATTCATCTTTTCTGGAGTCTTCTTCACATAATCAAGCCACCGTCTCTTCAGGTTAGGAGCTCACCTAATATGTTGAATCAAGCTGCCTATTCCTACACCCATATTAACCTTATATGGAGTCATCTTCACATTGTCAAGCCACAGTCTCTCCAGGTGAGGAGCTTAGTTGAGATGTTGTATTAAGGTGCTAATTCCTGCATCTAGAACCGTGTTTTTTTCCATTTTTTCTGTATAGTTCTGTTCACCACTGCTGTTAACCTTAACATATTAAGTAGTGTCATAATAAAAAAGTGGATACCACACTGTTAGCTATGCTAACCAAGTTTTTAATAAATGATAATGAAAACAAAACTTCATCATCATCGTACTTTTTGACATTTTTCTGTTAGTTTTTTTGGTCCCTTTGACCGCTACTGTTAAATCATTCATTTTTTCTGGAGTCATCTTCACTTAAGCAAGCCACAGAGAATCTGTTCAAGTTGGGAGCGTTGCTCATATGTTCA
>OZ037780.1:15914360-16061860 GCA_964035525.1 Porites cylindrica | reverse complement strand
ATCTTTTTCAACTTTTCTCGTTTTCTTCGCGGGAATGGGTAAACGTTTTAAACAACGAGACAAGATCCTGGGTATTTTCCTTTTGCTTAGCAACTGTCCTTTTTTTCTTTGTTTACATCCGACAAGAGATCAGAGGTGCCTGCTTTACTTGTACTTTCACGTGAGTCTACATCCTACAACGGAAGAATCTAGGGATCAATTTTGGTTTCTGGGAAACTGCCCACCTACCCCGCCCCAAACCCAACATTTTGCCCAAAATGAGTGTTAATGTTGACTTAGAGGAGGGGTAGGTGGGCAGTTTCCCAGAAACCTAACTTGATCCAAATCTAGATTTGCAGAAGGACTATGTGATCATTTTTGACGGTTTTTTTTGTTGCCAAAAAGAGCAACAGGTCTCACTGTATCATCGACATGAAATATATCATGCATTTCATCGAAGTCTGCGCATTTTCTCATGGGGTTGTTACCGCTCTTGTTGTTATAATCAAGACAGGTCATGTAAGACCTTTTTGAATTCTTAAACTTTGTTTTACAGGCTTTAGTTTCACACTCTTTAAAACCCTTTGAGTTCATTATTCCCGCAATTTCATTCCAAATGATTTTGTTTTTTTTTTTTTAGGATCTTTGAAGCTTTCCCTTGTAGTTTTGGCCGTATATTTCCAACAACTGTAGAACCCCTGCCCTTGACCAAAATTTGCACTGGATAGTGGAAGTTCCTGTCTGTAAACTTTGGCTTGGTACTGTTACAGGGCTTTCAGGTCTATGGGCACCAACGGCTTGTTCTTCCGGAAAAGGACTGCAGCTGAGGACTTCTGAAGCCGGGCAAGGCTGTGGAAGAGGCATCTGGGTTCAATGTAATGAAATTTCTGCAAGTGCAATTCAAAGCGTAGCTATTGTTTTCTGACCCTAAAACAATGGGTACACCTGTAAATTACACTTGTAAAAGTTTTATTTAATTGAACCCCGATATCCGTGTTGTGGAAGAGGTATCTGGTTTCCCAGCAGAAAATGGTACCATTGCTCTTGTATGTCGGGAGAATAAACAAAATTACAACTTTATCATTTCATGCTGAGACAACAGAGTTGTCATTTGCCGAACGTTAATCACTCAAAAGGTTAAGATTATAGGCTTAAGCTTCATAGTACATCCTTCGGATTTCAAATCCAATGAATCCTTTTTCAAAAAGGATTCACCAGATCAAAAATCTGGATTTAGATTTGCCGAAAGAAACGCGAAATCCTTTTTAAGATGTAAAATCCGTTTTTGGATTCACCGAAAGGAACAAACCCTAAGATTCGAACTTTTAAGTTGGACAACTGCATATAGTGATCTATGACTCAATTTAACCTTAATTTGTCGACTGTCAACTAATGCCCCATTCACATCAATTAAACATGTTTAAAGACAGACACGCACAACTGGAACACAGGTTTTTTGACAGGGTTCAAATGAAATTCAACATGTTTTGTAATTTGCACTAAGTTTGCAATTAACTTAAGTCTGAAAGCAGCTTTTAAGAAGGAGACAATTTTAAACCGTGTTTAAACTAAACAGCTTTTAAACATGTTTAAGCTTTGGTGTGAATGGGGCTTAACCCATTTCATAGGCTTTCCAACGAAGTTATTAATATCAAGGGGTGACCGAATCCCGGGGGGGGGGGTACTCCCTAATATGGGCTATATAGGTATGTGCGGCCCCAAAGGGTAGGGTTTTTCAGCCGTTTTGGTCATAAATAGGGTATCGATTTTGGCTATTTTGCCGCCATTTTGGTCGTAAATAGGGTAACGATTTTTACACTGTAGTCTTGAATGCACTTTTTTAGAAGAAGCTACTTCCTTATCATGTCCCCCTCCTTCCATCCGCGCTTTGCCTTCCTCTTCACCGGCTGCTTTGTAGGCTAGAAAATACAAGCAACAAAAGCCCTTCACAAAATAGGGTATCAAATTTTTGGTTAGGTCATAAATAGGGTAGGGAAAATCGCAGATTTTGGTCATAAATAGGGTAAGGGTTTTGGGAAGCGGGCCGCACACCCCTACCCAATATTTCTGCGAGTACCCCCCCCCCCCCCCGGGGACCGAATTTGTCACACAATGTAATGTTACAAATTAAAATGTCTCTGAAAGCAAAGCTGAAAGCTATAAAACCACTCACAATTTCTTTTTTTGGAAGATGGTCGATCAAACAGCTTATTACAAACTTATAAACTTGTACTATTAAAAGAAATATAGGCTTTGAAACATAGAATCCCTGTTGTGGAACGAACCGAAGCTGAAATGGTTGCTTTGATAATATTAACTCGGTGTTGACATACAGGAGTCGGCAATGGAAGCGTTTTTAGCACTTTTTTCGATACAATGAGATAAAAATCAAAAGGGTACAGTTACATATGTGTCTATTATCCGATATTCAAGCGGTAAGAAACATGTGGAAGGTTTTCCAGAGCAATTTTTAAATTGTTTGCGTAGGTATGTAGGGAAACATGTTGCCCCGTAAATTGATTTAGGTGGCAAAATGGTCTTCACGTTTCCGTTTCTCTACGGGTCACTTTTTGCGGGCCGCGGAAAAACTTTTCACACCGAAAGGATGTGCTTTAAGACCATACTAGTTTTCGCCTCAAATTCTATGTACCAGTGGGCTTTTCTTGGTGTAGAAGTAAGCAAAAATTAGCCTAGTCGCTCAAGCGATTCAAGTGGGGTAACTAAAACGGCCAGAAACAAGACTATTTTGACAGCTTTTCAAAAGAAATCTAGTGTTTTAGAAAGACCCGGCATAGTAAATCGAACCCAATCGAACTAAATTTCAATCGAACTAAATCGAACTCAATCGAACTCAATCGGTGGATTGAGTTCGATTGAGTTCGGCAATCGAACGAAATCGAACTCACCGAAAAGAAAAAAAATCAATCGAACCCAATCGAACGTTCGATTTTCGAACTCGTGATTTATGTAAAACAGACGTTGAAAATCCATTACCAGATCTTAGAAGCTCGAGTTACTTCAGCCCTGAGTGTAGCGCACGTGTTTTTCGTAAACGAAGAAATTCCGCAGAAATGGCTTCAGATGTGTTGTGGATCGTAAGCTTCAAATGTATAGTCAAAGGCAATAAAAGGGGGTGGTAGGCCTACACGACTTTTACCTCATGCCAAAATGCTGCTTATTCCAATAAAGTTGTTTTTATCTGCTGGGTAGATCATGCTCTGGAAGGTTCTGCATTTTACTGAGCAAATGTGGTTTTAGCCGCATGTTTCACACTGAGAGGGCATGACATATATATCTGTATATATCGATTGACTGTAGTTATTGTTTTCTGGTCGGCAGGATTTGCCCTCTGATGCAAGCGCATTTTCTTTGACCTCTTTTGAAGCGTAAAGCTTTTTTATTACGGCTGAATAAGGGTTCCAATTTTCTCCAAAGTGCCTTCTGGATCTGATCTAAGCGATTTTCTTTAGTCCGTGAGTGTAATGTTTTTCTGCAATGCTGTATTACGCTGGGCCCAGCCATAGGCGTACGGGCAATTTTTTGTCAGGGGGGGGCGGTAAACCATTTGCCCAAAAAATTCTTGCAAGTTGCCCAAATTTTTACAAAACCGTCGAACAGAAACGAGGGCCATACGATGCAACAACATAGGCCGTACTAACACATGAAAGTGGCTCGATACAGTTTTTCAGGGTCAATATCTATGAAGTTTTTTTTGAGCATAGACTACGACACCAAAAACAAACATTTGGAAAAATTGCCACCATAGTTGTATTAGATAAAGATGAAAATTTGTTATGATCAGGGTTGCAATAACATCGGAGTTGTCATAGCAACCACATGATGCCATTACCTATTACACTTGCAGCAACATTTTTCAATGGGAACTGTTCTTCCAAAATCGTTCACGGAAGCATTTTCCTCCAATAGTCGCCTCGATGTTCGTGAAGTTAAAACGGAATCTGTAAGAGCGTTGCGGAGATATTTTGGAATAAAGTTTCTATCGTTAGAAATGCTGTAAAAAAGGAAAATCTTGATGTTTGGCCGTTATCTGTTGAAAACGAAGCGCTTTTGACATGCAATTTCTCCTCATAGTAGTTTCAATTTTTTTAAAAAAGTGGGTAAAAGATCATGGAGATAGCTCTGGCCAAAAAAGAATTTGAGTATTTAGTATGTATCATGGCGCTCTTGTTAGCGGTTTTGTATACATTTCGGTCTACTTTAACAAATTAGTGAAAAATCTTTAAACTACTCGATAGATTTTTTTGTTAAAAAAATACGATTTTTAGCGTAATTCAAACTGAGAATTAGTCAGCCACTTCTTCACTTTCAGAGCCATTGCTGATGCTATCTGCCATACACTGTTCTACGAGTGGAGATGATTCTAGAAAGTTAGGCGGAAGTTTATTCTAATCAATTCAAGACTGGAAATAGCCCATTGCAGTACAGTACCCAACAGTAAAAAAAAACAGCACATGATACCCTTCCCTTATAACCAGAAACTCATTACGTGCTAGGCAACCACTGTCTCGTGTGAATGTAACAGTACTGGATTATTACGCCAACTTCAGGTTAAAATAGAAAATATTTATCTCTTCAAAATAATAATATAAAAAACACGGAAACGTCTTAAAAAACTGGCTTTGCCCAAATTTTCTCTCGCTGCCCAAAAAATCTGAGTTGCCCAAAATTTGGGGGGGCTGCAGCCCCCCTCGCCCCCCCGGCCCGTACGCCTATGGGCCCAGCTCGTCAGTTTTCTTTTCACTGAAAGTGTGGTGTTCCCCACGCATTCATCTCTTTGAAAAGTGCCAGTAATATTAGAATAAGAAATTAAACTACTCATAAGGAAACGAAACCACAGCTACCTTTGTCGCGACTGCTCGTATTCAAATTTATGCTTATGTTAACGTTATAATCACAGAAAAGAACGCAGCTGGGGCCTACATTTTGACTCTGAGTACAATTAATGAAAGGAGAGTCATCCTATAATCCCTCGAACGAAATCCATTTAATTGTGTTCGATTGAGTTCGGTTTCCGAACTCAATCGAATACAATCAGACGGATTGAGTTCGATTGAGTTCGATTTGTTCGATTGAATTCGATTTGTTCGGAAATCGAACTCACTGAAAGTGTGGTGTTCGATTTCGTTCGATTGCCGAACTCAATCGAACTCAATCCACAGATTGAGTTCGATTGAGTTCGATTGAGTTCGATTTTCGAACGTTCGATTTACTATGCCGGGAGAAAGAGCAAGTGAAGTGCTATGAAATGTCAAAAGTACATTGCTAGATGTTATCGCGTTTACCAGCGTGAGCGAAACGAAAATGCATCATTTTTGTCAATTTTCAAAGACGGCGGAAGGCCAAAATGGCGATTTTCAAACTTTCCTCGATTTTGAAAAAACTCGAGCGCTTTGGGACCTTTTAATGGTATTTTCGAAAATAACTCACTAAAGGCTTTATTTGGGCAAAATATGAAGAAAGTGAATATTTTGAAACTGTCGCCGGATTTTCGATATTTACAGAAACTGGCTCTTAATACATCTGTCCTCTTTATATAACTGCTACACCAGTACATCTTGTCAACAAACAAGAACGCGCTTACAGCGGCCACCACGTCTCGCCTTCTTGGAGATTAGATAGAAAAATGAGGAGGCGATTAATACTACAAGAAACATGATAATAAGAAATAATGACCTTTATTAAGGTATTAGATCTGCTATAAACCCTTCTATTGGAAAAATTTATTTCTAAAATGATTAAGAATTTTTGCAAAATAAAAATTACGCAAGCCTATCAAGCAAGAGCCGAGCTTTCAGGAAATTGATATGCGAGGTGTCAATTTTTACACCTAGGGGGTTATTTCCGATTTATATCGCAGGCTCAAAAATTCAATAATTTCGTATTTCTGGTTTTCTCTCGACAGCTAGGAATACCGTAATAAGAAAATCGGAACTGACTTATACTTAGTTTGTTCATTTACCTTTAAATTTCCGGCAGTAGCCAGTAAATTTTTCCTGAGATATTGGGGTGGAATTTTTTTGTAATGCCCTGTAACTTCAGGCCGCCGCAAAAATTCCAAAATATTCCGGGAATCGCTGGGAATTCAAAACATTTTTCCTTTACATCATGTGAATAAACCTGGTAAGTTTCAGCGCGGTATTATAAATCCTCAACTTTTTACATCGATTTGTTTTCAGTGCGGTCCAACACAGCCGCAAAATTGCCCTTAATCCGTCCTTAATTTTCGTCGCGCTGCGCTGTTTTCTTCCTCGCCATCTTGAATTCTTACGAGTAAACCGCTGTTCTTAATGTTTGTTGTGACACTGATCCGATTGTAGCTCGGAAAGTGGCGAGAAAATACGAAAATCTTCGTTTAAACTCGTTTCGTGACGTGCTCTCAGTAAACAATGTTTTAGCCTTAGCAAAGTGCTAATTTTCATAACATCATAACGGCGGCCTTATCTGTCATCGTCCTTACAAGGATCATATATCTGATGTGTCTCAAAACAGAAGGCTTTTTACAGCCATAGAAATAATTTAGAAATATCAAAACAATCGTACTTAATTTGAGGAAGCAGACTATAATTTGCCCTGGCTTACTTGAAACTCATAACATAACGCGTTATCGCGTGTCGGGTTGTGAAAAATGCAAAATTTCTTTCAATATTTCCGAAAACGCGCTCTTAGATACCAATTTTAGCCTTCGTTTTCTCGCCTAATATTTAACGAAAATGCTCTATTTTTGGAATTTGAGTTCAGGTTAAGAGTACATTTCAAATAAGCGATTTTATAAGCAAGATCATTTTTTGACTTCATAGCAGTTCTAATAGTGTCATGTCTTATAGCTCAGGCACAGTGCCTTACAAATTCAGGGGAGACTGATTTACTCGCTAAAGGTTTTTTACTTCCTACTTTATCGACGTCGATACTTGTTATTTGTTTCTGAATTGATTTAGTATGCGTGTTAACGACGACCAAAAATACCTCTCCGGTAGCAGGCTATACGCGTGTATAAATATACGAAAATTCAAGGGCCTTGATTCCAGAGAAATTACATCATTGCCAGATATCGAAAAAGTGATTACATGGCACGTCATTTCAATCCTAGCCGAAAATAAATCGCATGCTCATCACAAGACTCATTTGCATACAATGAAAGTTTACAACACCCAATCATCGCAATTTTGCTAATTAAGATTCTTATTTTTTTTCCTACCACTCAGTAGTGTTCACATGCTCCACAGTAATCAACGTTTTCAAGCGATCGAATTCGTGGACCGACACGTTTCGGAAAAGCTCTAAATTTAATCTTTCCTAAGCTTTCTTCGCTAAACATGCGTGGCTTCAATCACGCAACGATTCTTAGTCCCAGTTTCCACGGTCTCCACAAGGAACGCCTGGCACAATGGCCTTCTTTTTGTGACCCCAAAAAGGGACCAAAAATTTTCAGGGGGTACTTCCAGAAAAATTGGGTGGGGTGTGCAGCACGCTTCCTGAAACTCTTACCCTATTTCCCTGCCCCATTTCAGACTTGTTCAAAAATTTGATACCCTATTTCAGACCTGAAGCCCTGGAGCCCGGCGCTTGACTGGAGCGCATGACAAGCTGTTACGGCACGTACCCGGTAGTTGGCGTAAACATTAAAAGGGAAATGATCTTATCGCCAAATGATGAACAAGTAGCTAATTCTTCTAAAAAACATACCCAATTCAAGTCTAGAAGGCACAAACCATACCCTGTTTCAGACCAAAATGGTCGAAATTGATAGACTTGATATCCTATTTCAAACCAAAACGGCTAAAAAAAAAAACCTTTTGGCGCGACACATACCGTAAAATTCCGAAAATAAGCCCCTGGGCTTATATTTTTCAAAGGCCCTTTTTGAGGGGCTTATTTTTGGAGGGGCTTATATTCGGAGGGGCTTATCTACGGAGGGAGATTTGCGTTTCAAAATCGATTGGACTAGCCTTATAGTTTAAAGTAAATTTGCCGTTTTTGCTTTGTTTTACTTTTTATTTGAGGGCAATATTCCAAGTACAAGCCCCCGGGGGCTTATATTTGGAGGGGCGATTAAATGGAGGGGCTTATTTTCGGAATTTTACGGTACCTATACAGCCTATATAAGGGACTGCCCCCCACCCCCTCCCCCTTCCGCCGGGGGCGCAAAACACGTTGCAGATTATAAGTCTCGCCGCTCACGCAAGCGAGACTAAAAATTAAAAATATTTGCTCTGTATTTTCAGTTTATTCAGTAAACCTTGGTGTTTGTTAACTCTTGGTGTTGCCGTGCGATAAGAAAGCAAATAGCACAATTGCCTAGCTTTTAGAAAACGACTTAAACTGTTACTACTAAAAAGTCGATTAACCAAGTCATGTTGATCAATAGTTCTGTTAAACATAGATTCAAATTGAGTGAAAAACGGTTTTCGTCAATTGCCAGAAGTTAAACTGACGCGCTCATAGGGTCATCGCAGGCACTAAAGTCTCAGTAGCAACAATTGTTCAAAAAATGAGCTATAAGGCTGGGTCAGTTACGAGGTGGGAATTAAAGAGAAAAGAATTTTTTTTACGTTCGTTCGAGCTTCGGGAATTAGAATGTAACGTGTTATTACTACAGATATAATAAACATGAAAAAAAATTCTTGAATCTGATGATTGGTTGAGAGCAATGCAGTTTTAGTAAACACAAAGCAAGAACGAGAAAATTTTGCTAACGGAGGTGTTAAGTTTGTGAGCCGAGCATATGACATGTACCCTGCGAGCAGAGTCTCCTTCGGTCTTCCTAGATAAGTCGACTTATCTAGGAAGATCGAAGGAGACTCTGCTAGCAGAGTAATGATATGCGGTGCTGTAAACTGCCGCTTATAACTAATCCCTGGGATTATACATCTTCTGAAGGGGTCAGGAGGGCTATTAAATGGAAGGGCTTATATCCGAGGGAGATTATAACGGGAAGGGGAAAAGCGCTTCAAAACAAGCTAAAGCAGTGCTGATTTAAAATGCGTTTTTCATTTACTGGAGTTTAATTCAGCTTTAAAACATCATAATAAATCGAATTCATTTCAATACAAGTTAGTGGGGAGCTTATATCGTGGAGGTGAGGCTTACAATTATAGCACTTTTTTGTTTCAGGTTAATGGGTCTATTCAATCTGGTGGAGCTTTATAGCGGAGCTCTCGCGCGCGAAGCGCGCAGCGGAGCACCATGGGTAAAGGAATGTGGTAAACTACCCATCCGAGAAAATTTGGTAATCACGTGACCGTACACCGACCGCCCGCCCGCCCGACCGTCCGTCCGCACCACAGGCATACCAATGTAAAATAATTCAATCAACAGGTATGGCAACCCAAATGCAGCTCAAGGTTTTATTTGGAAAGAAATCGCATGGCCGCTCAGACTTTTAGAAAGAAAAAACAACAACAAAGTCGTGCCTTTTTCGATGTTATTTTTTATGTTTACACTCACGTGGATAACAGAGAAAGAGCTAGAGCGAGTGACTGAAAACAAAAGAGACGAATTTTGTAGGAAGAAAAACATGAAAATTCAAAGCGGCTGTGAGACAATGAGAAATGCTAGCGGCCAGCAAGGTAAAAACGAGCGGCAGTGAAAAATAAAAGCGAACATGAACACAGGAGACAAAACATTGGGTAAGCACATACGACAATTCCTCCACAAAAATAATGTGTAACTAGGAAGTTTGACGTTTTAGTCCTACAAAACAGCGTTGTAGTTGTGCAACACAACGGCAAAGAAAGACAAAAAGCGTGCTGCACGTGCAAATTTGGTTTTTTTTTGGCTAATTCGAAAAAAAAAGTGTGCTGCACGTGCAATTTGTTTTTTTGCTAATTAGATCTATTGATCTTGATGCCATTTTCATTGCCCTCCCCGTTTAGCATTACGCGATTTAATTTTTATTGTTGACAAGTATTATTAACCAGAGCTTCGCTTTTAGCCCTGGCTAAATCTATATATTATTAAAGTTGGGGGCTTTTGAATGTTTCTATATTTTGTAGCTTCTAATTGCTTGTATCGTTTTTCTTCAACTTTGACTGACGTTCACATGGATACCAGCAGTAATTTGGCTACATATTCTTAGACGAGGAAGTCTTAACCGAGTATATTCCCAAACATATCAAACTGGTGTGGGCTATCTTTATTTGCAATTGCTTAAATTGCTATTTCTCTACGTCAAGTTCCGCCGCTCACATTATCTCCCGGCGCGTCCAATTCGGATCTGTTATAAAGGTAAAATATTTAAAATTGCAAAACGCAATGGTGACGTTCGGTTCGATTGAGTATTGTAAACCCAAAATATTAACATGGAACATGCACCATCATTCTGCATCATAACTAGCTATCCTCTTCTATCAGTAACACTTAAGGAATCGGTGCCACAATTATTACTACAGAGCAACAGCAACCCTTTCCTCCAAAATAAACACCTGCTTAATATATTACTATTAAAAACTGAATATTGGATACTGCAGTTCTAGAGCTTTGACTGGCTTAGCCATCATGGTACATGAGCCATCACACCATGTTCTCCAAATATGGTAAATGGAATGGGTACAAGCTTTCGGCGCATCGATTTCTCGCGAGAGTTTCTGAAGTGGGGAAAAACAAATATCCTATCTTTCTTTGAAAACGGAAATCCGACATAAATCACAACAATAGGCTCAAAAACAATACCAACACAGAGGTCAAATGATCGCCAGGTTACCATACAGGAGTTTGAATGGCGGACAAAGTGATGATTCTTTGTGTAAAGCAACTTTAGATAACGAAACAAATGTTAAAGGAGAATTTATTGCCCACGAAGTTTGAATTACATAATATACTGGCCCTCATTATCTCACAATAAACATTGTTAAATTTTGAAAAAGCAACATTTGGGAAAAGTAATATCTTTGTGCCCTGATTAGTTTTTACCAAACTGAACTTATGACGTTTGTTTTGATTATAACATAGTGGCTTTTGTTTGATAAACAGCTGTTATTTATGGTACTGTATGTTAAATAAAATTTCGCAGAACAGTACAATTCTCTGACGGTTTTCTGGCTGGTGTCTCTCTGATGATGTAACTGCGTGCAAATGAACTGTTCTCTCTCTGTGGCTTATTCATAGTCTTCACTGGGTCTTCATTGTCACAGAACTAATTCGCTAACTACTGAGTAATATTTTCATTTTGTATTAAGATGACTCTGATTATTAACTTGAATGTTATAAACAAATGCGTTTGTGGGCTCGATTTCCGACGTCTCCCTGTTCCGGTCTTTGATCCTTCCCGAAGGGTTTTTTCGGGGAGCGGTAGGCGCGGATCTAGGATAAATACTGACCGATTTCCTAAACGAGCGTTGAAGGCGCAAACGTTTAGCGGAGTCCAGGGGCTGGCTCCCCCAAAAAATTATTTGGATTTTTACTCCTCAAAGTCCCCTTTCCTGGGTTTCTGAGTAATTCAGATGGGATATTGGCCAGGTTTCAACTTGGAAAGTGTTTTTATTTTTAAAATATATTTTATATGAAAAATGTGACCGATTTCCGTAAAACGGTGGAAACCGGTGTGGATCCGCACCTGAGCGGGTTATCTATCCTAATGAGTTTTGTTTTTGTCTTATAACTGACCTGCAATGAGACAGAAAACAATCTTAACGGTTCAATTCGGAAAGATACCGGACATTTGTCTGGTTTTCTAAGTCGAGCTATGATTAACTCTTGAAAGGTAAAAATGATGTGGTTAACTCTAGAAACATAAAAATGAGAGGGGGGGGGGGGGGGGGGATTGAGGTCAATCACTCTCGGTTTTCTTTTTCTTTCAATTTTATCAAGTGTTTTTTCTCTGGGCTGCTCTCCATTTCAAAAGTTATGAAAGTTCTAATATTAAAGCTTATGGGAAGTACAGTACCCCTATTACTTATTTTATTTCATATTTTATAGTTTCCTATCAAGTTCGTTTGTAAATGTTCCTTGGACAAGCCAAAACTACACTTTCTGGTCGGCTTTTTACAACTGGTAGTCTAGTCTATGCCATAACTGAGTCCAAGTCTTAGTTCAGATACAGAAGTGTAGTTGTAATGTTTCTTTTACAGCTTGTCTCACTTCTGTGATCTTCCAGCAGTACAGAAACGGGTTTAACGACGAGTTTAAATACACTAAAGTAGCTGTAAATCCCCTGGCAAGGTAAGTAGAAAAAGGCATTCCCCTTTGAGGTGTTAAAGCTACAGCTATAACGTACGGCAGATAACAAATAACCAATGTTACCTGCACCCACAGTGCACCGTAGACTGCCTTTCTGTATCGGGCTTTATTCAGTGTATTTGCTTGGCTCGACTGCCCTTGAACAACATGGTTCTGACCATGAATTTGGTTATGACGCAGAGACATAAAAATTTTTGTGTAGGCACAGATTGTAGTGACTGAACAAAAAGCTATAAGAATATATATAATGTACAATGAAACTATAAGAGGATTCAGAAAGGAGGTAGATGCACCGACAATGGACACAATCCAACCACCAATAGCAATTAAACGTGTTCTTTTCAAAGTTACAACTTGTCTGTATCTGAGACCCAGTAGCAAAGCAAGAAGTCTGTCAACGCTTATTGCAGTCAGTGTTATCAACGACACTCCACACAAAGTAGCACCTGCGAAATATGCTGTCAAATTTGCGTAATAGCAAATATCCCATCTTTTGTTCACCACAGATATCCAATATGCAACGCGTAGAGGCTCCGCAATGACACCAACACAAAGATCAGTTATCGCAAGGTTACGATACAGGAGTCTGGATGACGAATGAATTGATGTGTCCTTGCGAAGGGCAACTAGGATCAGAGTATTCCCCAAAAATGCTGTAATGGACAAAAAAGTGTTAATGACAGGGAGAAAAACGAGCTCACCATGTACCTCTCCAGTAAATTCCTCAGAGCAGGCAAGTTCTGCAATTGTTTGCTGGTTTTCACCTCCAGTAAAATTTTTCATTTCCATGACTTTTCTGCGATGCGGCTACAGTCAACTGAACTCTTTTTTAATATATCTGTCCTCCTTGTATGACTGCTACATGCACCTTGTCAGCAAACAATTAAATATTTGCTCTGTAGTTTCAGTTTATTAAACGATGGAATTCGACAATCTTGGCGTTGCCTTTGTGTTGCTGTACGATTAGCGAGCAAATAGCACAAGTGCCTGGCTGTTAGAAAACGAGTTAAACTGTTGGTAATAAAAAGTCTATTAACCAAGTCTTGATCGATATTTCTGTTAAGCATATGTTCAAATTGAGTAAAACACGGTTTTTGTCAATTGCCAGAAGTTAAACTGACGCGCTCATAATGTCACAAAGGTTCAAATAATGGGCTCGAAAGTCTGGGCCATTTACGTGGTGGGAATTAAAGGAAATAATACGTTCGTTCTAGCTTTGGAAATTAGAGTGTAACCCGTTTTTATTGTAAAAAAATCATGAAAAAAAATTGAATTCGGCGATTAGCTGAGAGGAATCAGCAATTTTAGTAAACATAGTGAGAGCAAGAACGAGAAAATTTGCTAACAGAGGTGTTAAGTTTGTGAGCCGAACATATGATATGCGGTGCTGTAAACTGCCGCTTAAAAGTCCTGGGATTATACATCTTTGTAAGGGTTTTAAGAAGAGCTCTCGAGAAATTAAACGCAGGGGCTTATATCCGAGGGGGAGTATAACGGAATTGGAAAAAGCTGTTCGAAACAAGCTAACGCAGTGCTGATTTAAACATGTTTTGCAGTTACTGGTAAAAGATTCAAAAATATTATAATAAATGAAATTCATTTCAATGCAAATTAGAGGGGAGCTTATATTGGCGGGGGTTTATATTAAAGTGTTTCTGTATTTTGTAGCTTCAAATTGCTTGTGCCGGTTTTCTATAATCAGCTTTGACTGACGTTCACCTGGATACTAGCACTAAATTGGCCACATTTTCTTTAGAAGAGGAAGTCTTAACCGAGTATATATGTGGGCTATAACTTTTATTAACATTTTGGGCGGTTTATTTGCAATTGCCTAAACTGCTATAATTTCACTAAGTCAAGATTATATCTTCATTTAAGTTGCTTTTTAAATTCATTTCCCCCGTTCACATCATCTCCCGGCGCCGTCCAATTCGGATCTGTTATATGAAAGGTAAAATATTTAAAATTAAAAACGCCATGGTGACGTTCATTTCGATTGAGTATAGTGAACCCAAAATATTAACACGAAACTTGCACCATCATTCACCATCATATTTAGCTGTCCTCTTTTGTCTTAGAGAAAAATTAACTCGCCATGTACCTCTCCTCGACTCTCAAGTGAATTTTGCAGAACAGTTCAGTTCTCTAATTGTTTGGTAGTTTGTCATTACCATCACTTTTCTCCGAAGCAACTACGTTCAAGCGAACC
This sequence comes from Porites cylindrica, assembly GCA_964035525.1. Lineage (NCBI taxonomy): Eukaryota > Metazoa > Cnidaria > Anthozoa > Scleractinia > Poritidae > Porites > Porites cylindrica. Next base: position 16,047,477 of record OZ037780.1, on the reverse strand, counting down.
TTTTTTTAATATATCTATTTACCTTATTTGATAGCTTCATCATGTCCCAAACAAATTAGATATGTGGGCTGTATTTTCACTTTATTAAACGACAGAGTTATTGGAAATCTTGTTGCTGCCGTGCAGTTGACAAAACAAATAGCACAATTGTCTGGTTTTTAGAATACGAGCTTAACTGTCATGATCAGTGACACAAAGTTTATTAAACGAGTCTTGATCGATACATCTGTAGAACAAAGATTCAAATTGATTAAAAAAGGGCTTTTTATTAATGTACTACTAATCGTCTCATCGCAGCTAGGAAGTCTTAACAGTGTGCAAATGTTAAAAAAATGGGCTAAATTATGTCTCTGTCAGTTTGTACCATATACTTACGAGATGAGAATTAAAGAGAACAAAATGCTTTACGTTCGTTTTTGCTGCTACTATCTCTGTTTTTAAATCCAAATTAAAAACATTTCTTCCTAGTTGATTAACCATTTGTAAATAATACTTGTTTTTTGCTCCTTTTTGTCTGTTTTGTCCGTTTTGTTTTGCTTGCTTTTTATCCTAATTATATTTCAGTATAACTTTGCCGTTTATTTATTCATTATGTTTAGTTTTTGTTTAGGGAGCGAGCTCATATAAGTTTCCAATTGAGCTTCCTCGCCCGAAAAATTTTTTAAAATTCTTTCACTTGCAATTTACGTCTCTTTAATCTTTAAATAACATTTTTGTAATATATTGAATGTCTGTATACAAAGACGGTGCGTATTTTTTCTGGCAAAAAAAAAAAATACATTGAAACTAAACTGAAACTGAAACAGTTTCAGAGCTTAGGGAATTGTTTGAATGTAACCTGTTTTTCATCATGATAATAGACAAGAAAAAAAATTCTTAAATCTGAGGATTGGCTGAGAGCAATGCAGTTTTATTAAACACAGACCAAAACGAGGAAATATAATGCAAAAACAAGGTAATAAAATGTAAATAATATATATCATAGAATTGAGTCCAGTGATGAAAAGGCGCCGCCGAGCTTCACATCTAGGTAGATTTACTTTGTTGAATAACGGCCGCCGAGCTACACAACTCGGTAGATTTACTCTGTGGCACTTCGGGCGTCTAGGTACACGTACAACTCAGTAGAATTACTTTGTGGCACAACGGACGCCGAGCTTCACAACTCGCCGGTAAATTTACTTTGTGGCACAACGGACGCCGAGCTAAACAACCCGATTTGATGCATGCACCAGGAGTCGCACGCATTTTCCAAAGAAAAATATGAAGGCTTGATCCAAAGTAAAATTTACCTCAGGGTGTAAAATTTCAGCAAACTTTTGAAAGATGAAGGCTTTGGAAGATTCATTAAACACAGATCGATAGTAGACCTTCAGCAAACTCTTAAATATGTAAGCTTTACGAAGATTCAGCACCCTTTTAAAAGATGAACGCTTTACGGAGACTAACCTGAGATCAGGCACTATTTTTTTTGCTTCTTTGTTTCTTTGGCTCGAGAGGGAAAAATAAAGGGATAATAGGGAGAGGGCATGATCTCAGGCTATACGAAGACAGAATAGCAGACCTCTGCAAACGTTTGAAAGATGAACGCCGAGGACACACGAATCACCACATGAGTTAGCGGGTCAAAGAGAGGCAAAACGTAAGCAAGCGCCTCAAAGCGAGGCAAATGTGTGTCGACATAAATGCAATCGCGAAAAAACCTCCCTTATTGATTGCACAGGATACCCAATAATGAATAGGACACCCAGCAGAAATTAGGGGTTGCTTTCTCGTACCTCGAAAGCAATGATTGAACTTTAACCCACATATAAGAACCTGTTTGATCTTGCTTGGCTAAACAGGTTCTCTTATGTTTGGGAAAATTAAAGTGGACAATTTCTGCCAGCAGGTTTTTAAACCACTAGGTTCTTATACGCGGGTGTTTTCTGTAACACATTTAATCAGTGTAAATTAAGCCAGTAACTGAGTCACGTGATATACCGCTAGCCTGAATGGAAAAGTGAAATTCTCCAGTGAAATCGATTCTGCTCACGGCTTTCCCCATGCATTTTACTGGAGTATATGGGCTTTGTGTATCGCAATGTTCGCTTGTATAAAAGATTGATTCAACTAAAACCGTTCATTTCTTTTCGGGGACGATTTTTCCGAAAGCAAGTTTTGCTTTCGAATGAATTTATAGCTAAAAAGTAGAGTAGACCATAGTAAACTAACCGCTCCATCGATGGACGAGTCGCCTTAATGTTTCTTTTACAGCTAATTTCACTTCTCTGTTCTTTCAGCAATAAATAAAGTGATAAGTTTATGTATACTAAAGTACTTGTAAATTGCCAAGAAAGATAATCGGATAAATGCATCCCTCTTAGATGTATTAAGGCTGTCGCTATGATGATAAGTGCCCGCGGAGGGGGGGGGGGGACTCCGCATATCAAAGGGGTGGGGATGCTCGTCGGAAATTTTGAATTAAACCCCTAAAGGAGACCGATCTGGGCGGGGCCCAAGCTTTTTTTGACCCCTAAAAGATATCAAATTAACTGCAAAAACCGTGGACGAAGATCCTGCTAGTTGTAAACGTTGGATCTCTAGAAAAGAGATCTAATCAGCCAAAATATAAAGAACCAAGAACGAGAAGTCCAAATATTACTGCAAAGCTGATTTAAAACAAAGTGTATTGTTTTTTATAACAATATTTCGACCGACCATGACAGCCTTCTTCAGGTTTACAGATGTTACTGAACTTATGTAGCAGTCACAATATTATATAGATGGAGAATATCGCAATAAAAGGGAGAACATAAAAACTGGAACGTACAACATAAAAACTGGAAAGGAAAAATAATAAGGATATGGATTACAATAATTCTTCACGGCGGTTTAGGCCATGAGGTTCAAGAGTCATGGCCTTATCTATCAAATTCGACTCCCTGGCCTTACGAACTGAGTCACGTGAAGAATGAATTTTCTCTAGTGGGATTAACTGCATGCAGGAGCCCTGTTTAAGACATTTAACCCGAAACCATACCCTGTGTATCAATGCCAAAGTCAACGGAAGTCAATGTTAATTAACATTAGAGCTTGTAAAAATTTTGCTGTTTATCGTCCAAGAAAAGATACCCCGTTTAAGACAAAAATTGATAAATCGATACCCTGATTAAGACAAGCAAAAAATGATAAATTCGATACCCTGTTTAAGACAAAAATCCCGCAAAACATACCCTGGCTGGCCGCACGTCCCCATTAAGCCCTTATAAGGGAGTACCCCCCCCCCCCTCCCCTGGGGAGAAAGTGTTCAGAAACAGTAGTGGGTTAAGATTTTATGTTAGTTTTGTCGACTGCAAGTCTGTGTTCGTTAAATCTGTCCTTGAGACGTCGCTTAGTTTCACCTATATATTGTAAATTACAACGGTTACATTGAACCATGTAGATCACATTTTTAGTGTTGCAAGTAATGTATGAAGTGATGAAGCGTGTTTCACCTGTAGCGTAAAAGGTACAACTTGTGAGGCCGTTAGTAATGTATGGACAAGTGGCACAATTCTGTCCACAGTGGAAGGAGCCTGGTGGAAAACGATTGGTGGAGATAACGGGTAGTTGTGCTTTAACTAAAAGGTCACGAAGATTAGAGCTACGTCTGTAAGCAACAAAAGGCGGTTGCTTAAAGACGTCTTCTCAACGGTTAGAGGAGTGTAAGATGTTAAAATGTTTGCGTAGGATATTAGAAATGCGTGGAAGTGCTGGGTTTTATGTGACGACAAATGGTACAACATCGTTAGAAGCTTTAGCCTGCGTAGCAGGCGTCGAAAGGGGTATGGGGTAGGGGATAGGGAGGAAGGGAAAAAGGGGAGGGGGATTGGGGAGAGGGGGAGGGGACGCCTGCTCTAAGAACCCCCTTTTGTTCATATCTGCGGACGCTGGCGTCCGCAAATTCCTGATTGGCTGAGCCGTAATGAGTAACATATTGAAATGCGCGTTTCACAAATCAACAAACAGTCGAGATGGCAGCGGTAGACGTGGATGTCGTAGAGAGTGCTTTGAGAGATCTGAATTTATCTAGTGGTAGAGAAACTGTTTTAAAACCAGAGCAAGAATCAGCAGTAAGGGCTCTTTTAGCCGACAGAGATGTTCTGGCGGTTTTGCGGACCGGATACGGCAAGAGTTTAATTTACCAAATGTTTGTATGCGCGAAGAACTACAAGCTAAATGGTAGTGCGGCGATTCTTGTCATTTCGCCACTGAAGAGTATTATCGAAGACCAGTTGCAGGAGATGGAATTGTTGGGCTACCCAGGGAAAGATTTAGCCAATTTATCGAACGATGACATTCGCCGATGTAACTTAGGAATAAAAGAGGGTGGTTTTACCTCATGCCAAAGTGCTGCTTATTCCAATAAAGTTGTTTTTATCTGCTGGGTAGATTATGTTCTGGAAGGTTCTGCATTTATACTGAGAAAATGTTATTTTAGCCGCATGTTTCACACTGAGAGGTCATGACATACATATCGATTGACTGTAGTTATTGTTTTCTGGTCGGCGGGATTTGCCCTCTGATGCAAGCGCAATTTCTTTGACCTCTTTTGAAGCGTAAAGCTTTTTTTATTACGGCTGAATAAGGGTTCCAGTTTTCTCCAAAGTGCCTTCTGGATCTGAATAACTAAGCGAATTTCTTTAGTCCGTGAGTGTAATGTTTTCTGCAATGGCGAGTGTAGCGACACTTGATTGACAGTAAGCGTAATCGGATTACTAGAAAATTGGTAGGCGTTATGCAAAAACATAGGCTCTTAGAGCAGGCGCTCCCTTCCCTTTTCCCTTTTTCCCTCCCCCCTCCCCCTCCCCTTTTTGCGCCTGCCACGCAGGCTATAGAAGCTTTGGGTTTAGTCTGTAACGCGTTAGTACGAGAAATATTAACAGCGCGTAGAAACTGTTTTTCTAGGAAATTATTATTATAACCACAAGCAAGGAGATATGTTTTAAGTTCATTAATGCGATGTTTAAACTTAGCGTCTGTAGAGCAGATACGGCGGAGGCGGAGGGCTAAGCTGAACGGAATGGCTTTCTTAGTGTGGTGAGGATGGCATGATGAGCTGAGAAGGTGCTGATGTTTATCCGTGGGTTTAGTAAATAGATCAGTTTCAATTATACCGTTATGTACAGACACCATGACGTCGAGAAAAGGAACGTTAGTAATTGAGTAAGAGCTAGTGAACTTAATAGTGGGATGAATGTTATTGAGATAATCGACGAATATTTTCAAACGATGCGAACCTTCTGTCCAGATCATGAAAATATCATTGATATATCTCCACCATGTGTGAAGCTGCCAAGGGGCGCTAGTGAGAGCGTTGGTTTCACGTGGTTTTGAACATACCAAGAAAAAGGTTAGCAAAAGAAGGAGCCATTTTAGTACCCATAGCAGTACCATGGATTTGAAGATAATGCTGTGGGTTAAATGTGAAATTATTCATGGTGAGAATCATGCGTAAGAGATCACATAGTGTCTCTGTGGGGATGTGTTTGTTAGGGCGGGTATCAAGAAAATGACGGCATGCATCAATTCCTTGATTGTGTGGAATGTTGGTGTAGAGCGATGACACATCAAGAGTTACAAGAATAGCGTTTTTAGGTAGGTTACCGAAGTTAGAAAGTTTATTAAGGAAGTCAGTAGTGTCTTAAATGTGTGAATCCAACGAAGAGACGAGAGGATTAATCATGGTAGTAGTCAACAAATTGTGAGATGTGTTCAGTGGGGTGGTTGTTAGATAAAACTATGGGGCGTCCAGGATTTCCCGCTTTATGTATTTTAGGTAGTATGTAAAAACGTCCTGGTTTCACGTTTGTTTGTACTAGGTACTTTTCAGTCTTTTTGTCAATGTAACCGTCGTTAAACATACGTTCGATGTAGACCGTCACACGCTGTTGAATAGTATCAGTAATGTCCCCGTCTAGTTGTCTGTAGAATTTAGCGTTTGGGGAATACCAACGCTCAAAGTCCTCAGCTAGCGGGGGGGGAGGTCCTGCAAGGTAACAGAAAATAAGGCATGCTCTTTTTTTTTCTGCTTTCGCAAGCTGCGAGCTTCCTCTTTTTCCATCTTTTCTCAGTGCTCTTTCCTTTTCTTGCTTCACATGTTGTGGAGTTGGGGCTTATTTGAAATGTCGCCTTATGTTTAGCCATGACTCTGTCCAAGTCCTCAACAAGATGTAACACATCCTTTCCAGCGCCAGGCTTGATATAACGTCGTTCCTCATCTTTGAAACTGGTCAGCAAACTTTAATTCAGTTGTCTGTTTTGGTTCATACAAGAAACAATATCGATGAAAAATTGACGAGTGATGCCATCACGATTCATCCATATCTTCCAATCAACTGGTTTTAAATGTTTCGACTCTTCCGGCGTAAGTTACAGAATGACCGTAACCTGAAAACCGATAGTTAGGAAACGCTGAGAAACGCAGCGAGCATTAAAATTCATGCAGATTTCGGAAGACTGTATTTACTCAAATAAGCGCCCTCCCCCAGATAAGCGCCAACACCCAAGGCCACAATATCAGTTAGTAGAATCCAGCTAATGGTCTATTATCAATGCTGCGTTCTGATTGGTTGAGCCACTGCTAGGCTATATGTTGTAGCCCACTAGTAGCGAAAACCAAAACAATGGCGGCTGAATCGCGTTTTGCTAGCTAACGTTGTTTTGATTCGATATTTTTTACCAACTAGTTGGATTTTACTAAAACAATTATTCCTCTTGCCCTCATGGCCTCTGACTCAATAGCCCATTCGGCCTTCGGCCTCATGGGCTATTGACTCAGAGCCCATTCGGGCTCGAGGAATAATTGTTAAATAATAAGCTTCCCGTGGATAAATGTGTTATCTCTTATTTTAATGTTTTTCGTATTGCCTCACTCTTGGTAAATGCCGTAAATTTCTCAGGAACAACTAGAAGTACTCTAGTTCGTTTAAGTAATGATTCTCATAAGAAGTTGGCAAAAATCAAGTACAGGTTTTTGTCTTCCTCCACCAAACACATTTTATTTTTGTGTTATGTTATATACTGTAACCGCTTTTCTAGCCCCTGGTGGAGACTAGTTTTGTCTAGTCGAAGTATTGGGCAAATAAATTTGTAAACCTTACCTGTCCAATCAGCCCTGCCTTCAATTTTAAAATCAATAGGTCGGAGCGTAATAATCGTCCCCTCGATTAGGTACCCTCCTTCGAATAAGCACCCATCACTTTTAGCTGAAATTCGACATAAGCGCCCGGTACCCTGCGAGCAGAGGCTCTTCGATCTTCCTAGATAAGTCGGGAAGACTAGTCTAGGAAGATCGAAGGGCCCCTGCTCGCAGGTTAAACGCCCAGGGACGTATTCTAGAAAATACGGTACATGCCTTCACTGAACGCAGGCTAGCAAAAAAGCGTAAGTGAATGACATTCAGAGTAAATTATAATTGCATCATTGAAAACTACAAAATCGAACAATTTCACCAAACAAATAACCCCACTGAAAACTTTTCCTCATCTAACTTTCAAATAATCGCCGTCCTCCAATAAGCCCCGCATTTGAGGCGTGAAAAACTGAATAAGCGCGGGTCGCTTATTCGAATTCAATACGATACAGCAACAGCTAAAAAGCAAGAGAAAAACAGACTGAAATGACAGAATCTCTACAGATATTTGTAGGATTCAATTACTATTTTTAATGTTTTGGTTTCTCAACTACTAAGAAGAAGACTTGTGACGTCACGTTACCATGGATCACAATAATTGCGAGATTTTTTAATGAGGGTTTCACTTGATATCCACGGATAATATACGCGTGGCCCTCAACCAGAAAATAAACATAAAAAGTGAAACAAAAATTAAGTAATGAATAAAAATACAAAATCAAGAAAATCCTACTTACAAACAATAGTTACAAATATTATGGCCATGAAAGTTACGTTTTAAGGTTTCAGCGAAAATGTACTGATCGACTGGGCCTCTTTGATGTCTTTTGCGAGTTCGTTCCAGCTTCCAGCTGCTGAAAACCCTAACGCATTTTTGGCCATACTAGTCCTAACCTTTGGTAGTATCAAATTGCGCTTTGCGTTTCTGGTGCCCGCATTATGAATGTCACTAGACATCGTAAACATAGCTCTTACGTAATTTGTTTGGAGAATGTTGAGGGCCGATATTCCATAAATACTCCAGTCTTTTATCAAATGGCAAGATATTTAGTTTTTTGGTCTCGAAAGAAAGTCCCATTTTTGTCCAGGATCATTCTTGCACATGTTTTCTGCAATTTGACAGTATCTTGGACGTGCCGTTTGTTACTGGATCCCCAGACAGCCGCCCCATAGTCAAGTATTGGCTGGATAATTGGGTTATAGAGCAGTTAGAGCTCTTGCTTTTAGGGAAAGAAAGTTCTGTGCTTTTTTCAGCAGGCCAAGTCACTTCTCTATTTTTCTTTAACGTAAGCCATATGGTTTTCCCAGGTTAAACAGTTGTCTAACTTTATGCCAAGTAGTTTACTTTCCACCTACAGAATCAAGTTGGCAACAACGACGACGACGGCAACGAGAACGGCAAAAAATCCATAGGTTTATATTAGCAAAAGGACAACTTTGCATGTACATCACGCTTTTTAGCCGTCTTTGCATGACTGCGACATAAAACCCTAATTTTACGCTCCCGCTTCATGGAGACGGTGAACACAACGCAAAAATTTTCCTTCTTTTCTCTAATTTTAGATACGGTCCTTTCGGATTCAACCGCAGAAAATTTTGGCAACTTTTGACAAATTAAATGAAATTGAATAAGACCGATGAAGCTTGAAACGTTGCGAATTATCTTTTAAAGTGGATCTTTGGTTTGTTGTCATCCAACATTTTTGCTACCATGGCGACGTGACGTAACGACCTCTCCTCTCTGCTTCCCAACCTTTAAAAGACTGGAAAATTTGGAATTAACGAGAAATAGTTTGGAAGGAAAACAAATTGTTCGAGATAGAAAACAATCTATATAGTAATTATTAATAGTTGATGTCTTTGTATGCACCTTAATCAGGGTTTAAGTACTGTTATCCCCCCTTCTAACTTTTCCTCTTTCTTTTTTCTATTTCTTGCATTTTTTTTTTCCCTGAACTTTTTATTGCTTCATTAGACAATATTCACACTACATATAATCACACCTTATCCATTAATATACCACTTGTATACCTACTCTTACTCTTTTTATGATCTTTATTTAGCCATAGCTGCATAGCAGTTTGTGGTTTGTGGGTTTGTGGACTGCAGATAATAAAATGAAATGTCCCAATCTAACCGGCTACGTACGTTGTTTCTTGTTTTAAACAGACGAGTTGATGTTTACTCAAACTTTCCAAAATAGTGTTTTATAAGTTCTGATGAGTTGACCGTCGTAAAAGAAAAGAAAGTTATTTATTATTCTACAAAAGTGGAGGGGGTGGGGGGCTGAAGCCCCCCCCCCCCCCACTTCTACCTCCTTTGCCACACACACCCTCTACTCGTTCACCCACTGATTCTACCAGTGGAGGGGAACTCATCTATTTGGTGATTCCTTTCCCAACACCCGGCAGGCCACAAATGTTGCTAGAGAGACTACTGTTTTTTTTCTTTTTTAACCAAGACGAAACGTGATAAGTCCATATGAAGTGTTGCATCCGTGATTAATTAATACAGCCTATTTTTAAGAAAAAAGGGGAAGGGAGGGGTCTAAAAAGAGAGGGGGTTAAATAATTTCCTTTAAGAAAAGAGAGAGCTTAATTGAGATGGGAGGGGCTTTATAGAGGATTTACGGTATACAGTATTAAGATTTGAATAGTGAGCTTAAGCAACGAGAACGCTGACGTTCCGTACGTCATGAATAGCAATCGGAAGTTCGATGTCTCGCTTGATGAAACAGTGTCTTGGTTTTCACAGTCTTGTTGTCAAAACTGTTTCACAGGTTGTCCTAGTAAAGGCCAGTCGCCAAAATATAGTGAAATCCTTTAAAAAGTCCTCTTGTATAAAAACTATTGATTTACAGAAGGGAATAAACTGTTAAGCTTAATAATATTTATATCATCGTGATAAACCATTCTTACCTTCTTTGACACAAAGGTTAAGACGGATCTTATGAACATCGACTCTGTTGACAATTGAGAGCTTAAAAGCAACGACGACGAGGATGGAGGGGGAAACGTCTTTGATAACGTGAATTCACGCTGTTTCAGAATTTGTCGCTCTTATATTCCATGTTCAAGTTGTTAACTGAGTCTAAAATGTTGGTGACTTTTTCTGGAGTTAAATTTCAAAGGACTGTATTTCGCTTTTAAAAAATAATTGTCTCGTGTTGGCGCCCTCATGAAAAGTGAAACCAGGCAGTTTCACGTCGTGTTCCTGTAACGACCGCAAAGTGAAATGTACAAAAAGGCGTGGTGCACGGGGAGAGTTTTGCTTTGCTTATCTTATAACCGAAAGAGCGTTTTCACATGACGCCTAGGCGTCGAGGGGGTAGCAGGGGGGGGGGGGGGGGGGGGGAAGAAGGGGAAAAGTGGGGAGGGAACCTCCCTCTTCTCCACTCTCCTCTTAAAACCTAGTTACGGTCTCTTCTATGAACGTTACAATGAATTGGTGATATCTTGGGTAGTATAAGGGACGTAATACCACTCCATTGGTTATGAGCAACAGAGGCGGGAATTGGTTGAACATCTGTGGTTCTAGTTCCGCATGCTACTAGATCCTACTATCATGTTGTTTCCTTAGACATGCGAAAACATTTTGTCGAAGTCTCTATCTTTGACCTCAGATGGGGGTAGGATATATAGGGTCCTGGGTATCATATGTTTCCAATTCCAAGGACAAAATGACATTTATTCCGCCTTTGCTTTCTCGCTTTCCCATTCAGCTATGTTTTCTAGTGCACATTCTAAGAGTGTCCGGTGACGACTCTGCAGACTGTATTCCCTGTATGTCTCACCTGAAGGAAAAAGGGGGGCACCAGGGAACTAATTTGGCCTGACGTGATAAAGATGCTATTTGGAGATGTTGAGAAAGACATTCATCTAGACGCTTTCGCAACATAAGTTGGAAACCGCAGTGTCTCGTGGAATTAAAATGAATACCGATAATAAAATACCCAAGAGTTCCCAAGAGTAGACTAGCCTACCACGGCTCTTCTCAGTCCGTCCTCCCCCCGCGTGGGTGTTCTGTTACTCCTGTGGTTTAAGCTAGTTGCCGTGATTCCGTAATTATTCATGATTCCGTGATTAAGGTGATTCGCTGGTTTTGTACCGCGCGTCTCTTTCTGCGCATAACAAGATGGCCGCCGTGATAAAGAGCATCCAAAGTAACACGATTAAAATGAAGTTGACTGAAGAGAAACGCTATTAGAATTTTCGGTTGCGGTTGATTCTTGCCGAGATGAGACTCATGCAAAGTGTTGGAAATGTGCATAACCAGGAGCCGATCACTAATTAGTAATTGTTAGTAATTATCCGATTAGTGATCGGCTCCTGGCATAACGTAAGCAGTAAGCGTGTTACTGAGTTCGACTTTCTTACGGAGAACCTCGATAGTGGACGTTAAACGTTTGCTATATCACTTCGATTTTCATTTAAGCGCCATCTTTATCACATTGCGTCCTAACCGTGATATCTCGATGTAAATTCTGAAAAACGGATTATTTAATGCCTTCTTCCCCTTCCAACTTAGCGTTGCCCCAGTCCTCTCTCAAGAATCGGAGAAAATGCATGTGGTGCGCACTTTCTGCAGCTCTGCCAGAAAAACGAGTACAGTGACTCCCACTTTTTATTTCATGATTTTAATAAGAGCAGTGCTTCCTTTCAATGAGAAAAAATTAGCATAAATCTTTGTTCAGCTTTTTGGCGATTTTACTAAATTGTACGGATTAAGCTACAACTAGTCGAAAAGCGCGTGTCCAAATTAAGTCTACTTTGGAGCGTAAAGTAAAAACAAGGGCATAAAAAGGCATTTTTCTGGTACTTAAGTGGATAAAAAATTTAAATCAAATTCTGTGCGATACCACTTGTATCATTGCGGAAAAATGTCTCCTTTTTGTCCAGTTTTGGGCTGCGCGCGATTTTTGCCAAAGGGTCCTAAATAGCTGTATTAGTCAGCATTGTGACTTCAAAACAAGCACGGTGACCTCCAATTTTATTACTTTTTTATCATCTTCTTGACTCGTTACATCAGTGTACCAAGTTTCATCTACAATCTATGTTAGGTTGTTTTACTAAAAGTATAACAGTCGTTTAGTTATTTATGGTTCAGAGTTGTTTTCTTCAAAAAGGTCAGTTGCTTGGGGATTTTTGGTGATTATAAATTTAGTCCGAACTTTAATTTTGTATTACGGTCAGTCATTTATCTTTCTGTCTCTGAAACCTGGTTTCATTTAACATGGTGTGAATGAGGCATTAGATTCTTGATTACTTTTGTCGACGCTTTTAAACTATACTTCGATCAAAAAGTTGAAATATTTCGCTATTTGCCGGAAAACAGGTGTAGACCTCCTGGACAGTCCTGGTCACCTGCAGCTACCGTTATCATGCTCTCAGAAGAAGTAATTTCTTTTAGACATAATGAAGCCTTCTTCATTTGTTAAAAAGGATCTCGTACCAAGTATTCCAAAAAAAGAAAGGTATGATGTTTGAGAGTAAGGTTGCTTGTTTGCAATGAAAGTATCTCTAAAATTATCCGAATTCTTGTTCGATCTTACAAGTTCAAAAAATTGACTGTATTGGCAATATTTAGGCTTTCTTTAAACCATTGAAAGACCTTCTAGTTGTTTAGGTTTTGCACAAAGGCCAAAACACATAGCGGTAATTGCTTGAAAGGAAAGCAACTATCAAATTATTTTTAATGACAGACAAAGCGGGTCTTTCATCTGTTTTGACAATCAATGGTAACGCGCTTTGTTAAAGTAAACGGAACAAAAAAGCTAAGGAATATTTGAGAGATTTAGAGTGGAAAATTGTCAAAATAAGAACTGAGCAGATAAACAACAGCTAAAATCAATTCTTATGGATAAAAATGGTGTGATACTACCGATTTCTACGTAGTCATAATGAAAAGTAAGTAAAGGGGATACTTGGTCACGTGGTACAAACTCACGTTTGCGGTTTGCAGTCATCAAACGTACTTCTAAATGTCTCTATTATCACCACTGTTTTCGTTGTTGTTTTAACAAAGGAAAAATCCTTTAAAACGATCAAAGAGGACATGAAATATGAAAATCCATTCCACGGACTCCCACTCGGAAAGGACACTTTGAATGTAAAAATATACGTAATTCCTGTACAAATAAGGCTAGATTTCCACCGTTATTTCCGCCTTTATAAAATTTCTTTGACTGCCTCTTTTTCTTCTCTCTTCTTTTAATGTATACGATATGTCAAGGTGTACCAACCGTCAAGTAAGAATCGTCAAAACAGGTGAAATTTTTCTTTAAAACTTTTAAAACAGTCTCTTCATGATGTAATAATGGAGAATGAATGCGCTCGCTAATAAGAGCCAGTCAGATTTAGTTCTCAACAAGAGAGGATGAAGGGGACAGAGAAGGCATCCCCCATACACACCCTATTCTATAGGTAATTCGTCTCGAGTTATTTCTAAGACCACAGATCCCGAGGGGGATTAGACAACAGCCAATCACATAGCGCGAATGTTTTCCGCGTTGATGACCGACGCCCAGAGCCACCCGTCCTTCATGAATTGACGCTGAAAAAATTGGCGGAAGACGCGGAGAGCGATATTGCTATTCGTTTTGTCGACGAAAACGACTAAAGAGAGATTTCTGCTAAAGCTGTGTCAGCGAAACGGAAATTAAAAAAGAATCGCCCTTCCTCTCTTGTATAGAGCTAACGGTACAGCAGGGAAAATCCTTAACACACTGACTATTCTCTCAGGGTCATTTATAATTTACAGTTTGAAGAGAGCAATTTCTGGTTTGATTTTATTTTTTTATTAGTCTGTTATTATTCAACAAAAATAACACTTGGCATCCTACTTGCTTTACTGTACAAACGACCGGTTTCAATAGACCGGCGAAATTTCTCATTTTATTAAAGCACCGAGGTTACGACAACTTCGAGTTAAACTGATTTCACGGGTTGTCAAAGAGTCCAGCGATTCCCTTTTCCCAGAGGTGAGCGTCGACTCAATTTCGTTTCAGGAATGCTCTCGATCTCTTTACGCTTTCATTGCCTTTCGCCCGACACGTTTTGCACGGCGTTCAGTCATGCGAAACCTCCACGAAACATCCACGCAGCGCGCGAGGTAACTTATCCTGATTCTAAAAATAACTCGAGACGAATTACCCATGGAATAGGGTGTGAATGGGGGATGCCTTCTCTGTCCCCTTTATCCTCTCTTGGTTTTCAATCATTCCAATTTCGCGCGGTGAAAAAGTAGTACGCGGGCAACGATAAAAGATTGTGAGCAAGTACAGAAAGTACCGTGAAATAAAGTCATGTGGCTTATTTCATTTTTAACTGGTCAGCAAACTTTCAATCAGTTGTCTGTTATGGTTCATGCAAAAAAAATAAAACACACTTTTTTTCATTACGTTGCCATGGCGACTCCGATTACAATAAAACCGAGATCATAAGAAATTTTCATCTCTATATAATACAGCTGGGGTAACCTTTTTTCCATATCTTTACTCATGCCAACGTAGTTAATGCTCAAACTGGGGAGGTATCAACCTCCAAAAACCCAGTCGAGCCACCAAGATATTCAAAATTCGCTCCAAAACTGTTCTAAAAATAATCTGGTCCGTGAAAACTGAATGTTTTTTACAGCAAACACATGGACCTACCGAGGCCCTATTTTTCGGCAGCGAGCAAGGAGGCCACGCATCGTGGACGTTTTGGGGCACTGGGAACTAGACTTAATTTAAAAATAAGATGGCGCCTGGAAGGAATGAAGGCATGGTTGATTTTCTCTCGTTTTTCATCTACTTTGTAAGGTTAGTAGCGATAAAAGATGGATCAAACAGAAAGAACTTTTTTTTTAATCTTTTTAAACAGTTTTAGAAGTGTTTGTGGTTGGATCTTGACCCCCACCCTCGAAGCTCAGGCGAAGCTCTTTTGCCTAGCTATAACACAACTCTTTCAATAGTTCAATCTCCCCCTTCGGAGAATTTTCAACGCCTTGATTTATAACAGCAAGTCGGTGCGTTTCCAACAGCGTATGAAGGTTTTAATTTATTTGCCAATTGACCTTTTTTGAAGTCTTATTAAGGGTTGTGTAGCAGCTGCTCGGAAGAGATGTCGCCAATTGTGACCCTGACCCCAAACAATACTAAAACAGTTTGAAGAATGAGATGTCATTGTTTCCTGCGATCAATTAGGAGAGACCTTCCAAGCAGCTCCTACATGACTTAAAAGTGTAATGTAGCAATTTGTGTATTTGTATACTTAATAGCCAGGCCTTTCACTTGTGGGCGGGAGTGGGGCGGGGGAGGGGGGTGAGTGAAATTTTTAAGATTTCTGCAGATGAAGTTGATGATAAGAATTAGCAGGGAGATCTGCTTCATTTAAAGTTTTCTCTCTCTGAGGGAAGCATTTTTTTGGGGGGAGGGGAGGGGGGTGGGGGCTGGGAGGGTCATATTTGAGGGGACCTATAATGTGAATGGAAAACAGCGTTCAAGCATTTAAATTATTGGAATTGAATTTAGTGCATAACTCTCATAAGGGAAATATGGAAATTATCCATTTCTAGTTGTGGGAAGGTGAATGATAAATGAGAAATTAAAATCGAGATGTCCCATCATGAAATTCATGTTAGGAAAAGAAATACAGTCGAACCTCCATGTTCGATCACCTCTCGTAAGTGACCTCCTTCCATAAGTGGCCATCAATCCCAAACACCACAATTTTCCCAGTCAAAGCCTTACAGTTCTAACCTCTAGTACAGGACCACCTCCTGTAAGCGACCATGACCTCTTTTTGGGCCTGATGGTTAATGATTTTCCATTGTTTTTAACCTGTTGTGAGCGACCACTTGATGCACTTGATCTCTATTTTCACCATGGCCACTATGTTACTTAGAATATACAAAGAATGTTAGTGACAACTTGGAGTTACACATATCATAACTTAGACATTGTATGCATTAAATTACCTCCCCTAAGGAAACTGTGCCTGGACCTCTTCTCGAAAGAGACCCCCTTTTAGTTTGATTCTTGTAAACAACCACCTCCCATAACTGACCACTCAGTCTTTGTATTTTGGGTGGTTGCTCACGAAAGGTTTGACTCTATTTCATTGGACTCACTCTTAACAGACACCTCTATAAGATGAACATCCTGGTAAAACAGACATCTAGAGTTGGTCCCTGAAGAAGCAAGATTGCTGATTGCTGATGAAGATGATCAATTTTTTTTTTCAGATCAGATGTGTCCAGCAGATGTGTCAAGACTTCAACAGCCAGGATTTTGAGCTTTTTATCTTTGGCATTGTAAGTGCTGTATATGTTGTGTATTCCAGCTCTTGGGTGAACCAGATTATTTGAACTTAACTAGTAAAGCTTGTTCAAAGCAAGATTGAGGCATGGCTATGACATCAGAATTTTTGGGGTCTTACCTGGCCTAATTAACTGCAAAAACTTGGGGACAGAATTTATTGCCTGGACAAGTTTAAAAGCTTGAAAAGTTCATAAACTTCTCTCTCAAAGTTGGCCATAGAAGACAACTTATTGTCCTGTGAAATGTACAAACCATAACATCAAAATCTCTGGGCAATCGTAGAACAGGAACAATCTACAACAGTTGTCATTTTGATATTGGGCGCTTTCGTGCGGAGCCGACTAATTTCAAATGGTATCTACACCTTAGTGACACTTTTGCATGTTGCAGTGCCCATAATAACTTGTTGCTTACACTACAAGTAATCCACTAGTTAAAAACTGACATACCGGGTAAGTAGACAACACACTAAACAAGCTATTAGATGGGGAAAGTTAAGAGAAATTACAAAATGTTTGCTAACCCAGTTTTCATAACTCCAGGTAGATCTATATTTAAATGAATGTTTCTTTTGATCTTTTCATACAAGACAGCTAAAGTCTCTAGGACAGTTTGAGGCCAAATAGTACATTTTTCAAATTCAGATTCAAATTCAGAATTAGTTCTTGATTGATTGATCATTACATTTGTTTTTGAACTACTTGTAGCTACAGGGCTTAAAATAATTTTCAGAGAGTCTCCGGACATGATGACCGGCCAAATTCAATTATCATGTATTGTTTCTGGCTGGTCAAATTTATAAGATAAATTACTTTTTAAGCAGGAGACCATGAACCAAAACTGGGGTCATACATGCCCAAAAATTTAAATGTTGCTTAGATAATAAAAGTGAAAATACTTTTCATTTTGTGACTGGCAGTGCAAGAACCCCAATGTCTGTTTCTATGTGCAAATTGTAAACAACAGTTGTAGTTGCATTTCACCCAGTACTTCAGATCAAAGTCCCTCACTACACAGCAACTAGCTACATACTGATAACAAACTGAAACAACTGAACAGCATGGAATTCTTAATTTATTTCATTTTCAATACAATCAAATCTGACAGGTCAACATGACCAGCAAGATGAAAGGTTGACCGGTCAACTCCCCAATCAGTCCGGACATTGTTGGTTGACCGGCCATCGAAGTTTTTCTAACAAATAGTTATTTGTCCTGGTGTAGCAGACACAATCTGCTTTGAACAAGCTGTGCCACATTGTTAAATAACACGCATATAATCCTAGGTTCTGGTTTAGTATAGTTTTGAAATCTGCATGATACCATTTGAGTAGACTGATTTATTGACTGGCTGACAGTTTCTAAAGTGGTCCTTTCAATTCATTTAACTGATTGACCAACAGACTAATTGGTTGAATGCTAGCTGATTTTCTGACTAACTAACTGACTGATTGACTGACTCCCTAACTGTCTAACTACACTGTAAGTTCACAACTGTTTGACTGACTGACTGACTGACAGGCTGACTGACCATCTCATCAACTGACTGACTGACTGACTGACTCACTGACAGACTAATTTACTAACAAGTCCAGTAGGCTGACCAACCACCTGACTGACTTATTGATGGACTGATTGACTGTCTTGCTGACTTGCTGAGTGACTGGCTGGCTGGCTTGCTGACTTGCTGAGTGACTGACTGGCTGACTTGCCATCTGACTGACACAATAACTGGCTAACTGACTGTCTTTCTGACTGACTGACTGATTGTCTCCAATTAACTGACTGAATGGCTGACCTGCTAAATACCTGCCTTATTGACTAACTAGACTGTAAAGATAACTGACTGGTTGACATGCTGAGTGTGTGACTGATTGACTAACTAGGTGACTCACTGATGGACTGAGCTGCTGACTCACTGACCAATTGACTGACTGATATGGATCAGTAGCAGTATGGACTTAGGGTAGCAGACACAATCTATTTTGAGCAAGCTGTGCCACATTGTTAGATAATAATGCCAGGTTCTGTTTTGTTTCCTAAGTATAGTTCTGCAGTCTTCATGATTCTGAGTGGACTGATTTATTGACTGACTGATAATTTCCAGAGTGGTCAATTCATTTAACTGGTTGACCAACTGACAAACTGACTAACTGGTTGACTGTCTGGCTGAATTTCTGACTAACCGACTGATGTGACTGGTAACTTACTTTTGAGCAGTACTGTTATAACTGACCCACTGACTGATTGACTGTCTGATGAACAGGCTGACTTGCTGACTGACTGTCTCGTTGACTGACCATAACTGATTAACTTACTGACTCATTGACAGACTTAATGGTTGACTTCTTGACTGACTGACTGACTGAATTGCTGACTCACTGGCTGACTGATTGACTGACTGACTAACTGACTTACTAATTCACTCACTGACTGACTAAATGGCTGACTTCCAGTCGACTGACCAACCAGCTGACCAACTTTATGAACTGGCTACTTGCTGACTGACTGAATCTCTGGCTAACTGACTGACTTGCTGCGTGACTGTCTCATTGACTGCCTGAATGGCTAACCTGTTAAATGACTGCCTTATTAATTAGCTAAATATATTTGACCCATATGGCTGACATGCTGTGTGAGTGACTCAAGGCTGCTGCTAAATGGGCGCCAGGTCACCAGAGGCACCTACGATTTACCCTTGGGTGACCAAAATTTCAAACAGGGAGCCTGAATGGGTGCCTAAGACTTATGACTTTCAGGCTTACTTCCGGTGAACAAACAACAAAATTCATGGCTCATTCTGCATTTTTGAAACGAAAATGGAAAATGTTGGTCATCTCTTGTAGGCCTAAAAAATACTTCCGCTGATAAAAGGTAAACAAGAAAAGAACTCATCTTGAAATCCGCTTCTGTGACTCCCGCTGCAGTGCAGTTGAAGTTTCTCATCTGAAAATGTCATTGAATGAATTTAATAGTCTTCATTAGAAACCTTTGATATTAAAATCATGACTTTCCCCACAGTGTTAGAAACGTTAGGTAACTATTGGATAAAGTAAAGATATGAAGTCGTGACCTGTGGAAAAGCAAAAGGTTTCAAATTACATGTGACATTTTTACCTAATTTCAAGTTTATAGCATTTTCTATCTTGCTATGAACATGAATGGTACTCTTGGAAGTTTCTTTTATCATTTATTCAGCGTTCTCTACCCCTTCCTATTTTTTGCCTTACATTTGGTGGTAACTTTTGAAAGGCTTGCAAAAACATTCAAGTTTTTGCAAATGATTCATGGCAGCTATCCAAGATCATATTTCAATTTCTTTTTAGTTTTATAATACGCTGTCGGGTGCAACTAATGTATTTTACAAAAACCTTCACAAGTATAAAAACAGTTTTGATAGTTTAAAAGATAGACTTGATACAAAAATACTGAGTCAATTTTCCAAATTTCCAATTTTTATCACCTGAAAACTTCACTGTATGTGCGAATTAACAATTAGTTCATGCGGCAGCGTGCGTATGTCGAGATATTGAGCACGCGGGAAGTTTGGAGAGCACGAAAGAGGCGTAAGAGTTGCACGAGGCGCAGCCGAGTGCAACTCTAGCCTTTTGAGTGCTCTCCAAACTTCCCAAGTGCCCAATATCTCGAAATACGCACAGCTGCAGCATGAACTAATTGTTTTATAACATTATCAAAGCGATCAATGCAGCAGTTAACTGAAAATTTTATTATTGTAGGGCGCGCTCAAAGCAGTACGCGTCAATGATTACGTGATTATATTTTTTTTCCTCGCAGTTAATCTTATGTTTTTATCCTGAAACTGAGAGAAAGTGTACTCTAAAATGATTGCAAAATCCATATTTAGGTGCCGAAAAACTTTTAATTTACCGAAAAATTGTTATTGAGAGAAAACAACTTTGCAAAGAATGATCTCACGCCATAGCCCGCATAGAGATGACAACAACAACAACAACACTCACCTCTTTTCCTTACTATCGGTTAACAAATTCAAACTTTTCCTCTTAAATTTCCTTATAAAACACATGGTAAACGCTTCATTGTCTATTGCTGAGTTATGGATGCACTCGGGAGACTCAGGATTGCTAAGCTCCCAACAACTCGAGGAATTACGAATAGTTTATTGACGTCATCAGCGTGCTCAATAGGAATATGAAGCACGCTCGCGCTATTGAATTTGATTAGGCGAATTTTCTAGCTATGTTATAATGGTTATTGTTATGTTTTTCGAGAAATAAATCATTTCTCAAAATCCTTTTGAGCGGTGAATATAAAAAATTCTGGTTTCTTGAAAGTCGAGACTGGGTTTTTGCAATTCGAAACTTGATTGCTCCTTAGCATTGTGTGATGGGTCAAAAGGGAGACTTAGGTTTATAGAAGTGTGAATCAAGTTTCAAGGATCTGGTCAAGACTATCAACTTAAGATACAGATACAATCAATAGGGTCATTCTGGTGAACTAATTAAAAGTAGGTTTAGATACAGGGTTCCTTAAATACAATAAAGTAAGAAACCTCTAGTTCAGAGAGATTGGCTCTTGAATGTTAGCTGACCATTTACTATGCTACTATTTGTGCCCTTGAGTTGGATAAATGATAAATTTGAAGCTTATCGATCAACCGATTAGTGCACCAGTTTGTCGTGTCCTAGAAGTTTGACATGTTTAATAAAAGAATGAGTCAGTCATTTGGTCAATTAGTCACAAGGCTGCTGCCTAAGACATTTTTTGGGAGCCCTTTGGACTCCTAGAATAAAAAGTTAGGAGCCCGAGCCCCATTTCTCGCAGCCCTGAATTCAGCAAAATCACAAAAATGCACCCTTAAGCTAAAAAGCAAAGACTTTCAAAGTTTTCCCTGAAGAGAAACAGATAGGAAAAAGAGGCAGATAATATAAGGAAAGTTATTTGAAAACCATTCATTCAGTGGTTTTTATTGGGGATTGGGGGGATGATGAATATGAAAAATGCAATGGCCCTTATCACACAACTCTCATTCAAATTCACTTTCAATATTTTTGTCATTGTCCACCTATTCTTGGATTGCAACCATGTGGCAGCCATGTTAGTGGTAAAGACAACAGAATTTTTTCTAGAAGAATTTACATGAAAATAGAGTTTAGTTCCCAGAAGAAAGAATGCTTTTGTTCTTGACCACCAACATGGCCGCCGTGACGTCACGTGCAAACCAGCAATGGTAAATTGTTATACAAGTTCTGTATAAATGTACAAAGTGTAATGATTCATCTTACCTGAAGCCAGTCATGTGACTTCATCTTCTGCGATGTAAACACATTTGAAGGCTTGTAGCCAAATCCTAACGGCACGGTAACACTGCTTGCCCTTTTGTTTGCAAGAGAAATTTCACTTGCACCAAAGCAAAACTTTACTCGTGGATGTTGATCGTCACACTTTTTTTGTTTACCTGTTTGTTAAAACAAAGGTTTGACTTGTATTTGACCATCCTCGGAGACTCAGGGGTAGTCAGTTGGGTTTTAAAAAAAAACTGTACAACAAAAGTTTTCTGGGTCCTCAAGGATGTGATTTGAAACGATAAAAGACATAGCTGCAATGATGTGGTGTGAAATTGAAATAATCAGCATGTCACGAACATGGATTCGAGCCAATGACCTCCCAAACACCGGGCGAGCACTCTATCTACTTGAGCGACAGCGAGGCCATATATCGAGGCAGATCTACAAAGAATCTCCCCTTATATCGTACAGATGAAGAAGGTCTCTGAAAGATATACTGGTAAAAGGTAAACTCTGAGAATTAAAGGCTATAAATACCTGGGTGGAAAGCATGAGGTCAGGCTTCTCTTTATCATGTGATATGTTCCAATTTATTGCGCGATAACGGTACGTTTTATCGCGCGATGATTTTAACTTATTGCGCAATAAATCTGAATTATCGCGTGATAACTTAAGAAAAAATAAAAATTGTAATGCCCCTTACGGGCCACCGTACTATTACTTGCTGTAAACTTGCAAATTTATCTTGAAACTTCATCACTGCAACGTGAAAACAACGTCCCGAAACTACCAGGCGTGATTACGTTGCGAAAAACTAGGCATTAGCTTTGCCATTGGTTCATGTTGTTGAAAGAGCAAATGATAACCTCTGTTAAAAACACGTTAAAAACACTGGTCTGATCAGCGCAAAACCGATCGATTTCCAGCGAAATTTGCCTTGAAAATAACGACAAAATCGGCCGTTTTTTACCGATTGCTTTTTCGCGAAGTTTGCCCTAAAATTTCCCGCGAAATTCTCGCTTAATCGGCTGATTTTTCGGCGAATTTCTCCCTAAAAATCCCACGAAATTTGACTTTTTTCCCCGCGTCCTACCAGAAGCCCTGATTTTTTGTCTGTTAAGCATGAAAAAAAATTAAACGTTGTCTTCAGGAACAACTCTTTCCAATACCTCTGCTTACACTGAACAATTCCTCTTACTGGTCCTTATAATACAGTTGAACCTCTCTACAACGGCTTCCTTGGGGACGGAGATAATTAAGTGGCCGTTGTAGTGAGGAGGCAGTTATGGGGAGGTAGGGGTGTAATAATGATTCCCATTTATGGGGAAAGGATAGTGGCAGTGGCCGCTGCAGTGGAGAGGTGGCCATACATTGAGGTTTGACTGAATTCTTTAAACTCCATAAATTCAGGCCACCAGAGTGCTCCAGTTCACAATTAATTGTAAGACCAGTTCAGGTTTATATTAATGAATAGTTCTTCTTTTTTTTGCTATGATAGAAATGTTTTCCAGAGTATTGTTAAAATCAAAATACCTGAACACTGGCCTTGGAGAGGTCAGCCTCCCAGAAGCAACAGCGGATGGGAAAACTAAATTTCATGAGCTGAAGGTTAGCATCTAGTCAACAATAGTTTTGATTAATAATAAATATATACATCCCAGCGAATGAGCAATGTGTGCTATAATTTTTTTGCAGTTGGGAACAGAATTTTTGTGGAAAAAAGAAAGGCTCTCTCATGGAAAAACAACTACCACCTGTACGACTACCAGTAAAGACGTCAGCAAAAGTAAAACTAAAAAATCTAAAAGTACAAAATCGCATTCCATCCCATCTGCCTCACAAACAACATCTGCAACATTAGCACATTCACCCATCACATCTGCCAGCTCATCAACATCATCAGCATCGGCAACAGTGCTATCAGCACATTCACCCATCCCATGGTCTTCTACCTCACCACCATCCTCTCCATCAACAGTTTTAGCATCCACAGCAGTAGATTCACCTATCCCATCTGCCTCTCCAATATCGTTTCATTCAGCACCTTTATCATCTACAGGTCATTCATTCATCCCTCCTTCTACATCACAATCACAACCCATTTCATCACCATCCTCGCTTCATCAGGTCACATCTAGTAACCATCGTGGGTGGGTCACTGTGCCTGAGTCCAGCTTTGTCTATAAGGACATATTTAAGTCAACCACCTGCAAAGGGAAAAGAGCCATAAAGGCTAAAAAAACATTTGATATTTAAACTCAACTGCTATTAATTTGGTCAATACAAAATGCAGACTGTGACTAAGAACAAGAATTTTCCTTAGTTTTAGGCCATCAATTTACTGTAACCAAAATATCGGAACTTACCAAATAATTCTTACCCAGACATGAACTTGCGAGTAATCTTGAACTTCAAAAGTGGCGTTCTGGCTTCGGCAACCTGACCTCATGGACGTAAACACGTGTAGTACTATATTCACACTGGCGCGAGTGACTCTCCGTCGGCGTTCGGGACCTCAAGAACGTCTGCTGCTTAGTATAAGCTCTCTTAATATTCAAATCCAATTTTCAAGAATTGTCATCAAATTTTTTAAAGAAGATTTGATATTTGTTTGGAAATTTTGATTTTTCTGCCAAAGTAGAAAAGTAAAGAGTCTTAGTTGTACCAGATATTCGATAAGTTCAGATTTGCGTGAAAAACAGACTACCTTAGTCTGCATTTTGTACTGAGTGACTGTAGTCTGATATAGTTTTGTATTAAACTATGCCAATTAGCCCACGTTTTAACAAAGCTGAATGTCATTCTCAAAATTATGTATTTTTAATGTTACAAAAAGCAACAAAGACACAACTTTGAATAGATTTTTGGACCTGTAGCAAAGATAAAACACATGCAAGGTTAATTATTAGATTAGTGGCCATTATATGACTTTGCATAATGTGCATGGAGAAAAACATAACGTTAAAAGCAGAACACTTTTGCCTTGATGACCATTCCTAATGCATTGGTAAAAAGAAAGTATATACCTGTACATTCAGCACATAGTTAAACACAGCAGTAGTGTGAAATTGCTAATTTCATAGGAAACAGCTGATAAAAATGTAAAAATAAGTGGAGAACGTGTACATGCAATGGGTGTTACCTGGAATTAAGATGGCAAATTTGGGATCAAATGACCCTATTTTATTCTACACTCATCTGTATTTTTTTTACTTTCTTTGCGTAATTCAGTATTGCAGTGGTTAGCATTCTGAGATTGAGTTGTTAGCCGGCTGGCATTTAACTTTTTAGCAGCTTTTATCCATCATATTTTTTTCTAGTATGCAGATTTGATATAATTCATTGAATCTAGATTAATATTAGACTTCAGTCATTTGTTTTATGTTACATATAGTCAAAAGATGACCACACTGGCACTGTTAAAAGCATTAAAATAGCTCTGTTGCAATGCAATTTGTAAATGAAAATAGTTCAGAGTTCAGAGTTCATTTAAATGAACTATGAGTATTTATATATAAATGTATGTTGTATGCGCAGGTCTATTAAGATTAGTGCATGTACCTTGGACAGTTTGTCAACTGAAGATAATTATTCAGTAAATATTAATGTTCACGTGGAGCTCTAAATAGCAATGCTAGATCGCCCCATGTAAGGTAATCCAAGAGAGTCTTGGATTCCGGATTCCACGCTGTGGATTCCGGATTCCATGCCTGTGGATTCCGGATTCCACATCCGTGGATTCCGGATTCCATAAGTGGCTGGATTCCAGATTTCAAAATTCTATTTTCTGGTTTTCAACGTTTCCTTTGTACGTTGTTTTCACCAAAAAAGCTTGTTCTTTTTTTACCCGAAGTGTACATTGTCTTATATAAAATATAAGTATAAAATATAATTCTTGGCCTTACCCGAGAGGATTATGAATATAGGAGCGGTTTCTGAAGTCCACTGAGTCCACATCGTTGAAGAAATACTAACGAGGAAGGGCTATTCTTATTTTAATAATAACAACGGCGTCAACAATAACAAAAGAGGTACACATTGCCAAAATCAGTGCTTTTCAGGTTCAAACATAATTCATCTCCGAATTGTTTAATTGCCACACAGAAATGTAAAACTTCAGTTACAGCTTACCAACAAATAGCGTGAAGATAATCCAATTACTATACTACAAGCCACGCAGGCAACGGAAACGTTTATCTTAGAATAAACCGTGTCGTTCTCCGTCTTGATAAACTGACTCCCGGCAGTCTTATCGGGAGGGATACTTCTCCCTCATCCTCTGCAGTTGGTGGTGCAGTTTCATTCTCATTGTCATCATCGTCACCGTAGTCCCCATTAGCAATTCGACAGAGCCTGTTATCCTCCTCTGTTGTTAAAATGATGTCTGATCCATCGGAAGAAAAGTCGAGTACTCGGGTTAGAATGCACTTGGGGAAATTCCCATTACAGACATCACCGGAGGTGTATGTTAGTGAATCACTTGTTTGGTTTAGCCACTTTAGGGATACTCTTTGCTGCACAAACTTTCCACCATTCACTTCTATTTGTACATCCTCCAGAAGAACTACTAGCCAGAAGGGTGAGATCTCTCTTCTACGGTTGTGTCTTACTGCCAATATGTCGTCTTTCTGGTAAATGGTTTGCACCCGTACAGCCGTACTCCGCAATGCCACATTAGCATCCACAACTTGGCAGGCTGTTGTTACGTCTTCGCTTTCCTCTAATGAGGCTGTGATGGTAGTGGGACACATACTAAGGGCATAAGGAAGGGTGCCAGTTAGCTCTTTCGTTTTTGAGCGGACATTTTCCTGTCTTACGCCTCTTCCATACTCCTTAGCAAATTCTCGCATCACGGTTTCTCGCCTTGTGTCTTCTTCTTTGCTACCTGTTCCTTCAGTGATTGCTGACAGCTTGTTTGGTCGCGTCTTGATGTTTGGGCGTTCACCTTTGATAATTTTCTCCGGATAATATGAATTGGGCCCAGTGAAATATGAGAAATTCTTCTGGTAAATGCGCAGCATATCGTCTTCCACGCAGCGCGCTTTTCTGTAAGCGTAGTTAGCCACTGTAGGCATGTCGTGGTCTGCTCGCATTCCTTTGAAATAGCATTCCACGCCCAAAGTTGTCATACTTTCGAAACAGATCCTGTTCAGAAGGTGACTATGCCCAATCTCCGTTAGCGTGTTGGTAAGGCTGGTCAGCGATTCTAGCACTATGAGGAAGGACTGTCGGGTGCATCGAGGTATGGTCATGTCGGGACCGTTGGTATTTCGCTTGCCCGTCCTCTCCAGGGCTTCCTGTTCGTGGTTAGAGAGAAATGCAACCAACTCCTCGACAGATTTCACATGATCTTCAAATGTACGTGGTAGGTCTTCTTCTTTGGCTTTCTTGTCGAGTCGGAACACGTTTGCATATTGGGCCATCTTACTTTGCAGGGGGATCAGTCCCTTTGCTGACGTCAACATTCTTATTGCTACGTTACCGGTATCGCATACGAAAACAGTGTTTCGATATACGCATAAAGCAGTAGGCTTGTTCCATCGACTTTGGACACCATCACGATGGCATGCAGTTTCTCCACACACTTTTGTTAAGGTTTCTTTACCCCCAAGCATCTCTTCTTCCTTCAAACTGAACAGTGCGTGTTCTTTGCTGGAGGACAAGAACACGGTTCCACCATCTGTCACTGCAATACCCATGAGGCCTGGAATATTCGAAATTGTTCTCAGTTTCAATCGTCCTCTCACTTGACAAAGATAAATACATGAACCATTCCCGTCTCCAACTAACAAGTATTGCTCGTCACGTGTTAAGGCTAATGAAGTTAATAAACTAGATCGATCAAAACAAAACAATTCATTTAACTGGCCGACGCAGTTAGTTTCCTCATCGTCTACAACACCAGAAATTGAAAAAATCTTGCCAAGACCAACGTCTGACATAAACAGTTCAACGCTACCCTTTGCAGACGCACATATGGCAAATGGTGACACCAGATCCGGTACATTACCTTTAGAAATAAGGGAAAGATCGTGTACATGGACTTTACGGATACGTCTACCGGCGCAATCCTCTTCCTCACTTTGGCTTTCTTCGGCGCTCCCTTGTACAATCTGGGAAGCGTGACAGAAAAGCGTTCGCAAATTGACTACTCTAACTCTTCCGTTTCCTTGGTCACAAATGTACAGCTTCCCGCTCTCTTTCACCGCAATACCAGCTGGGTTTCTAAATCTGGCCTTGTTGCCATATCCATTAGTGTGCCTGGGCTCACCACCACCAGCGATGAATGTGACATTTGCTGGACAGTGCATGTCAACCATGAAGACTGCATGGAGACGTCTATCGGTAATAAACAGCCTGCTATGCTTTGGGGAGAATGCCAATCCTACCGGGTAACTTAAAAGAGAGGCCCCGTTCTTTTTCCAGTGCTTGAATTCCAGTTCTGGAACTAATGTTGTGCTCACTCTTTCATCTGGAATGGAATCTTGAATCGCTTTCCGGTGAATCTCCACTGCTGTTTCTACATCCATCCGATCTTTGTTTCGAACTGCTTTCAATGAAACTGATTTCTTGATGTCTTCGTATTCTCTACGTAGCACCAAAAGCAGCCTTACATTCACTAGGTATCCATCAATGTCAATCCAATGCCAAAACTCTGCAGAACGTACTGACTTGATGTTGTGTGGGCAGTCAGGAATAGGGACTTGGTAGGGGTACTTCGCCCTGTCTGCTAGCATGGAATTCATAAAGCTCTTTTGCTTGGGATCGCAGTCAGCGAATTTATAGACGTACGTACCTTTCCGAGTCATGCTTTTTCTTGTGCTTCCCCATGCTGACAAAGATTGATAACGATCGATTGAGAAAAAAATTCAAAGTGATCTCTCGAGATGTCTGATTTCGACTGATTGAATCTGGACTGAATGAAAGACACCACGTCGACACCACGTGCAGCATGTCATTCTTTGAGTGACACTGATGACATGTGCCAGTAACTGCAACCACAGCGACTACTGATACTACGGCCAAGAATAAGGATACTTTATATTATTATTCTTTTGACGTTACCCGAAATCCAAAAATTAGTTCCAACTGCGCCCAAACAGGAAAAGAATCTAAACCTCCGACTCCAAAAGCGCAACGGGGAAAAAGGTCGAAAGGCCCGGTCGAAAGGGTGTCTTATAAAGAGCGATAATATACAGTAATATGAATCACTCCCTGGGATTCTGTCACGTCATTATAATGTGACCATTGTTTCAAATTGATACCCGATATGTCACAATGACAAGGGATGTTCCTGCGAGGGAAACACGCGTGAACATGCCTGTTGCGCGTCCTTGCGACATGAGATTTTCACGCAACAGTCGCTAAAGGAAAAGAAGAGGCCCTGGAACCATCACCACAGAGTGGATTCCAGCAACCTGGATTCTGGATTACAATGCTTGGATTCCGGATTCCATTAGCTGGATTCCGGATTCCAAAGCCGTGGATTCCGGATTCCACAGACCAAAATTACCTGGATTCCGGATTCCGGATTACCTTACATGGGGCGAGCTAGAGTTTTTTTTGAAAAGGAGGTTAATTATTAAAACTTTGAATTTTATGATGTACATGCAAGCTGCAGTATTGTTGTGGTAATTTTTACACATCATGATGATGACCTCAGATCAGTCCTGCTATTAAATCTGGTTATAAGGTGAGTATATATAATTGTGTCAATGACTGGCCATGTAGACAAGACAATTAAATTATGACTGCATGGTACCTGGATTGTGAAGAAAATTGAAACCAAATGCATCTTCCCTTGTCATCAGCTAGGCATGGATTGGATTAGACCATCCAAAAGTAAGTAAGGTTGAAATGAGTGTTGTAGTATGCATATCTTTTCATTAATGTGTGTTTGTTTTTCATTTGTCGATGTACACTGCAGCTAGCACTCGTCTGAAATTGTTCTGGCTATAATTTCAACTCATACATGAACGTATAAACTATAATAGTATTATACATGTACCGGAATATTTTGAATGCTGTCAAAACTATTAATGCCCTGCAGCATTATATTCTGCCGGCAGATCTAGATTTTTTCTCATAAAGACCTTTAAACAGATGTTGAATGTGATATATCTTATTATAATAATTAGAGTACCACAAAAGCTGTAAACTTTAATTTACAGCCAAATTTTTTTGGCAAGTCATTAATTAATTATCTAATAAGGTTCTGAATTATTGAACCAAATGGCCTGCATATATATATATATATATCAGGGCACCAGGTAAACTCCCATTATATTTCAGAGGGTTTTTCACAGGTTCTGACCCTGTGAAAAATGCCCTGTTCACAGGTTTTGACATTTTATACCCGGTGAAAAACACTGTAAAATTTCACAGGTTTTTCACAGGGTCTTTCACAGAGTTTTTCACAGGGTAAAAACTCACAGGGTTTTTCACAGGGTTTTGCATGGGTTCTGACCCTGTGAAAACTGCCCTTTTCACAGGTTTTGACATTTTCTACCCTGTGAAAAACACTGTGAAAGTTCACAGGTTTTTAACAGGTTTTTCACAGGGTCTTTCACAGGTTTTTTCACAGGGTAAAAATTCACAGGGTTTTTCAAAGGGTTTTGCATGGGTTTTGACCCTGTGAAAACTGCCCTTTTCACAGGATCTCAACAGTTTCACACCCTGTGAAAAAGGTGTGAAAAACATGTGAGAAAACATGTGAAATTGAACAGTTCACATGTTTTTTCACAGTTTAATTCACAGGTTTTTCACAGCATTTTCACATGTTTTTATCCAATAGTGTGTGATGGATAGAGTGACTAGGACTTTTTAAGTCACTTGCTTTGCTGATTGCAAAATTTCCAAAGTTGTTACTGACTGACTTGTTTGAATACTGGCCGAACGGGGATTTGTCAAACTGAATAACTGATCGTCTGCTGATTTTTATTCTGACTGAACGAAATCAGGGCAGAATGGTCTGACGTTTAACCCAATTATTTCAAAAGACAGACCGATGTTTGAAATGACTTGTATGACAGCTGGTGGGTCTGACCAATTATTCACAGTGGCAGTAGTTTGGATTTGTTTTTTAATGGTATAGTTGGTAGATTGCATATCTCTGCTCACTCCTATATTCATTTTCTGTGAACTTGATGAGTGCATTTCAAATCTCCTCTTTCTTCGACCAGCAATTTCCCTGCATTAAAATACGTGTTAGGAATGACTTAATACACTTCACATTGGTAATGTGCAGTGTAGTGCTTCTTGCTGGCTTCTAAGTGATTGGGGGTGGCAGGAAAGAGGGTTTGTTCTATGGTAAAGTCGTGGCAAATTGGAAGATTAATCTGTTGTTTTGTTTTAGAGCTTGAATATCTGACTGACATTCATCACTGCAGCAACTTACCTTCCTATTCTTGAAGCTGATTTTTCAGTTAAAGTGAATGAAATGTCTAAATTCTTAAATTCAGTTCCATTTTCATTTCCACGTGCGGGGAAAGTTTATTCCACAGTTTTTATCACAAGAAAATAAGAATTGGCATGGGTGAACTGGATTATTCCTTTAATTTGTTTTACCTGATTGTGAATTTGGATTGCGTGCATAACCTTCAAACTTCTTTGTGGAAAACAACAGCAAGTGCTTTGAGTATGAGTCTTCTGGCTGTCATTCTGACATTCGCTGAATTAATTTTACCAAAAAATAAGTCTACTTCTTGCAAAATGGAATGAGAATTACACAGCAACAACAACAGCAACAATGACATGATTAAAGCAGAGTCACCAAAATTTCTGCCGCAGTGTTTTAAAGTACGTTTGATAAGCTCTGAATAAAACTGGGCGTGGAAAATTAAGTGTACTTCTAACGAGGTAAAGTGGGGAGATTCTGAAAATTTGCACTCATGTTTTTCAATTCCAGAGTGATCAACATGTTATTTCCCTTTAGTTCTTTGAGTAAATTACCAAGTAGTAGGGTGTTGAAAGTAAACATAATTATGATGAGTGGGAAGGCTTTGTCTCGATCAACTGTCAAATTCTCAACTGATGGTAAAGAAAACTCCGCAGTAGTTAGTAAAGAAAATAACATGTTGTAACTTGGGACTGAAAGTTCACAGTAACCTTAAGGCCTTCAGATAAGCAGTTTGTTTTGCAATAACAATGCAATCGATAAATACATGTGCAAATTGAAATTCTGATTAACAGCAACTCGTATCAAACTTGGAGTCTTTTTTTCGGCCGTTATTTAGGCTCGTCACGCAAAGGCGTGAGGCCCAAAAACGACCTTGAAGAAGATCACACGCAAGTTTGACATCGGATTTAGAGCATAGTTAAGTTTTTCTGTTAGTTTTTTTTCTATGTGCATGTATTTTGTGAGATGCCGTTAAATGAAAACAAGCCGCTTACTGAAAAAGTTGGAAATTTATTCCCTTTTGTTTTTCGAACTTTTGGAGCTCAAGCAATCACAATTGAAGACGGCAACAATAATGACACCTGACAAAAGGCTTCAAATTGCACGCTCGCTTTCGTATGCAAAAAAAGGGATTTAATGATCAGAAGTTCAAGATTTTGAGAACAAACATTTAGCCATGTAATAGGTAATAGATCAAATTCAAAACGCGCGCGTACAAAGTTCAAATTAACAGGTAAATTTAAAATATTGAGAAAATTAAAACAACAGAAGGCTTTCCTAGCTTGCTCGCTTTCATTTTTTGCACATTTATTCGTTTTTGTAAGCAAAGCAACCTTACGAGGAAAAGTAATAATAAAAAAAAATTCAAGGATTTGAGACGGAACACAAACATTTATCCATCAAATATCAAATTCAAAACGTGCGCGTACAAAGTTTAAATTAATTAAAAGGTAAATCAGTTAAAATGCTGAGAAAATTTAAACAATAAATGATGTTCGCAAAACTGCTAATTATTTTTTCAAGTGCCGATCTTGCTGCCGTCGCTTTGTTGATTGCTTAAAGCTTTATAGTATGTGAGGCAGAACTTGGCTTATTGTAAGGTTCGGACAAACCGTACAATGAAACATTACGCACAGTAACTTTGCATTGTGTTTCTACTCCTATAATGAGTTATAACGTAAGATAACAACGCACTATGTTTTTTATTTTTGCTTTGGAACATTTAGGACAAGGTTTTTAGGGGTGGAAACACAGTGTAATTTTAAAGCTGGGTTTTACTAGCGGCGTACCACAGGCTTAAGTTTAGTGAGGTCATCAACAACTGAAGTTTATTAAAATACAAAACTGAAGGTGTGAGCAAAAAGATATGGTGAACGGACGAACTTAGTCTCGTTTTCTCGTCGCAAAAGATTAACACAACACGAGCTGAGCACAACAAAACAAACATGGTTTTGGTTGACCTTGCTTTTTCTTATGTTGTGTTAATTCATAGCGCGGAAGAATATAAGTGCGTTGGGTTCCTATGTTTGTGCTTATGCTTTTGTTGTTGATGTCTTCACTATTAGCTGACGCTTGTGGTCATGTCGTTAGTGAAAACTAGTTTTTACTGCGCGTAATGTTTCACTGTGTTCGAGCCGTTAGGGTATTTATCTGGTTCTCTCAAGTAGTTGGATAACAAAGTAAACAGCACAGCTACTGAAGATAACAGAATTTTATTGAAGTAATAAAGCTTGTCTCTGTTGTCCATTTATTACAATAAAAAAAAAATGGAAAAAAAAGTAATCTAGCCTCCCCCGTCCCTGCCGGGCCGCTTCCACCCTGCTCCGAGTCGGTGTTCATTCTTCTGTTCTCATTTGATATTCCAACTTTAAAATCCTGGTCTGTTTCATCGGATCCCTTCATTCAAGCAGGGGGCAGTTAGACACTTAGAAAATTCAACCGTTTGTTCCCAAGTGGAGAGGGCAGCGTGAAGAAAAGTGAGAGTTTGTTCCTCATGCTATCAGGGTCTCATTCAACTTTGTCACAATACCACACAAAATTAATTTGGAATTCAAATTAGCCAAAATAATTTGTAGTGAAAATTCTAATTTTGTTTTGAAAGTGCGTGTCTGCAAAGTCAATGTATCGTGAAAAATATCCAGAGTCGTGGACAAGAAAAAAGAGGGCGCAAGACAGTGAAACTCAGTCTTCAGTGGGTCTCCGTCAACGATGCCCAGAAAACTGGACAAAGCATCGCGCTGGTCTGACCGACCTTCATCCCACAAACTTCACCAAAGAGCACAAGTCAATAATAATCTCTCCTCTGCGAAGCTACTGATATTGGATTTCTCTCGTCCTAGTTATTGTTTAGTGTTTAGTGTTTAGACCTACATTAAAGCAAATTTGGAAGTGAAAATTACGCCCACTGTTTAGGCGTCGTTTATTATTGCTGTTATTCTAAAAAGTCGAAATTATCTGAAAGTAATAAAGCGAAACATTAAGAAGCAAAATTTACGCAGTACTGCTACAATGCCACGTAAATTGTGCTTTAAATATTTCGTTTTATATCTTAAAATTGGATGCCCTTATAATCTAATGTTGAATTCGTTTAAATCAGTGCCGCGTAGGTTCGCTGTCAAATTTCGCCAAACTGAAAGGATTAAAGCGATCTTGCAGATGATTTAAATTTTTGCTTGTTTTGCGTCCCGTAGAAATAATTCGATTAATTCTCTCATTGAAATAAAGGTTTATTTTTGCCTTAAGAAATTAGCGCGAAAGTGATGTGAAGCTGGTAAAATTTAATGTTTCAGTTCCTAAAAATATTTTGGATTCAATAGCAAGTCTTTATGTTTTTCTGTATAATAATTATTTAAATTGTCCTATCTTTTAGTTCCCAGGAGATTTGAAGCTTTAGTCACGATGGTCACGCTAGCCGACTTTACCAGCATTGCGTGACGACCGTCACAATAGCCGAAATAGCTTGGAAATACGGTCGTGACTGGAATGGATACTTAAAATCGGGATTCCGATAAATGACTGGAACCAGCCGAATATATAATTTTTAATACAAAAAAAATGATCTTAAGTATATGGTTCCAGACCTTTATCCGAAACCATAATTTGAAGGATCAATTGAAGTCACCACCGAGAAATTGTCTTACAGCGTGAAAAGTTAAGAGTTAGCAAAAATGTTTATTTTACTGATTCTAGCTGTTTACCTAAGGTTATCCAAAATTTAGGACAAGTTAACCTGATTTTTCACACAGCCCAAGGAAATCTATTCTATGTCCTTCTTAAAAATAAGGATACAGAGCAGATCACCACAGCTGTCTGATTAATCAAGTATTTCCTTATTTCGAAAATGGTTTAGTATCTAAAGCTGATATTATTAGTCTAACATCAACAGCCATGTTTGTTTGCCTATTGTTTTCAGTTGACCAAAAAACAACAGGTTACAAAAAGGATGTTGATGTAACCTAAGCTTAGTTTTGATAAATTTGTTATAATCTTACGTAGGAAAAAGATGAAAATGAAATAAATTTGGACCTATTTATGAGCGATGTTTTTGTTTGTAAGGTTTTAGTTAAATTTTTAGCTAGTCAGGTAGGAAAAAGATGGAAATGCAATAAATTTGGACCTATTTATGAGCGTTATTTTGGTTTATGGTTTTGGTTAAATATTCAGCTATTCAAAAAAATATCAGTACAAAATTTGGCAATTATGGAAATGATTTATATCCTATTTTTGTTTTTGTGCAATATTTTGGAAAGCTATTGATTGTTAGGAAATGAAAAGCTTTAGGTTAAGAAGAGACATCCTTAACCAGTTGTCCCCCATTAGAAAGATTCTTATTGACTGTTAGCTCAATTTGATGTCATTTGTGAAAATCCACCCAAGCCAGACCAATGCGATTCAGTGCTCGGTTCTGTGCCCTCGAATCATCCGTCGACACACCTACTGCGTGAGCCGGGGAGCACGTTCTTGCACCCCCGTTTTTCATCCTCAACAGTGAAACATTCCCAGACATATTGTTTGCAGACAAGCAACTTTCTCGATCGAAATGGTTATTTATTATTTTTTTGGAAAAGGTGTGGTATTATAACAAAATGAATGAAACCCTAAGAACATGAGAAGCAAACTCTCACCTTCCTCCACGCTGTCCTCCCCACTTGGGAACAAACGGCCAAATCCTCCAAGTGTCCAACAGCCCCCAGCATGAATTACAGGATCAGATAAAGTTTCCCAGGATTTCTCAGTTGGAATATCTCAGAGGACATCAGAATTCACACCTTCTCAGAGGCAGAGCTTCCACAGCCCAGCAGGGACGAGGTTGGCTAGATTTAAACATGACCTTTCCCAAGTGATGGGCTCCTAATCTTGTGCGTGTGCCACCTGAGGTCTGAAATTAAATAAGAACTTAAAAAAATGGCCTATGAAAACAACCCACAACTCTTGACGACACCACTGGTTTCCCCATGAAATGACTCAAAAATGAAGAATAAGTGAAGAAATTCTATACTAATGATGTTTCACTACCCAGATCTGTGTATTGCTTCCGATTGGTCGTGCCACAAGGATAATGTGTCTCAACCAATCAGAAGCCATACCCAGATATGGCTAGTGACATGTCATCAGTCATAATTTTGCGTGAAAACCAGTGATAGCATCTGAAAAAGTCGGCTGTTTTCAAATGCTTAGCTAACGCAAGCCTAACAAAAAACTAATAATATTAAGATAACTAATGCAAGCTCATTAGCATATTAAACAAAACTAGATATTTCTTGGTGCTACAAGTGCCCTCGTAACGTAACCATGTATTCAACTACTGCTTTCATTATGTGCACAAAAATAGACTGAAAAGAATCCCAAGGAGCAAATTCCTAAAACTAACATGCCAGACCCTTTGAAAACCTATGGAAATTGAAGAAAAAAATTACAGAGAGCAAATGCAAAACCAAGAACACTAATATATTTAGATAGAATATAAATGCAATCAAACGTCTGCAGTCTGTATCGTGTGAGACCCGTGTAAAAAAAAGAAAGTACTGAAAAGTTAATTAAAAAATAGTTTTAGATTTGAAATAATCAGCGATTGGAAACCACATTCTACTTACTGCGAGTTCCGTAGAAAATGGAAAGAAGCAGAAGCAGACTAGAGATTGCCTTAGACAAAATGTTCATGTGACGTTATGAACAATCTACTTTGTGTTAAAATACTTAAGATCCTACTTTTCCTATGATTTTTCCCAGGCTCACTGTTTCTTAAGAATTTCCCGTTGCTATGGCGCTCTGTTCTGTTTTAAATTAATCTGAAGAATGGACACAATCCTTTCTGCACCAACCTCACCTTGAAGTCCCAACAAAGAACAAAATCAGTCATCAAAGTTACTAATAATCAAACAAAAATGAAACTCTACCTACTTGATACTTACATACATTTTCCTTACTACTACCATAAGAGAGGTAAGAAGGAACAGTAAGGAGAATTTGCCAATTGATATTGGGACTTCAAGGATCAAGGTCACTATGGTTAAAATGCTTTCCTATTCCTATCCATACTGTGCTTAATAGACATAGCCTGCAAATGTAGATGCAATTCCAGCTGTAGTTTCCTGGCCACTGATAGCTGGAGATATGCCCTGGCTAACAAAGCTCAAGCTTATCTCTTCCCTTAATGGAAGATCATCATAAGTTTTCTGATGGTCAAGGTTTGTAGATTCTACCCATATAAATTACAGCTCATAGCTTATCTGTATTGCCATGTTGTTCTGAATATTAAAACAATGTATACCTGTACAGTACTACTATTTCTTGCAGCCTGTATAGTCCCCGACTAAAGTAATATATGTTACTTAGGAGGTTTAGAGCTAATATTTTGCTAATGAGCTTGCTGTAGACTGTTTAATTCTAGCATTAAATTAACACTAATACTGTATAAGCGGAATCCTGGTTCTTTGAACCTCTTGATTATTCAAATTAAAACTTGTTTTCCTTCCCCTGAAGTCACTGTATTTTTTTATTTCGCCTTGGGCTTTCCCAAACAGAAAATGGCAAGAAAGCCCAAAGCCTAAGAACGAGGCTTAATATCTCTATAATTTCTTGAACACCTATTTTTGTAAAACCAATCTCCATTTTCACAAGAGGTTGAAAGAAACATAGTTCCACTGTGTTAAGATGACACAGGAAGCACAACATCTCCTATAAAGAATAAGAGTTCCAATAGAAGGTGGACCTATAAAAAGAATTGAGTGTGTGGCGAACTTTAACAAAAGAAATAAAATCAATGCAAAGTAAAACAAAAATCCTGCCTGTGTGATTAATTTTTGCTGTGATAAGGTTGTAATGCTTCACATGCATCTAATCATACAGGTAACATTATGCTTGCCACTGAAAATCAGTGAATGGCTAATGTATTGTGACTGGTAGTCCCAGACAATTACACGGAAAACTAGGCCACTCCCACCTACACTGGCAGCACAATGTCATCAACTGTGTATGTCGCAAAAGCTCTATAAGCCCCATCCTATCACCCTAGACTAGACTAGATTAGTAACCTCATAATCCTATTTATTACACCGTCCACAACTTACCTTGAAGGCCATTGGTTTTGCAGGAAATGTCAGGAACAGATTTTCATCAGACCAATGCAAGGACATTTTGCCAGATTGTGGAAGATTATCGATGAAAAAGACCACCTCTTCTCGAATTTTCCTCTCATCATTGAGATAAAAATAGCCTTTCTTTGCCCCCCTTCTAATTGTTTACCCCCGCCTCCCGCCCCCTCCTCTAACTGCTCAAACCCTCCATAAAAGGAAGGTAGGGATTTAGTTGAGCTTTTACGGTTTACAGTACGTAATAATGCATTAAATATGTAACCACACCCACCCAACAGCCCCACCCAACAACTATAACTTTATATTAAATATTATTATTATTTAATATTATGATCACTATTATGTTAGCAAGATTTCCTTTGAGCAGTGAAGCACTAGGCCCGGGGAGATACTTTAAGAATTTTTGGGTGGGGCCAGTGAATGAACCCTTTTCCCTTTTCTTCCCAAAGGCAAATGTCCTTTGTAAAATTGAACGAAGTATGTACTGCTCAAAGGAATCTTGTGTTTTAATAATTTAACTAATAATAATTATTTGTAAGTAGTACAAATAAGCCTGTAGATTTAGTTTCAAAAAAATAAATGAATTTTTTGGAACAAAATAATCCAATTTGAAAGCAAAACTTGCTTAATTTAAGAAAACTTTGCCTAATTGATAAGTGCCTGTCCAGTTGCTAAATTGAACTGGATGGTGACTCATTTACTTCCAAAAATAAAGAAACTGTTGATAAAATTTTCTCAGTCACACTTATTTGTACAAATATGGTGGCACACACACTGTATAATATATCATTATTCTTGTAATACAGATACCTTAAGCATTCCCTCCAATTGTGAATTACAGTTTAAAAATTTGACCACACTACAGCAATCAGCAATCTACTCTATAGCCTGAAATGTGCTGAAGATCCTACAGTGACTGAATTTTGATCGGATAAAAAAAGTAGGTTTTGGTTGTATCTGGAAAGATGAAAATTACAGGTAAAACTCAAATGAAAAATGTTGCACGTGAATAAATTCACTCCTGTTGGGAATACCATGGACCTGTTTTGACTAATACACGAAGTCCTGTTTGTTGAAATGGTCACTATTCTTCAGTTTTTGTTTTTGGTGTTTTTTTTTCACTGCCAAACTAAATGAATTCGCCTAACTGTTGTTGAATGGGGGTTGTGGAACAACAGCTGGGTGAAAAACCTCCCCGTACGTCCACTTGCTCCTAGGAGGAAAACCCCCGGGCCAGCTGTACCCCACATTCAATGACCTCCCGGGCTGGGTCAGAAAATATTCTAAAACCAAGTACCTGTGTTGAGGCAGGGTACTGGCTGGAACTGTAAGTAATAAATTATGTGATTATATAAATACTAAACTAGGTATTAATAATGAGTTGACTTTGATGATACCATCCTCTAGCAAAACTAGCCTCTTCACCACTGTTGGGTTTTGAACTCCTTTATTGAGCTATTGATGAATCGCTGACCAGTTTGCCAAATCTGCTGTTCTTTTCAGCCTGAGAAAAAAAAATTCATTTTCACTCAATTTTTAACTCATTTATGACTCATTGGTGACTTTTGGCTTGTAGGTATTTATAGAAACAAAGTCAAGCAAGGGATATACCAATAGTTCAATGTCTAAGACTGAGTCACAAATGTAAATGGCTACATAGGAGGGGTGTAGCTAGCCAAACACATGGTGCACATGTGCAGCCCTAAAAAAGACTACAAAACAGACTGCAATGACTACGATGACTACTGAGGTAACTAGGGTAACTTAAATGACTTTGATAACTGGGATGACTAAGATGACTGAAGTAACTGGAATGAATGAGATGACTAAGATGATTAAGGTGACTGGGATGACTAGGGATACTTATTTGAACTAAGACTGCTGAGACGACTAGGAGGACTGGGTTGACTGGGATGACCTGGATGATATGGATGACTGGGATGACTAGTGTGACTAGGATGATTAGGATGACTTAGGTGACTGGGATAACTGTGATGACAAAGATAACTAGAAAAACTGTGATGACTAGGATGCCTGGCATGACTAGAATACTAGGATGACTGGGATGACTGGGATAACTATGGGATAACTAGTGATGACCAGGGATGACTGGGATGACTTGGATGACTGGGTTACTGGGATAACTGAGATAACCAGGATCTGTGGGATGACTGATGCAGCTGGGATGACTAGAATAACTACGATGACAGAGGTGACTGGGATGACTAGAATGAAAAGATAGATAGAATAACTAAGATGAATAGGGTGACTGTGATGACTGCGATATGTGCAAGGA
Source organism: Porites cylindrica (assembly GCA_964035525.1). Lineage (NCBI taxonomy): Eukaryota > Metazoa > Cnidaria > Anthozoa > Scleractinia > Poritidae > Porites > Porites cylindrica. The sequence goes on along the minus strand of OZ037780.1, from coordinate 16,006,967 downwards.
CTAGGATGGCTGGAATGACATGGATGACTATGATGACAGTAGTGACTGGGATGACTGTGTTGAAAAGGATGAGTAGAAGAACTGGGGTGACTAGGATGACTACAATGATGAGATAACTGAGATGACTAGGGTGTCTGGTATGACTGGGATGAATAGGGTGACTAGGATAACTGGAATGAGAGGGATACTAGGATGACTCGGACGACTAGGGATACTGGGATGACTGAGATAACTGAGATAAGTAGATGACTGAGATGATTATGACTAGAATAACTACGACAAGAAGATGACTGGGATGAAGGGGGCACTGGGATGACTGGGATGACAGGGATAGCTAGAATGAGAAGGATGACAAGGTTGCTGGGTTCGTCCTTTTCAACGAATTTCAAGGACACTTTTTCCATTTTTCAAGGATTCCAATCAGAGACTTGAGTCTATGTCTTTTTTAGTTCTTCCACAACATGACTTTAATTTTAATTTATATCCTGAAGGTCTTTCTGTGTTTGCTTCTTTTAGGTTTAGGCACTTGAGAATCTGGGTTGGATAAAGTTAGGACTGAAATTCAAGGACTTTCAAGGCCTTGAATTTTTATTTTAAAATTCAAGGACTCTCAAAGACTTTCAAGGTGCGTGTGAACCCTGAGGTTGATTAAGGTGACCGGGATGACTGGGGTTATTTGGACAACTGGAGAAACTAGAGTGACTGGGATGGCTGGGATAAATGGGATGACTAGGAGGACTAATTTGACTGGGAGGACTGGGGTGACAGGGATGACAGGAGTGACTTGGATGATTAGAATGACTTAGCAAGGTCACTGGGATGACTGTGATGACAGGGATAACTAGAAAAACTGCGAATGACCAGGATAATGAGATAACTAAGATGACAAGGGTGTCTGGTACGACTGGGATGAATAGGATGACTAGGACGACAACAACAGCCACAACGACAACTTTATTCTTTGTACAAAAATACAAAAATTGGATAGTTTGCCCAGCAGATAGCTGGAAAGCTAGTTGTGGCAGGCAAGACAAGTACATGAGTAACAGAACTATCTAGCAAAAAAAAATCCTTAAACTTTTAGACAGCCTTGCAGATTGCAACTTAAAATAAATAAAACACAGAAATTAAGTGATCTAATTAACACAGCGCTTACTGACGTACAATGCATTAAGGCAAGGAGCAGCTGACTCTTAAATGATAACACAGAAAAAGAAAAGCAGACATTAAAACCTTTACCAAGTGTATCTAGTATGTACCTACTTTTTACACTCGTGGATTACGCTTAGCATTAGGAGTGAGTTATTGTGGGCACTACGATATGCATATGTGTCACTCAGATGTAGCAGCACTTCGTAATTATTCGGCTTGCACAAAAGTACCCAATATCAAAACGACAATTGTTGCAGATTGATCGTTCCCAAACAAAGTGCTGAGCGTGCATTGTGCCCAGAGCTTTCGATGTTATGATTTTGTACCTTCCATAGGACGATAAGTTGTCTTCATGTAGACTTTGAATGTTACAACTTAGCTCTATGGCCAACTTTGAGACAGACGTTTATGAACTTTTGAAGAATTTTGACTTGTCCAGACGAGAAACATGATGAAGGGATCAGCAGTTGCTCTTCGACTCCCCAAGTGGGTACAAGCTCACAATTCTGCCGTGAGTCTCAGGATTTTTTAACTTTTCTCATGGCCCCACTACAAGACTCCCATCTCACAGTTTTTTGGGAAACATCATTCTGAAATCAAATGTTTCTTTGTTGAATAAAAACAGAAATGTAGTTTAATATTGCTGAATCGTAATTTTTCTCATGTAAATGCAGTACAAGTCATCAGCAAGAGACTTCGCGATGTTTTTGCTTTGTCGGCCATTTCAAATGCGACAAAATGAGTTTAAAGTATAACTTTTACCATCACAACCCTGCTTATTTTCCTCAAATATATCTTTGAATTATTCATAAATAAAGCTTCACCATAGCCAGTTTCAAACAGTGTTTCAAGGCAGAATTTCATAGGCAAAAACATTAAACATAGTTATAATTTTACACATATGATTCTTGTCTGACAAAGTGGCACAATAGATATGGTGATGACCCTATACGTCATTAGTTTATTATTGTTTTAACACATTTTCGTTTTTTGACAGACTTAAGTAATATTAGTAGACTAACTGAAAGTTCATTACCAGCTTTCATTTTTGAAAAATTAATCCACGAGTTAGCCATAGGAACCCTTTGATTAATAATCATAGGGATTTGAATATAGTCATCCTCCTTTTCCAACATATCGAATAGCAATTTGAGGAGAACTCTTTTGAAAGTTTTCTTTGGAAGATCTGTTATATAGCATGGTATCTTATTCCACAGCTTTGCTCAGCAAGGATGAAGAGAATGACTAGGATGACTGGGATGACTAGGATGACTGGGAGACTGGGATGATTTGGATGACTGGAATGACTTGCATGATTAGGATGAACAGGATGACTAGTAATGAGACAACTAGGATGACTGGGATGACTAGGATGACTGGCATGACCAGGATGACTGGGATGACCAGGATGACTGGGAGACTGGGATGATTTGGATGACTGGAATGTCTTGCGTGATTAGGACGAATGGGATGACTATTAATGAGATGACTAGGATGACTGGGATGACTGGAATGACCAGGATGACTGGGATAATTTGGATAACTGGAATGACTTACATGATTAGGATGAAGAGGATGACTATTAATGGGATACCTTGGATCGCTAGGATAGCTGGGATAGCTGGGATAACTGGGATGACTAGAATAACTATGATGAGAGGATGACTGGGATGCCAGGGGTTCACTGGGATGACTGGACTAACATGGGTGACTGTGATGATTTGGGTGACTGGAATGACTTGCATGATTAGGATGGACAGGATGACTATTAATGAGATGACTAAGATGACTGAGATGACCAGGATGACTGGGATGACCGGGATGATTTGGATGACTGGAATGACTTGCATGATTAAGATGAATAGGATGACTATTAATGCGATGACTAGGTTGACTGGGATGACTGGCATGACTGGAATGACTTACATGATTAGGATGACTATTAATGAGATGACTTGGATGGCTGGGATGGCTGGGATAACTGGGATGACCAGGATGACTGGGATGACTTGAATGACTTACATGATTAGGATGAATAGGATGACTATTAATTAGATGACTTGGATGACTAGGATGACTTGGATAACTAGTGACTACATGTATTAATGGGATGACTTGCATGGCTGGGATGGCAGGGATGATTAAGATGACTGGGATAACTGGGGTTACTACTGTAGGATGACTGGCATGACTGGGATGAATAGACTGATTTGGTTTACCGTGATAACAGGGGTGACAGGGATGATTGTGATGAAAAGGAAAAGTAGAAAAACAAGTGTGACTAGGATGAATGGGATGATGAGATAACTGAGATGACTAGGCTGACTGGGATAACTGCGATGAAAGGGATACCTAGAATAACAGGGATGACTAGGGTAACTAGTGTGACTGGGATGACTAGGGGGACTCCTATGACTGAGTTGATTAGGATGACTGGGAAGACTGGGGTGGCTGGGATGAATGGAATGACTGAGATGACTGGGTTAACTACGATGACTACAGAGACTGGGATGACAAGGATGAATGGGTTGACTGGGATTAGCCTATCTGTAGCCACACCCTCCTAAGAAAGGAGGATGGACAAAGGGGGTGGCTACACATAGGCTAGAGACTGGGATGACTAGGGTTACAAAGACGACAGTGGTGACTTCATTGACTATGACAACTAGGATGGGTGGGATAACTAGAATGACTCAAATAACAGGGATACCTAAGATAACTGGGATGACTGGCAACTGGGATGCAACGAGGGCTAGGATGACTGGGATGAGTAGGATGTCTGGGTTGACTGGGATAACTAGGATGACAGGTGAGACTAGATTGACTAGGAAGGCTGGGATGACTGGGACAACTGGAGTGGCTAGGGTTATTGGGATGACAGGAGTGACTTGGGTGACTTGGATGACTGAAATGACTGAGACGACTGGGACTACTGGGTTGACTAGGATGACTGGGTTGGCTTCGATAACTAGGATGAATAGGATGACTGGAATAAGTTGGATGAGTAGGATGAGTGGGATGACCTCATCTTTAATGAAGGAGCCTGAAAAGGATTTGATACTTTAAAGGGGGGAGAAAGTGGGATTTGGAAAATTGTGTGTACCTCTGGAAGAATCCGAAACAAAATGTAGTAGTTTTATACCAGTTAAGAAAGTCTAAGAAAATTAAAAAAAAAACTATACCTGAAATGCCTGAAATCACCAATGGGGGACCACGATCCTTCTGCTTCTTGAGATATCATCCCTTTAATTGAAGAAAGTTTTTGATATCCAACTTGTGATGAGCAAAGAATCTTCTGGAACATCACCAAATGGGAGGGGTTCTGTTACAGGGCCAGAGATGAAAAAAATAATACAGGTAAACTTGACTGTCAAGTAGAAAGGAAGAATTAGTCTCCCTACCTATATATGAATGTCCAATTTTCAACAAAAATGTTTCCTACCAGAATAAAAAAAGAAAGTTATGCTTAAATTCTTTTCGAAATTCATTGAAGATTTTAACAAAAAAATTTGCCTGCAATATTAACTTTCTATACTTAAGTAACTTTTAAATTCTGTGATCTGACAACGACTTTATGTTGGCTTGTGAAGACTATTTCAATTTATTTTTAACATAAGCAATTACTAATAAAATATGGCTGTACAACAACAGTTGGATGATTATAACCTCTGCAAATGTCCACGTCCTCATCAGAGAAAAACCCTGAGCCAGCTAGACCCCACACTCGGGGCGTACCGCTTTCCAAAAGTCAGAACTGGCCGGCTGGACCATGGCTGGACTGGTCATTTTGACAATGAAATAGGCTTTTACCAAGAGTTTCTTGCTGAAAAACCATCTCCCTTGTGCATACTACTTAGGATATGTCTGACTGAATAGTTTCGATTAAAAGTGAATTCTCATAAGGAAAGGAAAGGTCTGGCCAGTCAGTTCCAACAAATGTAAAAGGCCCTCAGGGATCTCCCAGTTTGGTCCTGGACAGAGTGTAAAATCAAGTCTTCGTAATGAAGTAGGGTAACTATTAGTAATAAATTAATCCTGACAGTATACAATCCAAACCAGTTGTAACTCCTAGACTATGATGCTGTTGTCCTCTAAATCCAGACTCACCTCCAAAGAATGCAATCCATCTCTATTAACCTCTGACCAGTTTGCCAAATTTGATTTCTTTTTTCTGCCTAAAAAAATAAACAAACCATTTTCATCAGCAGATAAACTGGAGATGAATTTCCCACTTCTCAACATTCCTTGCAATCCATATAAACACCTTATGAATATGAATAAAGCATAGTAACATTTCCTAGACGGAGAAGATCAACCTTTAGATTTTTTGGGAACACTTTGACAATACGTGAGCTTGAAAAATGGTGTTTTGAAATAATATTGTCAGCAACTTAACTGGGATAATGTTCCATTCAATGACACCATAGCTTAAGAACTTGGCTGTCGCTCATTTCTTGGACATCACATATAATATCTGCTTGATGTCTAATGACCAAATCCAAACAATACTTGCTTTTTAACCATTAACTCTACGGGTAGAGAATTAACTCTCATCTCAAGCATGATAATAAACACTAATACCCTTCAGCAATAAAACACAGGTGCATAGTAACGATTCTTGTACAAAGAGGTACACACAATTACAAATCCCCCTTCCCACATCCTTAAAGCCCAAATCTTTTTCAGGTTTCTTGATCAAAGGAGAGGTTATGTAGTAAGCTGAAACACTATTAAACTGTATAGGAAATGACATAATTATCAGAAAGTTGTATTAAAAATCATAAATTGGTTGTCATTTATTACACCAACAAGCTACTATCTTGTTAAACAAATTATTTTACACTAACAAAAGCGCTCTGCATTTGCATAATTGTGCCCTACTTCATCTACTGCATCTCAGTCATCCCACTCATCTCAGTCACCCTTGTCACCCCAGCAGTACCAGTCATCACAGTCATCCCAGTCATCCTAGCCATTATTCATACCAGTCCTCCTGGTCATCCCAGTCATCTGAGTCATCCTTAATAGTCATCCCAGTTATCCCAGTCATTCAGTTCATCCTAATCATGCTTGTCATCCTACAGATCCTGGTCATCCCAGTCATCCTAGTTACCCCAGTCATTCCAGCCACCACAGTAATCACAGTCATCCCAGTCATCCTAGTGAACCCAGACATCCCAATCATCCTAGTCATCAAAGTCATCACAGTCATCTTGGTCATCCCAGTGGTCATAGTAAACCCTATTATACTAGTCATCGTAGTCATCCCAGACATCCACGTCATTCTCGTCTTCCCAATCATCCTAGCCATCCCAGTTGTCCAACAGTCATCCTAGTTATTACAGTTATCCCAGTCATCATAGTCATCCAAGTCATCCTAGTAATGCTAGTCATCCCAGTTATCCCAGTCACTCCAGCCATCACAGTCATCCTCGTCATTTTATTTTTTAGTCATCCCAGTCATCCACGTTGTCCATGTCATCCCAGTTATCCTCGTCATCCTAATCAACTAAATCATCCCTGTACTCAGTACTCAAGTCATTCCACACATCACAGTCACCCTATTCATCAAAGTCATGTTAGTCATTTCAGTCAATCAAGTTACCATGTATATCAGTCACCCTAGTCATCCAATTCATCTCAGTCATCCCATTAATCCCGGTCATCCCATTCATCCTAATTATCTCAGATATCCAGTCATCCTAGTCATCTGAGTCATCCCCACCATCCTCATTATCCAAGTGATAACAGTCATCATAGTCATCCCAGTTTAAAGTCATCATAGTTATTCCAGTTATCCCAGTCCGCCTTGTTGTCCTAGTCATCCCAGCCATCACAGTCATTCCAGTCACCCTGGTCATCCCAGCTATTTTAGTAATCACAGACAATTATCTACAGTACTGCTAAAAAGTAAGTTACCACCCTCTCATGAGAAGCAAATTGCATTGTGTGCTACGCGATTCCTGTAGCGCAGGATGTGATTGTCGTAGCGCGCCATGGCCTAAAAACTGTAAGTTTCATGCCCAACATTCTTGAGCGATTCCAAGAATCAATCGAAAAGCTTTACCGTGACTGATACACGAACAGCTTTTTACCTCTGCTGCCTTTAGACTGTTGCGCATAATTCGCTTTGTAAAGGATTGGTATATTATTTGTGTAAAACACACTTTTATAGTATGCAAATACTACTCAGTACCGGAGAAGTAGGTTTTAAATTACAAATGTTTTGACACTATACAAATTTGTGATGTGCTGCCATGCAAAAATTATAGCCTGTGTACAGCCCACCCCTTCCCCTCACAAAATAAAATTGGAGAAGGGGTGTCTGTGATTCACTGTTGCTTATTATGTACAGTCAAACTTCTTTAATATGGACACCAAAGGGACAGAACCAAGTGTCCGCTTTACAATAAAGGTGTCCGTATTACAGAGGTAAGGAATGTATGATTTTTGGCATTTACTGGGACCAAACAAACTGTCCGTAATAGAGAGGTATCCATATGGAGAGGTTAGACTGTATGGGACTAATTTTACATGAATTAAAAAAATAGTTTTCAGTGACCAAAATTTCCACAACTCATGTTTCATGTCATTCCAGTTCTCAAAATGCCAGTGACTTATATCCATCGAGCAATTGAGAGAGTGAGACACTCTTATAATGGCCTTACTCTTTTTACCAAGCAAGAAAAATGTTCTTACAAACCCTTATTGAAGGAAAAGATCCACAATCTTATGCAAGCCTTCCCACTAGAAAAGTCATTAGTTTGAAATAAAGTGTTGACAGGTCAGATGCGACCCATAAGCTCGTGATATAGTGTGAAACGTGACCTTAGTGTTCGCTTGAGCAACAGAGGCTTTCCTTCTTTTCTTTCTAGTGCACAGATCATGCATCCCAATGCATGGAGTACCATAAACGTTGACTGATTGCCTGTTATGTTTTGAGGATAGGCCCTAGAGCCAATCAAAATCACTTATTTACATTATGTAGTGATCTACGAGTAACAGCCAATCAAATCATTTTCCACACGCAAAAACTCACACGGCCTCGATACACTATTACCAATGGAGAATCATGGACGCCCCGATTTTTTAAGGCAAGGGAGAGGCTGTACACAGGCTAAAAATTTGTGGTGCAGCAAATGCTTTGTTGTCTTATTTAGTGGCTGATTCAAGGCAACTTTCTTTCGTAAATCAAGCAGTGACAGTATAAAAAAGCTATAAAGAACCAATTACCAGTAAGCTAACATTATTTCATGATAATTTGTTCCCTGAATTGAATTTTTACAGTTGTTATTGATATCTTCTTGGTGAAATTTGCCGCTCTGCATGAACAATAACTACACACATCAAAGGAGCTGAAAATTTGTGGTGGAGAAACTCATCGCTAGCGATTAGCAGTATATTTAGTTCTTCTCACGTTAGTTTGTTCATTCAAAAAAGCAAGGAAACTGGAGGCAGTTTTCACATTTCGTTGAATGAATGCCATGATCAAATGCAGTGTCAAATGACAATAATTTGCTTACAAATCCGACAACTAAGAAACTCCATTTAGACAGTGTACTAATGAAAGCTTCTCGAAAGAAACTTAGCACAAAATCTAACACCCGTTTTCCTCGGTCTTCTTCGTTAATAATATTTATGCCAAAAATTGCCCCTTCAATGATTCTGGTGATACATGATCCTCATAGCATGTGATGAGAGCTGCGTAGCACTTCCCATCATGCAGGAAATGAGATGCGATTGGTAACTAACTTTTGAGCATCTCAGTCATCCTAGTCATCAAAGTCAACATAGTCATCTCAGTTATCTCTGTCATCTCAGTCATCTTCTGGTAATCCCTACTATACTTGTTATGGTAGTCATCCCCTCATCAATGTCATTCCAGTCATTCTGGTTATCCCAGTCATCCTAGTTAACCTGCACATCCTAGTCATTTTAGTCATTCCAGCCAGTCATCTAAGTTGTCCTAGTCATTACATACCAGTCATCTTAGTCAACCTTGTTATTAAAGTCATCCTAGTCATCCATCCAAAAACTCATCCTAGTACCCAGTACTTGAGTTAACCTACACAGTCACCCTATTCATTGAAGTCAACTTAGTCATTTCAGTCAACCAAGTTATATCAGTAACCATAGTTATCCGTATCATCCTAGTCTTTCTTATCATCCCAGTCATCCTTGTCATCTTAGTCGTCCTTGCCATCTTAGCTATCCAAGTTATCATTGTCTTCTTAGAACTAACTATTGCCCCATATCAATGCTGCCAATCCTATCTAAAATCCTCGAAAAGCATGAGCAAACTCACGACCTCTTAAAAATCTTTAAGAGGACAATTTGCTATATGAATTACAATCAGCCTTATGTTCTTGTCATTCCACTGAATGGAACTTTAAAATGGATAATGATGAAGTCCTGGGACTAGTATTTGTTGATTTCCATATTAAGCGATCGACATAATCGATCACAATCTACTACTGAATTAATTATCAGTATATGGTGCCAGCTCAGGCAGCATGGCCTGTTTTCAATCATATCTGGAAGGGCAACGACAATTTGTGAAACTAGGGCATATCACATTTGAGCCGAAACCTGTCATGCAAAAGATACCACAGGGATCAATCGTCGGTCCAGTCTTATTTCTCCTACTTGTGAATGATATGCCTTTACTTTTGAACAACTCCACCATTGATATAATGCTGATGATACCACCCTGTCTTTAGGGTTAACTGGAATAATATCACTTCTTTAACTCAGGCTCTTTCTAATGACTTGGAGAATATTGAGAAATGGTCAACTGAAAACAAAATGTCCTGGTTCACCAATACCAAGAAGACCAAAGCATTAGTTGTTAAGGGAAAAAGGTTACAACAGAAGCTTTGTATGAGCAAGCGTACAACTACGCCTTAACACCACAAATATCAACCAAATACCATAAAATTCCGAAAATAAGCCCCTCCAAATATCAGCCCCCCGCACTCATAACGCAAAAAACCGTCTGTTAAATCGCCCCTCCAAAATAATATAAGCCCCCCTAGGGGCTTGTACTTGGAAATTGCCCTCAAATACAAAGTAAAACAAAGCGAAAACGGTACATTTCCCTCCATAGCTAAGCCCCTCCGAATATAAGCCCCTCCCAAAATAGGCCCCTCAAAAATGGCCTTTGAAAAATATAAGCCCCGGGTCTTATTTTTGGAATTTTACGGTATCGCATCACAAGTCACTGGGTTTAATCATTGATAAAGATCTTAGCTTTGAAACACACATAGATGAATTATGTACAAGAAACTGCCAAAAGGACTTGAACATTTGAGGCTTATTAGTCCTTGTCTCGCACAAAGCCACAAATTAATTATCTATCTCACTGTTATATAGCAAGTTATGTTGTGCCTTCATCCAATCTGGTAATCTTGCAGTAAGGAATTGCTAGAAACAGTCTTATGGGATGCAGAAGAAAGCTGCACAAATTATATTGGATGCCGAATTTAGAACAACATGCACATTAATGATGTTTAATGAACTTTACTGTATTCCATATTTTATTGAGAGGTATATATAAATAGATGTTCCATACCCTATGAGAGACTAGAGGGTATTACTCCACATTACATTATTTCTACATTAAAGGCAAATTCTGAGATTTGTAACAGATGCTCTTGTTTTTCAAATTTAAATTTTTGTTGTCCCATTTTTACGAAAAACAACAGAAGTCTCAGCCTCTCAACCCATTCATCGCAGTCATCACAGTCATCCCAGTCACACTCGTCATCCTCAGTCATCCTGTCATTGTAGTCTTCCCAGTCAATGTAGTCCTCTCAGGCATATTTTATAAATTTGCTTTTCTTTATCATTATAGTTTTTTTATTGCACTATACATATCATTTCATTGCTTTCATTTTGTTTAGTTATGTACATGTGTAGCATCTGAACAGGCTGCTATGCCCCCGAAAAAATTACAACAAGCCTCAAGAAATTATTTCAATGTATGAAGAACAACTGTCAGGAGGGGTGTAAAGACTAGTAAAACTTACCTTGTGATTCTGTCTTCTCTGTTACTCTTCAGGGTAACAACTGTCAGCTGTCAGTCCATTACACTGGCGACTTATGACTGCAACAAGACAAAACGTCATTTAAAGAACTGAAAATCAAGGAGTCACAACCATGTGTAAGCTATAAAGGGATTCAAAAAGAAGGGGAGATAGTGGGGAATGGGGAATAAGGGAACTGACTAGTCAACTGAAGTCCTAGACTTTGCAACAATAGTCATGTTAAAGGATTTGATTTCTCCTGCCCAAACCAACACTAAAAGCTAATTATTTAAATGAAGTCTAAATGGCAGTTTAAGAGACTCAGTAAGAATTTAGATCTGGTTAGAAGGTGTTTATTTCAAGTATATAACTGGCCCTCTAGTCTAGGCTGTACTAGCCTTCTTGATGCTATTAACAGCAAACAATCCTTGGAGGTTAGGGTTGGACAAAGTTAAAATGACTTACATGTAGAGGGTGGTTTGTCAAACACTGTCTAATAACTGGGCCTTAGAAATAACTGCTTTTTTGCTGACATCTGCAAATGGTTAGATGCTTTCACTGATCTGACTCTTGTTAGGGAAAAATAAACGACTAAGTGGCTAGCTAGGTACCTAACAATCTCTGGTAATGACCATCCCTAGTGTTTATCTTTTCAGAACTACGGAATGGGTAGGAAGGGTAGGGCACCTCACCTGAGACCTAAGAGTCTTGCCCGTTTTCATTTTCATTGGGCAGGTCTGTGCCCAGAAAAATAGCAAAAAAGGAAACAGGAGGGACAAAGGAAAAGGAAAGAGAAAGCGGGGAAGGGGAGGCATGAGAGGGAGAATATTGGTGATAGGATAAAAGAAGACAGGCATCAAAAGGTAAAAGCCAGGAAAGAAGAATAATAAGGGGGCAGGGGATCCGGAGTGGTAAAGAGAAAGCAAAGGTTTATAGGGACAAGCTGGACAAGGTTTATAGGGACAAGCTGGACAAGTTGAATGAAAATAATGGTTACAAGATAACGGAAGGGGAACAATGTGAGTGGCATACACAGAGATAAAAGCACAGGCAAAATAAACAATGGAAACAATAGACACATAGGGAAGGATGAAGGCAGACAAAGGAGTTGCATAGGGAAAGGGGGCTGGGACATATAAATTCACTGGAATAATAGAAATACAATGGAAGCGGACACTCTCTTAAGTGAACAGTTCTACTTATGGCCGCCTTTACAAAAATCATGTTTCAACACCAAAAAAAACTCTGTATTTTTCCATTTCCATATGTGGACAATCTCTGTGCCAGGCAGCAGTGGACACTTTCAGGGTGTATGAGTTAGATTTTAACTTTGTTTCAGGCTCCCAGAAGCTGACACCTGAAATGGAATCTTATTTGCCACTGAATCTTGCTTTTTAATATATCAACTTTATAACACTGCTCGTCACAATGAATTTATGTCAGCCTTGGTGTTTTTTTTTCTTCGCATACACACTCAGTTACACTTCAAAACACCACTTGAATTTTATGCCTGTGACTGAATTACAACATTGTCAGAACAACGGTATAGCCAAACACACTAACTAACAGATTTTTTGCATTTTTCAATGTTTATTTGTAGTTGGGCAAGCTAAAGTACAGACAACTGTTCTTGTAAGTGGTCAGCTCCAGAAATGGAAACCTTTTTCATATCCTAAGGGCATCCCCATAAAGCTTCCACTGTAGTGATAGTAATGTTAACAAACAAAGAAAAGGAACAAGAGGGGAGAAAGAGGAGTGGCCATTAAGAGAATATTGGTGAATGGAAAAATGAAAACAAAATACAAATTAAAGCAGAGAAGTTGACACATCTCTGTTTGTTGACAGCTCTCACTAACAGGTCCATATTACAGTCAAACCTCTATTAAGCAGTCACCCTTGGGAATAGGCCATTAATTTTGCACTAAGAGGCATGTGACATCGTTTTTAGGAAAATGAAAGTTACATGATTTTGCCTTCAAAAAACGATTAGTGGGTCATATCTTAAACAAAATAATAGTCATTTGGTTTTTCAAACCAGCACCATTTTCTTAAAATGAATAAGTTCGTAAATGGTCACGTGACCAAAATGTGATTTTTAAAATTATGAATCACCTCTCTCTGAACCCAAATTTTGCACTTAAACTTCAAGGAAAATAGTGAAAAGATGATGTGATAACGTTTACCGCACATCTGAGCGTAACTATGAAACGTTGAACAAGATATAAGCAAGAAGTAGTTTTGTCCGCCATGTTGGAGGGCAAAAGCATGCCCTCCAACATGGCGGCCAATACAAATCATACTACTTCGCTGAAAAATCAAAGTGCCATAAAATATCTCCCTTAAATGCGTTTCCTCTCAAATTTCGGTTGTAAGATAATTTTTGTGTGCTCTAACAATTTTTGGCATCAGCAAGATTCCAACTAATTGTTTAAAGGAGTCATTGGTCATGTGACCTCTTAGTGCAAGTGGCCTATTAGCCAGGCCCCGGTTGTTCAAACGTTGGATAGCGCTATCCACCGGATAAATCACTATCCAGCGGATAAGTATTACAGAAATCAATTACGCTACCCACTGGATAGTGATTTATCCGGTGGACAGCGCTATCCAACGTTTGAACAACCGGAGCCAGGTGACCACTTCATAGAGGTTTACTAATAATACCATAATGTGGCAGAAATTGACCTAAAGGACAAAATTGATTTCTCTTTTTACAACAACAGTGACAGCTCTAAAATGTCCTTGTAAGCTTAAACCGTAACATCTTACCTATACTTTGATCAAAATTCTCCATGCAATGCAAGATCAGTGCTTCGGTTTAATTGTACTCAGACTTGATCCTTTTTGTTGAAAATAAAGTACTTTCTTTTCATCACAGTTAAATGATCCACAAGTTACTAAATCACTGAACTGAAAGACCCATCCGCGTTCTTGCAGAATCCTTGCGCATTCCCTGATTCAATTTGAAGTTGAACAAAGGCGCCATCACCGCCATCATCAGCCGCCATCTTGGTTTCCCCTGGTCCCAAGCTCCACTCGGTCGAAACTTGGGGAGACGCCGGGGGAGGGGTGAGGTGAGAAGGTGAGGAGTTGCCAGGCTGCTTTACGGTCGATTTACCGGATTTAAAGATTTTCATTTATTTTTTTCTCATCCCATGTATGGAAAAACATAAAACTGGCATGTTACTACACAGGCATCCCAAGCCTATTCAATTTTGAAAGCAAGAACCAACGTTGCAAAAAAAGAAGGACCGTATCCTAATAAAAGATCTAATTAGCTATAAGTTGAAATATTGAACAAAAGAAGCAAGGCTGATTTTGAATTCGGAAGTATATACCTTATTATAGGAAATTACCGCTCCATGAAATTAACGCGAATCGTTAAAATTCGCGTTGGTTTAAGTCGCGTTAATTTTGTTGAGTGTTAATTTCAGCGACGTTAATTAGGTGCAACGTTAATTTCCGCGCTCTTAATTTCCAGTATTTTAACCCCAATTTTGGAACCTGTCCAGCCATTCTTGACACCTAAAAAACATTAACTACAAGCTTTCTTTCTTTCCATTTACCCTTTGTTTTTCATCTTTCACAAGAGCTAAGGCGAAGGTTTACATGAATATTTCGAGTTCATCTTCACCGTTGTCGCTGTCAGAGGTGATGTCGATATCTTCTCCTTTGATTTCGCGTAATTAATCGCGTTAATTTCCTTTATTAAGAAATTCTACCTCCTCTTTCGCGTTAATTTTCTTTATTCGAAAGTCGTTTTCCATTAAATTCGCGTTAATTTAAGTCGCGTTAATTTCCAATACCTTAATTTCATGAAGCGTTAATTTCCTATGATAAGGTATTTTTTGTTACCAATATTTCGGAAGGCACGGCCTTCCTTCTTCAGGCCTAGGGTCTTACATACAATGATACGGGTTAAGCTTAGACGCTACAATTTAAAATAAAGGATAGCGTGCAATATGGTACTAAAAAAACACATGAAAATTTAAATAAGGAAACAGTGAACGTTGAAAGTATATGAAAACAAAAACCGTTGAATTCGTGATACGAAAGAAATTTGAAAAGTAAAAATAGTGTAAATACTCAAATGGAAGAAATAAGGAGTTTATCACATTTCATAATTCAAATGATACCTAATGGTTCAAGAGTTTTGCCTGCCTCGCTCGATGAGGTATGCTGCTCTAGCTTTTCGCACAATTTCTCTATTAGATTTAATGAGTTCTAGTGGAATAAGTGTGATTAGAAGAGTGATCATCAGTAAGAAAATGTTCTAAGACTGTGGTGGGTTTGGAGAGTGGGTTGTCAACTCAGTGGCGGATCCAGGGGAGGGTCCGGCCCACCTTATTTTCAGACAAAACGGAGGCCCGAAGGGCAAAAAAAAAGTT
The DNA here is from genome assembly GCA_964035525.1 of Porites cylindrica. Classification (NCBI taxonomy): domain Eukaryota; kingdom Metazoa; phylum Cnidaria; class Anthozoa; order Scleractinia; family Poritidae; genus Porites; species Porites cylindrica. The sequence goes on along the minus strand of OZ037780.1, from coordinate 15,991,405 downwards.
TTTGGAGACCCCCCCCCCCCCATTATCTAAGGGTCTGGATGACTGGGGCCCCACCCCCTTATCCTTGAGCTCTGGATCTGGCAATGCAACTGGTCTGCGAGTCCGTTGAAACGGTCTTTAGGTGGTCGTCGTTTAATTCAAGTCAAGTCAAGTCAAGTCAATTTTTATTTGAACTCACACAGAATATTAATTAATACAAATCAGCGCTTATAGATATAAAAACAAAAGATTGTGAAAAAGGAAAAGAAACTTTTCAATTTTTGGTTCATTGTGCATAGCTTGCCTGTCCCCAACCCCCTTCCCTTTTTCACTTCCTCCCCATCCCCCTTTCGACGCTTGGTACGCAGACCAATTGTGCAGAGTTTAGGACACCGAAATAGTTCCTAGAACTAACCGAGTAGGTGACCCAAAACAAGACTACAAGTGGAAGGAATGTAGTGACAAAATAGCAGGAATGTAGTGGCAAAGCTTGGTACAAAAGACTTTTAAAGGCTACCCCCACCACACCGCTAGCGTTGGTCCTAGACATCGAGTAGTCCCCATTTTTCCTCGGGAATAGTAGGGCGAGCGAAACGCGAGCGAGAAGGAACACCCCACGCGAGAAAGGCGAGACGCGAACTCCGCCACATCTCGCCTTTCTCGCGTGGGGGAATTTTCCTTCGCGCTCGCCTTTGGTCCGCTTTAGTATCCCTGAGGAAAAATGGGGACCACTCGTAGTCTAAGTTGGTCCCTGCTCACGTTTCGCGTTTCAAGTTTCAAGTTTCGCATAATAGACATCGGAAGAGTCAGATCAAATAAACAAAAACATGCGTTTGTACTTCTTTTAGTAGTTGACTCTCTAAAAAACGAACATCCTTCTGAGATGGACACATACTGTCTTTTGCTTTAACAGATTTCCTTGTTTTCATAAATGTGCAGACGACTCCACCATTATTGCACCTGTGTGGAGGGATACGGACTGTTCGAGCGAATTAGTGATGCAGTTATTAGATATAGAATGGTCAAAATTTATTTATTTATTTGAAAAAAAAAAAAAACAACTGTATGACCTGTAATCCTAGTAATTGTAAAGAACTTGCCTTTATGAAAAAAGGCAATGCACATATCTTTGATAGAGTAGCTGGAATACCTCAGTTTAAGGATCTTGTTTTGCTGGATGTTACTTTTCAGTCCGATACCAGATTTAATATTCATGTAAAAATAAACTCACAAAAGCAAACAAGTCTCTCCACGTGCTCAGGGCGCTTAGAAGAGAGGGGTGCAATCAGAAAGAAAATGTCTACCTATTCAATTCTATTGTGCTACCTAACATGTCATATGGGCTTGCGGTGTATGGAGCGGCTGAAGCTGAACTAACAACGATCCAGCGATTTTTGGATAGATATAAGAAGCCTTGGCACATCTCGCATAGCATTGATATCCACGATCTTTTGGAAAAAAAAAAGATAAAGAAAATACGCACTAAAGTCGTGGGTTTAGAGGACCATACGCTTTATGACATGTTGCCAGAGGTTAAGAACACTAGCCTGTTCCACCTTAGACGAAAATCAACAGTGAAACTTTAAGTAAACACGAAGCGTTGTATGTGATCTTTTGTAAACCGCCTTACATTTAAATACGAGTTAGTTCCTTAATTTTATTAGATCTTAATTGCCAGTTCATGTACCTAAGCTTGCTTTTTACATTAACCATGAGTAACAATTTTGTAACACTGGGATATGTATGTTTATCTTATCATGAATAAAGACCTATTATTATTATTTCCTGTTAAAGGAGTTTCTTTTAGTGTGGGTTATATATTTTCATTTTTTAAATTCTTTGCGGTCGCTGTTTCTTTGGCCTTCGCAAGAAACTCGTTTCGAGGGTGGGACATTTTCGCTTTTTTGTCTCTTTTCACAAAAGGGTGAAACAATATTCGTTACATAAGCCATATGCTTCTTCTAACATCTAACATTCAACCGCTTCTTCGCTTCTTCTGGTGTGTAATGCGTTCTGTATATATGCTCCTGCATTACGCTATAAGTCTTGGATGTTTTTGTTCTCCTTCACTTACCCTTCTCCGGTATACTTTTGATTTATTTATTTCATTTTTACTTATTTTATATATTTGCTATTTATTATTTTCTATTTTGGCATGCTTGCATGCTTTGTTTGTGAGTCAAGCTACTTTAATTCTCAGTTAATGGCATGTAATGGTTTTTGAGTGAAGCCAGTGGAGCCCATAAATCCTTTGTTATATGTTTTTAAGGACTTTGAAGGTGCACAACATTCAATAGCGTTCCTGTGATTTTGTTCTCACCGTCCAATATAAAAGTGCCATTCATTGATTTATCTAAGGGTCTGGATGACTGGGGCCCCACCCCCTAAACCTCGAGCTCTGGATCTGGCAATGCAACTGGTCTGCGAGTCCGTTGAAACGGTCTTTAGGTGGTCGTCGTTTAATTCAAGTCAAGTCAAGTCAATTTTTATTTAAACTCACACAGAATATTAATTAATACAAATCAGCGCTTATAGATATAAAAACAAAAGATTGTGAAGAAGGAAAATAAATTTTTCAATTTTTGGTTCATTGTGCATAGCTTGCGTGTCGCCAACCCCCTTCCCTTTTTCACTTCCTCCCCATCCCCCTTTCGACGCCTGCTACGCAGACCAATTGTGCAGAGTTTAGGACACCGAAATAGTTCCTAGAACTAACCGAGTAGGTGACCCAAAACAAGACTACAAGTGGAAGGAATGTAGTGACAAAATAGCAGGAATGTAATGACAAAGCTTGGTACAAAAGACTTTTAAAGGCTACCCCCACCACCCCGCTAGCGTTGGTCCTAGACTACGAGTAGTCCCCATTTTTCCTCGGGAATAGTAGGGCGAGCGAAACGCGAGCGAGAAGGAACACCCCACGCGAGAAAGGCGAGACGCGAACTCCGCCACATCTCGCCTTTCTCGCGTGGGGGGATTTTCCTTCGCGCTCGCCTTTGGTCCGCTTTACTGTCCCTGAGGAAAAATAGGGACCACTCGTAGTCTAAGTTGGTCCCTGCTCACGTTTCGCGTTTCAAGTTTTAAGTTTCGCATAATAGACATCGGAAGAGTCAGATCAAATAAACAAAAACATGCGTTTGTACTAGTTTAGTAGTTGACTCTCTAAAAAACGAACATCCTTCTTAGATGGACACATACTGTCTTTTTTTTTAACAGATTTCCTTGTTTTCATAAATGTGCAGACGACTCCACCATAATTGCACCTGTGTGGAGGGATACGGACTGTTCGAGCGAGTTAGTGATGCAGTTATTAGAATGGCCAAAAACAACTGTATGACCTGTAATCCTAGTAAGTGTAAAGAACTTGCCTTTATGAAAAAAGGCAAAGCACAGATCTTTGATAGAGTAGCTGGAATACCTCAGGTCAAGTATCTTGTTTTGCTAGGGTTACTTTTTAGTCCGACACCAGATTTAATATTCATGTAAAAAATAAACTCACAAAAGCAAACAAGTCTCTCCACGTGCTCAGGGCGCTTAGAAGAGAGGGGTACAATCAGAAAGAAATACTCTACCTATCCAATTCTATTGTACTACCTAACATGTCATATGGGTTTGCGGTGTATGGAGCGGCTGAAGCTGAACTAACAACGATCCAGCGTTTTTTGGATAGATATAAGAAGCGTAGGTACATCTCGCATAGCATTGATATCCACGATCTTTTTAAAAAAAATATATAAAAAAATACGCACTAAAGTCATGGGTTTAGAGGACCATACTCTTTATGACATGTTGCCAGAAGTTAAGAACACTAGCCTGTACCACCTTGGACGAAAATCAACAGTGAAACTTTAAGTAAACACTAAGCGTTGTATGTGTTCTTTTGTAAACCGCCTTACATTTAAATACGAGTTAGTTCCTTAATTTTATTAGATCTTAATTGCCAGTTCATGTACCTTAGCTTGCGTTTTACATTAACCATGAGTAACAATTTTGTAACACTGGGATATGTATGTTTATCTTATCATGAATAAAGACCTATTATTATTATTTCCTGTTAAAGGAGTTTCTTTTAGTGTGGGTTATATATTTTCATTTTTTAAATTCTTTGCGGTCGCTGTTTCTTTGGCCTTCGTAAGAAACTCGTTTTGAGGGTGGGACATTTTCGCTTTTTTGTCTCTTTTCACAAAAGGGTGAAACAATAATCGTTACCTAAGCATGCTTCTTCTAAAACGTCTAACATTCAACCGCTTCTTCGCTTCCTCTTGTGTGTAATGCGTTCTGTATGCTCCTGCATTATGCTGTTAGTCTTGGATGTTTTTGTTCTTCTTCACTTACCCTTCTCCGGTATGCTTTTGATTTATTTATTTCATTTTTACTTATTTTATATATTTGCTATTTATTATTTTCTATTTTGGCATGCTTGCATGCTTTGTTTGTGAGTCAAGCTACTTTAATTCTCAGTTAATGGCATGTAATGGTTTTTGAGTGAAGCCAGTGGAGCCCATAAATCCTTTGTTATATGTTTTTAAGGACTTTGAAGGTGCACAACATTCAATAGCGTTCCTGTGATTTTGTTCCGGCACCGTCCAATATAAAAGTGCCATTCATTGATTTATTCTGACCAATTTGTAAACAAAAAACAAAGAATCATGCACCGTCATGAAGCTGGTAACTTAAAAAGCAGCCTGACTATTGTTTTGATCCTTGATGTTTGCTAACAGTTCATAACCTCCTTTATACTATAATTTTAATATATTATATAATATTTTTAATATATTATATTTAAAAGTACAAGCGACTGACCGAAAACTTCCTGCATCATTAGAGGCTCTAGGCATTAATTTTTATGTTTTTCTTCACCTTGAAAATTATCAAAAAACAGAAACATGTTAAGTTAAAATGTTTATACATCATAACTAAAAAAGATAAGAGATAAGAAAATAAAGTTCTTTTTGTTGAGACCTTTTGCAACCCTATAATGTAGCGGAACGACGCGCGTTGTTGTTTTCTGGTGCTAAGTTTCTGATCTTTCGTTACCCCCTGATTCCCTGAGTCTCTGATTAGGCTTCCTCAGGCTGAATTTTTTGGATGACCCAGAGTTTCTTGGCAACGAAAGAGTTTCATAAAATCGGATTTACGTATGAACTACTCTCTCTCGCACGTAAATTACTGAGTGTTGTATCAACCATGAAATTTAGTACCGTATTTATTCGATTAACCGCCCTGGGCGCTTATTAAATTTTTGGACCTTGCGAGTGGGCGCTTATTCGAGGTGGGCGCTTATTCGAGGCTGGGCGCTTATTAAATTTTCACCATTTTCAGCAAGTGAAGTATGTTTATTTTGCAACAAAACAATAAATGCTAATAACAAAACGCGAAGAAGTAACAAAGCAAGGTTTCTGTAAAATACTCTGAAGAAAACTCCGTCCTCGGGAAAGTCTCTTATTAAAATTTATTCACTCAAGTGGGTGGGGTGGGGGTGAGCTCTTATTTGAGTTTGATTGGGAGGAGGAGGGGGTGGGCGCTTATTCGAGGCTGGGCGCTTATTAACTTTTTCTGCCATTAGGATGGGCGCTTATTCGAGGTGGGCGCTAATTCGAGGTTGGGCGCTTATTCGAATAAATACGGTAAACAAGTCCAACATATGTTAAAGAATATTCTTTCCCTCTCAAAGATATCCCTTATTGCGAAAGTCACTAAACAATAGTTTCCTCCCCTAGCTTTGATAAATATTTGTGCATTTAAAATGCGGATAAGATCACGCACTTGTGACGTAAGATAGTGTTCATTAAAGTCACGTGGTTTTGCCAGCTCAATAAATACTCGCAGCAGGTTGCATTTTGTAGTATTTATATTTGGGTTTTTCGACGTGGAAGTTCGTGACAATGATTAAGAACGAAAAAAATTGTGGTGATCGAGTAGACTCGTATGTTTTGCAGTATAGATTGGACAGGGCTGAAGTGGTGGGTATGCTTTAAACAGTTACAAGACATTACTGTAGCCTGAATTTTCCCGCGATATTGCCGAAGCATGGCTTTGTTTACCATTTTTGCCTTGCGGTCGTTTGTTTTGTTTCAGTTTTTCTGTGCTTCATTTTCAGCAGACTAGTCAGTTTAAGCCTTTAACTTGTATCTATTCAATGAGTTCGGGGTTACAAACCATTTCCCTCTGTGATTGCTCTCTGTGTTTCATTTGTAAGTTTCAACCGGCCCGCCAGCAGAGCGAAAGTAATACGGAATGTACTTTGACCGACGTTTTTATTGCCTAAAATTGGCAGCGAAATTCGTTTCAATTGTGTTGAAATTGACGAAATTGTTTTTTTGGGCTAGTTTGTAAGTTTCAGCTCTAGTATTACTGAGAAAAGGTTAAAGGGACGTCTTTAAACCAGAGGGAAATGCCATTGTAGCTACGGGCTCCCCGACCTACACGTGTGGTTGTTAATTTCGTTAGTTAACTTGTACAGGTTATTTAAAACTAAGTTGCTTTTAACAGTGTTTATTACACTTAACGTTTAGATTGGAAAGGATGTAGAAGTTGGGAATCTTCGTGAGATCACTGTTGTTTGTTTTCACCCATCATTCGCCAGATTCGCGGTTGTTTCTATGTTACTGTTTAATTAAATTTGCGGTTAGGCTTGTAGGACAAATGTGAGTTTTTTTTTCATCGTATTTCGACCGATGACGTTCGATTCGGCGAACAGTTTCTCACCAAATTCAATAACTAGATTTTAAACATAACACTTTCATAACACGCTGTAACATTTGTGTGACGCAAGATCTTTTTTATATCTTATTGCGTGGGCGAAGTGTGGGATGGGCAGGGGTGGACAAAGGGTTTGCAAGGGCAGTGAAGGGCAACTTCATTGTTTCGCACTTCCTGTTTTGAAAGTCCTTCACGGAAATTTTTCACACATAATGATTACGTTGACCTCTTGATATCCAAGTTACTCGAATATTTTGTTGTTTTTCTTTTCCAACTGTTAGCTTACTTTTACATTATTACATAATGTGCACATATTCATGTCATTCATAAAGTTTTTGATGTAACAATATTTCTTAATTTATTTCCTTTTCTTTTTTGGTCTCAAGTATATAAAATAATATTGTGGTTCAGTTTTATCCTTGGTTGAAATTTCTTATCTTCCTTTGTTTTTTTTTAACCAAAGAAAAAAAATTTAACATATTCATGTCTGTTTTAATAAGTCAGTATGTCATGCTGTTATAATGTTGTTTTTAAGTCCTACATTATAATTAAATGATTAGGAATTAAGTGTAAATCAACCTCTCATATGCATCCATCACAACTTGAACAGAGCAACGTAAATTGCTATCAGGCTTATTTCTTTAAATTATAAGGAATTTAAATAAATTTGTAAAAGTAAAGCAGAAGTTAGAGTTGAGCTGAAGTTAATGTAAATGTGTCTTTCTTTCATTGAAGATCAAGAGTGTTGGTCCTAAACTTGTACCATTCCTGAAGACAGTGTGCGTATACTTTGTGGCCTGGGTCCCCGAATCTGAAAAACCAACAGTCTTCGCTGCGCTGCTCAAAATCTTACCAATCCTATGTCTGTGTGGTTTTGTCAGCCTTCAGGGAATAAGCCTGGAAAAGCAGCATGACTACAGCCGACGAATACTTCTGGGACTTATTTTTTCAGGGATCGGCGATATCTTCCTTGTGTGGAAAAACACATATTTTATCCATGGGATGATAGCATTTGGCATTGCACATATTTTGTACATAAGAGCATTTGGGTTCCAGCCTTTCCAGCTCCGTAAATTGCCTGGGCTACTGTTGTGTTTGTTTCCGGGCCTCTTCATGTACTATGTATGCTACCCTGGCCTAAAAGGAAAACTTGTGATTGCTGTATTGATCTATGGTGTTGTTATTACTGGAATGCTATGGCGGGCAATCACCTCTGTGCAAAATCAGATCGAGGAAAATGGCTTATGTCGCTGGACCAAGATGAGTGCTTGCTTTGGTGCTACAATGTTCTATATTTCAGATAACCTCATTGCTTTGAACAAATTCTGTTTCCCCATACCATACGCGAGAGCTCTGATCATGAGTACATACTATGCTGGACAGATGGGTATTGCGGTTTCAGCTTTTAACATTGAAGAGGAATACAATCTCAGAATGAAAAGCTGTAAAAAGCATGATTAATTACCAAACAACAGAATTTAAACTATGTATCCCATATCACGGAACCTTGTCAATTGTTGAAATGGTTCGATTTGCTTATGTTTAGTTCTATGTAGTATCTATCAAATATTTCTTACAGTAAAATTTTGATCAGTCCCCTTCTTTATTTATAAAACAATGGGCATATATTGTGGACTGTGATTGGTCAAAAGCCTACTTTTATTATTAATGCACATTTTATGAGTAAACTCATAAAGTAACAAACCTTCCTATAAAAACAGTATAAAGGATAATAATATTCAAACTTTTGTTCCTTAAAGTTTGTATTAAAGTTTATTGTAACCCACTTGACAATGGTGATGTTGGTTTTTCCTTTGTTCCACAAGGCTTTGTGGTTTTATTATATGCCAGGAAATCAATAGAAACTTTGGACCTTTGTTCAAACGACTAGTCCATTCTCCATTCCACAAAATAAGACAAAAATAATTATTACATAATAATATTCACCGCTGTCGACGTTGGTTACATACCATAAACTTCCGAAAATAAGCCCCAAGGCTTATAGTTTTCAAAGGCCCTTTTTGAGGGGCTTATTTTTGGAAGGGCTTATCTACAGAGGGAAATTTGCGTTTTAAAATCAATTGGGCTAGCCTTATAGTAAAACTGTTGGAAGTAAATTTACCGTTTTGCTTCGTTTTACTTTGTATTTGAGGGCAATTTTCCAAGTGCAAGCCCCTGGGGGTCTCGGGGGCTTATATTTGGAAGGTTGATTTAACAAAGGGTCTTTTGCGTTACCGGTTTAGGGGGCTTATACATGGAAGGGCTTATTTTCGGAATTTTTGCGGTATTTAGTTACGTAATATACAACATGGTGTATATACAGATGTATCATAGGGCGACAAGAGTGCACATTGAGCATTTATCTTCAGTGTCAAGTGTGTGTGTTTTTGCTGCTCAGAGCTTTGTTGTTTTTTGTTGAGAACATTAGTGGATCTCTGCAATAGATACATAATAGTTTCTAGTACAAAGAGCTAATGGCCAATTTTTTAAACTATTTTTTGGGAGTGTCAACAGGGTTGGTTTATGTAATCTATCAACAAGAATAAAATAGTCTCTACTCAGAGTATTGTATAATTTTAAATTTGGCTGGGTTATTTTATTAGTCTTTTTACAAATTTCTGAGAAGGTACTTTTTCAAGATCATGCAGTATGCAAAATTTTTCTAGAATATAGTTATTTTTCCTGGTTTTGTTATTTTGAGATTATTCCAGTTTCCTAATTAATAATTAAAAACAAGTGTGAAAGTGTATCCTATTGTAATTTGCTCTATTTCTAGACTACTGATGTTTTACATGTATGTTATATTTATCTCGATGACATTCTGTTCATTTATTTACTTATTTGAAATAAAATTGGTTTAAATGAAAAATATAATGTTGAATTTTTTGTTTTATATGCATTGCAGCATGGTTCTTAACACTCTTCTCAATTTCACTCAACCTATCCTGTCCAGGAAACTGCTTCTCAATACTTTACAGTCAATATCTATAGGAATAATAGCATGGGATCTAGCTAACAAATTCATCATATCATCGGCAAATGTCAAAGCCAAACTTTTCTAGCATCTCTCTCCCAAAAGAGATGTTGGACACAAAGCGAAATATACTTACATTGCTCACTAGTGAATGGAAAACTTAAAAGCAGAAAAAGTAACAAGAAGTAAGGTTTGATAGAAAAATTAGCCTTGAATTGATGTGAATATAGCTAACAAACTAATGCTCGAAACATGATTCAAAGGGCATAAAAAATACAGTCATACCCCTTATAAGTGAACACCCAAAATGCAAAGTGTGTGGCAATGATTAGTCAGACCACTGATAAAGGGAGGGTTTAGGGGTAACCTGAGGGGACCGCGGCAGCCCCTTTTTCTTTGAAATTTTGTATTATTTTCACAGAGTTCTCAGAAAAATAAAAATTATTTATATAGCTAGCAAGTGGGCAAGTGGGCAAGTGTCCAGGCCACCCCTTTCTGAACATTCTGGACCTGCCCCTGCAGATCTAGATGGTCTCTGATGGGACTACTATAGCTGATCCCATGTCTACATCTTTGATGCAAGTCAGTGCGTACCATATCTGAGTTACAACGTCAGGGAGAACCATGTTACTAAAAATCCCTGATGAACATTGGATATGGCTATAAGGAATTCAGCGCCAGAAGAGTTCACTTGCATTTGACAAAGTAAGTGGGTTGGAATAATTGTGATAGTGATTTCACTTTTTAAGGGGCGTTTTCGTGGTCGTTGCTGTCATGGTATCTTAAAATCCATGCTGGGCCATCATGGTGGTCATCATCAAGGTTATTATGGTTTTGTTATTACTGTTGTGGTTATCCTGGTCATCATTGTAATTTTTGTGGTTACCATTGTCTTTGTGGTTGCTACTGCAGTCGCAGTGGTCAGTGTGGTCACAGATGTGATTGTTGTGGTCATTGTGGTCATCTTTTTGTGTTAATCATAATAGGTAATATCAATGAGGACACCATTGCAATGTGGTTGTTGCCAATAAGATGATTATTGTTGCTGTCATGGTATGGATGATGTGTTTGCCAGCGACTGTCCTGATTATTCTGGTTACAGTTGAGGTCATCGTAGTTGCCATCATGTTCCTTGTGGTAACTGTCACAGCTCTGTTGGCTATCCTAGTCGTTACAGCCACTGCTGAGGTCATTGTACTCATCCTGGTTATCGAGGTCATTGCAATTGCCATGTTGGTGATCACTTTCATGACCTGTGTTGCCATTGAACAGTCATCAAGGTTGTGGTGGTGGTCATCATGGTTGTCATGGTCACTGAATTTAAGGTTGTTCTCATTGTGGTCAGCCTGGTCCTTGTGGTACCTGTTGTGGTCGATGTGGTTGCTGTTATGGTCATTGTAGTTGTTTTTGTGGTCATTATGGCTGCCATCATGGTTGTCGTGGACATGGTGGTCACCATTAAGAACATCATGGTTGTTGTGATCGCTCTTGTGGTCCTTGTTGTGACTTGCATTTTCACTGTTGTGGTCATTAAGCCATACAGTAATAACTTTGGTGTTTTGGTATGGCAGTGGCTTAGGAGAAATGTTCACACATGAATGTTTGACAGTAGCATCCATGAAGGACAAAAAAGATCATGGTAAATGCTGCTGAAAAACAACAGTGGCCGCATTGGGATCAATAATTTCTGACAAAAAAGCAAACAACTGATTTTGACAGAGTGTTTATTAAAAACTGCTGCTGTGAAATATATTTACAGGGGTTCAGAGATAGATTTAACAAAGTCTGTAGAAGTCTTCCATTTGCCAGGAAGGAAGCATATACTATGCATCATCAGCGTTGTATAACATTTTCCACATACCAATTCTCTATACAAATCTCCATACATTTCCTTGAAGGAATATATAAGTTGAGAAAATTTGTTTAAAGATAAATGCATTTGCCGTTAGGAGATCAACTTGATTATAAAACTAATACTGAAGTAATGAGTGCATGAAAATCATATAACTATGAGAACTGCGGGGTGAAGATTTATACAAAAGAAGATCGGCGCAGTTATCGACGCCACTTTTGCAGTTGCGAAAAGAAAGCCTGAAAAAAAAATTCAGGCTTTCTTTTCGCTTCTGCAAAAGTTGCGTACTGTATAACTGCGATGATCTTCTTTCGTATAAAAAACTGATTCTGTTAAGAGGAAAACTGACGTTGGTCACTCTTGGAACAAAAAGGATTAAAGGTTTAGTGCCTCAGTATCATTCAAACTCCAAGATCGGAAAGGAAATTGCTAGTTATTCTCAAAGGAAATGCCGATCATTAAATTGGGCTTGTCAAAATTGTTCCCATTCAAATGTTCATCAAAAAAGGTCTTGCCTAGAGACTGCAGATGGGGGCTGATGTGAAAAAGACTAAGTCAGAGGAACACTGGGGGCCAAATATTTAAACGAAGCCTAACTTAAGCCGCGGTTTCATGAATCGTTGAACCTCCACGCTCCGGTTGTTCAAACGTTGGATGGCGCTATCCACCGGAGAAATCACTATCGAGAGGATAAGTATTAGGGAAACCAATTGCATTATCCACTGGATAGAGATTTATCCACTGGATAGCGCTATCCATCTTTTGAACAACTGGGCCCTGATTTCTTCTTTCGTGCGTTGTTTTAAGAAGATAAATGCTCCTCTAATCTTCTCTATATGCTTTCATAAAACTGTTCACAATAAATTATGTTTAGATAAAATCGTTGGGTACATTGGAAATGACTTAGAACGCGGTTTTGTTAAACACTGGCTAAACTACGTTTAAATATTTTGCCCTAAGTGACTACAAATACCGACTAGATACCTCTTTGTATTCTAGTAACCGTACGGAGTTATTATGACACCTCAGATGTTAAAACAGAGATCAATATCGCTAATTGCAATCCTGGGTAAGCATGGCACCACTTCGAAGTCTAAAGCGTAAAGGACCAATATTTTTTATTACACCTTGGTGGCGTCTTTGCAATTGTAAAGGTCAATTCTTGATTTTTTGTCCTTAATGTTGTTTTTTTAGAGAGTGACACTGGCCTTCTTCATAAAGCTCTTCCTTGAGCACGCACTAAGTCTTGGAAATTACTTGTTAGTCCTCATCTTCAGACTCGGATCTGCGGGAAGACACGACAAAGTTAAAGCACGCATCCATGGTTAACGGTCGTTTCAATGCAAAGTCACTTCGAAACAAGTCGTTTCGATAGAAGTTCATTCAGTCGAGGAGTAAACAGTTTCACGTACTTTGCTTAAAGTACGAAGAATATTCACCCCAAAAGTTTTTATGTCCGTGCAAACTATACTTGAAGTGATCGAAATTTTTGAGTAATCTCAGTGCTTGAGGTCGTATCGAAACTACTTGTATCGAAACGACCGGTTTCCGCATCAATCAGTGAATCAAGTAATCCCCCAGGGATTGCGCCAAAACATGAGGTGTTATCTGGCGTCATTCAGAGTAACAGAAAAATGTTCCTATCCACTTTCCTTCGGACAAGCACTGTATTAAATATGGTTGTCCGAAACCCAAGAGTTCTTGTCAAAAAAGTTTAGCTCGAAACTTGAAACCCAAAAACAATCGGGCATTTAATGTTTTTTAAATCACATTATTACCCTTGTAAATTGTTTTTGAATTAAACCTAAAACGGGACTCGTAAAAGCAAATGAAATGATCGTGGAATGAAGAAGTTAAAAGGAATATTTAACCCTATTTTGTCAAGTAGGAGGTTTGCTTTTATGACTTTTAAGATGAATTTTTAATTCTACTGTAATTTGAAGACAATTTTCAACTGTTTCTTTATTTTTTCTAATTAAAAATGTGCTTGTCCCACGGACAAGTCATGTCAAAGGTTTACATGTCCGAACTAAATTTCTACCTGTCCTGGACAATCGGACATAGGTTTGGGCGCACCCTGAGTCATTCCGAAAAACGTGCTGTCGAACGCCTCCTTAAAAGGAGAAAAAAAAATTGTACTCACGAGCTAATAAGTTTTTTGCTCTTCTTTTTAGGTGTCTCTTGACTTGTGGATGGCTGCTGATCATCATCATTATCATCTTGTGGTTTTTCTTCCTCCTCATCATTGATGTTTTCATCATCATCATCGTCGTCGTCACTCGACAGTAATCGTTTCCTTCCACTTTGCGGTTTTTCTTCAGCTTCTTCGCTACTGTCTCCCTTCTGTTCTTTTTCAATTTCCTCTTCATTGTCGCTTTTTCCTGCATCAGATTTGCCACTCATGTCTTCGTCATCACTTCCTCTATGAAAGGTAAGAAAAACCGCGCTTGTTTGCCGTATACTCACTTTTTTAAAAAACCGTGTTTTGGACCTGATGTCACAAATCTGTAGATCCCAGTCTGGCTGACCATACAGCAAATAACACCCCTCCAATTAAAGAGAACGTTTATTTCTCTATTTCTGTCATCCATAACTGTAACTATTATTCTTTTTGTTTCACGGGGAATCAAATTTCATCTGTGGAGGCCTGTGTGGCCGAGCGGTTCCGGATCTGGAGGTCGGAGGTTCAAGCCTCGCCCATCACGTTAGTTCCGTAGACAGGGAACCTTAGTCCATTTTGTCTCTCTTCACCCAGGTGTATAAAAGATAACCAGCAACATACGCCTGGGGGTAACCCTGCGATGGACTAGAAACCTGTCCAGGGGGTGAGGGATGGGTACCAATACTCCTAGACATGAACCGGTATTAGCTCCGGCCTTTCGGGCCTTTTGCTCGTGTGCGCCTTTACCTTTTTAAAGTTTTATCTGTTTCACTGTGGAAAGGTTACCGTTAATACATGCTCGAGTGTATTTAAGCAAAACACTTTCTTGTGAAATATTCCGTTTACTCGTACTGTAAGTACTTACACGTCAGCGATCTTGAGTTTCTCGGCCTCTGAATCTGACGAGTCCTCTGAAGAAGAAACGAACGCTTTGGATTTTACTTTAAGTCGCTGTTTTGCTCCCAGCTTCTCCTCGGCAGGTTTCTTCTCTTTTGGTTCAGTTTTCTGCTTACGGCTTCTGTAACAAAGATATGATACATCATGAATTGTTACCAGTTAGTGTGGCTTGGTGATAGTAGAAATTTTGAACAAACCCTCGACATTAGAAATGTTAGGAGTCTACATAGAACAACGTGGAGAATACCAGTATTTCATAAGTAGGTTGAGTATGATCGCCCGGGTGAACGTAGTCCTGAATAGGACTGTTGTTGTTGTTGACAGTGACTGACTTTTCGGAGTCAAAGTTGCTACGATTTAAAAATTAAACGGTCACTTTGTTTAAAGGGCCTATGTCACGTTATTTGCTTTCTTTTTCAAAAGATAGAACGTTTTTCGTATTAATTGAATTTCACAACAAATGACCCAGTTTCGTTTTTTAAGACTATATTTTGCCACTAAACTGTCTTCTGTCATCTGTTGGTACGAATCGCAAAGATGGACATGGATTGAAAATTGAAAGGTTTCATGCTGTGCCTGCAAAAATCACACCAAAACAATTATCATGGTTAGTGCTCCCTGGTGAAATTTGTTTCATATCTTCTTTATATATAGCTCTTCAAGAGCATTTTGTGTATGGGGTAAAGACTTCAGCACAGAATTACCTAAAACAGCAATATCTTTATGACATATCCCCTTTAAGAAAAGCGACATGAATTGCCAAAGTATTACATGTAGTGTCCTGCATTGTTGCCACGCACTTACCTCTTTTTCTTCGGTGCATTTTCATCTCCCTCTTCCTTGACACGTCTTTTCCTTCTGTGAGAAAACAAAGTTGCCAAACAATTTTTGAGTGCTTTCAGGCTTGTACCCAAATCGATCATCAATGAGCAGAACACCAAACAAACAAACAAACAGAAATATCACTATGTGTTTCACGTGCATATCAATGCTGTTATCATAAGTAGGTGAAAAATGACGTCTGAGTGAGCTGGTCCTGAATAAAACCGCTGTTAGTGCCAGTGACTGAACATACGAAGATGAAAGTAACGAGTTCTGCACCCTTTGGTCCCACCAGAAACGCAAACTAAACACATTTTACATGCGCGGCCTCAAACGTCTCCTAAATATCATTGGCAGTACAAGGTGACCAATGAAGACGTCTTAGAAAAAGTAAACCTCTCATGTTAAAGCAGAGATGAATGCGCTGGCTTGGTCAGGTTGTCCGAATGGACGATGACCGAATGCCAAAGGAGCTCATTCACGAAGAGCTGTCTCAAGGAACTAGTCCCACAGGCAGACCACAGCTTCGCTTCAAGGATGTCTACAAGGGAGACCTCAAAGATTAAGGAAGCCACAGCTTCCGACCGACAACGTCGGAGACAGGCGGTGAACCAGACTGGCCCTCGCCAGATTGGTATTTCTATGCGCACTTGCTACTGCTTATATATTGCCTACGCATTTTATGGGTGGTGCATTTACGCTTTATACAACAAAGAACAAAACAAGAAAACAACACTGGAAGAAAATAAATAATGGGGGACAGAGAAAGAAACGAGACTTGCGTTCCAACTGACAACTGACATTTCCAGATCATTTTTCCACAGTGGTTATGCAGTTTGTCGGTCAATACCATTGTATTTGTGTCCAGTGGCCAAGAAGTAAGTTACCAATTTAACAGTGATATAACACGCAGTTATGCCAGAAGCTTTAAAAGCTTTTCTTACCGTTTTCTTTCCTTCTTAACTTTCGGTTTCTTCACTTTTTTTCCTTCTTCATCCTCATTTTCAACTCCTTCATCGTCACTTTCTTCCTCATTACTAGCAACAAAATCATCAGCGGTCTTTTTCTGTGAATACAAAGAAAACAGAAAACATGAGAAGAAACCTGAAACAACATAACACTTGCTACATGGGGGGACAATTTACCACGGGCGTAGAGGGAGGTAAACGTGGTAAACAATGTTGTGAAATGCTTTAATAGATCCCTGTTAACTCATTTCACAAAAATGTTTACCTCGTTTATCTCTCTAAGCCTGTGGTAAATTGTCCCCTTGCTAAGTGCTGAGTGTCGTTACACGAATAATTACACCGATGAATCACAGCGCAAGAAGACAATCCAATGAACCAATCAGAATTCAAAGTAAATAAGTGTAGCTGGCACGAAGCGCGAGAAAACTAGTGCATGTCACTATTAGCTGTTTTTCAGATTTGCCTATCACAACACGGGAAGACAATCCAATGAACCAATAAGAATTCAAAGAAAATAAGTGTACTCGACCTGGCACGAAGCGCGGGAAAACTTGTGCGTGTCATTATTAGCTGTTTTTTAGATTGGCTTATTGCACCAACCAATCACAACACGGGAAGACAATCCAAGGAACCAATAAGAATTCAAAACAAACAATTGTAGCTGACATGAAGCGCGGGAAAACTTGTGCACGTCACTATTAGCTCTTTTTTAGATTGGCTTAGGGCCTGTTTACATGAAGGTGGGGTACCCCAGAGAAGTGAGGTAACCCGCTTAGGTGGGGTAACCCGCCTGTCCATATAATCTCTCATTTTAATGTGATCACGTTTACATGTTAGGTGGGGTAACCCGCCCCATGTTACCTCACCTACATGGGGTCCCCCACCTTCATGTAAACAGGCTCTTAGTGTCACAACGCCAACATGCAATGCAAAAGAATACAATAAACCCAATCACAACTGTCAAACAAAAACAGCCGATTAAACAGCTTCAAGTTTACCTTTCTTCCTTTTGACGGTTTTTCCTTGGGAGCTAATTCTTCAGGTGCAAACACCAACAGATTCTTTGTGGCTTCTTTGAATTGCTGACGTTTCTCGAGAAGTTCTTTCTCTTGCTGTTCTTTCTGTTCCCTTTTAAGTCTCTGAAAACAAGAACAGATCATGGCAGCAGCTCTTAAATATTGCTCACCGTGAATTGTTTTCTTCATAAAAAATTGGTTTGGCTTTTCATCGCAGTCTAGTTGGTCTTCAATAAGTCGTGCGTATCTAGCCTCTTACCGAAGATTAGCTAAAGGGGATGGTGGACGCGGAGAATTGTTTGAGATTGGAGTGGGGGAGGGGTATTCATCAAATGAATGACTTAACCTTATAAAAAGATATTACTCGAATTATTAGGTGACATTTCCGTCTCGAAGTCAACAAGATCTATTCCTGTTCTTGTTCATATCGCACATGAGTGAATGAAAATATTTCAACGGTACATTCATAGTGAATGAACAAGTGACAAAATTTGCCAGTACGAGTAATCGCGGTTGAGTTTGTTTATTCTATCAAAACGAGACGACGATTTCATGGTCATGCAAAACGTACGTATCGAGTTTTGGCACGATTTACGTCATTACTGTTTGCCATGAGGACATCTACGATCGCTACTGCACACAAAGACGTAACAATGCTCACTTCCACCCATATTTTGACATTATCGTCTTTAAGATGAAAAGGTCTTCATTTTCTGTTGTCTAGAATAAATAAACTCAACCGCGACTTCTTCCATTGGCAATTATTTTCACTTGTTTGCCCCCTGAAAAACCACGTGACTTTGCTTTTATCCCATCAGTCCTTGAGCGCGTGCAAAGATGGCGGGCATCGTGAATTAAGTCTATTGAGGAAGGAGGAATAAACAAGGGTCTTACCTCCTCTTCTTCCCTTTTTTTCCTGAGAGCTTCTTTTTCCTCTTCCTGTTTCCGCCGCACTTGCTGTTCCTCCTCGTCCACCTTGCGAGCACGTGACACATGGTATTGCGCCTGACTCAGTAAATCCGATGTGTGCCTGTGCAAAACAAACACGGTGTAAAACGAGAAACTGAGAGGGAACGAAGTAACTCTGACTATACTGCCGCGAGAACCTACCTTTCTCTTCTTTTAATACTGCCTCACACAGGGGAAAAAATGACTCAAATGACTTATATCACCAAGCAAAAAAAGTGTAATTTGCGAGTCCAACAAAAAGATCTTATTTCTGTCTAAGATACAGTCGGAGGAGGAGGAGGACGAGGAGGGTGGGGAGAGAGAGACGGGAAGAGACCCAAAACCTTGTCTTGACGACCAATCAAAGTGTTTTGACTACAAAGAACTGAATCAAAACGGGATACCCTCGGGATCAGTTCTAACCTCCCACAGTAGGTAACGAGTCGTTAACGCAGGAATGCGTGTCGACATTTGCGTGAAGAACGTCTGCGTGGGAGGCTATTTCTTAGCCGGATGCAGAGTTCTAGTGGTCCGCCTTAGACAGTTGTCTACCTTCAGGGCTGTCACCAACATTTCAAGTTGCAGGGTAAATACAAGATTGAGGGGAATCAAATAGCTAGGGGTTTCATATTGTTCTATTTTTCTTTTTTTTTCCCATGAAAGTAGCCGGGGGCCACGTTAATAGTAGCCGGGGGAACTTCCCGACCCCCGCCTCTTAACAACAGCCCTGTACCTTATACTGAGAAAATATTGTCACTCGTAGGCAGCTTGGCGGCCTTGTCCAGTCAAAGACTAAAGCCTTCATTAGCGAGTCCTCCTCCTTAAAGGGGTGTGTGCTTTTTGCGAAAGTTTAGATTGACATTGCCCTCGAATGCATTCGTAAATAGCATAAAATGTTTGGACTTAAAAACACTGACAAATACCTGGCCTCTGACGCAGCCCAACTCAGGTCAAATTTCATACGATCACCATTATGACTCAGCCAAGTAAAGTTCCTGAAATACGACATCAAAACATGATTACCCCTTACAATATTCAAACACTACTCTGACTCAAACGTCAGCGAATATGTTCATTGATCTATTATGAAAGCCAGCTTACGACAATCCTCCACATTCTAGTCACTAACGTACTCTGATTAGCAACACACTATTTTCTCATAAATGACTGCCTTCAAATCTTTAAAATTATATTGTTATTTCAATCATGAGCATTTTCCGAAAGTTCGCAAAAGCAAGGAAGTCTCACTACAAAAACACTAATCTAAAATGGGACATCATGTACTAATATGAAAAGTGGATTGATTACATGAACGTTGCGCAATCAACTAATAAATCCGGATTTCCCAAATGAACGCAACCTCGGCGTTGAAATCCTTTTTCGGATTTCGCGTTCGATCGCAAATACGAAATCCGGATTTTAAAATCTAAATCCAGATTTCCGAGTCGAACGCAACCCGAGATATATGTGTTCGGTTTTTTTTTTTTTTACCGTTCGATTGAGAAATCCGAAAAAGGGTTTGAAAAACTGTCCTTAAGAACAGCGGTCTTGCACGCGCACGCGCATAAGTAGCAAAAAGAAGACCGCTGTTCACGAGAATAGTTTTGCAAATCCTTTTCGGATTTCACCATCGAACGATAAAAAGGAAATCCATGAAATCCCGATAAGAATTTTTTAATTGAAATCCACCCTGAGGACGGATTTCTTGGAGGTGAAATCCGTTCCGACGCGTTCGATTGCAAAATCCGAAATCCGGATTTCCCAATCGAACGGGTTATAGGCTCCTGGCAACACTTCACTTCCAATATGGAACCTCTAGATTATGCACGGTAAAATTTGATCAGGAACAAGGTCCAACCAAAATAGAGATTAAGTTTTTTTGTCCGACATTGTCGAATGATTTCCTGTTATTGCAGCTTTACCACGATCACTTGGTAACCAAAACTAACTGAATTACATACAACTTCCCAAATTTGTCCCAGTTACCTTTGAGCTTGTTCCAGTTCTCTGACGGCACCAAGCACGACCTTAAGTGGGCTCTTTTCAGCTTTTAAAATGGCCGTCGCAAGGCGCTGTTGCACCAGGGAGATGTTAAACAACATGACGGTGTCATTTGGAGCGATATGGCGAGCCTTGAGTAACACTTGTTTACACTCTTTCATTTTCCCTGCTTTGAAATAAGCACGGGCCAGGTACAGCAACACTTCAACATTGTGATGCTTGAAGAACTTTCTCAGGCAGTTCTCGTACTGCAAGCGAATGATAAAACATCTTAAGTGTCACTACACAACAACTCCACTTACATTCACCTACATATGATCAAACAGACAAGAACTCAAAAGATCACAAATCACAAATCGAGATCAAACGTTAGCACTCCAAGCTGAAAGTTTGGTACAACAAAAAATCTATTGTTCGGACACACGTTTACACTTAGATGCCGTACAACAGTTTGCATCTTGTTTGATTATGGATTAGCTGATGTATCATCTAAACCCGGGGAATCGTACAATCTAAAAAGCCATTATAAACTGTTTACACTGAGATATAGTATGAGTGTATGTGTTTTGTTTGACTAGGGATTTGTTGAGAGGTAGTGTACACAAGGGTCTGTCCATCTAGCCCCGGTAGTTCAACAAATAGATAGAGGTTACACTGGATAAATCACTATCCAGTGGATAAGACAATTAGTTTTTCCTCATACTTTTACGCTGGACAGTGCTTTATCCCGAGGGTGGCACTATCCAACGCTTGCGCAACCAGGGCCTGGATAGCCGCCACATACTGTTCACACTTAAATGCTACATTCTGGACTAGCTGAAAAGCAATCTGGAGACGAGTCCTACCATCTGGATAGCCGCCACATACTGCTTTTGCTCCACGTAAATATGAGCCAGGTTAAGCCAAACATCAGGAATGTCAGCAGTTGCTTCACGGACCTGTCAATACGGTGTGAATAAGAAAAAGAAAAGAAAAGTCTGTCTAAAACTGGAGAAAACCTGAAATACTCAAAATTTAGAGTCATGGTGGTCACTAAAAGTGCTATTCTGAAGTTGAAAATAGGATCTTAACAACCATACAATTTAGCGAACTTAAGCTTCGAATTTTTCTCAAGAACTTCTGATCTTTCGAGACGCTGTTATATCAAAAACTCGACAGAGTGTTTGTCCTGATGCCCATATGCTGTAGTTACCACTCACCATACATATTATTGTAATAATCACTACTACAACAAAATACTCAATCCTGATTGGCTATCACCTGTCCTGATTTCGACACTAATAGTAAAATACGTATCATGCCTAAGTAATTGGACAGTACCCGCCATCAAGTGCGCGCAATTACATGGGATTTTATTTTCACTTCTCGCAAAAAACTCTCGGAATAACCTGTGTTTTTCAGAAAGCTTAGAATATTACAAATTTTGTTATGGCTATGATTAATTAGTAACAGGATTTTGTGTCGTCCAATTCGCTCCGCAATCGCAATCGCAATCGGGCGACCGCGTACGATTTTGTTAATCACTCGTATGATTACAGGCCGAATTGGACTCCACTCAGTCATTTTGCCATTATTAATTACCTGAGAAAAAACATCGCGAGCCTCCCGTAAAAAGTTCTTATGAGCAAGAATACACCCTGAAGGAAAAACAAAAAAGTTACGTACAATCATCAACAATTTCTGACTTCCTAAGTGCTCTATTGCCTGTAATAAATTATAATCGACACCTTTTCAATTCCATGAATAGAGCTACATAGTATTTTGGTCCTGGCAGAACGCTCATACACGTTGACGTTTAGGAAATGCTTATTTATCATATTTATTTAAAATACATCAAACGTTAGCCGGGTAGGAGTAAGACGAGACCTCATAAAAGTTTTAAATTAAGTTGGTAAGTTCTTTTTTTCAATTCAAAAAGTAGCTAATGCAGTTTACCTTTTAAATCAGCTTTTAAGTTCCATACGAGGTTGGAGTAAAGAAAGAAATTTGCTGTAACAGATACCTCGTTTTATAGTGTTCTGCTATTTTACTGGCACTCCGCTAAAAAAATTTGAAAGGAATAATCCAAAAAGACATACCAGGATTAAAAACCACAACTGGTGGCAGGCAACCACATGGCCGAAGATTTGAAAAATTGAGCCCAAACTAAATACTGCATCACATTCTGCGATATACGTATTTGTAGTTAAGTGGGACATAGTTTGGACGAAGGAAAATGATACGTCACAAGCGACGAATCATGCAAAACTAACCAATTCCATTGGCTGCATACAAATTTCTGGAATCATTTCTCAGCACTTGTTTATACAAAGCCAGTGCTCTGTCCTGATGTCTTTTCTCTTTGGATCTGTCTCTTGTAGGGGTGTGAAGTGTTTGTAGCCATACATTCCCTAGCGCCAATAGCGAATACGCATCGTTAGCTGTTGAAGGTTGCTTCAAGATTCGCTCAAATTTCTTCTGTCCAGGCCCCCACTCCTGCTTGGCCAAATGAAGATTCCCAATCAGTGACCACGCGTCTGGATGATCCTGTTGAACGAAAAACAGGCAAGGTGTAAAGTGGCTGACCAAGAGGCCTCAACTGTTTTTTATGACCAGTTAGAAGAGAAAAACAGTATTACTAGTAATAACCAAAGGTTACAAAGTGCAGGCGACAACGATCGAAGGTCAAAACGCTTTGGTCTATCGCTGTGCTTTGCGTAAGTTTCATGTGACAGTCAGTCAAAACACGCATGATCAGATTGCGTTCTGTGCAGTCCATTCATTCTCCGTGGAAGTCCAAACGAAAGCCGGCTACATACATGCGACGCATGCGTAATAACAACCTGGAGATTAGGATTGCAGGCTCCTCCTGTCGCCCGCAATAACTGCTTGCCATCATTGTCAAGTCAAAATCACTATTGTGTTGGAATAGCTCGAAATTGGAGAATGTCAAAAACTGTGGGAAAATATCGATAAATATAATATGAAAAGAACAATTAAAACTATTAGCACTAAGTAATGATCACTGCGATTAAACAATTACAGTTGCAGTAGTTTGCACGAATGGGGTCGCACTTGAAAACTCAGAAATGTTTTCCATAAGGAATAAGGGACCACAACTGGAAACTCGCTCACCTTTTAAATTCATACTTGATAATGCTGGCTAGCAGTCATTCAAACATTATGTTTTGATCGAAAACCTTTCTTGTTGAAAAGGGTTGTTACTTATAGGAAATAATTACATTTTTAGCCCTTACAATTCCCTACTCCAGCAGAAACTCTAAGGAGAATGGGTACAAGCTTTGGGTGCAGTGATTTCTGGGATTGTTTGGGTGGACAAGCATCAGTTATGATTGGTCGATGGTATTCAAGGCCACCATTAACCAGTCATATTATTCATTCAAAACATTTCCCCGATTCTGATTGGCTAAAAGCACCCGCATAATTCATCATAACCAGCTACTGATGACCAACTTTGGAAGAATTTTGCGTTTAATGCACCGATGACGTCAAAAGTGCAGCTTTCTTGTAGGTTAATGCACCGTTAGCCAAGAAGACCTGGGGTCGAGGTTGAGTTGTTTTGGTTGTGAAAACAAAAATGGCAGACGTTTCACTCGTTTCAAGAGTAACAACTAGGCGAAATAATAGCTAAAAACATGGCAAGAACAGCAAGAAGACAACTCGAAGGGCGACATCTGCAATTTGGAGAATATTTGCGGAGCTGAACAACCCTAAACGTGCACTATCGAAGATGAACTTAACATCGATGGATCGACGGAGGTAAGCATGTTTTAGCTAAGTTTTTAAACTAGGAATTATTTTGAATGAATAATAAAACAATTATTGAATTCGGCTTTTGTATCATATGAAGAATTATGGAGATCTCGGGGGGTGTTATCCGCCTCGGCCTACGGCCTCGACGGGTAACACCCTCCTCGAGCTCCATAATTATTCATAAGATACTCAGCCTCATTCATTAATTGTTAAATAACTAACGCTTGTCAACCCAAACGATCCCGGAATTAGTTGCGCCGAAAGCTTGTACCCATTCCCCTTATTGTTTCTGGAGTGGGGAATTCTCTGGGGGAGGGGAGCAGCAGGGTTTGTCCTATTTCACGAGTATAGAGTGTTTTCACATGACGTCACGGCGGCCATATTGGTGTCCCAAAACAATGAAACGGCGGCCATGTTGGTGTCCCAAACCCATCCTCTGGGAGTTGAACTCTTTTCTTATGCAAACGCTTTCTTTTGTTCCAACAAATTTGCATAGATGCTGGCCACGTGAGTGAAAACACTCTATACCATTTGATTACCTGTTTTAAAATATCATGGGTGACGAATTACGTTCACAATCGTGGATTTTTGACATGTTTATCCTGGATCGTATCGATTGAGAACTCCACTCTCTCAAAAGGTTACAGCTTAAATTTGGCTTACGTTCAGATTTTTCAGAATTTTTCGACAGAATCCTTCTTGATGTGCTCTTTTGTGTGTTTAGGTTTTCTAGAGCGTCTTTTAATGCCTTGACATCTTCATTCATATTTTTAAAACTTCGTCTCCATCTTGGCACTGAGACGTACAGAAGGTTGCCATGGCAATTTTATAATTTCACATGTGAAATTACAAATTAACGCTGAAATTTCGCGCGATAATCAAGGAGAAATTCGTCATCTATGATACTACTATTCACAACTTTCATTTTTTGAGAGTATTTCAGAGGAAGGAAAGTTACAGAACCCGAGACAGACAAGGTGGACAAAATATCCATGAAGCAGATTTAACATGACGTAGTGTTTATCAACGAAACTTTTAATCCTTGACATGTCAGAGAATAAAGATGTTTGTCTCAACTCTCTAATCATTGATAGACCAGTCAAAAACAATGACTGAAATTTGCCCACACGACTACCGTAAAACGGTCATGATGTCAGAAAACTTTTTGATGAATGCACCACAACATTGTTCGATGCTAGGTCTTTTTTCTCCCCACAACAGACAAAAAAGGGAGTCTGGAAACAAGATTGGTATAACAAACTGTATCTTGGGACGTCCAGGGGCTTCCACTATTGGCAAAACCAGCCCCTAGATAGCGTTACACCCCGATGGCTAGTAAACCCGCGCCCTCCATCAATGAGCCCCCACGCCATTGGGAGCAGGCATTTGTCACACTGATTTATCAGTGGAAAAATATAAGGGAGGGAGAGGTGGAGGTAAATGCACAATCTAAAGGCTAAACGGAGCAAGTGACCGCCTAGAAACGCTGTACTAAGCACATGGGGCTGATGCAATCAAGGCTGACCGCGCTCAAGCCACCAAACTGACCGCTGAGCAAGAACAAGAGATGGCACTACTTGTTGTTAACTACATTGAATCATAGAATACCTGATTAATTTGAAGGGCTTCCTTGAACCAATCAGATGCTTCGTAAATTTGTCCTCTGTCACGTGCCATGCAACCAAGTCGAAGATAGCCTAAACGAAAAAAAAAAGGAAAAGACATTAAAATGAGGAACATTCATACAATTAAAAATCAGGGAATTATTTACACCACATCAAAAGCTCAAACGCCACGAATATCGCTAAATCTAGGCTACTCCTTAAAGTAACAGAAGTCAGTTTTAAAACTTGGTTTACAAACGAAATCCCACTATAATTATTTCTTTGCAAATGTAAAGTGTTAAGAATATCAAATTATTACTCAGCCACAGCAAACACTAAACAGTTCCATCAAGACTTCTGATCTCAAAATGTTTGAACAGGAACTTATGCTGTCAAAAATTACTATGGGTCTTACAAAACTACGACGGCGACGGCAAATACGGGAACATCTAATATGTCCATGAAAACGTCAATGAAAAAATAGACTCTGCATCTTTCCATTTCGCGATTTTCTTAAGTCGTCCTGTTACTTAACAGAAGCGAATTTATGTTGGAACTGAATAAAGGGGACCGCGCCCCAGTTCAGACAGAGATGGTAGAATTTATCGCCTTGCTGTTTCCGTCCTCAAATTTCATCATTTCACGTCGTAGTTGTGTAGGGACGGCAAAGAAATGTACAAAAAAGCGTGATGCGCGAGCAGAGTTGTTGTTTTGCTCATTAAACTCACTGCTTTTTGACGTTCCCGTTGCCGTTACAGTCGTAGTTTCGTAAGATCCCTAATGTTGCATCCGTTTGCACGGGGCTTTACTCTCGTTCTAAACTGTGCTGGTCAAGGTACTTACAGTCCACATAGTTAGGATGTTCCCTGAGGATGTTTTTGTACAGTGCTTCTGCTTTGTCAAACTCACACATGGCCTCATGCAGGCGAGATAAGTTGTAAGTTGTGGTGACAGATATGGCATTGTAATAACTCTCGTCAGCTTGGCTCTCCTGCTTGCATCTCTCGAGAGATGACTCATAGAACCTCTACAAATAAGAACATTTACATGCTGTTAAAAGGCAGAGACATAAGACATAAGGCTTTAGGGTAATAGTATACCAATTCTGTTAAAAGCAAAGGATCTACTTATAAATAAACCTCTATTAATGAAACGGCTAATGCATAGAAGAAACATACCGCTTGCCAAAAACATCAGGATTGCCCCTTCTACAACCCTATATCACTGGCAGAAAAGGATCACCAAAATCATCTAATTCTCTTTAAATTATCATTCCAGCATTTCCAGTTTACCGGTATTTTACCTTGGCTTCATTTAGATTTCCAAGTCTAAAATGAAGGGCGCCCACATTGTTGAGAATCTCTGGGGGTACATCAGCCTTTACCTTCTCCTTCAGAAGACGGGATGCTGTACCATAGGCTTGCAAGGCAGACTACAAAATCAATCCAGTAATAATTACAGTATATCTCACTAGCCACAAGTTCAGCAAAAAAGGGATTTAAGTCTAGGAATATAAAATGGCCTATATGGGGAGGCTCCACCCTAATAATTGTGGTAATAATAAAGTCTTTATTTAGGTACACGAAAGGGTAGGGATTTCATCAGTTGATCGAAAAGAGGTAACAGACGCATTTTATGGATGCAAAAAAGACGAGAAAACATCCTGTTTTAGTGATTTATTCATGTTAAAAAGACGATGCATTTACGGGTAAGGGGTTGGGCCTCGGGGTGGGGTCTCCCTGTATAAACTTTGTTGAGTACCCCCCACCCCTGCCAGGTCTAAAATATGCGAGTATAGCTGACGCACCTGTACATCTGACTGTTCCAATATTCCAGCCAACTCAATCCAGGCTTCAACATCATCTGGGTACTCTTCTGTCACTTTCTTCAGATGGTTCTTTTCAAAATAGAACAAAGTATTAAAAAGTTTACTTTCAGATCAACCTGGCTGTGTTTTTCAAACCTGGGTCAAGATAACCCTGGATTAGTGCAAAATTTAAATTCATATTTGAAAGCTTAAAAGGAAAATTCAGTTCAGTCCTTTTAGTCTAGAATTTGATGACTGGATGCTCTGAAAAGAATAGGCAAAATTTTCTGAGAAAAAGCTATAGAACAAAAGAAAAAGAAACCCAGATTAAAGTTTAACCCGAGGTTAGAGCTCATCGTCCTTCGAACAACTGGGCCCTGTAATTTCTCAAAACAGTACACTCTTTTTTTTCTGAACAAAACAAGGCAGAATCACTTCCCAAAATTTTACCCGAGAAAGGATTCATTAATTGGGGAGGGACATTAAATCCACAGGGATAAAAAGGTAAATCAGAGTTATTTTGAAATGCCAAGTGTCCTTTAGTACTCTTTACAAATTGCAGAATCCCAATTTGTGTAGACCGAGGCTTTGCCTTGACTTCATTTATCTTACAAGCAAAAGATGTTATATAGACTCAGATGTAAGGTACAATGTGCATGCACATTACTTGAAGTACTGTATGTGATACTGCATGTAGTAGCCTTTGTCCACCCTGTTATCATTTTGCACAGTAAGGACTGGAATAATCAACTCATAAAGCCCTCCATGAACTCTGGTTAAGTGCTAGCTTGTCCTCTGCACTTGGGCTTGTCACCTTCTTGTGATGGTGAAGCTTGCAAGTTAAATGATTCCATGAGCTATACTGGCAGGGTTTTATCCCTGATAGGTCCTACCACGCCAGACTGGTTAACAGTGAAGGGCCAGACTATGGATAACCCAGTTTGAAGGTTTAGTCAGGGGCAAATCACCGCTTAATGGAAAAAAAAAACAGGATCCTGTTCCAAACCGGGAAAAAGAAGCTAATGATGATGATGATGACACTAGATTCTCTTTTCATACTGCATTATGTTCATTTGCGAAACAAGGAGAATTCAACTTGAGATCGTCAGTCACAACTTCAATACTGTGGAGCTGTAACATCTGCAATAATTCTGAAGTAGTTTGTTCAGGGCTGGACAGGTTCCAGATTATGACATGTATGGTTGTGCACAATGTTGTAACAAGTGTCCAAGCCACAAGAAAATCTAATACTCCTGACTGAAGGTTACTATGATAGAGTGAACATGTAAGTTATAAAAGATTTAGCAGTACAATGCTTTTTATATTACGTACCCATTTAGATAAGTTCTCACCTTGGCAGTTTCTCTTTTGTCCAGGTCTGTTGATGTACTGTACAGGGATCCTAAGATTTTAAGTGTCTCGTAGTTACCAGGTGTTGCTTTCAGGACCTTCTCAAAACACTGGGCAGCCTGTGCAAAAATATAACAGGGCAAACAAAATATAAAACAAATGCAGGAAGAGGCAAGGTGTAGAATACTATCGTACAGTTGAATTAGCCCCCCTTGGGTGAAGGGGCAAGAGCTGCTCCTTATGAAAGGTTGGCCACTTAAAGGCATTGTTTACAGTTATGTGTATAGAGTGTTTTCACATGACGTCACGGCGGCCATATTGGTGTCCCAAAACAATGAAACGGCGGCCATGTTGGTGTCCCAAACCCATCCTCTGGGAGTTGAACTCTTTTCTTATGCAAACGCTTTCTTTTGTTCCAACAAATTTGCATAGATGCTGGCCACGTGAGTGAAAACACTCTATTTACCGACAATATTGTTCACCAAGACTCAGGTGACTCAGCGTGCAAAGAAAGGCATGTCTGATAGCCTGGGGCAAGTGGATTTTGCTACATGTATTAGGATAGTGAATTCTGTTCTTAAGTTGCCCAATGGGCAAGTGAAGATTTTGGGGGAATTTAAATTACAGAAGAACTGTAATCAATCATGCTCATCAAAACTTTTTTCGGGCTTGTTAAAATAACTCTTGAGCTAATGCATGCTAGCTACAGCTTGCCCAAATTTAACTTTTTTGTGCATGTAACTGGCTGGCTAAAGAGGGGGTGTTCACTTAATGAAGGTTCAACTTGATGATGTGTAATACAGTGGAAATCTACCTAACGACCACCCTATTTATAAGACCAACTTGTTATTAGGACAATTATTCTTTCAACACTGACGTAAAGATCACCGAGTCATTTATTATTTTGAAGACCCCGTTAGTGGGACCACCTTGTTATTACAACCACGATTAACAGGGTTCCACTGCAAATCTATTTCAGGTTATACTCACATTGTTTGTGTCGCCTCTTGCAATGTACATTTGTCCAAGACCAAAATGAGGAAGAATGAAGTTAGGTGATGCAAACTGTGTGGCTTGATAGTAGTACTGAAATGCCTGGTCATAATCGCCCTTAAATTGAACAGCACAACCATGAATAAACATACCAAAATAATCAAATAGGTTTTCAATTTTAAAAAATAATTTATATTTCACTTGCAAGATAATGCGCTTAATCAAACTGGGCAGAAACAAAACATTACTGCAGACTACACTTCCTCAAGGGACCATACCACAAACAGAAGAAATAACTTGACTTGATGTTTTTTGTTTTATTTCGTTTTAAATTTTTGCCACAGGGCTTAGGACAACAAACAGCCGTATAACCTGGATTTTTTTGAGAAAGCTGGGAAAAGTTCCAAGGAAAAGAGAACTGGAAAGTGGGCATAGAAAATTGGAGCAGCTTACTTGGACATGAAAAGCTCTAGCTATTTGATAACAACTCTCTGCCTGCATGGCCTCTACTTCAGTACCATGAAATGCATGAAGAGCCAAATGCTGGACTTTGTTATACTCCTGTCAGAGAAAGTTCAAGACAGAATTGTTGAACAGTTAACTAAGTTCTCTAAGATGATCATTCATGGAGGTAAGAATAGGGCTCACAAAAAATCCCCTACGGTAGTCTGGGACAGGTAGATTTTCTTGCTGGGCAAGTATTTTACTTTACTTTATTGAATTTGTTGCATGTTATCACTTAATAGGTACATAAAAATATAAAATACGTTACATAAAGAAAACAAAAAGAAAAGAAAATGAAATAAATGAATAATGCAACTGGAGCAGGAGACAGGACAATGTCCCAGATGATATCTTGCCCCCAAAACCAAATGGAATACCATAAATAATAGACCCCCCCCCCCCACCTTAACTGCCCTTTGCCCCTCTCCCCCAAAACAGGCACATAAGTATCACCCTATACCCCACTGGCTGGGAGAACATAAGAAGATAGAGTATTGTGAGTGTAAACATCTTAAATCCTTTTCTTCAAACTAGAAAGCGACGCAAAGTTTCATGCTTTTATCATAAAAGTGAACCATTTTAGTTGACAACAGTTGGACTAGAGCAAGAAGTGGGCTCAGGTAAGCTAAAATGCGAGAGCTGCTTGCTTGAAAGGACAACCTGGAAATATTCACATTATTTTTTCAAGTCCTAAAAAGGCAACTACAACAGCAATGACTTAGTCATCAACTTCCTGTACCAGCATTTTCCATACAAACATTGAATGGTTGGGCTTTTAACACTAAACAGGGAATAACAATTATCATTAATGTAGGATGGTTAAGAGTACAAACCATACTGTTTACATGTACCTTCTTAAAGAAGAAATGGTTTGCCAGATGATTGAGAACCATAGGATTAGAGCTGTCCAGTGTATATGCTCTTGACAACAGTTGAACCCCATTTTTAATAGAGTCCACCTATGATAAAACAAAGATTTAAACATGCATTAATAATACTGTAATAAGCTACAGATAAGAAAAAGATTCCACGATACAGCTTACAACATAGACACGATATACCTAAATCAGAGATTCCAACCCCGTCAACTAAAAAGAGGGAGGTTTTAGGAGCAGCATAGCCACTCCCATGAGCCTCTAGGGTGGTCTGGGGGCATACTCCCCCAGGAAAAAATTTACGATATGTGCCTCTAAGATGCCATTTCCTGCATTTTGAGATCACAGTCAATGCGTAACCATGCCCAAAATTATCACAGGATCATGCTTGCATGCCAAAAGATATAAAACATTACTGACAAACCACAGAAAATGGCAAAGAATCAACAAAGAAAACATTATCTTTCTTTAGCTAGGAAAAGTTTCAAAAACTGCGAGAATATTTCAAAGCGAAAATGGGAAGTTTTAGGCCAAAATGGGAGGGTTGGAATCTCTGCTATGTGTAGTTAACTTAGGCCCCATTTATGACTATGGAGAAAACTTGTCCAAGATAAAAGGGTCGCCCACCTACCTGGGCTACTCTTGGCGAGCCAACTTTTCATACATGTACATTTCCTTACAAAGCATGGCAAACCATTTAGTGCATATAAGAAACAAAAAAACTTCGGCTTAGCTAGAAGGGTAACTTGCCTAGCTAGATCACCCATCACCCTCTTATAGCAACAACAACAACAACGACAACAACTGTTTATTCAATTTGCAAATAATTTAGGACTATGTCCCCAACAATAATTAGCAAAGCTATTCTAGGTGGGCAACAACTTTTCTGCATTAAACACTTTGGCACGGCTAGCCAGAAGGAAGGGTGACCCTTCTACTCGGGGAAGGTTTTGTCCAAGTAAACCTAAGATAAATTTTTTCTGATTTCAGTAAGAGGTGTTAGGAAATGAATGCTAAACGAACCACTTCCTACCTTTTTTGAGTTCAATTCAAGGATAGCAAGCCCTGTCATTGCTCCTGTACAATGAAGATCTAAACTAAGAGCTCTCTCAAAAGCCAACCTGGAAGAGTAACAGAAGCGGAATTAGATCATAGTTCTTATATCTAACAGGCATACACCTATGATTGGCCAGCATTAAGCCGCTGATACAATGACATAAATCTTCTTGCTTAGGGAACAACAACAGTAAGTCAAAGATCAGAGGTCAGACCACCAGGGTCTGAGGTTCTAAGTTCTGAAGACTGGCATTTTAAGTGTGATACTAAATGTACTCTATCTTCACCCAACCTGCATGCTGACACATCTTACATGCATACAGTCATTGTAGTTACTCAGCCTGGGTGAGTTTAAAAATCATGGACATATTTTGTTGCAAACTCTTCTCATAGATGTTACATAGTTGACTTGTTCTAAAGCAACAACTAGAGTAATTTTTAATTATTTGAAACATAATTATTCTTCTGATGAAAAATATGACCTCTCACGTGAAAATGTTCCTTATGTTTCCTCACGTTTTTGTGTGAGAGGTCACAAAATATTTAAATGCACACAGTCATGTAGATAATACACTGTCAGTCCATATTTTAAATAGATATTTCTTACCTTGCTTTATCCATTTTACCAAGCTTAACAAAGCAGTGCCCCATTCCTAACCGGACAGATGCTGTGGGATAACATGAAGGGTCAGTCATGTACATGTAATGGGTGTATCTTTGTAGCAACATTTAAAAACCAACACAACGTAAGTTGCCACCCTCTCGATCCCATCACGTGCTACATTTCGGCAAACAAACGTCATGATCAAATGCAGTGTCAAATGTCAGTCACTAACAAATCCAAAAACTAAACAGTGTGCTAAAACAAAGCTTTTCGAAAGAACGCCCCTTTTCCTCAGTCTTTGAGGTACCACTAAGTGAAATTTTTTTGTTGGTTTCTCGCTGGACTTATGAAAAAAATTGCCGCTTAAATGATTCTTGCGCTATGCGATTCTCATAGCATGCGATGAGAATTGCGCAGCATGTGATGCAATTCTCATCCGCAGGAAATGAGAAGCAACTGGAAACTTACTTTGGAGCAGTATTTTATAATACTACAATAACAAATATTCGCTGGTATAAGAAATGACATTCTTCAGCATAGTTGTCGCAAAGTTGTGGAACAAGATCTGAGCGTACAAAAGTATAATATTTTCACAGAGCTGTCACAGTGCTGTGGTGTCCATACAGCTGTAGCCTGCACCACAGACGAAACTACAGCTGTCGATTTTTTGTAAACTGTGGTTAAGTCCATCTGCGAAACAGTGCTGAAATCCTTGTTCTAGGCCCCCACCTGTGTACCAGGATTTGAGTACGTGCCATGATTGGCCTGTTAAAAAGCCATTGTCAATATGGCCATCAGGTTGAAAGGAAATTTGAAACACATTTCAGGTAATTTGTTGAGTCCATTGCAGACCTAGAACAAGGATTTCAGAGCTGCTTCATTACTAACCGAGGTTGAATTACGTCTGTGATGCAGGCTATGGTGTACAATGTTATACTACAAATATATTTGACACATGGTCAGTATTGATAACCAGCTGATCTCTCATTTTCACATCACCAGCCCCAAAGTTTCTTTTATTTATTCACATGTTACTACTGTAAATTGTATCAGACAATCACCTACCTGGACAATTTGGATTTGTTCTCAATGCCTTTTTGTAATATGCAAGAGATCCCTTGTAGTCCCTCTTGTTAAATGATATACAGGCTTTTCCTGCAAGCAATACAAAACATTTTTGTGAACACGATCATGCTTACATGTACTTTGTAACTAGTAACTCATGCTCAACTTTTTGTTAAAAATGCTACTTGAAGCTAGTCAAGCCCATTTCTGGTCACAATCTACCCAAAACATTGCCATTTCTTTTCCTGATAATAATTAATAAATTACAGCATCTGAAGTACGGCCTTGCAGTTTTGGTTGTCCGCAATTTTACTGTATTGCTTAAGAGATCCATGCATGATTCCCATGTACAACCTGTAACATGGATTTCCACGAAAATTTATAAAGCTTGCTTTGCAAAGAATTAACATGCTCAGGAGGAAAAAAAACAAACAATCTAACTTCAGAAAATTGAACCCCTAATCAGCCAGTATTATTTCCACTAAGAAACAAGATGGAGCAGAGGGTAATTATTGTTACCTACCTAACAAGGCTGGGATGTTGTTTCCTGACTGTTGTTTACACAAAAAGAACAAAAATGATATGTAGTTATAATACAGTCATGCAAGCACAAGTACAAGGGGGGGGGGGGGGAGGGCTGCTTGAAACACACAAAATAATTCATGGCATGTGTGCTGTAGGATACAAAGATTGATCAATCGATTTGAACATGTGTATTTGTAGAAATATCCCACTCATGTAATTTCTGTGGCAGTTCTTATGGCTGTTGTTTAACAATGCATATTTCTTTTAGCTTTTGTTATGCTTTAAAATAGGAGGACTACATTTTAACTTCAGTATACTGTATACGGAGTTTTGGAGTCTGCTTCAGTTTAACTGTCTGGTTACATAGAGGCCCAAGCATTTTCAATTTCGGCCTCATTTTTTTTAAACTGAGACTCATTGGTTATTGACAGGGACTCATGATTTTTCACAAGATGAGTCCCAGGACTCACCATAACTATTTGCAACAAAATCTAGCTAAGGAAAAGGTGAGCAGGCTTTTTTATTAGTCAAGCTGGCTTTTTTACTCAACTGCATCTCTAAAATTCCCCTGTCTTTGTTTTCATTTGCAATTTGAGCTCTTTTTCAGCCGGTGAAATTAGGTGTCAGCCGGCTCTTAGCGACATCCCTGCCTTTTCTTTTGATTATGCCTGACATTGCAAAAAAGCTACAGGTGTATATGTAATAATACAGTGGCGGATCCAGGGGAGCCAGGCCCCTTCTTATTTTTAGACCAAACTGAGGCCCAGGGTCGGGTTGCAAAAACATCTTAAGATTAAGGGAACTTGTTACTATTATTTCAAAACAATAGGTTATTGTTCCAGAACAAATGTTAAGAGCCCTCTTATCTTAAGAAGGTTTTATGCAACCTGGCCCTGAAGGGCCAAAAAAAAAATGGTTTGGAGACCCCCCCCCCCACCCTTATCTAAGGGTCTGGATGACTGCCCCCCACCCCTTATCTCAAGGTCTGGATCCAGCATTGTTCTAAGCCTCCCCAAGGACTACAGCACCCTACTACATGAACCTGTGTGCACTTGCCAGCAGTCTTTGTTCATGTAGGGAGAGAATAACATTTAAAAGACAAAATTAATCACAACAAAATTGTCTTACCTGAGCCAACACAAAGTTGAACTGTGCATCTGCCTGTTCCATTTTATCTCCTTCCAGGAGACAGAAGTATGCCCTGCCAAGCAAGTGATTCTGAAAAGAAAATCCAGAAACAGAACGTGAGGTATGGTGTACATAAATGTACAGTAAGCAGTTCAAAAAAAAAAAAAAGGTTAAAGGCTTGTTTATAGTGGAAATTGCACTTAGCTTGTCCAGCTAATTTACAGGCACTCCACTCAAATATTTAGAAACAAATAATTCAAATACAACATAACAGGATTAAAAACCCCATCTGGCAGAAGGCAACCAGTTGGCTATTTACAAGCGTGGCCGAGAAATAAACTCAGGACAACCGAGCACAAATCCAGCAAGTGGCCAGAGCGGGACTCGAACCCGGGACCGCCGGATTGCGAGTCCGACGCGCCGACCACTCGGTCACGCTGCCGAAGTGGAACTTCTCTCCCATAAGTATGTCAAAGGATAAAATTTGGAAATTTCAGGGAATTTTGACTTTGGCTGCTTTTGGGAGTGAAGCAGCCTCCATCAAGGAAGAGACAAGTTAGTGACTGCTTAACAAAGGTTGATCATTTAGTAGAAGTTATGTCCAAGAACTCTGTTGAATGGCCACTAAATAGATGGTAGGCACATGTAACGTACATTGTAGGTTTAACTGTGTTTACATGTATTATAGTCAACTCTGTCTTAACAGACAGCTCTATAAAATTGACACCTTGGAAAAACAAAAACCTGGAGTTGGTCATGTACTCCCTTTATTTGAATCTGTGCTACGAGACGGACATCTTTCTAAGATGGACATATTT
Source organism: Porites cylindrica (assembly GCA_964035525.1). Taxonomy (NCBI): domain Eukaryota; kingdom Metazoa; phylum Cnidaria; class Anthozoa; order Scleractinia; family Poritidae; genus Porites; species Porites cylindrica. The sequence goes on along the minus strand of OZ037780.1, from coordinate 15,955,006 downwards.
GCATGTAGTGCCAGTCCCAAAACGTGTCTGTCTTAGAAAGAGCTGGTTGTAATGATGTCTGATTTCCACAAGAAGCACAACTCCAAAAATAAATTTTGACAAAATCGTCTTTCAATCTATATCAATTTTGGATTTCTTTGTTTTTATTAGGAAAGTTCAAAATTTGCAAATACATGTGAAACTGCCACAACTACAGTGTACCTGTAAAACCTGTTGGCGTTACAGTTAAGTACAGTGACAGACTTTACCTGGTCATACATGATAATCTTGTCTGCTGTGGAATATAGTGATGTTGACTGAAATGAAGAAGAACATAGCATTATAAAGCTTAAAGTTCTGAAGTGTTCCCATACTTGCACACTGTTCCTTTTTGCCCAAACCTTACTTCAATGTGCTTTAATGCAGCTGTTGCATTACAGTTAAAGGCAGCTGACAGGGTTCTCAATAGACGGCGGCACCCGGCGATTGATCGCCGCTTACTTTGGGATTTATAGCCGCTTACTTTATGTTTAAGTCGCTTTTCTTTGCTTTGTTTTGACACCTCTGGCTTTGCTGAAGAGCCTCCTACTTTATCAGTGATCACCTCCTACTTAAAAATCTATTGAGAACCCTGAGCTGAGAGAATGAACCAATCAGATGCATTGTTGATGCATGCAGACTAAGATACAGTATAGAGATTGCACAAATGTACTGCAACCAATAATATTATTTGTTTCTTTGTGACTCTGGGCTGCACTGTACCTAAAGTTCAGGGCTTGAAATTGCGACTCAGTGGTTACTAGTACGACTAAAAATTGAGCCCTGGTGACTATAATATTTTATGATGGTTACCAACTGGTGAGTCACCTTAACTACTGATAAGGTCACCAGCTGATGCCTGAATGAAAATGTTAATTTCAAGCCCTGAGGGAGTGTATGTTACAAGTCAATACGAATAAGACAGTATTGTCTTGATTCTCAACCTACAACAGCTGTAGGCTAAACAAATTTAGCCTAAAATCAAATTTGACTTATAACATGTACACACTCCAGTGGTTCAAATTAAGCCCATCCAGGAAGCAAGCTTTCCATTTCAAGTCATCAGTGAAATGAGCCATGATAGAACACGAGCAAGTGACTAAACCACAAGGGGCACTTATGTGTGACTTCTCACAATATCCCCGAAATAGACAGCTTGCTAAAAGGCAAAATAAGCCCTAAAGCAAGCCTCTTATTTTTGGGTATGATAATGATAGTTTGAACATAAGAAATAAAAATTAATTTGAACAAAGAATAAAATGGAACCACAACATCTACCCCGTATATATAGTCTGAGCAGAAAGTTTCAAATTACCTTTGTAAATAGTTCTTTTTTGGTCTCCTTGTTCCTCTCTTTCCTTGCCTGTTGGACATAAAAGGCAGCCAAGGTATCCAGGCATACCATCTGGCCCTTTTCACTATCACGGTAATTACGATTGGCATCTGTTGTAAAAAAAAAACCAAAACAAAGAAAAAACACTTAATTTGCAGTACCTTTCAAAAATAAGTTGCCACCCTCTTGTGAGACGAGAGGGTAGTGTGACATCTCAAGAGATGTGAGGCTTGCCTTGAGAGACAAAAGTCTCATCTTGAGAGAGGAGACTCTTGTCTTGTGAGAGGAAGGTTCAAGCATGACATTTCCAAATAGGGGATGTTCCTGAGGCTAACCTTGGGGCCTTGTTTTTCACCTTTAGTATCTTAAGCACGGTGACTGGTACTCTAACAAGACTTAGTGGAATATGACCTGTAATTTCAGACTTGCCTTAAAGAAAGTGATGATAATGACCTTGACAATGATTATGATTATGATTATAACAAGTAAAATGATAAGTGATACCAATAACATGTACAACAACAACAATAATTGTTGTCGTACACGTAATTGGTGTCATTAATATGTAATAGTTATGATGAAAACAATGAAAATGTTGATAATGTCCTACATTCACCACTTTAGAAAAAGAAGAGGACTTGAACACCGCAATTGTTTCTGGGAACATTACAGTGCAGTAATTGTATGCATCATACAAAGAAAACTGCATGTACATGTAGCTGATACAGGCTTACTGTAGTTTGCGAAATGAGAATCTGTAGTTTGCGAAATGAAAATCTGCAGTTTGCAAAATTTGGATTTTTGGCGCAGTTGCAAACGTACGAACAATAGAGGAAAACTATCCCCTCGGTCGCCATTCGGAAACTCATGCTAAGGTTGTTATGAAGTTCTTTGAAGCCGCCAGCTGCTTTTGCTGAACTAGAGAAGAAGCTATACTTATGCCTGGATTGCTGTAGTGAATGGCTCCTTAGCCTGTATTTGTAGCTAGTTGCTTGTGATATTCTTTATGTCAGATGAACAGGCTGCAGTTATCCATCGGTGAATAGCTTCGCGATCAAGAAGAAACAATGACTTTCTTCCAAAGGGAATTCCTACCGTCAAATGACACTTAAACAACAAAAACTTCTGCTGGAAATACTGTTTTTCCTGCATTTGTTTATCTTTACAAAACGTTAAAACCACCATGTTCAAAAGTAAACAGCAAAACCACAATGATGTATTATCGGTTCGTTTGAATATCGTGTGACGTTTCTGGTTAAGATAACGCGTTTCAACGGCCACCGGAAGTGGACTTTTTGCATTCTTGGGCAGTGGTTCTTGGGCAAATTTTCAGGCAGATCATCTCTATAAGAGTAATGACACTTATCAATACAAATGTGGTGGCATCAAGGCAAATAAAAAGGAAAGAGGTCTTGCTTCCGGTTGCTGTCCGTCGCTCAAAAATGCCTGAGCTTAAGTTTATACATGGCAACGAAAACGTCACACATTCTGCGCAATCTGAATTTTCTGGGCGAAACGGCTTTTTGGGGGGGAATTTTCTGTTTAGAATATCCGAGTAGATGCAGTGAGAAAGTAAATTGTCATTTCCTAAACTACAGATTGTCATTTCGTAAACTACAGATTCTCATTTTGCAAACTGCAGATTCTCATTTCGCAAACTACAGATTTTCATTTCGCAAACTACAGATTTACATTTCGCAAACTACAGATTTTCATTTCGCAAACTACAGATTTTCATTTCGTTTCGTTCCATTTCGTTTCATTTCATTTCGTTTCGCTCCATTTCGTTTCGCAAACTACAGTAAGCCGCTGATACAATGAAGGTATCTGACTTGCCTGTTCTTGCAGCTTCAAGAATTTTGACAAAATCATCAGATTTCCCTTGTTTGTAATACTGGAGCTGTAAGAGTAACAATGTTAATCACTATCATAATACAGCAGAGCCTTTTGGAGGTAGTGAACAGATGTCCATTTGCAGTCAAACACCTTCCTGTTGTCTAGAGCTGCCACCCGATTTAGCCTGCTTAAGAGCTATCAAAAGCCCTGAATTTTTCCACTGGATAAATAATAGTCACTTCGCAGCCAACATATATCCTAAATAATGGACAGCATACTGAATAGGGATTTGTCATCCAGATCTCTAACTACAGTACAGTGTCGTTACTTACTTTGTTTCAGCGTACCTGCAGAATTATTAAAATTCAATACTGAAGCAGTATTCCCTTGGAGTTGGCATGTATAGAATATGCCTGACATATACTTTACATGTTCATCATGTACATGAACTTAGGGAATATCTGCATTGTAGTAGCAAGACTAATTTGATGCTGGATCTGTTTAGTAGAGGCAAACTCATTATTGCAGACTTTAGAGAGGCAAGCTGACAAAGTCAAAACAAGAGCTTCCTTGAGTTCAAGACGACAGCTACTTTTAAAAAGCTCAAATGACTGAGAAACACACTGTCAGAGAGTTTCATTCTTTGAATTCCTTACGAGCCAAAGCAACTATTGTCGTGATTTGGTGGATCTGATTTGATACTAAAGGAGCGAATTGACCGTAAACCGATTAGACTGACAGCAAGCATGATCACGGCCAGGCCATCAAAGGAACGATTGGAAACTTCATGAATTTCGCATCCTCTTTGTCAACAAGCAAATCCTATTAAAGTTACACTGGTAGGCTACAATTTTAAACTCAAATCTGAACACCACTGACAGTGAACATCGCACAAAAAATGTTCGTATACCGCAAGCGTGATCCATATTTGAAGTTGGGCACTTTCTTGTCGTAGAATGTTTAGAACCTCATCTCCTTCGGGTAGCTGGTCAAACTGGAGCTCTATAACCTTAACAGAAAAAAGTACTCTCAGAATAAAAAGATTCCATGATTTTATTGAAACAGCAAGTAAATTCTACTATACCTCGTCCTCTGTATCTCTCAGAGGTATCTCAATGGACGTCGCCATCTTGAAAGTTGGCTTGGCGTAGTGGAATCGTCAAGTAATACTACACAAAATGTCTCTCACGGTCAGATACTAAGGAACTGGGGAAGAGGAACGGTCCTGGATGACATCAGAAGATCCGGCTCGAAGGACCAATGTTCTTATTAGTTCAACCGTTGAGGACTAACTTATTTGATGCATTCATATTTTTGTAATTTGTTTAAGAACATAAGAAAATAAATCATTCTAAGAACAAGGTATTACCGTCTTACCCTCCCGCTAAGATCTAAAAGAGGCTCCGGAGTAGCATGGATAGTTCACTATGTTCCGTATACGGTATCTACAACAGGAACAGCTATCTGTTAGAGTAGGTGTCTCTACTTGGATTGCAGCCCTTACAGCTACACTGTCTACAGGTCACTTTTGTGAAGGGGGCGGGGGGGTGGGGTTCGAGGGGGGAGTTTGATTTGGCTTGAGCATAATTTATTTGTTTATCTTGTCTGTTTGTTTGTTTCTTTTTTTCAATATCTTTGTTGTTGAATTTTCTCTTTATAGGAGTAATGTTTTTGTTTTTATTATCTGCTCTGTAAGGTCTAGAAGAGAGCGTTAAAGAGCAGTGTCACGGACTCACGGTCGCTGCCGCTCGGGACGGAGTCACGCATTGCTACCTGTCCCCATTGCGTTACTCCGGCCCGAGCGGCTGCGGAGGAGACTAATAGGGACTTTAAGATCCAACGACGCGGACGGCAACAAGAACGTCAAAAAACAATAGGTTTAATAAGCAAAACAACAACTTTGCACGTGCATCACGCTTTTTTGTAAATTTCTTTGCCGGCTTTGCACGACTACGACGTAAAAATGCCTAATTTCGCGTTTTATGGAGTACGTAAACAACCAACGACGAAATTTTGTTTCTCTTTCTGCACTTGGATATTGTCCCGAGGCATTCAACTCCAGGAGGGTTCGCCTACATTTCACAAAGTGAGTAGGTAGGAATAATTGCGATGAAAACTGAAAGAACGCAAATTCCCTTTTTAAGCAACGTTCTCGTTGCCGTCGCGTCGTTGGATCTTAAACTTCCTATTGTCACGGCAACTCGTCTCTTAGCGTCTTGACGGAGGGTGTTCTTCTGGTCCGAAAGCCTTGAGCAGAATGTGAACTTTGGAAATGCGCAGTCTCATGAGTGATACAACCATTTTTTTAAATGTTTATCTATGATGACGTCAGTTTAAAGTCAGAATAAGCAATTAAAAGAATAATAATAATTTCGGCTCTATGCAAAACGAAACGAATCAGGGTCATGAAAAAAGGTCCCCTGTTTTTAAAAGGGAGACGAAATGATAATATCCAGGGCCAGGCTTTAAATAGCAGCCCACGCAGACGTTCTTAGGGGTTCGTCACGCGTTCTAGTGAGGCAGGAACGCGTGACGATCCCCTAAGAACGTCTGCGTGGGAGGCCAGGGTTTGAAGGCCTCGGCGGCAGATCTCCACAGAAACTTCCCGTTACTGTCCCCTTGCACTGCGGGACAAATTTTCTATAAATTGCTCAAGTAAACTAGATCTTTCACCTTTTAAACTTAGTTAACTTGTATGTTAATGTCGGGTCAAGAACGAATACAATAATGTCAGCGAATGATTGTCTAGAAACAGCCGTACGACTGTCCTCTCTCGGTTGACTTCAGGGAATTGTTATATAACCTATATGAATGCAATTTTCAGAGTTTCGATTTCATTCATTCATTGATTCGTTTTGCCATTACCTGAGTATATGGGATACACCATGTGAATTAAGAGTACTGAATAAAAAATGGATTATTATAAAATGAAAGAAAAGAAAAGAAATAGTATGTAGCTCAATAAAGAGTAAGCAGCCATGGTTTATGAGCCACTGTAAGATACAAGATTTTGCAAATAATTGTTACTTATGTTCTTTACGCCGCTTTCCGCCCTGCTTATTCTTCTTTCTACAGTTTTGTTCTTTCGCCTATCTATTGTCACACTTCCAAAGCATTCAAAGCAGCTGCAATAGGTTGCTTTATTGTTATTCACGCTAGGTGATAGTTCCAAAACGCGCCTTAACTGTTTGCACCTGGTGACCACGGAAACACCATAACGCTGAAGAGGCAGGTGCGCTGAGGAGTGTGTCCAGAGTAGCTAGAACGCGAAAGGGGTAAATATCAGGCGTTGCTGTTTGGACAGCTTAGGTAAACAGAAACGTTTTTGAGCGTTAGCAAACTAAAGCGAACTTCGAATGGACACAGCCTTAGTGATTAAATGTCTGCTAATCAGGTCAACGGCCTTGAAAGCAGGACAAAGCTGTGCAGAACATGCAAAAATAGTCAGATCTTGATGAAAGCGAATATTCCTGTTCTTTTTCAGTCTTAAGCCACACGAGCAAATATTTTGTTGGCAAAGTGCCGCCGCTGGAGAGTATAGTCCTTGGCCGCAATTGGCGCAATTATCATTTAAGAAAGAAAATAAGAATTTCATTAAAAACATTTCAAATTTTTGAAAAAACCTACCACCTGCCGCTCGTATGAATATGAAACAAAAAGTTGATTAATGTTTTCCAGACAGAGTGAGTTATTGTCGTTCAGCTCCGTTCCATTCCGCTTTCGGGGAAAGATTTCATGTCAGTTTATAAAACAGAACATAGACTGATAGATTTTCAAACGTTTTTACCGTACATCGAGCATTGAGTGGGTTTTTCCAGAACATTCTTCAATGGTCTCCATGGCTCTTTGGCACATTGTTATCTTTGTCGTGATGTCAATAGTGGTAGTTACAGTATCGAGTCTTGGTGAGTTGACGTACTTTAACGGTTTTGTTATAAATGAACTCAAAATATTAATCCTTCTGAATTCAAACGTTCTTGATTTCCGGGTAACTATTCATAGAAAACACCAACGTGTTGAACGGGATTAAAAACCTTATTACATGAAATTTTCGCGACTTGTTTACTTCGCGATTTTGATGTGCGCATATTTAAATTTTGCGATTTTGCAAAAATTTTATATTTTGAATCACTTTAATTTCGCGTTTTTGACTACCACGATTTACATTTCATTGGCAATGTTATTTATCATGTCCTTGAATTAAATAAAACGACTTTATCAAAGAAACAATAACTTCAAACTTAAGAAAAACGCAACAGCTGGACTAAGACCCTGTTTACATGGAGTGGGGGACCCCGGTTTAGTGGGGTAGGTTTCTTTTGTTTTGTGTCCCCCAGAGCGAGAAAACAAAAGAAACCAACCCCACTAGACCGGGGTCCCCCACTCCATGTAAACAGGCACTAAATGTCAACAGTAACAACAAAGCAGTTCTCACAATGTCCACAAGCAGTTCATGCTTCCACATAAATTATTGTTCTTGAGTAAATTGACCACAAAATCCATGGGAGTCACTTAATTTTCGCGTCATGTTATTTTCGCAATTTTCTTTTTGTATCGCGAAATTCGCGAAAATTTCATATAATAAGGACCTGTTTACAGATAGGCTTTTGTACATTTACGTTAGCATTTTTTTCGAGCATTTTAGTGAGGCAAAGGCATTTATTGAGCCTTATACCTAGTGGCATTTTTAGTGGCCTTTTTTCGGGAGCCCATGGGCTATTATTAGTTATTTGTTGTTATTGTATAGATACTGATGAAATACCAGGATTTTTCCTTTTACTAAGGGCCTGTTTACATGGAGTGGGGGACCCCAGTCTAGTGGGGTTGGTTTCTTTTGTTATTACGCTCTGGGGGACACAAAACAAAAGAAACCTACCCCACTAGACGGGGTCCCCAACTCCATGTAAACAGGGTCTAAAAAATCATATCTTCATCGCGCGCAGTAAAGATACTATTTTTAACTTTCACGTGTGAGGATATTGGTGTCAGGCATTTTGCAATAGGTGACCACTTTAATTGCACTATTTTGCTGTTTCGAAAATGAATTAAAAAAGTTGTGTTTTATGTAGGAATTTCATCAGTATCTATAAAACAAACAGAACATTGCATGGCCGCTTGGGGATACGAATTTTATCTTCGAGTGCTGAAAGTATCTCTCACGATGTCCTATATTTATACTAGGGATTGTCAACTACTTTCTGTACTTTCCTCAATTTTGATTAAGAGGATTATGTTTTTTTTGGCTGTATTTAGGAACTCATGTTGTTGTTGTTACTTGTAACACTTGCACGTTTTTGCAAGTGTAACTTTGAAATTAATTTAAAAACCATTTGTATAATGAGCATTATCCGAGCATTTTAGTGACCTTTTTGGGGGAGACCGAGCATTTTAATGGGAAAATGGAGCATTAATGCGGCGCATTTTAGTGAGGAAACAAAGGCATAATGTACAAAAGCCTATTTACAGAAAGAGCTATTTTACACCATTCAAAATGGAAGAAAGGTGCTGTTCATTGATGTTTGCTAAGCCACTATATAACTACTTTTTATTTAAAATAAAGTCCTTCGCTTTCGTTTAATACCCCGCCCTCTTTATTTCATTTCCAAGGCACACTGAGCAGACTTTGAACAGTTAACCTCGGGGTTTTTATTACTTGGAATAAGAAATGAGATCTTGGCCAGTGTCGACAATATAAAAAAACCCTGAACTTTTCTCAGTTCTACGCACTGAATTTATAAGCAGCCACAAGATAATCACATAGAGATCGATTATCTACTAACTAAAGCGGATTAAGCTTAAGTCTTTCTACCTTCAACGTTCATACCATGTTATGCTTTTCAAATGTATATTGTTGATGAGGAAGTAATTTTCAAGAATAAGGCCACTATTGGTCTTGAAACACATTGTTTCAATAGACTGTTGCCGCAGTAAGATTAAGTAATTTTATTTTAAATAAACGGTCCTTTCAGTGAATTAGTCTTTTCTTTATGAGCAAATGTCTGTCTTAACTTTTCGTGACTGCTCACAACTTGAATGGGAAATGTTATCGGGTTCTCAAGACTTAATTGAAGCACATTAGCATTTAAATAAGTCAGCTAAAATACTAACGAATGGGGAATCTGGCAGGTTGTCGAATATATAAATGATAACAACTCAGTAAAGAGAGAAGAGAATTTAGGACCACCCTGTTGGTCTGTGGCCGGGGTGGTGAAATGTAATTGTTTGGTTCATCGACTGACCTGATAGTTAGTAATTATTGGCTGACGCTGAGTATGATCTGAAGAATTGTGTTATTTAACAATTAATGAATGAGGCTGAGTATCTTATGAAGAATTATGGAGATCGAGGAGGGTGTTATCCGTCGAGGCCGTAGGCCGAGGCGGACGGCCTCGAAGGATAACACCCTCCGAGATCCCATAATTCTTCATATGATACGAAAGCCGCATTCAATAATTGTTTTATTATTCATTCAAAATAATTCCTAGTTTAAAAACAAATCTAAAACATGCTTACTTCCGTCGATGTTAAGTTCACCTTCGATAGTGCACGTTTAGGGTTGTTCAGCTGAATTTCAGCTCCGCAAATATTCTCTTTTCTATAATTTCCCCTAGTTCTTACTCTTGAAACGAGTGAAATGGCCACCATTTTTTGTTTTCACAACCAAAACAACTCAATCTCGTCCCAAGGTCTTCTCGGTTAACGGTGCATTAACTTGCAAGAACGGTGCATTTTTGACGTCATTTCCTCGTTAAATACAAAATTCTTCCAAATTTGGTCATCACTAACTGGTTAAGGTGAATTTTGCGTGTGCTTTTTGCCATTCAGAATCGCGGAAATATTGTGAATGAATAACAAGTCCCTTTTACTGGTAATAGCCTGTGCTATGAAGCCATTTTGCCGCATATTGCAAACGTCTTCCAAATTTGGTTAACGCTAGCTGGTTATGAACAATTAGCCGAGGGATTTGAGCAAACTGGAGAAGGAGAAATATTTTGAATAAGTATTTATAAGGTGAATTAACCGTCATAAGGATATAAAATTAATAAACGGAATCAGCAGAAAGACAAGGCTTGGCTATTGTTAAAATTGACCAATCAGAAGACCGTCCGCAGAATTTTGAGGGCTGGCTTCTGATTGGCCAATGTTAACGATTGCATAAATTTATTAGCGAGAAAGCGAGAAGCTATTTTAGTAAAAAACGGTGGCGGGCAATGCAAGATTGATAATGGTTGCTTGCTCGGCCTTGAGGAGAAAATCGTCCTGCACAAACTAATCAGTAAACATCATGACGTCATGTACAAGAAACTTGCCGTCGGGTGAGGAGTATTGCAGGTGCACCGAGACACCCAAGGCGGGAGACTATACTGAGCCTACAATGCTTAGCTGTTCATTTCTCTCTCTTCTACAGAAAGGTTCACTGTTCTGGTATCGATAAAACCGGGAGGAACGGATGAAGGGTTTGTAAGCTCTGACATGTCAGGAGGCCAGGAAGGATCTGTTATGGCAGAGTACACGATTGATGTTTATAAGAAAGGAACCAAAGCAAACCAATTAAATGGCGAAAAGAACCCGCCTGCAAAAGCAGGCGTAATGATTGTCGGAGCACTACTTATGGGAATGGTGATTTTAGCCTTTATATTAAAGGTAAGCAATGTATACCAAACACACAAAAAAAACAAACAAACAAACAAACAAACAAATAGCCTGCGTAGCAAGCGTTTCATCGCGAGTTCGTCGAGAAAGTTGGGACGAGAGCAAAAAAAAAGGGAATGACGGGGGAGGGGGAGGTGCTCCCGCTCTAACTCTCGCGCAGTAACTCGATTGGAAACGCTTGCTACGCAAGCTAACAAAGAAAGAGTTGATAAACGGCATGAGAGCGAATTTTCAGAAACATAATAGGACACTTTCACTTTTCCCATAATGGAAATGTGGAAGTGGAGAAATTTAAATCGGTTAACATTTTTTCCTCATCTGGTGCACTGGAAAGTTTTAACGGTGTTAAAAACGCTAGTTGACTTACTCCAAGACAATGTGGACGAAGTTGTGGGGTGTTTAGAGAAATCGGTTTGTTTGTTTGCTTGTTTTTTTTTTCCGTATAACGTTTGGTCAGCACTATTTAACATTCTTTAACTTTTAATATAGATTCTTCACCAGACCTGGGTGCGCAAACGAAATTCCCCTGAGGAACACTTTGAGGCGTACCTGAGGAAAAAATCGAGGAAAATAAAGTCTGTTTCTTTGACGTCTCAAGAACAGAGCAACATCGCAAGTGCTATGGTACTCATATTTGACACCGAATATGACAGTAGACTGTGAGGATATCTGAGAATACAATTTCAATACAGTGGGACCCCGTTAATACGGTTACCAAAATATTTTTAATAGGCAAAAAATATTTGGCCGTATTAACGAGGATTTTTTTTACAAGAAAATGTATGGCGGTTTTTACCAGGCGGCCAAAAAAGTGGCCATAACAGCGAGGTGACCGTATTACCGAGGTGGCCGTAAGGCGGGGTTTCACTGTAGATTAAGATGGCTCGATAATCTTTGTTGGGCGTAGACCGCCGAAGCACTGAAAAAGGAGCTAAATTGACAACCTATAAAATAAACATCATTGCACATGGGAAGAGTAAAGTGGATATATTTCCAAGCCGAAAACGATTGCTTTTTCCCAGCCGAATTTAAAAAATAAAGGGGAATTAGAGATACAGTTGATCCTGAAGATGACAATCTTTGAGTGCTGATCCCTGAAGATATCTGGCGCGGAGAGAGTCCACTGAATGTACTGGTAGACAGTTAGATGGTAACTTTTCCCTTTTTTATATAATCAATGATAAGTAAGGTTAAGATTTTCAAAAAGCAGAAAAGAGATCGCTAGCTTTCGGGGGATGGCTGTGCTCTGTTCGGATCTTTACCCTACATTGTTTCCTCATTCGCCAATCGATAGACAACAGGGAAAATGGGAACAAGCTTTCGACGCAAATATTTATGGGATCGTTTGGGTGGACAGCGCGAGCAATGATCAGTTAAGTTTCTGGCTGCCTGTTAATACCACCCAAACCAGTGCCGGATTCAGACCTTGAGTTAAGGGGGGAGGGGGAAGGGGGTCATCCAGACCCTGAGATAAGGGGGAGGACCGGTCTCCAAAAAATTTTTTTCGACCCTTCGGGCCTCAGTTTCATCTAAAAATAAGGGGGGTGGGGGGCGGGCCTCCCAGGCCCCTCCCCTGGATCCGCCACTGCAAACCATCCCGGAAATCGTTGCCCTAAAGCTCGCACCCATTTATCGTTGTATAAAATCACCAAGAAAAGATTTCGACCTATCCTGAAAAACTTTGACTTTAGTGACAAACGAGAGAGTTTTAGAGTTAGCTAGAATTCCAGTTTTTTGAACGATACAACAAGAAACAAGAAACTCAGTGTTGAACTTTACTGGTAAAGCCTAAAGCCTTGTATTACAAATCATTTTTCATACCATACAGATAACGTGAAATATACAATTTTTTCTAAGTATTGTAGAACCCAAGAATGAATTGGATGAGTCTTGTTCCTTCACCATGCAAACTATGAACTAATTTTCAGTAATAAGTATTAAATCTTGTTCCGCATCTTAGTCAAATGATTATACCCGAAATTTGGTGTATGCGGGTATTTTTTTTTTATCATTAACAGCATTTTTGAAGCTCATTGTTTGCATTAAATAAAATACTACGTACGTTTCTTAGACGTATGGAAACTGCATGATTATTTCTCGCTCTGGTCCATACTGTCCCTTATATTTTTAGAATGTGGGGGAGACAATTTACCACGGTCGCAGAGGTAGGTAAACGAGGTAAACATTGTTGTGGAATGCTTTAACAGATCCCTAAACTTTTAAGAGCCGGTTATTTAAACGGAGTTTGGCCCGGCAGTGTTTAACAAAATCGGGTTCTAAGCCATTTTCAGTTTACTGAACGGTTTTATGTAAACACCATTTATCGTGAACGGTTTCTTAAAAGCATATGGCGTAGACAATACTAGACTGCAAAACAGTCGGGTTTTTTCTCAAAATCAGTAAAGAATTCGGTAAAGCGTAGCGTAAGAGTCTTACGCGCGCGAAGCGCGCGAGCCTCACACGCCCGTAGGGCGTGTGAGGCGAGAAGAAAAAAACGTATTTTTAGCGTCTCTCCCCAGTCTCGCTCTCTGTTTTCAGCCTCATTCCAGACATTTTGTTTGACTGCTCGCGCGTACTTGAATACGCAAAAATACGGACTGTTTTGCAGTCTAAGACAATACAAACATTTTTCTTCTTAAAATAATCTACTTAGGAAGAGATCTGGAAGTCCAAAGATTTCCTAAGCCGCGGTCTAAGTTAGACTTCGATCGTTTAAATAACCGGCCCTTAGTCTTCTAAAAGTCTACTTTAGGGATGGGGAATCTATTAATACGTTTCACACCAATGTTTAAATCGTTAAGCTGCCAGTCTGCATGTCTCACTCTACCTCTACACTGATGGTAAATTGTCTCCTATTATATAGGCACCCAGTACAAGTCACCGGTAATCTCGTACCCAAATCCTCTCCGCTGCGTCGACAAGGGATCTGGAGACGAAGTTAGAGTCACCCGCATGGCACTCTGTATCTATCGTTTTGTTTTAATTGGCGCTTAGCGCTCCGTGAAGGGATAGTAATGAAGTATTGAAGTATGTAAAATTGTTTCCAGATCTCAGAAAAAAATTTCTTTTCGTACTTTCATTTTATTTTGGAATAGGGGATTGTATTGAGTCGACCTTGTTGCAAGTACTTTAATTCCTTCGAAATTTGGGCAAGGTCCTGGGAACGTTTTTGAGGATATATAAGACCTGTAGTTTGCCCCTTAAACGGAAGGGACCACCACTCATGAGCGCCCACCATATCCCTTTCGTTTTGGGTAGCCGCGTACGACAAGTTCAATCATAGTTATATAACATATAACCCCTCACCTGAATGCATCAGCTAACTAAAGATGCACAAAACGCGAATAAAAGTAATAGTCCAGTGATAACGCTTTAGTTGTGCAACACCTAAAAGCGATATTACGTAGCTACAAGCTAGTCAACATGTAATGTAGGCGTTTTTTTTTCAGTTCAAGCGAGGCACTGTGCCGCCATGTTAAAACCAGAGGAAGGTTAGTGTCTTACACGGCCGTTCTTTGTGTTGTCACGCAAGGCTCCTTGTGGCGAGGAGCTTGGAGTGACGTGTCGCAAATAGCCTGTGTGAAGGCTCTCCGTTATGGGGAAAGGGACTAAAGGTGGATATCCACTGTCACGTAATTTTTACCTGCGCACGCACGTAAATTTTACCTGCGTAAATAAAAAAGAGGCAATGTATAAAGTATAGCTCGTAAACGTAAAAGTCGAGCGAGGTTCAACTTTTACGCTTACGCGCGACCTTTCATACATTGCCTCTATTATATTTACGCGCGTGCGCACGTAACAATTACGCGACAGTAGAATCCACCTTAAAAATCACGTAGAGAAGGGAAGGGGAACGAAGGAAGTGGGGAAGGCTCCCGGGGGGGGGGGGGGGGGGGTACTCGCAAAAAAATTGGGTAGGGGTGTGCGGCCCGCTTCCCAAAACCCTTACCCTATTTATGACCAAAATCTGCGATTTTCTCTACCCTATTTATGACCTAACCAAAAATTTGATACCCTATTTATGACCTGACCCTTAAATCAATACCCTGTTTCAGACCTGCCTTATAATTATTTCCCTAGTTCAGACCAATGTTAAAGGCAATGTTTATCTGCTTTTATTAGGTTAGGGGGACATGATAAGGAAATAACTTCTTCTAAAAAAGTGCATTCAAGACTACAGTGCAAAAATCGTTACCCTATTTATGACCAAAATGGCGGCAAAATAGGCAAAATCGATACCCAATTTATGACCAAAACGGCTGAAAAACCCTACCCTTTGGGGCCGCACATACCTATATAGCCCATATTAGGGAGTACCCCCCCCGGGGGAAGGCTACAACACAAGGAAGCACTGAGTGTAAGACTAGTGGAAGATTGAGGAGGGTAGAAATTTCGGTCAACAGGTTGGACTTTTATGCTACATGAAGAAGGAAGTCACAATTTCTTTAGTTCCTTGAAATTCAACATGTTTGTGTGTTGAATGATCAGCTTAAATCCAAAGTTGATTTCACAAAGGCTGGAGATCCCCTGTTTGGTTAATGATCAACTGTATCCTTATTTACTGAGGGTGTGCGGACGGGACTCACATGAAGCTTCTGAAACAGAGGTCAGTAAAAATCAATCATGAGGACGTTTTCGTATTGACTCTAATTTAAAGCTGGTGACCACAATATGCGCTGCGTGAGAAGTCTGACTATCAAAGGGGTAATTGAAATAATTATTATCACCTATTTCCTTATCATCGTTAATAACCATTTCCACAACAACAATAACAACGTCATTGACAAAATAATCACTGTAATTATCATGATCATCACCATCAGTAGCAGCAGCATTAGCAGCCTCTTGAGCATCAGTATCAGCATCACCATTATCATCATCATCGTCATCATCATTATCAACACCTCTATAGCCAGAACTTAGATTATAAACAAAGCCTCAATGTTTTACATTATCATTCATCCACTTCGATAGGCCACTGATTCCGTCACGGTGATAGTGAAAATCTACCGTACCTGTCTTTACAATCACCCGAGACAATCTGGGGTTTACCAGCCAAGCAGTACAGCAGGAATTTTGCACGGAGAAAAAAAAATTATGAATAAAACCCTCTGAAGATAACTATTTTATTCATTTAGACTATCCACGTTTTTTCGTGAAAATAGTAGTAAAAGAATTGATGTGACTGCTAACCTTAGCGACTCCTCCAAGGGGTCGAATTTCAGCCTCCCTCTTTCGACGCTCCGAATCGTCTGGTTGTGTTGCTGTTGAATTAAAGTGGACTGGTTTCAGTTTCTTCGGTTCTCTTTTTGGCTCTTGTCTTTTATCCTGTTCACCCTCGCCGCTGTCTTTAATAGATCCTTGCTCGAAAGCTTGCACTTTAGAAATTATGCTGGGTTTATAGTCTGGTTCGTCGTCACTGCTGTTGGGTTTAGTTTCATAAGGGCTTGCGTCTTTCTGGTGTTCAGAAGGGTGTTCCTAAAATGGGACATGAGAAAATGAGAAAAACGGACTCGAATTGTTCTCAAGATGTTGTTTTCCCCTTAATCGATATACCGTATTGGTTCAATTAAGTGCCCAATCTCGAATAATTTCTCACCAAGACTGATAACCGCCTACCCTGTAGGTAGGAAACGTTAATAAGCGCCCAGCCTCCAATACGACAACTTACTACTAGCAGAAAAGGGTGAGAACTTAATAAGTGCCCACCCCGAATAAACGCCCACTCTCAAGTTCCAATAAATACGGTAGTTTTGACAAATGGCCAAACCAGGAGCAAGCAGAGTTATGGCGAACGAGCCACTTATTTATCACCTATTAGCAGCCGGTGGCATTGCCATCATCAATCACACATTATGGATTATCGTAGTTATACAAGTGTTGAGATCTGGAATTTCTCAGGGAGACAAAAGCAAAGTTTATATGATAAAGAGCGATCACGAGAGACGTTTGTAATTCATTTGTTGAAATGTTCATTAATCAGTGTTAAACTACGTTTTATCATCTTCTTCTTCATTATCATAATCATCAGCGTTATCACTATGATAATCACATTTGTTATGTTGTGATTAGCTGTTACAAAGCATTAAAAGAATTCAAGCTAACGGGAAACCTATAAAGAATAGTGAGTGTTGTAGAATTTTTAAGCTAACGTATTGGGCTAATTTACGAACTAATAATTGTGACAGTAACAACGATAATCAGATAATAGTCGAAAATCCATGACAGCTTGTTTCCCTTTCTCTTCAGTTGGGCTTTCAGGAAAATACCCTATCTCATTATATACCGTTTGTTTTGGTTGTTGGGTCATCAATGATGTGTCATCCCCCGGTTCAGGGCTAGAGGAGCGATGAGGTTCAGCGAAAGAGACGCTGGTTCGTTGTCTTTTTTTCGCAGTGAGTTTATCGTCGACTGAATCAGATGATTTGCATCTTTCCTATATAAAAATGACGGAGCAAACACTGCCCTTAGGGGCAAGATGTTACAAGGGCATTGTATCCCTTGTCTCAGACTGAAGAACAATGTAGTTCAAATTTACATTATTTACAAGTGAGAGATCTTAAACGAAGAGAGGGGCTCCTTTCATGGAAGAGTACTTAGACAGCCACCTTAAAAGGGATAATAAATCTGTCACTCTAAATAAACGTTGGAAAATGGAGACACTGGACAGAAAGAGATAAACAGGAATATTAATGCATTTCAATATTGATGTATTAAAGTTCTTCAGTGAGAATGTACCCTTTCAGAAGATTTTTTTATTGGAATAATGCTAATTCGAAATTTCCGCTGCTATCACTTTGGATTGCATAAAAGGCGTGACAAAGTTAGACTGA
Source organism: Porites cylindrica (assembly GCA_964035525.1). Taxonomy (NCBI): domain Eukaryota; kingdom Metazoa; phylum Cnidaria; class Anthozoa; order Scleractinia; family Poritidae; genus Porites; species Porites cylindrica. The sequence continues at coordinate 15,937,333 of OZ037780.1, read as the reverse complement.
AACAGGCAGTTACTAAGTATCCGACCAAAGCAAGCAATCAGATAATCAAATGTATTTAAAAATAAATGTAGCGGAAGAAGAAATTAAATTTCAGGCTACAGTTGAGACAACAGTTTTAAAATTTTGCTGTTTCTCATATAGTCATATGAGTCATCAAAGCTGAATTAGAACAAATTGCATAGATAGACAGCCTTTAATACTTTTCCATTAAAATAACAAAACCTTGGTAAAAACGTAGCCCCTGAAGCCCTATGACAAAAGCACTGAAGTAGGTGCATGGAATGGAAATGCTTATGTCGATGACAAATGGGGCAAATGACTGTTAATAGTCCTACCAACCTCTGGTGAAACGGCTGAAGGTCCCGAGAGAATTTTGTTTCTTGATTTCTTACTTTTTGCGGACGATTCTTTAGTTTTGTTGTCTTGTTTCGCGGTTTCAAGGGACTGCGAAGACCCCGAGCGAAGGTTCTTTTTACGATAGTCTATTGTTGTTCCATTTTCGGAATCTTGACTTAACAGCTGAAACTAAATACTTTCACATTAATGGTAGTATATTATTTTACATTGTATAACCATTATCAAACGTTGTACAATGCAAATTTGATGGATTGTAAAACGTTGCTGCATTTTGAGATTATTAAATAACGATTTTGCAGCTAAATTCTTCCTACTTCATGCTTTCTTTCCTTTCTCGTGATGGTTATAGTAATGTCCTATACCCTCTGTTCTAAGCACGAAAACTTCTAAGCCTTTTGGCAGGGTAAGCTTAGTTGGTAGAGCGCTGGTCTGCAGAGGGAAAGGCAGGCCTGGCAGGCTTGGTCATTACCTAGGGAGAAGGCACTGCTTTCGCCGTAGAAAGGGCTAGACTTTCGCGCTCTTGGGGTCGCTAACGACCACTTACAAAAACCGGTCCTGTCTCTTGAAGCGGCGTCAGTAGCCCATTACAGGCGTTAAATTGTCGCCAATTATTACTTTACGGTAAATATATTTGTTTTGACGAAGCTTGATAAGGCAAGGAAAAAAGATTCCAACGGATGATAATCCTAAGATTAGCTTCTCGTTCACATTTGCGTGCCTTCTGCAACCACTAGGGATTCTTAAATTGAAAAATTACCACTGCCAGTTTTTGTTCGGCCCTATTGGCAAAGCTTTGTGCTGTTCAAAACTGTCGAAGGCTAATTAAAAGATGAAACAAAGATAAAGCTTTCGGTTGATCATCATGTAATCACGCCGGCTGACGTGGCTCAGAAAGCAGGGAACTTTAGAGCACAGGGATCCCACACTTGACATGATAAAATTTCCCCAAATGGAATTATTCATGTCTATCTTTTTATTTTCAAAGTACGTGGGTCTCATTTTTTCTGTTACTTAGTGATTAACGACATACTGTACTTCAATTGTCTTGACTGTCATTAACCTGCGAACAAAATCTCCATTTCGAGTGACAAGCGACAAGAGGCGCTTTTGAACGCGCGGTTAAGCGGCAAGTCTTTCCCCCGCCTCCTTTCGCGTGCCGCTCGGCCATGACTTCCACGATATTCCCCAAATGGAAAGCTTACTTGTTGGCTAGGCTTTCTTATACAAGAACTCACCTGAGTCTTAGCACTCTGACGATGCTGTTGCAAAGCCGCGAGTTGGGGCCCTCTTAACATATCGACAAGTTTCGGTGAGGTGCCGGCCGAATATGTGGAACTGTGGAACCTATCTCCCTTTCTGTCTTTTCCATCGGTTCGCCTAAAAAATTGCTCGATCTGGCAAAAGAAAAGAGAACGTGGTTAATTCATGGGCTCCTGTTCATTTATCATTGCCAAGAAACAGGATTATTTTTGTTTACAAGTATTGATGGGAATCTTGTAATTATATAAAACCTTGCCTAATGTCGCCACTTTAGAAACGACAAAAAACTGGGCCAAGTTAGCTTTGGCAAGGAATTCTGGGATAGTTACCGGGAACGTGTTATTTAGCTATTGGCTATTTTTTCCCCCGTGTTCCCAGTAACATGAGTCCAAGAAGTCTTTGCGAAAGTTAAATCGCCCCAGTTTCCTTGTCGTTTTCAAGAGGCAACATGATTTTTACCTGCCCTTTCCTCTCATTCTGAAGAATCGTTGCAAGTTCTTCCGCTGATGATGCAGCTATGATGGAAAAAGCGGCTGTTGACGGCACTTGTTGCTGAAGATGCTCCTGCTGTTCTCGTGTATTTCGCTTTTCACGAGTCAGTTCTTTTTTCAGTTTTCTGTTTCTGACCTGCAAAAGAATCACACGATATCTGGTTATCTGGGAGCGTTAGCTTGAGAGTAGAATAATACAATATGGCAATGCCTAAAAGGAAAAGGAAAATAGAGATAAAATAAAATGAATAAAAAATAAATAACGATTTAGAGGTAGCAGATCCAGATAGTGATTCTTCTTCTACCATTCTTGGTCGAATTGGAGTTTTTAAATGTTGTTTTCTTTTTAGTAGAGGGGAAAACACGGTACGGAGAAAAACTTCTTGGAGCAAAGGAAAGAACGAAAACAAACTAAAGCCACATATGGCTTTGAACCAGGACCAATTGTGCTCTCACAACTGCGCCACAATTGCTCCCCAAATAGCCCTCATGGATGATTGCACTCTTTGTGGTCTTTGTGTCAGACGAGCAAATTTCACCACCAAGCCTCGTTTACGAACGACATTCTTCAAATTTACACTCTGTGCATGGGTATTCTGTGTGCATGGGTGTTCTATCTAACTCTACTGGCCTACGAATTCCGTTATGTAAAACTTTGAAAATTTACAATTTCAAAAAAAGGCTTGATGGTGAAATTCACTCATGTGACGTTAAAATGCGTATGGGGCTATTAGAAAATATCCAATTTCACTGTTACTGCTTTTGTCTTCGAACTAAAATGGCCCTCAATTGGGTTGCAAGAACCCTAAGCTTACATAAGGGAGTGCGCCCGAAAAGAAGACTTTATACAAAAAATAGCACTAGGGGCTTCTGACTTACACAAAGAACAAGAATGACGATTAAAAGAATAACAACAAACACCAAGCCACCGAGAGAAACTAACTGCCACAATTCCCACTCCAGGAAGAACACCCCTGTCTCTTCTGTTGCATCTTCACTGGTCATTGTGACTGATTGGTTAGAGTCAGTAAGCTGTGTTGGAGAAGGAGATGAGGAGGATGGCTGAGCGGTTACTGTTGGAGACGGAACAATGCTGCTTTGATTTTGATTTGCTTGTAACAGGAGTGGAAAGACTGGAATGATAACATGGAGATGAAGTCAATAGGCGCTGGGTTGATTCGTCGACATGAAAATTAAAGAACCATGACGAGAACAACAATAAAAAAGCAGCACGGATTCCTTGAGCTGATCATGAGTTCCGGATTCCAAAGACAAGGATTCCGGATCCAACCAGCAAAAGTTTCCCGGATTCCAGATTCCAGATTACCTTACATGGGACGAATCGAAAGGAGATTTTGTTGGTTTAGGGACCGGTGATTATTTATCGCCTGGGAAGGGTGGGGGAGCGGGGGAAGAGGGTGGAGGAGTTAAGGCTAAACATGGCGAAATTTAGCCGACCCATCCTTTGAATGTTACTTCACTGAAGTGATCCCCTTAATAACTTTTGATGACTCTCGCGACGTCCCCGGCACCATGTCTTCATTTTCCAAGCAAATTTGAGTGGTCCACCCTCTGAATCCTTCCAAAGTTTTCAGCGATCCCCCCTTTTGGGTTCTCAGTTACGACTGATCCCTCCTTTTGTTCTCCTACAATCAAGTGATCCCCCTAAAATTCTCCCCCCCAGGGGATAAATAATGACCAGTCCCTTACAATAGAATATATTCATGTCCCTGAACCAAGCTCTCTATTTCGAGTAGACAGTGAAGAGAGCCATGAAAGTGCTCACACATGACTTTTCGCGATTCCCCCAAAACTGGCAAAAGTTACTAAGGGCAAGTCTCTCAGTACCCTTGGTGCCAGAGGCTTTTCATGCGCGGTTTCCGGTTTTTGTTCTCGCCGTTCGTGCCTTCGGCCAAAGGCCGAAGACGTGTCTGCCTGCGGCCGACGAAGCTCCTCGTCGCTCGAGAAAAAAAACCTCTGGTACCCAGGTTAGTATCTCAGATCAAAAGTATCGAAAAGTCAGTCAAAGAGGTCACGTACGTGTGTCCCCAAGGGCACATGCAGGGCACATACTGTCAGCTTCACTGGTAAGGAGATTACAATGGTGATAGAAATCCTTTGGGTTTAGTTCCCCTTTTTGCGGCTAAAACTGAGTTAACACCTGGATGGAAAACAAGTTTTATTTTAGAGAGAGCTAATCGAGTGTGTAACTGTTATTTTAGGGACAAAACCCCTTTGTTCCACAACAGGGAAGCCTAGTTTTAAAATTGTTTAGGTCAGGATTAACACGTTTCTTGGAAACATAGTTAGTGTACACTGTCCAAGGAAAACCATAAGAGATCCTCCTTTGAAGTTTGCCGGCTTTGGTAACAGTCATCTCTATCATGTTGAAAATAAAAACTCATCTTAAAGATGTTAACAGAGAGTGATACGTTTTGACCAAGGTTTCAAGGAAAGACGATAATCACGAGGGTTTCTCAGCACTGAAAAAACCTTCTAGTATAGAACATAATACATAGCATTCTCGTGTATATTTTATGGTTTAAATTTTAAAATCACACTTAGCTTGTTTCTTCATGAAACATTATTGACTTCTCCACGGGAAGCCATCATGCGTCAAAATACTCAATTACCTCGACCTGTGCTTGTTTTCATAATTCGGCCTAGAATTCTAACTTCGAAATTTCAAAAGTGGAAAGATACTTGATGTCTCAGTGGACATTTTGTAACACTAAAAGATTGTGAAGAAGTGAACATGTCAGCGATGACAGTGAGAACAGTTCAAGGGAAAGGGTTCAAAAAAGCACGAGTTTATTATTTTTGTTCATCTGTTTGCCGTTCTCGGGAAACATTTTTTTCTGAATTTGAACTTGAAAGCAGTCCCTATAAATTTAGCTCTTGCGACAATAAGTTAGTCAGATGTGAAAAATTCAGTATACTGAATAAACTACTAACAAACGTTAAATTCTTAGTTTGCTGTCGGAACTATTTTCTTTGCCTCTTTTGTTTACTCAAACGTAATGTTTAAACCGCCACCCAAGAATCCCCCAAGTTTCGACCTAGGCGAACAGTGATGACTTACAAAACCTTAAAAGATATTTGCATTAATCAAACAGATTTCCTCTTCAGAAAACGTACCATAAAAGCATTTGTAAACACTAAATCGATGATCAAAAATCACATGAAAACATACAGGAAAGGCAAAGTTATTTCTTTGCCATTCTCTTCATTAGGCTGATTAGAAGAGACTTCCGCGCAAAAGAAAAGCTCTGTTTGAAGATCTTCCATCCGTCCCAATGTTAGTGACTAAAAATTATGCCTTAACACAGTTTTAACTAATTAGACTAATTTCAAGGGTACCTTGTTGAAAGAGTTGATGGAATATTTCCTGAATGGGAATAATTAAAATTTGTTTTCTCAAAACTTGATCAAGAGTCTTTAATTAAGTCGCCTTAAAAACTTAAAGCTGAAACTAAGTTTGAAAATGTTAACTGGGCTGAGCCATTCGTACATCACAAAAGTTGATGCTTTCTATCGACGGCGGGTTACAAATTTTCCTCCGTTGACCACGAAGCAAATAGGTACAACTCTAGAATCGTGGAACACTTGAAATTAAGGGCAAAGAGCAAAGGCTGATGGATCTTAGTGACAAGGGAATTACGCAGAAGTTTGTCATTATAGCGTTTTACTGAAACCTCCCTTCTAAACGCTACTTTTTTACAGCTTCTAGTGATAAGAATACACTGTAGGTGATGATTTCCTGTGTGTAATTGCAATACCAAAGTACTATTAGCGCGCTTCAAGGAATATTCTGAAATTACTATGAAGACAGTCGTGCTTGCAAAACATTTACATTTTTACGCACCTCCAGACAGAAGAAATAAGCGCCAGTGAAAATGATGTATTCGAAGCAGCCTTGCCATAAGGAATTTGTCTCCTGTAGAAAGCGTATAACTCGGCAGTCATAATAGTACAAGGAGCTATTGTGCTACAAGCATTTAATGATACACCGAGTGAATGTTACCAACGAGTCTCCTAGGGGGTGTGGACTACGAATCAATGAATTGAAATTTAGAAAACTTGAGTATAAATAATGCAAGCAGTCAAACTGGGTAGGTGACGGAGGAACAAACTAAACATGATTTTTTCTAAAGAGTCGGCGAAGTTTCACAGTTGCTGTTTCAAAGAAAACATTAAATCGCTTTCATTTGCTGATGTGTAAAGTACTGATTGATAGGCCATATTCATATTCTCGATAGCGGACAAGAATTAGCTTGAAAGTAGAGACAAGTGCGGAAGAATATATTTAAAAAGATTTGCGTGAGAAACGATTTCCCCAGATGAGCCTCGAATACAAGCTAGTTTGAGTCAAATTCGTTCCCAGGGCTCTCCCCAACTCAGTCCCCGCGAGAGCTTAGTAGGAGGGGACCCTGGAAACGAGTTTGAGTTCTATAATGGCGATGTAACGAAAGTACAAACTTGTATTAAGCAGACTCCCACGGGACCCACGCTAAAAAAAACATGGCACGAACAATTTAGGATGTACTCATACATACTGACGCTTGGACGTGTGTTTCCTTAATACAGGGTTGTCAATTTAAGAGTTTTGATTGGCGTGTTGGCAATAGTATGTGTCATTGTACCAAGCTCTCTCCCAAAAATGCTGCTGAGAAATAGGCCACTCTAGACTTGCCTCAAGCCTCTGTTTTAAAGCGAGGGTAAGTGCGAAGCCTTTGATGCCAAAATGAATTTTTTTCCTCATTCAAATCAAACTCATTTTCACAAAAGAGGATTACTGTTAGTGTTAAAAGGCTAGGGTTTTTTGAAAGTCCTGAATAGACTATTGTCCTCTTATCGTTGAAAACAAACAAAAAAAATTATCGACATTTGATTCTTGTTTGTAACATAATTTTACTAGTTCGTGGATGTCTTGGATGGCTCGGACACACAGTATCATCTATTTTTCTGTCAGGTGGCCAACAGAGGGAACATAATCAAATATCAACTTTTTTAACGCACCTACAGAAGCTGAGTTAAAAGAAGGGAAAACTAACACTTTGGCTTAAAGTCGATTTTGAATAAAAAAAATTGCGAATGATCAAATGAGACTAAACAAACAACTCACTTTAGTTAGCATTGTACTTAAAAAAAACTCAAATCCAAATTAATTTTGAAACTTTTTGAAAAACAAGAGAATATAATAACATAAACTTTTATATAATTGTCTAGTTTCAAATCCCCCATAAAACATTCTGTTCGCTCTCCGAATTTTACAACTTCTGGAAGGACTGCATATACCCGGGAGTTTTTGAAAACAATAAGTTTTCCAAAACTTGGGGGCAAACAGAATGGTAAAGCTGAGTCAATTTCACTCTCTTAGGTTTATCATGTCACCGCCACCCGGCGCCCGGTTAGCTAAAACCCCGGCCGGACCAACCCTCATGGTCTTAAAATAACTGAGGATAAAATGCTGTCTTTGTTAAGACATCTGAAAACGGTTAGACTTTCTTGTCTTCTCAGATAAGGACGATGAACCGTGGCCCTTGCACATATAATGAGTTCTGTGGGACGTTAAAGAACCCACACACCACCTGACACTGTTCGTTAAGAGTGGGGAATGAGCCCCCCACCGGGCCCGACGTAATTGGCGTCATGCCGTGATGGTGACCCAGTAAAAAATAGCCCAGGTTCGATATATTAAAATTCTAACTTTTCTAACATGACTTAGAGGCTTTAGATCCTAAAGCCTCGAAGTCATGTTAGAATTTTAATGCATCGAATTAAAGTGGGCTATTCGGGCGAATCTTATAAAATAAAATCATGATATAAATGCTGAAAATTTATTAGAAATATATCACACTACTTCAGCAATTTGAATCTACTAAGAAACATCCACAGATCTAAGAGAGAAGAGTCATTACTGACAGTAACATAAAACTTAACTCCACCAAAGAACCGTTATTTTTTTTTTCAACTATTGGCTTTTTTAAATAGCTACATCGAAACTGTTTTTGTTGTATTGTAGCTGTTTGCATTTGCGTTCAGAAAATTCTGGAGCAGTAGATATTTGACGTTCGCCCACTGTATGCACTGCTTAAACGGGTGACGGCTGTAAAACAAAACAACATGAAGCACCCATTCGTATGCAAATGTATTTTTAAGAATTAGCTTTCTGGTCGATAACAATGACAGTTCACGTCATACTGCAGTTTACTAAAGTAAAAGCAGGAAGAATTAAAATTAGGAAACGAAATGTTTGAAAACTGCGAACAGGCAGAAGAATAAGTTTGCCCGCGATCTTAGATATAAAACCAGGGCAGACGCAGAATTTAAATTGAATTAAGATCATTTTCTTAGTCTTGGTTGATAAACTTTTTTTTATAAAACATCTGTTACTAACTTCAGGACTACGAATTTAATTTTCGTTCTTAAAAGAGAATGCTCAAGGAACTGTCACTTCAAGTTTTCGAAGCATCCGAGGAATTGAAGTTGTGGACACATAACTCACTTATAACTTCTTATGTTCGCAGATGTTGCTAAAAACATGAGTGCAAGTAGAATTTTACCCCACTTAACTCTACGAAAGCTATCAATTCTTAAACACTAGGAGTTCAGTTAATAACATCACAGAAGAAAAAGTTAGCCAACTTAGGTTTTGCTTTCAAATGATGAACAAGACTTGACAGTCATTAAGGAGCAAAGGTGTCAAACATGAGCTTTCACCTTTCTTAGATTAACATTTCACGTCTTTTCAGCTAACACAAGCTGTAGCTAGCTGTATTTGTTTTCTCAGTTAGCCTAAAGTGGTCATTTCGGCAGCAACAATTCTTTGCTAAGGTCGAGAAATTTCCATTTACCGAACAAAAACAAACAGGGAAATTTTAGCTCGCAATATGGTATTGCAATTGATTGCACACGAACAAGGCTTAAAATGATACACCCTCCCGCACGAGGTAGCCAATAAGGTTGGGACGAGACATTCTTATTGCGACTTAGTCCTGGTCAAGTTAATTTTCTATGCATCCTGTCTTTTTGGGACGTCTGCTGACTTCGCGAAAATATGGCCAGACTTCACTGGGTTGTACTCTTATACTTCGTGATATTAGAAGGTAAGAAATCTGAAATGTTGTTTGTTCTCGGTTGAGTAAAATTAAACACAAATTTTTAGCTATAAACAGGAAAAGAAGACATTCAATGGCCAGTTTCGAAAACAGAACATGACTGGGCAATTAAGATAGATTATAATTTTTTGAGCTAGGACCATATTGCTCGATTAAGCCTAACATCGAAAACGATTTCTCAGTTCGAAGAATATTGGGATTATATTTCTTCTTGAGTTCTGTACTTAACGATTTAAGGGTACAGGCCAAAAAAACTTCAAGGTTAACTTTTTTCAGCTCTCCTAACATATTAAGTGAAAATGTTGAAAATTGTCATCAGCAAAGGTTTCTCTCATTTAGACTAGAATTCATTGAATCATTGTCTTTTCACAGCTTTTATACTGAAACTTTTTATCAAGTTACATTATTTTTCAGCAAAAAATGGACAACCAAACACGTAAAAACAAAACAACTTCGGCCCTCGTTAGTTTTCGGCAGTAACGCAGCGCTGATAATTTCAATCTGTTTTATTCCCAGAAAGCCATCAGCTTATGTTAAGGGATCAGTCACCGTCAAACAACCAGGGCGCGAGTATTGAAGTCTGCTTCAAAGCATTTTCTAACTCGACAGCGGAAACCTTTAAGAGTGCGTTGAGGAACGCCAGCTCCGAGGGAAGAGTAAATCTTACTCTTTACAACATTTACGTTGTACAAACTCATGAGGAGGCGGAGCAGTTGCCACGTAAACGGAAGAAACTATCAAGTCATCGACTGGAAACATGGCAAGTCATTGCCATTGTTGCATTTGTGATATTGCTGGTCATGGCTATCATTATTTACCGATTGCACGTGAGTAAAATAGTGTTTAATTTGTTCTGCCTTTGGTCCCTTCGCACTTGCTCGACACTTATCTAGTCCATGTACACACCTTTTTATTTCGCGCGGCCTATTCGTTTAGGGTAACGTTGTCCCGCGTCGATCTCGGATACCGAAATGCACGGCCGTGAAGGCCTGGGAAAAACGCTGTTAGGGACTAGTCAACCCTATCTCCACAAGCATTGAATATGTCACGTAAAGCTACCGTATTGTTGCCTCTCATGTGGTGTCTACAAAACAGTCTAATTATCATAGAGGAGACGTACATTTCCTATTTCTCATAATATGAGCGACTGATACATACTGCAATTTCCTTGTTTCTGAAAGACACAGAATTCCAAGTTGAAGTGCCAAGCTATTCTGATGGAAGCCATTCCCAGTAATGATCCCCATGTAAAGTCAAAGTCATTTTCCAAGGTGCAGGATACAAACCAGAGTTTTATTTGAGTAAGGTAAGAAAACATTGATCCTTTTCCAGAGTACATGTTGAATCCTCAGAGTAACGAATTGCCCGAGAGCAAGCTCTCCGGGGCGCTCTGGCGGCGCGGCGTGAAAAGGAAGGAGAGTTTGCAACTACGTCTCTGGAATTCAAATATCTGCATCGAAAAAGTCGATGCGAAATGCCGATTGGCGGAGATGACATTAGTAATGACATCATTACCCTTGGCACGTGCTTTTCAATGTTTGTTTACAGTTTGGCTCGTTTCCGCTTCGCCCTGATTGGTCGCAATCTGACAGCTCAGTCGACAGGGATCCCAGGGGAATTGGAGGTGGAATTCAAATTCCAGAGACGTAGTTGCAAGCTCTCTTTCCTCTTCCCGCCCCCCGCTGGAGCGCCCAGGAGAGCTTGCTCTCAGGCTAAGTAACGAATTGTAGCCTGCTCCTAGTCTCCCCTCGATTTTTTATTTCCATCGTCCATTTTTCGCCTGCGCTCTACTATCTGAACGGCTGGAGCAGGCTAAACGTATTTCCACCTGAAGCTTTCAGATCGTGGGGACGGCGCGAAGAGTTGTGAGCAGGAAAAACAGCGCGGGGCTCGCACTCTTCTATCTAAACGCCTGCAACGCCTGGAACAGGTAGCCTGCGCCGCAGACAAAGATTAACTTCTGGTTTAAAAGTCTGTCTGCTAAACAGCGCCGACATCCTTGTTCGGGGCCGCCCACCTTAAAAGGCTTGAAGCGTATCAGGCAGCTCCACGATTAGGAAGAAGACAAAAGATGACTCTGCTCGCAGGCGGAGTGGGCGCAAAGAAAAGTGAGAAAGAATAATCTGAACAGGCTGACCCGTCCAAGGGCCTGTTTACATGGAGGTGGGAGACCCCAGATAGGTGAGGTAGCATGTGGCGCGTCACCCCACCTATCATGTTAACGCAGGAGCTCATAACCCGGAGCGAGCAACTCTATACTAGCCCTATGTCACGGCGTTTTTGCAGACCAGTTCATTTTTAGACACATTTTAGGGTACTTTTTCCCGCAAAAATATAATCTTCACCATGTCTATGAGCGCATTCGAAGTATAAGATATTTAAAAACGAAAACTAAACGTTATTAAAAGGCAAACTATATCAAAGTTAGATCTGTCGGTTATGCTGACTGGTTTGTGGAATTTAAAAGTATTCAAAATTCGCGCCAAAACCGTTCTAAAAATAAACTGGTCCGTGAAAACGCCGTGACCAAGCGCAGGGAAGTTGCTCTCTCCGCGTTATGGGCTCCTGGTGAACGCGATCGCATTAAAATAAGAGATTATATGGACAGGGGGGTACCCCACCAAAGCGCGTTACCAAACCTACCTGGGGTCCCCCACCTCCATGTAAACAGGCCCTGAGAAAGACGTTGAAACTAACCGAGAAATGTTTTGCTCAGCAGAAAGATGTTTTCTATGAGTCCATTACTTTTCATTTTGAACAAATCTATGTTCCTCACTAATGCACGTTTACTCTGATTGCATGTTTGACAACTTATTTTCTTTCCTTTACAGCGAATTTCCATATCTGTCACGCTGCTTATCCTATCAATCTCCTCCGTCATCAGAGTCATTACAAGCCGAGTAAATTTTCCGCGGATATTTCCCAGCTGTTAAATATTAGAAGTCTAGTGTCAAACTTAGCGGCATCGTTCAAGATGATGTAGACATCAGGCGCCAGTGGTTCAAAAAGTGGACTACCGTAAATGATCTCATCACGCCCGAGACGTTTATTTAATTTTAGAAGTCCAAGATAGGGCGTTTCAAAGAGAGGCAGGCGATTATTTCTGGCATAGTCCGTAACAAATCTCGGAAAAACCTGAACACGGTTTCTGCGAAAATATTAAGAGAGTTTATAAATAGTGGAATATCCATTCAATCAATTGGTGTCAGAAACCTCGTTCAGGTTGATTATGTAGTCATCGATAGTTTATCCTTGTTTAAGGTGGCCCGAACATATTTATATGCGCGTTGGTTATGATTTTGAATCGCGTTTTTCGGCAGGAATGATTTAACCGATTTCTATGATTTTTGGCATCCTTAATAAAGAATGGTCGAACTTTAAGAAAAAGTTATTTATTTTCTTGTAAATATAAAAACTTTTGAGATATCGGCATATGTTTAAAACCGCATTTTTACAAAAAATGTCAATAATTTCAAAACCCTAAGACAGATTTTTCTCTAACTTCGGAAGCCTCAGAGCTCTCTAACTTTACGTCTGCAAGTTTGAAGTCAATCGTGACCGTAGAACTCGCTGAACAAATAGCTGGTCAAATTTAACCTTAAAATGCAACGCTAACACATTTGTGAAAGTTGACACACAAATAGAGGACAACTGCCTGCGGACTATCTCCTATCTGCAAGGGTATTCTTGCCCAAAGCTTCAGTTGCAAGAAACTGAGTAATCAGAAATATACGGCGAATACAGTTCGCAATAGAAATTCTCTTATCTTGACCCCCATTCAGCGTAAAGTTGTTCTTCTTGTATAGCGAACTGTATTCGCCGTATGTTTCTCATTACTCAGTTTCTTGCAGTGAAGCTTTAGGCAAGAATACCCTTGCAGATAGGAGATAGTCCGCCTGCAGTTTTCCTCTATTCGTGCGTCAACTTTCACAAATGTGTTAGCGTTGTATTTTAAGGTTAAATTTGACCAGCTATTTGTGCAGCGAGTTTTACGGTCACGATTGAGTTCAAACCGTGGTAGATATAAAACTAGAGAGCTCTGAGGCTTATTTGCCGAAGTTAGAGAAAAATCTGTCTTATAGCCTGCGAGCAAGCTCTCCTATTTGGGCGAGAGAAGCGAGTCTCGCGACAACACGCGAGCGAGCGGCGAAGCCGCGAGGGGCAGAGGACAGGCGGTTGTCACTTTTCTAATCTGCGGCACGTTTGCGGTGACAATTTTCACGCTTTGCGGAGTCCCGGGGTTTCCGGGGTGGAAATGAAAATTTATGAGAGATCGTTGCAAGCTCACCTTTCCTCGGCCCCTCGCTCGCGCGTTCTCTTGAGGCTCACTTCGCTTGCCTAAATAGGAGAGCTTGAACGCAGGCTATCTGTCTTAGGGTTTCGAAATTATTGACAATTTTTGTAAAAGTGCGGTTTTAAAGATATGCCAATATCTCAAACGTTTTTATACCTATAAGAAAATAAATAACATTTTCTTAAAGTTCGACGATTCTTTATTAAGGATGCCAAAACTCATAGAAATCGGTTACATCATTCCTGCCGAAAAACGCGATTCAAAAACATAACCGACGCGCATACAAATAGGCTCGGGCCACCTTAAGGTGTCTCGACTCAGTATTTTTATAGGCACACCCTCCATCTTTGAATCTCTTATACTTAAACAAATCGATCTGTATTGTAAAACGATTATGACACATGGATTACACTTAGACTAAACTTTATTTTGGTATTATTTTTTGGGCGATGGGAATAAATGTCACGTGGCAATGACGTCACAATGGTTTTAGGAGTCTAGATCGAATTTCAGTTCTGTTCGGCATTTTCTCATTGAAATGCCTTACGGTAAGAATTCATGGATAAATGTCTTCTTCTGTGCCAAGTTTCACAAAAATCTATTAGACGAGTTTCGAGATATCTTGGAATTTCTATAAACACGATAAAAAGGTATAAATTATGCATGCACTGAAGACTGGGCTTAATGCAGACAAATTTGCTACTTTTTGGATGTTTCCGAAAAGGTTTTATCACTCTTCGTGTTGCAAATGACCCTTATTCCGGCCAGAAGCCGCTGAACGCAAGTACACTAGCGGGATTTCGAAACACGTGAAAACGTTTGATTCAGGGTGAAACGCAATGCTGAGCTCTTTTTGTAATTTCTAAGACTACTTTCAACGGAAACAGCGATTAAAACAAAATCGTCGAAAGATTTTTTTAGAACTTTTTTAGGACATTAATTGATCAGTTTACTATTAAATCGCCGAATTTCGTGTCGATTGAAAACTTCTAAAGTTGTCTAACATGGGCGCAAAAGTGAGTAAATATAGAAGCGATGTCATGTATCTGGCTAAGCTTTTCTCTGGGACTTGTTCTTGTCTCGAGTTTGTCACAACATCAAATTCCCATGCAGCACGCGAGAATTTACGACGCTTGGTTGCCCTCTGAAATCAACTGAGGTCCTTTTTATATGGAGAAAACATCTCCTGGGAAGAAGGATCACTCGCTTTTCCGAGCTACCTTAGGCGAGCCAACTTCTCCTTCATTATCTTACAGACAATTGGCGACAGTTTACATGAGAAACAAAAAGTAAGTGGCTCAGCTAGAAGGGTGACCCACCAAACCGCATTCACCTTCTTCGATGGTAGGGTCACCCTCTTGCCTAGCCAAAATTTCTACGCATAAACACTGTGGATCACCAAGAGCCATATCACCTATGTGGGTCAACTCATGCAGTCAAGGGGAGACAACCAGAGTATGCGCAGTCAACTTTATTCTCATCTAAACACTCGCTGAATAGAAGTTGACTCAGCTGGGAGGGAAACCGTCTTTCTCGGAACAACTTTTCTCCACATAAATGTTGCCTTAATAGACTAAATACACTCACGTCACCCTGAAAAGATTGTGATGCGGTAAAATAGAGAGCCATCTCGTTCAGCTTGTCAAATGTTGGCGAAATTTTCTAGAATTGAATCCTAAAGGACTCTATCTAAGTTAAGAAAAAGAAAAAGAAAATTGCTGTCTTCAGAAAACGAGAGAGGAAGTTTCATGTCGTAGTCGGGCAACTAGGGCGAAGAAATGAACGAAAAAAGCGTGACGCACGTGTAAAAGTTGTTGCTGATCTCAGTCTATTGCTTTCTTGCCGTTGTCGTTGTCGTCCACGTCTTCGTTGCTTAACTCCCTAATTATGTGACCAAAATGTACTAATTAATCATTAAATACTTAAATTAGTTTAGAATGATGTGGAAAAGGTTGACAGAAAATAGGAACTAATTCACATTGGCATAGAGGCCACCCAATGCGTTATGTCTTTCACCTTATGGGTGAAAATTAAAAGATTTTGAATGAGGCATAGGGTGAGCTCATGGAGACATTGCCAGTGCCGCTGAAGGGGAGGAGGGTGTGGAAACTTGCGTGCATCGTTGTTAAGTAGACTTGTGACCCGTTAAAAGGCCTAGAGAATTTCCCTGAGGATTTTTACGGCTAACGAGTGTCTTAAACGGGAGCAGGCGATTATCTAAATGATTTAGTCGTCGTGCAGCGGCTTTTACGCGAATGAGAACAGTTTTGAACTGCCTCGTCCCTAAGCTGTCTGATTGAGCGGAGGAGGCTTGGAACCGAGCGCAAATTATCCCAACAAGCTTGACGGGTGATGTCACATCTGACATCGCCGAGGACGACCGAGAACAAGGCTGATTTTCCAACTCTTTTCAACTCGTTTCAAGATTTTACTGGAAAGCGGGTCGGAGTAAAAGTGTCACTCACTTCAAACAAATAAAAGACATACGAAAATGTTTCCTCAAGTTGCAGGAGCCTTCCCCACTTTTTTTTGTCTGAGTGGAGCTGTTTGAAAGTTAAAAATTTTAAAACGAGTAACTAAAACTGTAAATAATTATTAGATGACAAATAACTTAATAGATGAAACAAATCTGATTTTACTTAAATTTACGACATATTTTAACTTAGAGATCTTAAAGGTCTCTGTATGGGGTTGTAAGTTACTCTGATTTTCTAAATCCCAAACTGTTTAAGCTGATTCTTAACTTAATTCAATTGATTCTTAATTTAGAATATGACACAAAAAAGACAACCCCACTCTTTCGTTTTCTTCCCGAGAATTAACTTTCAGGCGCACAGCAGCCCAAAATCAAAAGTGTAAGATCCTTGCTTTTAAAAAAGTTCTTAATTTATTGTCACCCTTTTCTAATTTCTTTCTGTAGGATGTAAATGCCGTGTCTTCTTGTCACAGATGAAACTCGAAAATACCAGATTCGTTTCATAAAATTAAAGAAGAACAGACATTATAAAAAGAATTGAAATAGAGATAAATGTGGTCTTTTATCCACGGGCATAGGGGATACCATAAGCCAAACAACAAGACTATTGGTTTGGAATGACATGAAACGAGCCACGGTTCGCTTAAACTCCTAAACTCCTAGCTACGTTTTCCCTTGTTCTTTTCGCATCGAGTTATGCTTAAGGTTGTAATAAGACCAGAATTTTGATAGCGACTGATTTTTCGGAATTATGTACATACTGACATCTTGGCTCCTTTAGCCACCTCGAGGGACCCATGCACTCGGCCCCTAAGGGATTAGAATAACATAAACAATTATAGCAAGACAAAGGATGTTTCAAAAGCAAAAAGCTACATGTTTTGTTCTTTCTCCTCTGCAGAGGCTCTCGCTGGGTATTCCAGTGAAAACAGCAATAATAAAAAAAAAAGCAGGCGCGCGTTGGACGGTGGGAAGAGTAAAAAGGCGGGAACCTCACTTCCTCTCTTTCCCTTCCTATTGTCCCCCACGCGCTTTCTTTCTACCCTCGCCCGAGCCTCCCTCCGTCACAAAGACGCCGCTGGGGGGGAGAGAGTGTTTTGTTCTAAAAGCGTTAAGACCCTCTCTTTCCAGGGTCTCATTCACTATATAATCGGCCGCCAAGCGAATTTCGCTTTTGCACGAGTTAATTATGCTCACTCAAGTGACGTTCAAAGGCTTCTTTGGTCTTCACATCACCATTTTCCTCTAAAGCCTTCATCAGCATCTGAACGGTAGCTTCGTGTCCCGGCTTTAAGTGAAGCCAGCTTCTCAGGACTTGATAGGCCCGCTCGTCCTCCGAATCGTTCTCTGTGCAAATGTTGTCAATAATTTTATCGTTGACGCCAAGATACCTGCCTAGGAACTTCCAATCTTTAGCTGTCTTGGCAAGGAAAATCTGACAGCATCGGCTAACTGTTCAAATCAAATAAAAAATATTTGTTATCAATTTAAAAGTTTAGAACGGTTTCCACAATTTCATGCTCAGAAGGGTATTATCCTCATATTGTCACTTCGAAATTCAGATATCTTAAAACTCCTTGCCTTACATTCTAGCAAACGATAAATAATTACTTCCTAAAAATGAAAAAAGCGTTGTCACTCCCAAACAAAATTAAGGGAT
The DNA here is from genome assembly GCA_964035525.1 of Porites cylindrica. Taxonomy (NCBI): domain Eukaryota; kingdom Metazoa; phylum Cnidaria; class Anthozoa; order Scleractinia; family Poritidae; genus Porites; species Porites cylindrica. The sequence continues at coordinate 15,919,674 of OZ037780.1, read as the reverse complement.
AAAACTGCTCTACTATTTCTTTTAAGACATCGTATGAAGTTAGTTTCAGAATTGGTAAAATTTTAAACTACGACATTGTCTTTACATCCCCTATTAGAAACGGAACCGCCTGTAGTTTTCTACAAGTTCATTCGAGCCACGCGGGGGGCGAACCGTTTGAACGACAAAGCACGTTCACTCCTCTGAGTTATGAGGGAGCATTGGTCCGCTCCAGGAAAACCTTGGAACAAAAACGCGACCTATGCTCTGCAAACCAGCGGTGAACCATGCCTTATCCCTGTACGTCCTTTTTCCAGTCCCTCTCGATCAGTTCACCTCGGTGACGAATTCGAGGCGAACAGGCGGGAAAAGCTTCACTTTTCAGCTCGAATCACGAAACCCGACAAACATTGGCCGTACGGAATAATGAGGCCTAAGGACTAGGCAAAGCCGAACCAACTTGCCTAACTCCGCTAACCCTGCTGCGGTAATTTACAATACAAGCATGCACGATAAAGACGAATTGTTTAAATTGGAAAATATACTTACTGGAGTAACAAGGAGAACCTTCAGAATCCTGGGGCTGAGAGGGTAAAAATCAAACAAAGATAAAGATATGATGAGCACGATGAGCCAGGTAGAAACAACGTGAAGCAATATTTAAGTTTACATCCACCGCAGCACTCTCTTGACTAAGCCTGAGCCACAGGTAGACCAAGGTAGACGCCGAATCTCAACACACAATGGCTGAGATCCCAGGTCTTAAGTTCACGGAACCGTGAACATACTACTGGCAGTCCATCGTGTTAAGGTGGCTCGACTGGATTTTTTTGGGCGTCACGGCTCATCATGTAGGATGCACTACTTTAGTTAGTTATCTTACTCGGGTTACGACACCACAGAAACTCTCACAAAGAGTTGATGTGATGTTATAATATATCACTAACTTCTTTACCTGGTTATTAGCATATTCGGGAGATTTAACCGAGGGTCCTTTTTGATGCAAATTCTATCTTTTTGCTAAACGTGCACGAGCATATGAAACTTGGGAACAATGCCAGTGAATAATGAGGACGCTCACTTGTAAACAAAAAATCTGGGGGGAAAATTGGTTATATTTGAGGCCCTATTTAAAAACCTTCTCTGTTTCCAATGTTCTTAAAACTTGCAGGGTATATTTACAGACGATTGATCTCGGGATTGTCAAATTATAAAAAAATTTATCGAGCGGTTTTTTGAAAAATGCGAAATTTGTAGGCATGGACCAAATTACGTGCAAAAACTGTAACAAAAGAAGAGGAATGCAAGTTACTAAAATTCTTCTTACTCGCGATCGCTCGGAGCAATTCTCCTCTTTTAATGTACGCAGTTTTCAATGGAATCAAACCACTATGAGATGAAGCCGCGTTTCCCAAGCTTATCATTTTCTTAAAAATGTAGCTAATTGTGTAGATAGCATGCTATTTCACTGTTTTTATGATGCTTAAAACTTCGTTTCAAAATATCTCAAAAACGCTCTCATAGAATTTGTTCAAACTTTGCCATAATTGAGACAATTATGGCAGGTAAAAACTCCCTTAAGCGATTTCTTAAAAAACCTCTTGCTACAGAGAAACACAAAGATAAATAAAAAACGTAATGGCGTCGTTACGTTGCTATGGCGACTCCGATTGCAATAAAACCCAGATCATAAGAAATTTCATCTTTATATAATACAGTTGTGGTAATCTTTTTCCCATATCTTTACTCATGGCGACGTAGTTAATGCTCAAACTTGGGAGGTATCCCCACCAAAAAATCCAGTCGAGCCACCTTAATCTCCTCTTTTTTTAAAAAAGAAGTTACCAAACGATATTAAGCAGTTTCACTGTACTTAACATAGCCTGCGCGCAAGCTATAAGTAATTATTAATAGATAATAATTTTTGCCTTTCACACATGACACGTCATACGTCATACTCTCATGGTCAAACCAGATCACCTCGTTTAAGACTCAAGGCGCTAACTAGTGAGATTGTATACCCCGTTTATGACTAAAGACCTCAGGCGTACAACCCTTTCTCGGGCATATTTGACTAAGTATTCATTAGGCTATTAGTACCGTTATAAGCCATTCCTTGATTGCTTCAAATTCATGAATTGGAGTACTGTTGCACCATAGAGGCCGAGATGACTCCGCAGGGTCAATGCAGATAACGTGAGGACGGATCTCGCGACCTCCAAGGACAAGGCTGTCATCTGCCCAGTCATCGCACGTGGAGTTGCCATCCAATTCATCATCGCTTACTTCAGAAGATGAGTTTGACTTGAGATCCTTCCCATGGTAGGAGATACCTGGGCATTGTTTGATGGGGCAGATCGGCCCAAAACCAAACTTAAGGGAACTAAACTGGTGTTGACAAATTTCTGACATTATTGTCATTAGAGTGGTGAACAATTCATGCAACTTCTTTCCATTCTTGTACCTAACGAGTGAAAAACAAACCGTCGTTAATTCTTTTCTTTCCATTTAATACTATTAACAAAGGGCCAACGTCAGCGATAGCAAGGCAACAACGATTTTTGTTTAACCAAAGGCGTTTAACAAGGAAAGAAATAAAGTTAGCCTGGGGCCTGGGTAGCTGGCGGGAGAAACGATCAAGTGCTGTAGCTTTTGGCGTCGGAGCGGCGTGAAGATTGGGAGCTAGTCAAATCAGTTTTTTGCGTGTCATCTCCTTCGCCAAGAAAGTACCCCAGACACAACAATCCCCAGCCAGCTACGCAGGCCAAAATAAATGTTATTAACGTTGCAGCTTCGTAAGGTAAATTGCCTTACCTTGCATTGATGTTAATCTGGTTGAACTTTGGGCATGTCTCCGCAAGGAAGAAGAAGCTGTCACCAAAAGAGAAGATGGCCATCTCTTTGGCTTTGATGGGCCTCATGCCATAGCTGCGTTTACTTTCCACAGCTATGCGATCGATGAAATACTGAAAGAGGGAAGGAGGAAGAGGCCTGTAGAAATCAAACACAAGAACTTTATCCGAGTCGCAAATGCCACGCCAGTTTTCTTCACAAAGTTTTTTCCATTTTCTTTTCAAACATTCCCGTTTGCCTATCCCTGTCCCAATGTCGTGACCTTCACCGTGGCTTTTGGGTTCAGTAACTTGTTGTAATTTTGAAATGGGACACAGCAAATCAAACTCTTCTAAACCGCGAACAATTTCTGAGACAGGGCTGGCGAGGTCTCTGCAGATTCGTTCCCGTTCGATGTCGGTTATACATTTATCTAGCAGCTTCTTTGACAGATGCTGATATCGCTGAGCAAACACCAAGAGATTTGGCTCTTTACTTAGGCTGGTTATCAAATCCACGAGGTACTGGGGTTTGACAACTACCAAGTCGTTAATCTCGGAGCTCTGGTTCTCCGCTGTGACTAGCTTTCCTGGAGGTAGATCATTGAAAAAAAAAAAAAAACTGATAATGACATTAATCTTAGCTCTCGGTGACTAGCTCCGTGTTACAGGCCAATTCATGGAAGGAGTCTGGGGGTCACTCCCTTATTTGGCGAAAGACTGATATGTACCGCTGAACAGGGTATCTTTTTCAGGGAATCGAGTCTTAAACAAGGTATACAATTTCACTATTTGGCTTTTTTACAGGGTGTGTCTTTGTGGACCGGAAGCTATTAAAAAACTGTGAAGGCTGCAGGTCTGCATTTGTGGCACTAAAGATTTTTTCCAAAAAAGTTTAGTTTCATGATATTAGTATGAAAAGTCTGTATACAAAAAGAAACGAGTCATGGTCATACAATAAGGTCTCTTGTCTTAAACAGGGTGGCGAAATTAGCAACTACTGTCTTAAACAGGGTCAGGTTTTAAAGACTTCGGCGGCAGATATACCTCGGGGGTGCTTTCCATTTACCTTATTTGTACTAAATTTCGCGGGTCTTTAATTTTGCGTTTTTCGCCATTGTAAAAAAATCGCGAATTAAATACTCATTATAGAAAATTCAAATTACAGGAAAAAATTATTTTCTTGTAATAACAGCAACATATTCATGATATGTATAGAAAATATAACTTGTTAACTGCTTTTACTGGTTAGCTCCGTTTTGTACCTTCAGTAAGTGAAATAACGTTAACTTGTAAAGCCTCTGCATATTGTTTTTCCAGTTTACCTAGAAATTTGGAAACTTTCAGACTCTTTTAGAAATCAAACGAAGTTGAGAACGCTAAAATCGCGAAATTAAATGCCCTCTTTTCATATTTGCGTATTAAAATCGCAAAAATAAAACCCCGCGAAATACTCTCTCGTCAAAATCGCGAGATTAAGTAGCAATAAGAAGGCAAAATTTAAGGTTCGACCGGTGTAACCGCAAATGGAACGCGCGGTTAGACCGGAAAATTCAGGACTTCAATGGGGTTTGAACCCGTGACCTCGCGCTACCGTTGCGAAGCTCTACCAACTGAGCTATGAAGCCACTGACGTTGGGAGCAGGTCAGTTGTGGGTTCATATGTTCCCGTGAAAGAAATGAGTGTTAATGATCTATGAAATAAATTTGTTCTGTTTGTGGTTCTCGCAAGCAATGAGATTGCAAACGAGGCTCTATGGCTGGAAAACCTTTCCATTTGACCCGGAATGTTTCTGGAATTTTCAACCAGAGATTTTGCCTAGATGGAAAGCGCCCCTAGATACCCAAACTTCCCTTGAGTGCCCCCACCCCTCCCCGGGGAAGGGGGGAAAGGAGTGATTTAATCAGTTACTGGCGGTAATTCCTCTGGTTGTCTTAAGTACAAAAACTGATCATTAGGGCTCGGCTTATAATTCTGGGCTCATTGTCGCGGGCAGGTTTGGCTGTGATGAAAGCCTAGAACCTTTAACTTATGTTCACTACTTTGATCTACTTTGTATAACTCACAATACAAAGCACAAGTTACCAAAACAATGCTTCGCAGAATGGAAATACAACGAGTTACCTGGGAGGATGATCAAGCCTCTATTGTGATAAAAGTCCAGCATTCCTTCAAACGTTTCATCCACGTCTATCATCTGTTTCAGTTCGTCCTTTTGAACACAAGGTGGGAAATCCGCCCTCTCCCTGCACTTGAGAACTACTTCTTCAAAATGAAGCCAAGAGTCTAGTGATTCCTCGACTTTTGGCAAACATTCTAAAGCGTGTTCCTCCGGAATTTTTCCCTTTGACTGCAAATTTCTAGCTTCTTCAGGCTCTGTGCAGAAACAAATAACACCGGTTGTACAAAAAGAAAAGAAAAGAAAACAACAACAACAACAACAACAAAAAACACGGAGTGCCTCGCATTGTTTAGGTAATGAATACTCGACTAATAAATATCC
>OZ037780.1:15901860-15909360 GCA_964035525.1 Porites cylindrica | reverse complement strand
GCTTCCTCCGAAACGGAAATGGTGGGAATTATGGTTTACTTTAGCTGTTTGAAAAAACTTCCTTCTCGCCCTATGTAAGGTAATCCAAGACAGCCTTGGATTCTGAATTGCACTCTGTTGATTTCGGATTTATTGTCCGTAGAACTTGCAGTCCGTACTGTAGAGCAGGAATTTAATGATGGCTCAGCTCACTAACTGCATGGTATATTTTTGTCATTTAAATAGGCCATCATAGGGAAAATACTTCCCCCCCCCCCCCCCGGGCAATACCTTGCATCAGGTGATCACAGTTTAATGGATAAAGAGAAAGCTTTATCTCTTGCTCACTGCGCTGCACACACCGCTAGCTAACATTAGTAAACTAACACATGTTCAATCAGTATAGCCACAACTTTCAATAACACAACACCGTTTTTCATATTCACTTACCAGCTAGATGGAGAAGAATTATCGACAAACAGGCGTAATCCCGTGCTAATGATATCGGTGTATCCCTATTGTGGTCACGAAGATATAAGTTACCTCCTTTACTGAGAAGCAGCTTGAGACAATCTGCGTGTCCCTTCCAGCAAGCTAGGTGAACCGGTGTTCTCCCGTCTTCGGGATCAATAATATTTGGTTTTCCATCTGGATGGCTGAGCATAAGCTTAAGACAATCGTAGTGTCCGCCGAAAGCCGCGCAGTGGATCGGCGTGTATCCGTATTGTAATTTTGAACGGGAAAGATGAGATTTCCCTGGTTGGTCTGAAAACTCAGTTCGCATAAATTCAGCCACGAGTTGAAAATTGCCTGTACAAGCAGCATGGTGAAGATCTTTCGGATTATTTTGGGCGGAATTAAGGTACCAGTTAGGTTTGAATTCGGTAGATGATCTTTCGCAGTGCTTGCATGTATCCCGTTTTTGTTGTGAATACTGCATCAGACTTGCTTTGTCGAAGAACGTTCGATGACATATTGAGCAAAATGAATGTTCTTGAAGAACAGAGCGAATTTTTACAGGCAAAAGGCATATTTTTCTTTCAGATATAGAAAACTCATGCATAGCGAAGGCGAAAACCCAATACAGCCCGGAAAAAATTGTCAGCATTTTTGTACATGACAAAATGTGACACCGTGACGTCTTTAGAGAGGTCAAGAGTTAGATTCTTGTAATATAAACACCACACGGATCCCTACAGCAGAACAAACAGAGTGACCACAAAAATATAGAAAAAACAAAACAAAACAAAAAATGTCGCTAATTGAGTTCATATATCATGTCTATTTATACCACGGCTCACCTTATTGACAAAGTAATGACATAGAACATTAGCGACATTTATCTTGTTTTAAAACAATTTCACATTTTCATCTTAAGTCTGTCTGCAAGATTTTTGTTATTAGAGAGATTAAGATTCACGTTTACGCCAAACGGCAGACGTGAATTTCTACCACGTGACCCAGTTTCCCCCCTATTTTCCGTTTACTCTTTATTGCTTCTACACAAAAATAAGTAGTTTTATGTCAGTTTTAACCATAGGAATCGTTTGGAGCTGTTTTTATCTGCTTATTTTCTATTCTGAGAAATTCTCAACTTGGATCTGACGTTAGCCGTTTGTGGTAAACGTGAATCTTAATCTCTCTATTAATGACCCACCCTCCCCTCAACAACTAAAAACGTTGCTCCATGGTAGAGGGGACGGGAAAGGTGATCCGCCCGTCATTTTTCAGACGCCGGACACCACTCAGTTTAGATTGGGTGCCAGCACAGGCAGCCCAATTGTAAAACGTGGAAAAGGTTGATAACAAATAGTTCCCAATTTGTTACAACATTAACTGGAAAGGAGTGGAAACGTCAACCATCTCAAGCGAATCAAAGATAAATTTTATTTATTTAGTCTACCTATAGATAAACCTTGTATTTGTAAATATCTTAGCTCCTCCCCCCCACCCCCCCACACGCCTCCATTAGTTCATAAGCTATTTGAGGGTGGGAAAGTGATGTTAGTGGTTAGAACTCAATTTTCAATAAAATTTGTTCTTGTTGTTGTTGAACATTGCTGTAAGTTGGTGATTTTTTGGTGGACCTGTTTGAAAGTTATGATTACTTGGACACCAGTGTAGGCTCCACTGATTTAAGTAAGATTTTAAATGGAGTGTCCAAACAGAAAAGAAAAATTCTTAGTTTCCTTTTTTTTTTGGACGCATGATAAAATAGCATAAACATGTTAGAACTAATAACGAAACAATGTTCCAACGTTTCGGCGACATCATGAGGAATGGAAATAACTGCAAGTTCAAAAAGAGTTAAAGTACTCTAGATTTGCATAAATGAAAAATTGAGTTGGAGAAAAAATTGAACCATTCGCATGCATTTATTTCCATTCTTTGACAATGGCCTGATGACGTCGCCGTTACTTTTTACATGTTTATGTTTCCCCAAATCATTATTAATTCACACTAAAAATAGTAATACGATAAAATGAATTTTCAATTTAAATTTAATTTAAATTTACAGAGTAAATCAGAAAGATATGTTTTAGCCCTAGTGGAAAAAGGGGTCATTTCGGTGAGTAAAATACAGTCCTCTTTTTGCCTTACCCAGGGCCAATACAGTCCAATTAACTAGTTCCCATTTGTACCCAAAGGCTGAAATGATACCCAGCGTGGGCTGGAATAGAGTTTTGCTCGGGCTGTTTTGGCTTAAATTGTGCTTAAATGGCCAAGAGAGGCTGAATCAGAGTTTGGTCTGCATGGCTAAATTGGCACTTTAGGGCCGAAATGAAATTTGTTACTTATCAGGGTATATGCTTTAGTTAGAGGGCTGCAGAAGTTACAATTAATAAATTCCTATCCCTTTTCACATGTCACATGACGTTATAAATCGGACATAACTGTCTGGGAGCAGCGATCCACATTTCTGAGCTTGCAGTTACTTAGTTTACGATAACATCTAACAAATTCTTGAAAAACCAACTCAAGTTAATTCAGTTGATTCTTATTCTACAACTTCACACAATATCACACAAGACAAACAATGCTGTGGTCTCGTTTTGGCAAAAGAAAGTCTTCAAGGTCAAAAGAATTAATCGACCTTGAAAAAGATCAAGACTGACTGGGTTGCAAACATCCATTTGACAAAACCGCAGTGAGCATAACTAATCGAGGCGGGTTGTCAAAAATAAGAACAAAAATTGACGTTCACTCCTGGTAATATAAAAGAATTCAAAGGAAAATTGTTACATGAAATGTGCAATATAAACAGTTAGTTGAAAATAAATGCAACGCTTTATGGCTCTTTCAGTCAATTGGATTTATTGCTATAGGCTTACTTTATATTATTGATTTTAGGTTGTAGATTAATATTAGCTATAGATTCTAGTCATCCATTCGTATTCTGAAACTGTTCCGAGAAAGGAAATCCTCGAGGAAGTGAGGATGTTAAGAACTTAGAAATATTTTGAATGAATGATACAATTATTGAATTTGACTCTAGCCTCTAGCATGATATGAAGAATTATGCAGATCTCGGAGGCCGTTATCCACCGAGGCTGAAATGACATCCTCCGCGATCTGCATATGGTATATATCCACAGCCCCCGTTACATTCCTTAATTTTGAAAACTGAAATGGGATTAAATTATGGTTTGATTCTTGGGGTGGAAGGCAAAGGATCTCTCCACAATAATCATCTATCTGTTTTGATGACATCAGGAAAGAGGGTGCAGATAGTTTTTTTAGAAATTGCTTTTTAAAAATAATGATAGCTTTTTAAAAATAGGTAGTTTTTTAAAAGTAGCCGGGGGTTAAATTCGCCATTCAATCGACCTCTCAGGAAGTATCTCTTTTAGTTATCTTGAGTTGTTTCTTCGCCATGACGTTCACCCAAGTGACGATCAAAGGCTTCCATGGCTCCAACGTTGCCATTTTCCTCTGTGGCCTTCATCAGCAAATGAACGGTAGCTTTGGATTCTTTTGAGACAGACCATTTTCGCAGGACTTGAAAGGCACACTCTTCCTGTTTCTCGTTCTCCGTCTGAATGTTCTCAATTACTGTCTCTTCGATGCCAAGAGATCTGCCAAGCCACCTTCATTTGTTTTTGTTTTTTCTTTTTTTAATAACATTTATTTGGTTACAGCACTTCTAATGACAATACTTTTTACATTTACATGGAGGAAAAATAAAAACAACGTATAAGAGATAAAGGAAAAATACAATGTTAGAGCATTTACAACTAATTAAGCCTAAAAAAGTTTTACAAAATTGACTACTATTTGCAAAATTGCAAAATAAAACACGATACAACAAAAACATAAGGAGTCTGTCCTACCAACTAAAAGGTGCTTTGCATTTGCACTTGTTTCTGCATCACTTTTAACTTTGGGAACTTTTGGAATTATTTCATAACAGCAAGTTTATTTGTCCGAAGGGCAAAGTTTAAGAAGGCTCCATTTGTTTTTGAAGGAGGACATATTGTAATTATTAGAGGCAATCTCTTTTTCAATTTCCATGGAGTTCATAACGGTTTGTTTATAATCCTGTAGCGCAGGGTTGCAGTTATTTAACTTACATGTGTAAATATATCGTTTGGCGATAAGGAAAAGGTGATGTAGTAATAAATCAGAGATATTATCAATTAGTCCAAGACAGATAAGAGGAGAGAAGGCAATGGATTTGTTTAAGGTGGTATTTTGAGTTATCCGAACTTAGACTATTACTCGTCAAGAAAAAGTCTAACCGACAGTGAATTTCGGGCTTGCTTCTTCTCCAAGTGAATCCTCTGATATCCGGATTGGAGACCCGCCAAATGTCGATAAGGTCTAGCGAATTTATTATGTTCTGAACTTCCTTCAAAGAATTTTTGTGAGTGGTCAGTCTTCCTCCCTTCTTCTCATTTTGGACGTCCAATACTAGATTAAAATCGCCACCCAGGATAATGTCCTCGCACTCGAAAGAGAGGAGGTGGCTGAGAACGTTGTCATCGTTTGGCGCATAAATGTTTCCCAAGGTTATAGTCGTATTTTCAAGTTTCAAATCTACTAAAATAAATCTTCCATCTGGATCAGAAAATCGTTTCTTGATTTCGAATTAAAAATTGTTGTTAAACAGGATGCATACCCCTGCACTTGAGCTAGAAACACTACTAAAAATAGCTGAGAAGCCCCATTCCGATGACCACAGTCGTTCTTTTTCTTTGGTGCAGTGGACTTCTTGAAGAAAGAATATTCCAATTTTTTTCATTCTAAGCCAACGAAAGGTTTCTCGCCTCTTAAGGTTGTTGGATAAGCCCCTCAAATTTAGAGAACAGATTATCAATTCGTCAATTGGGAACTTGTTGATGATTAAAAGTAGTGAACTGGAATGCAGAAACAAAATGCAAATTACAATAGTTAACACTTCGTAGGACTGAAAAATATTTTCTACTGACCGAAAAAACAAAACAACGGCTACAATGGAAACATAAAACTGTAAACAAAAACAAGGTAAAATTTAAGCGGCTTAGGGAGAACATACCTTGAAAAAGAAAGATCGACGAATCCGGAAAGGACGGAACGCCAAATAGTTTAACTTTAGAACTTACAATATACAAAAAGGAAAGAATCAGTTGATTATATGATCAGAGGGTGTTTATATAGCGGTGTCTGTCCCTTTCCGAATGAAGGAATCAGAGAGATATTTTTTCTGCGACTGTCGGCCATCATGCTCTTCCCAGTCCACCGCCACCTCCATTTGTTACCTATTACCTTGGCAACTAAAGCCTGACAGCATTGATCAACTTTTTCTGTTTCAATCAAAAATAAAGTATTCGTCTTTAATTCAATCGTTTACCAAGGTGGAACATGCCAGCTGCATGATTTAGTCGTCATGAAGCGGCTTTTACGCGAATGAGAACAGTTTTGAACAGCCTCGTCCCTAAGATGTCTGATTGAGCGGAGGAGGCTTGGAACCGAGCCCAAATTCTGCCAACAAGCTTGACAGGTGACGTCACACCTGACATCGCCGAGGACGACCGAGAACAAGGCTGATTTTTCAACTCTTTACAACTAGTTACAAGATTTTACCGGGAAGGAGGTCGGAGTAAAAGTGTCACTCACTTCAAACAAATAAAAGACATACGAAAATGTTTGCGTGGAGCTGTTTGAAAGTTAAAAATTTTAAAACGAGTAACTAAAACTGTAAATAATTATTAGATGACAAATAACTTAATAGATGAAACAAATCTGATTTTACTTAAATTTACGACATATTTTAACTTAGAGATCTTAAAGGTCTCTGTATGGGGCTGTAAGTTACTCTGATTTTCTAAATCCCAAAAGGTTTAAGCTGATTCTTAACTTTATTCAATTGATTCTTAATTTAGAATATGACACAAAACAGCCTACCCCACTATCTCGTTTTCTTTCCGAGAATTAACTTTCAGGCGTAGAGCAGCCCAAAATCAAATGTGAAAGATCCATGCTTTTAAAAATTCTTAACACATTGTCACCCTTTTCTAATTTCTTTCTGTAGGATATAAATGCCTTGTCTTCTTGTCACAGATGAAACTTGAAAATACCAGATTCGTTTCATAAAATCGAAGAAGAACATACATCATTAAAAGAATTGAAATAGAGCTAAATTTGGTCTTTTATCCACGCGAATAGCTAGGGAATGCCGTAAGCCAACCAAGAAGACTCCCTTGCAATGAAAGGATATGTTACTTCTGTACAAGTAACAAAATTGAAGATGAAAATAATTTCTTATTAGATTGTAAGGCTTAATCTCAGATCAGAGACATATATTTCTCCAAACTAGAAACTAAAAAAGCTGACTTCAAATCACTTTCATATGATGATACTTTAATATCTCTTCTTATGAATTCTTCTGATTATTTAATTAACTGTCAAGTAGTTTCATTTATCTCGCAATGCTTTGAATTAAGAACCAAATTAATATCAATGAATGAATGAATGAATGAATGAGAACTGTATTGTTTTGTAATGTTTTGCACGTACTAATTAGTTTAATAAGTACTTAAATTTAGACTAATAGCTTTTGCAACAATGTAATTCCTTTATGGTCATGCAAATAACGTATTTGGTGTTGTTGTTGTTGTTGTTGTTGGTTAGGAATTACATGAAACGAGCCAGGGTTCGCTTAAACTCCTATATGTCATGGTAGCTAAGTTTTCCCTTGTTCTTTTAGCATCGAGTTATGCTTAAGGTTGTGATAACACCGAAATTTTGACGGTGACTGATTTTTCGGAATAATGTACATACTGACATCTTGGCTCCTTCGAGCCACCTCGAGGGACCCACTCGGCGCCTAAAGGATTAGAACAACATAATCAGTAATAGTCATATCTCTTTTATAAGAAGACACCGGATTTTTGGAAAGCAAAGAACTACATGTTTTGTTCTTTTTCTCTCGCAGAGGTTCCCACTAGGTATTCCAATGAAAACAGAAAAAAATCAAAAAATAGCAAGCGCGCATTGGACGGTGGGAAGAGGGAAAAGGTCGCCGCTTGGCGAGTTTCGCTT
>OZ037780.1:15881860-15899360 GCA_964035525.1 Porites cylindrica | reverse complement strand
GAAAGAATAAAGTTAGCGAAGATTGGGAGCTAGTCAAATCAGTTTTTCGCTTGGCATCTCTGCCGCCAAGAAAGTACCCCGGGCACAACAGTCCCGCCAGCTACGCAGGCCAAAATACAGTGTAATTAACGTTGCAGCTTCGTAAGGTAAATTGCCTTACCTTGCACTGATGTTAATCTGGTTAAACTTTGGGCATGTCTCCGCAAGGAAGAAGAAGCTGTCACCAAAAGAAAAGATGGCCATCTCTTTGGCTTTGATGGGCCTCATGCCATAGCTTCGTTTACTTTCCACAGCTATGCGATCGATGAAATACTGAAAGAGGGAAGGAGGAAGAGACCTGTAGAAATCAAACACAAGAACTTTATCCGAGTCGCAAATGCCACTCCAGTTTTCTTCACAAAGCCTTTTCCATTTTCTTTTCAAACATTCCCCTTTGCCTATCCGTGTCTCAATGTCGTGAACTTCACCGTGGCTTTTAGGTTCAGTAACTTGTGGTAATTTTGAAATGGGACACAGCAAACCAAACTCTTCTAAACTGCGAACAATCTCTGCTACAGGGCTAGCTGGGTCTCTGAAGATTTGTTTCTGGTCGATGTCGGTTATACATTTATCTTGTAGCTTCTTTGACAGATGCTTATATCGCTGAGCAAACACCAAGAGATTTGGCTCTTTACTTAGGCTGGTTATCAAATCCATGAGGTACTGGGGTTTGACTACTACCAAGTCTTTAATCTCGGAGCTCTGGTTCTCTGCTGTGATTAACTTTTCTGGAGGTAGATCATTAAAAAAAAAATGACTAGCTTTGGATTACAGGCCAGTTCAGCCAAGGAGTCTGAGGGTCACTCTCTTATTTGGCGTAGACTGGTATGTGCCGCTTAACAGGGTATGGTTTTCAGGGTCCCGAGTGTTAAACAACACTGTAAATCAGAAAGATCTGTTTTAGCCCTAAAAATAGGGCCGTTTTGGTGAGTAAAATACAGTATTATTTTTGAGTCTAATTTGGCTTCCTTAAATCAGGGCCAATACACTCCAATTAGCTAGGGCTGATTTGGTCCCAAGGGCTGAAATGGGCCCTAGCGTGGGCTGGAATAGCCTTTTGATTAAGCTTTTTTGGCCTTTTTTGGCTCCAGGAAGGCTGAATCAGACCTTGGCCTGCAGGGCTGAATTCATACTTTTGGGCTGAAACAGATCTTTTTCGATTTTCAGTGAAGGTATACAATTTCACTATATGGCCTCTTTAACAGGGTCTGTCTTTGGACAGGAAGCTATTAAAAAACTGTGAAGGTTGCAGGTCTACATTTGTGGCACTAAAGATTTTTCCCAAAAAAATTTAGTTCCATGATATTAGGATGAAAAGTCTGTATGCAAAAAGAAACGAGTCAGGGTCATACAATAAGGTCTCTTGTCTTAAACAGGGTGGCGAAATGAGCAATTATTGTCTTAAACAGGGTCAGGCGTTTAAAGACTGTAAAAAACTGATCATTAGGGCTCAGCTTATAGTTCTGGGCTAAATGCCTTGGGTAGGTTTAGTTGTGATAAAAGCCTAGAACTTTTAACTTATGTTCAATACTTTGATCTATTTTGTATAACTCACAATACAAAAAAGTTCAAGTTACCAAAACAATGCTTCACAGAATGGAAATATAACTAGTTACCTGGGAGTATGATCAATCCTCTGTTGTGATAAAAGTTCAGCATTCTCTCAAACGTTTCATCCACGTCTATCATCTGTTTCAGTTTGTCCTTTTGAACACAAGGTGGGAAATCCGCACTCTCCCTGCACTTGAGAACTACTTCTTCAAAATGAAGCCAAGGAACTTGTGATTCCTCTACTTTTGGCAAACACTGTGAAGCATGTTCCTCCGGAATTTTTCTCTTTGACTGCAAATTTGTAGCTTCTTCAGGCTCTGTGCAGAAACAAACGGGCCAAGTTGTATTACTTTCGCTGTAACAAAGTCTTTTAATCACCAACTCACTTTTAGAATCATTATCAACGCTGCCCAGGGGATGACCTTTAAACAACTCCAACCGCACTTCCTTGACAAAAACAAAAAGTGCCTCGCATACTCAAGTTAATGGGCCTATATACTTATTCAGTGAAAAAGTGTCGTCGGACAAACATATTATTATTTTTCGCCACAGCTAAAAGAGCCTTTAATTAAAATGCGCACACTTTTTCTTGTGTCGTTAATTTTTTTACTAGTTGCATAATTTTAAGGCCTTGAGGTATATCATATCTGTGCTTGGCAATGTTAATATATTGTAAAGGAAAAATTTCATTAAAGGAATTACTTGTAATGGGGGACTCAAAAAAACCCTTTATCTACAAAAGTAATTACATATTCAAATGTTGCCAAGCACGGTTTTGTAGTTCTGTATACTGGAAGTTGTCTTGCAGCAATTAAGTTGAATAACTTCGAATATAAACTGTTGCCCTTTTTTGAAAGATTTTTGGGGGCTTTGTGGCCGTAGGAGGTCACGTGATCTAATTTGCATAATTTTTATGTGATAAAAAGTAAAACTTTTAGAGAAATCGCATGTTACACACAATTTACAGATTACGATAAATAGTGACAACAGAGACCACCCCCTCAGTTTTCAACGAAAATAACTTTAACCCATGCCTTTATTTACTTGAATAGTTTAGCTGATAAATACCCGACTAATAAACATTCTGATATACTACACACTATGCAGGAACATGTATGTACTCCACATAAACTAAAGGACAATCTGAAAAGGATATACAGTCGGGAACACCCTGTCTTTTTTTGCAGAGGTAAGTCGAATTCAAGGAAACATGGCCACATTCACTTTCAAAACGAGGCTAAGTGGAAAACGTTTCTGTGAAATAGAGTTTTATTTGCATGAGAATAAAAAATTATTTTCACATCAATGGCTTTGCATTTAGCTTTGCTTTGAAAAAGAGGCTTGGGTTAACTCGGAAATGGCCTCCTACAAAAACAAGCAAAATCTCGTATCATGTCTCTTCACTCGATGATACAGTCATAGAGGAAAGTCGTATGCGAGGTTATCTCTGAACAGTCATCGCAATTAAGTGGAAGTCCTTATGAATCGATTATGGGTAAAAATGCACCAAAGAACAAACCACAACCTCAACCCAGTCTTTTAAAAATGGCCTATCTAATTTAAACATTTCAAGGACTGTTAACACTAGCCACTATTATAGCAAAGACCGCTGATTATACTCCTGTATGATATATATCTCGCAGGGGAGATTGATATGGTAATTAACTTAGATTTGGACTTAGATTTAGACACTGTTGAATACATTTTCGCGTTTATGTCTCCATTACATTTAGCTGCGAAAACTTACCAGGAATTTCAGCTGTTTCGGCGTAGCATACAAGAGGTGCTCTGTCGATCTCGTCAATATCACATGATTCTAGATCTGGAATTACCCCATACTCACTGTGGAGCCTGAACCACACATGTACCACAGCCTCAGAGACAACAGCTTTCTGTGATGCCTCCTCACTTGTAACGAGATAATCTGTAAATTAAACAACTTCAATTTCAGATATACTTAAAAGACAAAAAAATTCGGCAATACATAGAATTACATTTAACGTTCAGTAGTTGATTGGGGAAGTAATTAACTGGTCAGGATTTGTTGTTTATCTTTTAAAAAATGATAAACAATTATTGCATGGTGCTGAGTATGATGGGTATAAAACATACATACACTGTTTACAGGTAGCCATTACGACTCCTGAAGGAGGATCACGTGGATATCCCTATATCTAGATCTCTCCTTGCAGACTAACCTACCCAGCCCAGGAAAGGTCTGACACACCACCGGGGTCTACTGCCTCTACTCTTTTCGAACTAGTCTACACACAAGAACCAGACAGGTGAAAGTGCTGTGAGACGGGACCTACGCTTTTTCGTCATTATCCGAGAAGTTTAACCGTTTGCAGATGTCATTGCAAAGGTAGCAGTTTTCTCTCAGTTATTAAATGACCCCGAGTGTTGTTCCGGCCGGGGGTTTGAACCCGCGACCTCCCGCTCAGCAGACCGGCACTCTCCACCAACTGCGCTAACCAGGCGGCAGTGTAAAATTGCAAGAAGTCACAAAAACCCACTCGAAGAACGTCGACTAACTCTTTATACAGTAAAAACCCGCGTGTAATAACCTGGTTTTAAAAACCTGTTAGGCCATAATTTGACGGTTAGGTGAACTCTATGTACAAGAATCTGTTTTGTCTAAAATTTGAAGAATATTTTATTTTTAAAAATAGATCTATATTAAAAAGGAATACTGTAAGCTTTGGCAAAAGGACATCAAAATTCACATTCTCCAGCTCTAACATAACAGTTGAGCTAACGCAACTTCGCGTCTCGGTTGAGGTCCCTTCTTCTATCAGATCAACGCCTGGCTGGTTATGAAGAATACTGAAAGCCGAAGATTAGAGCCAGTAAGAAGCGGAGAAATATTTTCCCTGCGTGTTCAAGCGACAAAGTCGATAATCGATAGTTGTCGATAAAAATCGATAAAAGGATCTGATATGAGTAATCGTTAATTATCGATTTTTCAATTATTTTTATCGATTTATTGAAAAATCTTATCACGTGTAGTATCGAAAAGAAACCCAACAACAGATATAACTAGAATGCAAAAACAACCTAGAAATTCTTTCCAATGTCATTGTCTAAAATGTTTTTTGCAGAATCTTTATTTCATCCAAGACTTGTTTCATATTATTGTTTATTCAAAAGTTTCAATAATGATAAATCAATGTAGAGATTAACTTTATTAATTATTGAAGTCTTGCAAAACATAAACAAAATAGAATAAAGGTCCACTTTGAAATACGTAGGTTGAACTCTCTAGGTTTCAATGTTCTGAATAGTTCCACTACACACAGTCAGTTAGCAAAACTATCAAACCTTCCCGCCGCATCGCGTGGCGGACACAGCGGTGCTTTATTCCTATAACGATCGATAAATCCGATAAAAACGATAAAATCGATAATGTTAGAACTTCGTAGCGTGTGAGTATCGATTTATATCGATTGGTTTTCTGATATCGGTTTTTATAGATTGAATACGCCAGCATATTTTACATGAATAATGATATTAATTGCGGGCGAGAAGAGGAGCCCACAGTCCTAATCTCCTGGTTGTTATTACGCATGCCTCGCATCTATGTTGCCATCTTTCGTTTGGACTTTTAGTAAGAATGAATGGAATGCACAGAACACTATTTGGTCACTAGTCTGCGAAGCATGGCGGTTTTGCCAGGAGCACCACTGAGCGGCAAAGCCGCCCCCCCCAAAAAATCGTTGCTCCCGCCCCAATCTCCTCGCGGTTTCTCTGCCCTCGCCCGCCTTTATTACCTTGCGCGCCCAACCAAAACCGCAATGCTACCCAGGCTATTTGATCACCCGTGTTCGGACGTTCTATCATTCGTAATCTGATCACGCGTGTTTTGACTATCTCTCACGTGAAGCTTACGTAAAGCACACTAGCACAGTGATGGAGTAAAAGCGTTTTGACCTTCGGTCGTTGTCGTTCGCACCCCATTACCTTTGGTTATTACTATAGCTAGTAAGCATTACAACAATTGTTTGGACAACATTGAACTAGTCTGCAAAACGTGAGGTATGGGTATAAGTTCAGGCTCGAACCACAGGGGCGGATCCAGGATTTTTCTTAGGATATATATCGTTTAATAGTAAGGGTTATTTATTAGCAAGGTTTTACGCTCTCAGTAATCATTTCAATCAGTGAGAAAATAGACTGTTCAAAGTCCCCTATTTTTCAGTAAATCGTCGAGATCGAAGACTTTGAGTTAGGGGAGGCCACCTTGGATGAGTGTCAAATCTTCTTACGGTGCGGGGGGCGGGGGGGAGTTTGGGAGGAAGCGCAATAAGGTTATCATTAGATCCCATCGACCGTAGCCCCTTCGGACACCTCATAAAATTTACAAAACGTAGTTTTCCCCTTTACAAATTAGCACTGCCGCTGACCGTGCTATAAACCCCGACGCCCGCTACACCCCGTCGGTACATATAAAACCAAGATGACCGCTCGGACCGGTATGGCGGCTCGATCCCGGCGATCTTACGAGAAAATAGGGTCAACCCTCAACCTACAATTCAATAAAACCTACCTATGGCCTAGCGTGTTTCATATTTACTTACCAAGAAGATGGAGAAGAATTATTGACAAACAGGCGTAATCCCGTGCTAAGGCTATTGGCGTATTCCCCTTGTGGTCACGAAGATGTAAGTTACCACCGTTACCGAGAAGCAACTTAAGACAATCTGCATGTCCCTTCCAGCAAACAAGGTGAACCGGAGTTCTTCCGTCGACGGGATCAGCAGTGTTTGGCTTTCCTTGTGGTTGACTGAGCAAAAGCTTAAGGCAATCGTAATGTCCGCCGAAAGCAGCGCAGTGCATCGGTGTATATCCTGTTTGGAATTTTGAACAGCAACGGTGAGATTTGTCTGGTTGGTCGGACAACTCATTTTGCATCAGTTTGGCGACAAGTTGAACATTGCCTGTACACGCAGCGTAATGAAGATCGTTTGGTACAAGGTCATGAGGACCGGAAGATATTCTGCACTTGCAGCACTTTTCTTGCTTACAAAGAGTAGACGGTTCTGACATGTGTTGTCGATGTTGTTGTGAATACTTCACCAGACTTTCTTTGTCGAAGAACGGTGGTGGCCGTATGCTATCACTATACAGGGCGAACTTTCGTCGACAAAACCCATCACGCCATTAAAAATATTACTGCGAACGTAGCAGGTTTTTTTACTATTAGACAAACAGGAAAAAAATTCCTCGCATATCTCATGCATGATTCGACATGATAGAAAGTGATTTCGAAGCTTCGTGAGCTCTCTAGACTGATATTAGGTTACTTTATTACGCACCATCTTGGCTTTTTTATTACAATGAATGGGAGCAATGAAAGAGAAATTGAGAAAAATTACCCTGACCGAAAAATGATGGATTAACTCATAAAAATGCTAAGCGACGTGTAACAAATAATTGGGTAATTGTCTTAATGTTATTCTGATACCAAACAAGGAAAATTATTTCCAAGTTTGGAAAAAAGCACAAAAGCACATACTGCAAAATCATGTGATTTCTAAGAAAAGCCACAGGCACTGTTTTACATAATCTCGAATTGCTGTTTCGTGGAAAAAAAAAATCAGAAGTGCTTGTGTCTTCTTCTCTAAACGAATTCGACCTAATGGCGTTATACCTTATCTTGCCACTGGAAAAAGAAATTGTCTTTACTGAAAAATTCCTCGTCTTGAAAGTCGTCTTACCACTGGGTCTTTCTTTCACCTGTTTCGATGAAGATGGCCGGCTGAACCTGGCTGCTGTGTTGTAGGCTTTCGTACATGTATGCGCGCATGTGTTCGAGCGTTTTAGTGACGCAAAGAGCGTTACGAATTATTCAAGCATCCAATAGTCCGAATTGCAGTTAGATCTAGCAACTTTCTCCAGGAGCAATTCTTTTCCCCTTTACCCAAAAAGGGAAAATTATTTCCAAGTTTGGAAAAAAACACAAAAGCACAAACTGCAAAATCATGTGATTTCTAAGAAAAGCCACAGGCACTGTTTTACATAATCTCGAATTGTTGTTTCGTGGAAAAAAAAAATCAGAAGTGCTTGTGTCTTCTTCCCTAAACGAATTCGACCTAATGGCGTTATACCTTATCTCGCCACTGGAAAAAGAAATTGTCTTTACTGAAAAATTCCTAGTCTTGAAAGTCGTCTTACCACTGGGTCTTTCTTTCACCTGTTTCGATGAAGATGGCCGGCTGAACCTGGCTGCTGTGTTGTAGGCTTTCGTACATTATGCGCGCATTTGTTCGAGCGTTTTAGTGACGCAAAGAGCGTCAGACTTACGAATTATTCAAGCATTCCAAAAGTCCCAATTGCAGTTAGATCTAGCAACTTTCTCCAGAAGCAATTCTTTTCCCCTAATGTGGTTATTAACTGAAGAAACTGTCTTTCATTTCATTTATTGCGAACAAGGCGCGAGTCAGACACTACCTTTTACTGTGTACTTCAGTTCCACAATGTATTTTGGCTGCTTTAGTTTGACATTTTTCGACCCACTCGTTTAAAAAAGAAGAAAGAAATGTATTATTTAACCATCCTATTAAAATGACTACTCCGGGAACGTTTCTGAAGCTGTGCAAAACACCCACAGCACTTGCCTTATCACGGGTTAAAAATTCGAGCGCTCGAGTTTCTTATCAGTGAACTTCTGCTCGTGTTTTAAACGTTACACTATGGTTGAAAAGGGAAGAATATTCTTTGTTTATTTTTTATTTATTTATTTATTTATTTAGTCACTCACAAAACCTAATACAACATGAACAAAATTTGTGAATTAAATTATGAAATTAATGTGACAAGGAAGCCTAACGAAGCTTGAAGCTTATATTAATAGGCTTCCTTCAACTACCTAATGAACTAAATTCATGGCTGAGTGCAGAGTGAGCAATATCAGAAAATTAAGAGACAGATCGGCTATCAGTGAGATAATTCTTTAAATTTTTTTTAAAAACAAATATAGAAGGAGAGCTAATTAGTGAAATAGGCAACGAATTCCAGATTTGAGGTCCTCGGTAAAGGATACGATTCTTGCATTTTCATCATCTCATATACATACTCCTAGTCGCCATCACCTTCTTGTTCTAATTCGTCGACGCCATCTTCAATAGTAAGAGACTCTTCATGAACTTGATCAGTTGTTTTGCTTCTGTTTTTTACGCGACCGTTTACTCATTTTGTCGGCTTATTCAGCAGGAATCTTACTAATTTGACTTGAGATTCTAAATTTGTTTGACTAAAATGTAGAATGAATTTTCGGGAGCACAGCACAGCTCCACACGTCTGCAATCTCCTGCACGCACACTGCCTACTAATAGCCTACTAAGCACTTCGAGCTCTTTTCCAACTTTTAATATTTTAACATAAGTGTTAGAGTGATCTTGACCCGTGAAACAGAGAATAACAACTAGTGTAAAATAGCTGACTAGTAGACAAATGAATGGAATTAGTGCATAATAGCTGTAAATTCATCAACCATGGAATAAAACCTTGGGATCAACAATAAATTCAACGTTGGTAGTGTTGGCATAATCCACTAATTTTTTGTGCGATTTCAGAGTACAAAACACAAGCTACTACATCCTACTTCAGGTTACTCTGAAATATACTTCTACTTTGAAATACACTATGAGTTCGCTGAGATACATGTGAGTGGGATTACTAACCGATCGAATAAATAATAAATTGGAAAAAAGTACAGTCAAACCTCCATGTACGACCACCTCCCGTAGGCCACCACCTTTCCAAAACACCAAAAATATTCTCAGTCAAAACCTTATACTGGAACCTCTCATAAACCACCACCTCCCGTAAGCGACTGCGACAACTTTTTCGGCAGACAGTTTTAGAATTTTATATAGTTTTCAACCTCCGGTAAGCGACCACCTGACACATGGTCTTACTAAACAGTGAAGTACAGTGTAAAATCGACAAAAATGAATTATTCTTTGGCTGTTATTATTGTCTACACATCTTTTACTGAGTTTATTTTTTCGATCTATAACTACAATACTAACCATAATCCTTGAGAAAAAGACTCATATTTCCAGGTTTCGGTTTAAGATGTTAAGTTTTTGTTCCTCAGACGTTTTAGGAACATTTCTGTACAAGGAGTCGTACACGTCAGGTAAAATTTTTTAACCACAAATTTATCACGCCCGTTATCTAAGGGAAAGTTCATTTAATATGACAAGGGGGCGGGGGGGGGGGGGGGGGGGGGATGAAGATATTGAAACTCGAAGCTTGAAATTTTAGCAGCCCCCCTCGCTAGCAGTTCAATTTTTTAGGAGCCCCCTCCTTGGTAGTCGAAAAAATTTCAGAGCCCCCCCCCCCTCTCTCCTCCTTCAATTCCTTTGCTCCCCTGAAAAAAGATCGCTAGACTGTATTAAATATATTTACCGTTATTGTCTTCAATGGTTTATACTATGACAAACTTGAGATACAGTTGTGATACAATTTTCTAAAGCATTTTTAGGATGAACAAGAGTGTAATAATTACTGAGACTACATTTGTTATATCTGTAAACCACGTGATATAGCTGAGTTGCACAGGTCATTAAATTGTTGAGTTGAAAACCATCCGATCTGTATGATGATGTCATGTGTTGGTTTTGAAGTATACAAATTTTCGGAGCCCCCCTCCTAGCGCAACAATTTTTTCAGAGCCCCCCCTTCGGGTGTCTAAAAATTTTCGGAGCCCCCCCTCAATATCTTCATCCCCCCCCCTTGTCATATTAAATGAACTTTCCCCAATTATAAGTGCACTTCCGAAAATGAACTGTCACATAGAATAACTAACGATTTTGTCAATAAAACTACTAGTCGTTGGCAAGGGAAAGTAAAGCATTATTTTTTTGGAATAAGTATCGACCACCTCCAGTAAGCGACCACCAAGCCTTTGCATTTTGGGTGGTCGCTTATGGAAGGTTTAATGTAATTAATGAGCGTGCGCTAAACGGTGAATTTGTCCCATTAACATCGAATTTTTCTTCAGGTTGCAATAGACCCGTTTCAAAATTGCGGGCTATTAATATATTCTTTTTTGAGTATGATAATCAGCCTTTCTGAACTCATTAACATGTGCAAGACACAAAAGAATAGACCTTTTTACCGATACGGCGGCCATATTGAATTAATTCGATTTAAGGATGTATTATAGGATGCCCAGGGGGCATGAGCACATTTCGTTTGTATTTTCCAGCGCTTTTCGGGACATTTTTTTCTTAAAGTTTTCTTAGAATAAGATTGTAATGGGAAAAAAAGATCCTTGTGCCGTGTTTGGATGAAATAATGATCGCTTTTTTCTAGTTTAGTATTAGAAATATGGTCTTTCACTGTATATTTCTCGGGAAAAAGGCGATCATTGTTACATCCAAACACGGCACAAGGAAGTCTACGAGGAAGTGAGGATATTGCCATTTTCCCAGCGTGCCTCGCGCCTATTTCGGGGTGATCGTGTCCGGTCTGTGCGCCCGGGGGGGGGGGGGGGGGCACTTTAGGAATTTCTGGGTGGGGATGTGCCGCTGGGACCCTGGAACCCTTGACCTATAACAGAGCTAGTTCAGCTGCATTTTGCTACCCTATACTAGAGTAAACTCCCAAAATCCCCCTATCCTAGAGTAGCTGTTTCCCCAGTCTAGATAAAATCTTCAACCAACTGATCAGTTTCCTGGAAAATGATACCCTATTCTAGACCCAAACGCTCTGATTTATATACCCTATCCTAGAGTAAACTGCTTGAAAACCATACCCTTCACAGCAGCACATACCTATATATCCCATATATGGCAGTACCCCCCCCCCCCCCGGGTCTGTGCATGAATTTTCGGAGAAATTTTCGGCGCTTTAAGGATGACATATTGAGGTAAAGTAAATCTTAGCGTAATTTCTCATCTTTCATTAGGAGGACAGAAGGATTTCTTGATTAAATTATCCTGTTTTTTGTAAGATTTGACCGTGTGACCATTATCTCGTTATGCGTCGCTACTTATCTGTTGTATGCATAATATTTTTGAATCATTCATGTTTGTACTCAAACGAGGAGTCGATTGAGAATTGGGACAGAAATTCACTCTATTATACTTTAAACATTCTAAAGAACCCAATCGACTCCTTTGGACTCCACAGTTTCCCAGATAAGTTTCATCTTAAACGTGGAGTATTTTTAGCGTTATCTAATATGATGAGAGACAAGCTCCCGTTGCACGTGGAGTCCATTTGGTAATATTTTCAACAAGTTTCCACTGAAATAGCATTTATTTACTTTTTCGTATATCAGACGGTTTCACGTCAGTAGTGTTATAGGTCAACAGTGTTTGAAGCTGCGAAAGACGCGTACAATTTTGTCGGTATTTGCGCCATCTCAGTAAGATATCTACTGGTCATGTTTTAAATCATCCAGGCAATAATTAGTCTCCCTCGCAGCCGTTTTTTGGATGTCATGCAACGCTCCCCGTTGCGTGACATCCAAAAAACGGCTGCGAGGGAGACTAGGCAATAATGGATGTATTTTTTTTCGCGTACTGAGTTTCTCGCAGCCAGATTCTTTGATACCTTCTTTATTCAAGGCATATTTTACTACAAATTACCAGCCAGCGTTTGAGAAGTATTATTGAATATTTGTTTCATCGCGGACGACCCCCGCAACAAGACCCAGGTTTATCAGCTTTTACTTACATGCAGTCAAACAATCTCGATGAAGAATTTAAACAGCAAACAAAATCTCAGACCTGAGAAGGGCATCTATAGCTGCCTCGTGAAATTCTATCGAACAATCGACACAATTTACGTGGAGTATACTTAATTATTTCGTGTATCTCTCTAGCTCTCTCTTGTGCCCTTGTGTTTCCACCGCGGCGACACTTTGAAATGAGTCACGCGCTGGGATTCGGCCGTGATAATATAGTTTGACCACAATGCACGACGGGAAGATGGTAATATCCTCCTTTTGAGGAAGTTAAGAACTCAGAAATGTTTTGAATTAATGATAAAACAATTATTGAATTTGGCTTTCGTACGATATGAATAATTATGTAGATCTCGGAGGCTGTTATCCACCAAGGGTGAATTGAAATCCTTCGCGATCTGCAGAAATCTTCACCTGATATAGAGATATATACCCTCAGCCTCCATTATATTCCATAATTGAAGAATCTCTCCACAGAAACCAACGGTCTGTTTTTATAACGTTAGGAAAGAGGGTCATCATCATCATCATCATCATCATCATCATGTCTCATGGCGCCAGTAGGCGCATTAGGCCTCCACGCTATCTGACCAACACTTTCTGTCTTGTGCAACCGCTCTAGCGAGGAAAGAGGGTGCTGATACCCAGTTTAAAACAACCGGAGGTTAAATTCGCATTAAATCGGCCACTTAGCGAGTTTCTTTTTTGCACGAACTTTCTTGAGCTGTTTCTTTTCCATGAACCTCACCCAAGTGTCGATCAAAGGCTTCCATG
This sequence comes from Porites cylindrica, assembly GCA_964035525.1. NCBI lineage: Eukaryota > Metazoa > Cnidaria > Anthozoa > Scleractinia > Poritidae > Porites > Porites cylindrica. The sequence continues at coordinate 15,886,294 of OZ037780.1, read as the reverse complement.
GCGTTCACGTTACCATTTTCCTCAATTGCCTTCATCAGCAGATGAACAGTAGCTTTGGATCCCTTTGAGACCTGCCAACTTCGAAGGACTTGAAAGGCACACTCTTCCTGTGAGTCGTTCTCCGTCCTAATGTTCTCAATGACTGTCTCTTCGACGCCAAGAGACCTGCCAAGCCACTTCCATTTGCTACCCATTAGCTTGGCAACTAAAGCCTGACAGCATTGGTCAACTTGTTCTGTTTTAATAAAAAATAAACTGTTCGTTTTTAATTCAACAGTTTATCAAGGTGGAATATACTAGCTGCAAAAATTTCAGAAGAACTCCCATCCTCCTTCTTAGATTCCTTGTTTGCATCTCCTCAAAATTTAGAGCCCTCCCTTTTCAATAAACTCTATAGAAACACTTCCTAACAATGTTGAATTGCTGTTTTCCTAAACGAAGTTAAGTTATATCACTCCGCCACCCCCGCCAATTCTCTTAGGGTAACGTATGACTGTTGAAACAAAGCTGGAAGTGTAGCTGTTTGAAAACTCGATTTTGGCTGTTGGCCCCTGGGCGTATAAAACAAACCAACTACGCGACTGACAAGCGAGGCGAACGATTTCGTAAACGCTAAAAGCCATGCCAGAGAGAAAAATCTGCTCGCTGGGTAATGAGTATTTTTTTTTACCGCAGTTTGCCATAATGGTTTGACCGACGGACTGGCACCCTCCGCTGCCTTTCTTCAGTATACTGCAAAGACAGGCGGAGGTGTTTTTTTTTTGTGTGTGTTTTCTTCTTACTATTAAATTCATTTAGTTTCTTTTTTTCACTTTTCGCTTTTTTATTTTATTTTTTCCCCCTGGACTTCTTCAGGTTCCTCCGTGCGCACCGTGCGTACAGGTAGCTACGCCCCTGAGTCATTTCATGACTCTGAGTATTGGTTGGGTCTCGGGAAACGAAGCCGCCTCATCCCGCTGTGAAAACTAGCGCTGTATCAAATGAACACGGCCGCTGTAATATACAATGGTAATTAAAGCAATCACGTCTAGGGCGAATAGTCTAATTGGCAATTTACTCACTTGAATAACGAGGAGAATCTTCGGAGACTTTGCATTCGGTATCTTGGGGCTGGAAGGAAAAAAAGCAAACGAGTTTAGGCTGTTTAGGTTAGAGTTCAAAGGTTTATATTAATAGATGAACTGGCTGCAAATAATGTAAGCCGTTACCAAATCGTTGGTACGCAAATGTAGTTCATCAAAGCTAACGAAAAAGCTTGACTACAGGTAGACGTCTTACTTCTAGACAGTCTATAGACACGTCACAAAACTATCTTTGTAAAGATACTGCAGTCCAGCTAGTTATTTTCCCCTTTTTTGAAAAATTAATCTAACGATAATGATGAATGAGACAGGATTTCTTGAGAGACAATTTTTGTCATTCAAACCCGACAGGTCATACATCAGTCGGTAAACTCGTCTATTTAATTAGGGCTTATGTCTAGCAAGTGGTCATACCAAGCTTACAACCCTCCTAGGTGCATCTTTGACTATGTTAAAGAAAGCGTCATTAGCAATTGCTATATATTCAGTATGCCATCACCTTCACAAGCCATTCCTTGATTTCTTCAAACTCATGGACTGGTGTACTGTTGCACCACAAAGGGCGAGACGATACTGCAGGGTCAATGCAGATTACGTGAGGACGAATTTCCCCTGAGGATGGTCTGTCATCTGCCTCATCGCACGTGGAGTTGCCATCCAATTCACCATCGCTCTCATCAGAGGAAGAGTCTGTTTTGAGAACCTTGCCATCGCAAGAGGTACCTGGGCAACGTTTGTTAGGGCAGAGTGGGCCAAAACCAAACTTAAGGAACCTAAACTGGTGCTGACAAATTTCTGACATTATTGTCATTAGCGTGTTGAACAATTCATGCAACTTCTTTCCATTCTTGTACCTAACGAGTGGATAAGAAATCAGTCGTTATTTCTCTTCTTTTCATTTCATTCTATTCATTGTGCAGCGAAAACGTGGTAATGGCCAGAAATGTAATGGCAGCAGTAAAGAGTGCAAAAGCTTGGTGGAAGAGTCAGCAATTAAGGCAAAAAAGCGACCAAGAGAGATGCTATGAAATTACAAGCTATCAGTACGTAGAGAAAGAGGCATACTTATCGTTCCATTAACAAAAAAATTCTCTTACAGCCATTAAAGCATTGAAAAATCAAGACCATATTTCCATTTTTCTTTTACGCAAAGGCATTAAACAGGAAATGAAATACACTGATTGACAGGGTACACTAAACTTCAGCTGTAAAGTAACTCAACATGCCTTGCACTGATTTTAATCTGGTTGAACTTTGGGCAGGTCTCCGCAAGGAAGAAGAAGCTGTCACCAAAAGAGAAGATAGCCATCTCTTTAGCTATGATGGGCCTCATGCCACTGCTGCTCTTACTCTTTGCAGCTGTGCGAACGATGAAGTACTGGAATAGGGCAGGGGGAAGGAAGCCAAGAAAATCAAACATCAGAACTTTATCCGTATTGCAAATGGCCTGCCAGGTTTTGCGACAAAGCCTCTCCCACTTTCCTTTCAGAGATTTTCCTTCGAGGTGGAAGGGGACGATGAACTCTCTTGTCCCAGTCTCCATGTCCCCGCCCTCACCGTGCTCACTGTGGTCTTCAGGATCTTCTACTCGTACTGAAGCTGAAACGGCGCACAGCATACCACAGACCTCCAAAATGGCTACCAGGTCGGAGGCCGGGCTTTCGAAATTTTTCCAGACATGTTGCAAAAACTTCATGTCTGTTATGCCCTGGTTTTGCAGCTTTTGCCACTGAGGGTGATGTTCTCGATCAACACCCAAATGATTTGCTATATCATGAAGACAGGTCATCACATCAACCAGGTACTGGGGGTTTATCACTACCCGATTGCTTATCTCGGTGTTCTGCGTCTCAGGTCCAATTAACTCTCCTGAAAAAACAAATTGCCCCAGGGTAATTAGGAAATGTATTAAGATATGTTAACGTATGGTATGAAAAACAGCAATTGACTAGCACTGAATTTAGGGGGAGGTCTCGTTAACACTTCCATTAGTTTACTACCTTAGACACCTTAGAAACCAACGATGAGCGAAGGGCTGTAGTGGTAAAACTTACTTCAGAACGTGTCAGTTATTCAAGCTGATTATCATGCTTATTTGTTTCCGTTATCACTAAACTGCACAGACATTCTAACCAAAGATAGTTTTTCAGTCACCCCGTACCTGGCAGGATAATCACGCCACTGTCGTGATAAAATCGCAGCATATTTTCAAACGTTTCATCCGAGACATCAAAGTTGCTTTCTACTAGCATATTTTTGAGGAGAGCCTTAGTTACACAGGCTGGGCAATCTGACTTCTCCCTGCACTTGAGAATTTCTTCTTCAAAGTGAAGCCACAAGACAGGCAATTTCTCTTCCATCAGCTTAAGGCGGGAGGCTTCTTCTTCGATTGTATTCTTTAATAGCAAAGCTCCCTCGTCTGCGCTACCAAGAGTGTTTTCTACTGAGAATAAAAAATTCTGCTCTTGGTTTTTGACCAATTGTTGGGCAAAGGTTGCAGCAAATTCATCATACAGAAGTTTCTCTGCGTTAGATATGTCTTGCTCGCTGACAGCATTGCGATGCGTTCCCACCAGGAAAACTGGTGTGGTCTGAGGAGTATGGACACGGACAGAGTTGAGCCAGAAATGAATTTCTTTTAAAGCATGGTCTTTAGTCTCGGGGTTGCACAGTTGAGCGAGATTCGTCACAACAAGGTAGAAGGAGCGTCTGTTCAAAAACACGTGGTGCATGGCTTGGTACAAGGGATGGCCTGCAAAATCCCAAATGCTGAATTTGATGTATTTTCGTTCTTTGTCTGTTAGTGAAGCTTCACTCAGTTTCCGTGTAATAAGGTCTACCGGTATTTCTCTCGGAGGCGTCTGTTCACTTCTAGATCTCGTGAAAGGGACCATGCTTGTTTGGTCACTTGCATCATCAGAGCCAGAATCACCCTCTTGCTGTTCAGGAGCACACTCGATGCTCAGGAGTCGCCTTGTGAAAGGTGGACGGTGCCTTTTTTGACTTAGCGGCGAAGGTCCTGGATCGGAACAACTCAACTGATACACACCTGAACGTCCCTTCGCCTCACTGGAATGTTTTATTCCTTCACAAACTTTATCTGTTAAAATGTCATCTACATAGGAGTTGTTCAGATCAGTTACATGCCAAGAATCATCAAGTTCTGTCACTTCAACCATGGACGTATCGATTCCATGGGTCTCGACTCTTTCTTTCACAAAATCCTCTCCACTAAGATTTCGAACCAGGCTTGTCTTTCCCGCTCCAATATCTCCAATGACTGTGAGCTGCAGTCGAGTCACCTTCGCCTTGCCTTCACGAAGGGCTCGATTGAAGATTTTTACTGCCTCTT
>OZ037780.1:15861860-15876860 GCA_964035525.1 Porites cylindrica | reverse complement strand
TTGACACTGATTTCGAAGAACGAAGATGGGAATCGCCTGGTTCATCAGCATTCTCACATCTCATAAGGGTATCGACGAGCTGGAATCTACCTGTACAGGCGGCGTGATGCAGATCCTTCAGATGATGTCGGTTATTCTTAAGGTGTTGGATTAACGCTCTCGTGCATGAGAAGGATCTCCCACAGTGCTTGCAGCTTTCGGGTACATCACGAACGGAGTGTTTGGAATTGTGTTGTAAATGTTGTATTAAACTGTCCTTGTCAAAGAATGTTCGATCACACCTTGAGCAGTAGTGATTCGCCCTCACACACGGTAAATATTTGTCGTGGAAAGGCATTTCCAAGTTTCAGAGGCGTACATTGAAGTCGAATGGTACGCTTCGATGTGGTACGCACATGCAGGTACCAGCGGAACGAAGCATGTGCTTTCCTAGAATCGGTTGTTTGTTTCTTCCGGGAAGAAGACTGTGTTTCCAGCCTCCCCCGGCCATTTGTGGGGGCGTGGAGCTTGCGAGACTCCTGTTCTTTCTTGCTTCATTTCAAGGTTTTGTTTCCGGCAACATTTTTAAATAGTAAGTATACGAAAGGTGTGCTTTTTCTGTCAAAAGTCGTATGTAAAAGGGTAATGGGAGCCTGCCCGTATAAAACATAAAACTTTGATGAATAGCCTCCCGGGGTGGCAGATCATCGTTCCTCCGTTGTTCCTGCTGATGAAATTGGAAGCAATTATTATGCTGTGAGAAATAACATAAAAACAAAAATAGATTAATAAATGAATGAAGAATAAATAGCAGCGGGGGAAATTACTCATTTTTTATGAGCTCCAGGAGAGAATCAAACTCAAGACCCTCCTAGGGATGTCCTAGTTCAAGTTCGGATTCTCTAACCCCTGAGCCGACTGGAGGCTCTTTGGCGAGCAGGGTTTACATGCACTAATTCATTTGGACATAGCCTCTGCTGGGCTGAAGTTAGTAACCTGTCTCTAGTTAGCGACAACTCAAACCTAAATTCAAAAATAAATAAATAAATAAAAATTCATAAAACCGATGAATTTCCGTGACAGGGTAATGTGGATCTCATGTAGTGAACGAGTCTTGTGTAGAGAGAGAAGTCAGTCAACAACAGGAGCCTATGTCAACAGTTGGTCGTCCAGTTAACGCGTTCGTACCCCAGGGGTGGGGGGGGGGGGAAGGGGGTACTCCGGGTTTCAAGTGACGGGGACGATCGAATGCAAGAGAACATAGAGGTAAAAAAAATTCCCAGACATGGGGCTTCCCACAGACCCCCACAAAAACCCAGGGCCAACAATTAACCCCCCAAAAATTCCATGCCGAATTTCCAAGCACTAGCACGAATCTTCAGATTGTTTTCGAATTGCTGCATTGCACGTGACATCACGGCCGCCATGTTGGTGGTCAAGAACAAAAGCATTTCTCTCTTGTCTGGGAACTTACATTGCGACTGGGAAAACCGTGAACACTTGAAACATCTCAGGAATGTTATTGTTTTGCAAGAGAAAAGCCAATCAGGCGCAAGGAAACTAAACCCCCGGAGGTGTACTTCCTCTGATAAGAGGCCAATGGGGATGTGCCGCTGGATGGGGTCACATTTTCACGACTGGGTTTACTATAATGGGGTCGCATTTTCAATAGAATTACTAGAATGGGGTCGCCCATTTTCGGATTTTCGGGGGTAAGACAGTTCTTCATATTTAAGGTTAGCAAAGGTACCAGGATGTTTGTACTGTAGATGAGAAGTAAAGTGTTCTTGATTCAATCTAAAGAATGGGTGGCAAACCAAGAATACCCCCCAAAACTCCCTCAAATTAAGCCACTCACCAAATTTTCCTTTCTCCCCCCCCCCCCCCCCCCCAAAAAAAAAACCGGAATCGAACATTTCAAACCCAAAAAAGTCCTTCGATCATCCCAGGCACTTGAAATCTGGAGTACCCCTCCTGGGGTTCTTACATGCGTTCAGATGTTCAAACTCTAAAAGAACTTGTACGTCGCTTTATAAATTGTTACTAAATGGTGGTAATCGAATAATGGAACAATAGAAAAAGAACACGAATACACTTTTTAGAACGAATACACGTTTTAGAACTAAAATGTAAGCATTACCAAGAGCTTCTTATGACTGTGCACCAGAGTTATCTACGCTTAGCAGTTTCAAATAAAAACCTACTTTGTTACACGCTGAGGTTCGCTGCAGTTTCTTGTATGCGGGTTTCCACTGTAATCAACAAGGCGCGGTGCACAATAGTGATCACTTCAGCATTTAATTTCTCCTTACAAAATCATTGCTTAATCAAATAAAATAGTCCTCTGGGAGGACATGAGCTTACTAGCAATGTGCAGCTCACTGCTCCACCGCTAAATTACTAAACCACACAGATTCCCCTCGATCTAATAGAGTATTTTGTTAAGAAATTAGGGCTAGGAGACGCTTTTAATGCTATTCATTTATCTGTATCATGATGTCCTGTACGCTGACCTGTGGAAAAGTGACCCGTATTTTAGACCCGCCCTACGAGGGCAATTATTTTCCAAAGAGAACGTTTAAATTATTTCATAGCTTGTTTCACTCAGGGTAGGACATGTAAATATCTAGTACCGTCCCCATCCCCCATGTCTGTATAATCGTGCATGTGTTCTGACTGTTATGATGATTAGGTGAATACACATGTGTGCACGAGTTAGCAATGGTGTGTGTTGGTGATTAAATCCGAATCAATCCTGGGTTAAATCCGTAAGACAGTACACTCAGTGTACCTTGTTTTTTCGACACGTTTGTTTTCTATGGCCAGTATGTGTGCCGTGCGTTATCTGTGAAAAACGTATGTAGCAAAACATCGTCACAAGTGACAACGGACCAAATTCCCATCAAAAACCCCGTCATGCTTGCAAGAAGAGTAGACTACTTTCGACTACTTGGCTTTGAAGGGTCCGATAAAACGGTTTAAAATTGCCTTAAATTGTGTTTAGACATTGAAAACCAGTATGTCCCTTTACTAAAAGTGATTTCGTCAGGCAATTTCACCAGGCAGTTTTTACCGCCTACCTGTTCTTCAAAATTTCAATTCGTATTTACTTTAGCTCAGAATTTTCAATGGCATTTCAGCAAAAGTAAACATAGGTTTAAATTCATTTTCAATTTCGTTTACTTAATGGTTGACCAGATGATTTCAGCCGGTACGTGAGTATTCACTTTTCTGTTTCGGTGCAAAGGACATATGGCTACGACTGTTTGATTTGTCAAAAGGTAACTTGAACTTCCACCAATCAAATCACTAGTACAATATTCATCGTATAAGCGTTAACCAAACCTTTTTCACAGTAAAACTTTGATGTTTTGTTTCGTAATGAGCCCGGTTACAGGAGGTCTGCTATAATTGCTTATATAAGCTCATATATTAAGTCGATATCTTTGTTTCTCTTTGGCTCGATTATTACAAAACAGCTGGGAACACAAAGTAGTTTTACAATGATCTATCCTAACCGTTAAGATCTTTTCGTGTCCTCTATAAATGAGCTGTTATAATTCTATTTGTTTCCTAAAAATAGGATCTTGAAATGGTTGACCTCTCTACGTTCCCGGGGGTACTCCTGGGAATTCTTGGTCGGGGTGTGCCACTCAGTTATCCAAATCCTGACCCTATTTCAGACCAAAAAATGTCACTTCACCCGTTTTCAGACCTGAAGGAAAAAAACGCAGCATACATGTTTACATATATAGCTATAGGTATTTAATGAATAGCACTGTAAGACACCTCTCTGAACATGTTGATCCTAAACGTCAAGAGTTAGTTCGAAGCGGCAAGGAATTGAAATAAGAGAGGCAGAATTTTTTATGACCAAATGCAGGACAGAATTAAATACTCGAAAGAACAAGCATGTCTTTTCTTAGTTCCTGCATCCTCCCTTCTTTTTTGTGGATTGAAACTGAGTATTCTTCAAATATGTCCATTCGTTGATATCTATGTGTATGTCTTTTTTCATTTCGAATTCAGAAATTACTCTTTCTTTCTTAATCATTTGGTATTGAAACGACAAATCCCTTCATACATTGTCGTAGTTTCCTCGAAAACCCGATTCTAGACCAAAATGGGTAAAGTCTATACCCGTTTTTAGGACCGAAAACTGAACCATACCGACCCTTGGAGCGGCACATACCTATATGGCTTAGGGACAGACCATTAGAAAAGTTATGGGGGGTAGGTGGGCAATTTTTGAGCTGCAGGAATTTTTTTTCGTTATCAAATTCCTTGTATGAATTTTTTTAGGCCGTTGCATGAATATTTTTTCGGGTTAATTGGTGTGCATCAATTTTTTTTCATTTCATTTTCCGTTGCGCGACCCACCAATAACTTTTTAATGGTCCGTCCCTTATGTAATAGTATAGCCCCCGGGTCTACGTTGAAGCTGGCCAGCCTTGGTGGTGTAATAACTGATGTATAATCAATGAATCAGTCATCCGTTCACTGGGGCACAAAAGGTGTCTTAGTCTTGTCATAATACTTATTTGCATTTGCCCTAGCCGACAGCGGAGAAAAAAATTTCCCTTTCGTCAATTGTCAGTATCCTTTCCGCGAAGTGAAGATCAAGCGCATTACAAGCCGAACTACCAAACCTGTAAAACAGTTATACCCTCATTATGATTTTTAAACTGGAAAAGCTTGTGATAGTATTCTCAATCCAAGTACAACTGTGGCTGTTTTGATCGTATTTCTTAGCTTCCTGCTTCCGCCTAGGCGAAGAAAAGAACCAAACGAGCCGTGAAGCCCCAAACGTCAAGCAACTGTAACCTTTAGCGACCGCTGAAATGAATTCTGTGAAGTTCTGTGCGATTTTGTCGTTCCTCATGGAGACCCAATATTTGTTAATCAGTTTTGGAGTCTGCAAGGCGCAAGCTACAAGCACCATGAAAGGTAAGCAAGTGAATTATCCGTGTTTGTGAGCACACTTCGTGACGTACTTCGACGAAAAGTATGTAGTTTTGATTACTCGACATTGCGAACAGTTTCACTTCCTTGTTCCTTAAAAGAAATTTGGCTTTAACATGGACAACCAAAATATCACCCTTTATAATCATTTTTGCATCGTAACTAGGAGGTAAAACATTCTATAGAGTTATTAACATAATTTTTTTTACTTTCATCTATAAACTCGGTACTTATATTCATGGCATTTGACTGATAATGAAAACAGAGTACCTGTCAGTTAATATAACTTGGTCACTTAGCAAACAAAACACCTAGTACATTTCACATTTTCTTCCGTTATAGTTCTGCATGACCTTCGTAACAGATAAGAGTCAAAATGTTTGAGAGAAATGGAGGGTGGCTGACGCCAATTTGAAATGACTGATGACGCGTTCTTTGAACCGTATCTTCTTCCTTTAACGCTGATAGAGCCCTTGAACCTTGCCTTGTTGTTCTGACTTCTAAAGTTTAAAACTCTACAGTCCCTAGAGGAAGTCCCTATACTGTCTCGATGGGTACATGGGCTACTACTGTTGGTTAATTGTTGCGACGGAAGAAGCATGGTTTTAGAACTGTTTCGGGCTATAATGGGGATAGAATTTGATCAAAACAAAAGAAGAAAAAAAAATTAAACATGGATAAGATTAGAAACAGACAGCTTAATGCGCGGGGTGGATTTTAAAATAGGTTGCGGTTGTCTTCCCTCTTCGGGCCAGCCGACAAGTGTATGAAAATCAGGAGAAGGTGGATTGGGTAGTTTAAAAAGTAAGACACTGAGTATTAGTTGCGAGAGAGTGCGTGAACAGTTTAAAATGTCAATAAACAGCTAATGAAACTGCATAGCAAAAAATTAGCATTGCAAGGGCAAAATCGCCGTATCTCTTACTGGAAGAAAATACTCCTGCGCTTTTACAATGACGGTTTCATAGCCTTCTTTATTATTCTCACAAAACTTTTTTCTAGAGACAAACATTTGCTGCCTTCCATGGCAATAGTTTTAGATTTATTTATTTCACGCTCCATCAACCTCTATCAAAAATATATTTATTAAGTACAGTGTTTATTTAGTTTGAAAGCCAACCGCCAGAAAATACCGTGCATCAACAGATTGCCTTTAGCTTCGCGATACATCATCGATTCTAGTTTTGTAACTTCCATAAGTTCTTCATGCAAAGCCGTACAGTTAACCAGACGCTTAGATCGCAATACACTGAGCTGTCACTACTCAGTTGTGTAATGAGGGCCTATGTCACGAGGATACTGCTGTCAGTTTAGGTCAATAGGACAATTGCACGATGACGATATTTGACTACAACTACCAGAATTCATTTCGGTTTTGCTTTGTTATTTAAATTTGTCAATCCCGCTGAGGATTAAAGAACAATAGCCTTAATTTGCACAAGAAAACAACAAACTCAAGGATTCTGGTAGTTGTAGTCAAATGACGTCATCGTTCAATTGTCCTATTCTGTGTTGAAGTCTTCATCGGCACATTTAACCATACACACAGTGCTACTATAGAGTCATGAAGAAGACATTAAACACATTTTACCAGGCAGCACTAACCTTAATAATTTTTTTGAGGTTGATATTTGCAGGCAGAGCATTAAAACTGGAAAAATTTGGCTCAACTTTTTCAAGTTTCAATACATGTCTATCCTTGCCATCAGGAGATGGGCTCCTGTTGCCATCCATTGTAGCAGACGACAGGAAATGATTTTAATACCTGAATATAATGTTAAACAACAAAACTGAACCAACATTTTTAGAGTTCAATTGATACGAAGACATTACGTTTACGCTTTTTTGAAAAATATAGCAAATAACATGACAAAGCCCCTTTGAAATTCTTGAGATCTGTCCTATTTGGACGTCTCAGTCCTCGTTGGATTCAAAGGCTTCAAATATGAACATTGCGAGAATCGGAAAATTTACCAAGCTTTTACAAAATAAAGCTCACCTCGAATAACTTTCGCTTGCTGTCCACGCCAGCTGGTGTGGTGTCCAGCTGACAGCCATTCGGATGACCTTTTTGTAAAATGGGTGATTTTACCAGTAATTTGTTACTAATGATAGAACAAGAGATAGGCTAAACATATAGTCAAGGTTGAGTCAGCTGCCCCTAAAATTCATGTTATGTTGCTCACCACGGGTCTTTTACAGTCTTTCATAAATAAGGTTGAGGGTGAATTTATGCCAAGGCTTTTCTCAGCGGACATTTGTCCGCCATTGGTGTTTAAGTTAAAACCATTAGTCTAGTATATTGCGAATTAAGCCCCGTTGGTGTCTTCCCCTGTCTTCCCTTTGATTAATATGCATAACTGTCTTCCTCCATGCTAATGAGGGTCTTCCAGCAAACTAATTCGGAAAAGGTTTACTAATATGCGTCTCTCTACTACACTAGGCACAATAGGCTTGCCCGCTAAGTAACTTGAGCACGGTTTTCGCATCGTCTATTGAAAAAATACGAATAAGAGAAGGTCGAGAAGCGATCACCTAGCAACGCAAGAAACGGCTTACTATATCTTATTCAGCGCAAGATTCAGCGCTATAAATCGGATATATAAACAAATCACACACGCGCATACACAAAGAAGAGCTGAAAACTCTTTATTTCAATTTTTTCTGACTATTACAAAACCGTTTTCTTCGTTCTATCTCGAGGAAATGAAAAACTATTGAAGTCTTGTCATTTTCACGGACCGTTAGTCAGTTAATTATGCGAGTTAACAACCCGACATTTTCATACAAATTGCCTCTACAGCTAGACCCAAGGGACAGTCTTGACATATTATTATAAAAACAAAATGAAATACGCGACTATGAAATGCTCGCGATTAAACCAGACACGTTTCTTAAGACACAAGAAATCCACTTTATGACCCTAAAATAAAAAAAAAAATACTCAGTGATTTAGAAGGAATCTATTAAAATAGTCAAAGAAAGCGAGCTATCTTTTTTTAACACTACGTTTCTCTCCTCCATTTTTTATTTCCCTCCTCAACAATTTTATTATTTTCCCTCCTCAATGTTTTTATTCCCTCCTCCACAATTTTCATTATTTTCCCTTCTCCTCCTCATTTCTATTGTTTTCCCTCCTCCTCTACCACATTTCTATTGTTTTCCCTCCACCACCACCCCATTTCTATTGTTTTTCCTCTACCACCACCACCACCACCACCGTCACATTTATATTGTTTTCCCTCCACCACCGCTTTTCTTATTCGTATTTTTTTCAATAGACGGTCCGAAAACCGGGCTCAAGTTACTTAACGGGCAAGCCAGTATTGTGCCTAGTGTAGTAGAGAGATGCATATTAGTAAACCTATACCGAATTAGTTTGCAGAAAGGCACTTAATTAGTATGGAGAAAGAGCCTCATTAGTATGGAGGACGACGCTGACTAGGCACTTAATAAGTATGGAGGAAGACAGCTATTAGTATGCAGGAGGACCCTCATTAGTACGGAGGAAGACCGTTATGCATATTAATCAAAGGGAAGACAGGGGAAGACACCAACGGGGCTTAATTTCGCAACATACTAGACTACTAAAACCGTATACCATGAACTTCCGCTGGGCCTATACAATTCGTAAGGGGTTTGTTTAAGGAGGACTTATATCCCCGGGGGGGGGGGGGGGGGGCTTATAACCGAACAGAAACAAGGCCTATTATTGGAAGGGTGAAAATAATGAGTGAAAAGGCTCGACACTCGACCTACAGATGTTAAGTTGGTCGTGCTAACCTCTCCCTCACCACATCTCTACACGCTTATATCATGTTACGAAGCTAAAGGATGATGGATTTATCTTTCCCATGTTGTTTCTCGCTCTTCAGGTACAAAATCAATGCAATCACCAACAGAATCGGCAAGTATATCTGACACGTCCATCGAGACTAGTAGTTCACGCCAATCAATGTCATTATCACCATCGTCAACACCACTTTTGTCATCATCGACATCGTTGTCATTTTTAATCACTTCGACAACCTCACTATCGGCATCGTCAGTTACGCATTCACAATCGTTTCAGTTATCAACTGTAATACCTGAACTGGCATCATCGGCATCTTTGTCATTATCATCACGATCAATATCATCAGCTTCAATGTTGTCTTCATCTTCATTCTCGGCACCAACACCATCGCCCACTACACAGTCAAGGACTTCATTACCACAGATGCCTCCATCGTCATCATCATCATCATCATCGCTCTCATCTGCATCATTACCATCATCAGAGTCAGTCCTATTAACAATGACATTATCGTCACCATCGCCATCATCAACACCACAAATAGAACCATCACCATCAGGGTTATCACAGGCAAAAACACCGCCAACGCCCTCAACGCCATCATCGTCTCCGTCGTCATCACAGTCGCCTGCTCTATCGCAATCATCGTCACAATCGGCATCGTCATCACCACCTCCATCACAGTCGTTATCGTCAGCGCCATCTCTATCACAGTCGCCTTCACAATCGGTATCGTCATCACCAGCTCCATCACAATCGCCAACACAATCGGTATCATCATCATCTTCTCCACCTCAATCACAGTCATCATCGCTATCGTCATCGCTATCCTCATCATCGTCCCCACCTCCATCACAGTCACCATCGTCATCGCCAACTCCATCAAAATGGCCGATACAATCGGTATCATCATCATCATCTTCATCACCAGCTTCATCACAATCGCCTTTACAAACGGTATCATCATCATCATCGTCCCCACCACCATTACAGTCATCATCGGATACACCAGCTCCATCACAATCGACAACGCACTCCGTATCATTATCATCAGTGTCATCATCATCGTCCCAACCTCTATCACAGCCATCACCAACTCCATCGCCATTAGCATCATTATTTCTACCGCCAACGTCATCACAATCATCGTCATTTTCGACATCACAGTTGATATCGTCATCGTCAACAGCATCGCTATCACCATCGTCATCATTACCATCACCATGGCAATCGTCATCACAATCAACGTTGTCATCGGCAGCTCCATCACAATCACCAGTGACATTCCGATTGATTCAAGGTTCCGTAACCATTGAGTACAAGTGGACCCCTACCTATTCCGATATCAACTCAGAGGAGTACAAAACGCTTCATCGTCAACTCACTGAACATTTAACCAAAGTGCTTAAGAAAGCATATGGCGAACTTTTTATAAAGGTGGAAATAAGTAACTTACGGAAAGGAAGCCTCATTTTCGATTACAGAATTTACTTCAAAATCACATGGAGCGTAAGCAGAACCGACGGATTGAAAGATGTCATTAGGACAGCGGACGGTGGTGATAAGAGGTTCAGCCAAACTACTAGTGTAAGCATCACGAGTGTATTTCCTACTGAGTGCCCTGAGGAACAAAAAGATAGTTCAGGATTAGCACGATGGATCATTGTTCTCATCGTGTGTGGTCCCGTAATAGTCATCCTACTGATTCTTGTGGGAATTCAAAAGGTAAGTTAATCTTGGTTAAGAGCTCGTGCCTTCGAAGGTTATTCTTTACTCCAATCTTGTAATTCGATGGTAATGCTTAACGTAATGGTAGCAAATAAAGCTACCCGGCCAAAACCGAGGTATCGTATTGTTCTTATCGTTACGTAAGGGGAAGGGTGGTGTTGGAATCTCAGGTGTAATTTATGTTTCAGATCATTTCATAACTGCTAAAATGGAAAATTGTATTCACATCTCCCTTAACATATAAGCTTAAACTTTAACTCCAATTCGTCATGATCACCATAATCAATCATCATTTGCCGTGCTTAAGTATGGACAAGTGTTACAACCTGATTTTCACGGCGAGAGGACGTCGAGGGAAACCATCAGGCTGAAAAAAGAGATCACGTGAACAGACAGTAATCTTCATATTTCGGAACTCGGAACATTTTCCCACGATGTCTGTCTTCCTCTCTGGCGCACGCTCCGTCCAGTGTTCTTACCACAAATGATCTCACCGTAACATGCAATCTTGTACTCTCTTGTTTCGGCAGGTACAAAACAACAGACTCAAAAACAGCGCGTTTCAAGGGAGGAGCATTTATAAGTTCGGTGACGAGAAAAGACTATTTGTGCAGACGAATGTCTACAACCCTTCTAGCTCCTCATTTGAAATGTACCACTTGTCTGGCTCCGAACAAATATACACACCCAAGACGGACTCGGCACGCCCTCATGGTAAAGAACTCAAGGTGAGAGTTACTAGTGCAATAGTTTGTCAATGCGTATAGTTTGTCATGGTATGTATTCCTCAATTAAATGCCGGGACTATTTTGGCCTTTTATCGACTGGTAAAATGGGAAATAAATCTTTACTGGGAAGATTGGGTGAGGGGGGTGGGTATGAAGGAGGCGGGGATCAGGGAGTCTAAAGCCCCATTTACACGGCAGAAAATTTTTGGCACGGCTCGGATGAAAAAAGTACGCGTACCAAAAAAATTGGTTCGGCACGGATAGATTTAGTCGTGTAAACGACTTTGCCCCATCCGTGCCGGACTAAAATTTCACCCGTGCTCGGACCATGTCGAGAGGTAGTCCGAGCACGGATAAAATTGGTACGCGATCCTGAAAATCTAGCCCAGCTCGGATAAAGTGTGCAGTGTAAACGATTAGCCGTGCCGAGCTAACTTTTCTCTGATGAGCCTTCGTGCCTTTGGTCAGCACCAATGTGGGAGAGCATGTGCAAATGAGCTTTTTCGTTAGTTCAATAACCCCGCAAAAGTTCTATAAACACGACAGTAGTTCAGTAACCACACCAGAAATTCAATAACCACACATTAGTTCATTGATGAGCGTAGACAACATGCAGCTGAGGAGGAAATAGCCACAAATACGTTAGAATTTTTTAACATAAATGTGTAGCATTAACTATGCGGTAAATACTTTTTCGTTAGTTCAATGTGTTCAATAACCACACAATAGTATAATAATTACACCAGTAGTTCAATGACCACCCACTTGTTCATTGTGCGTAGACTACATGCAGCTGTGGGAATTCTTAGAACTTTTCGTCCGCCATGTTTTACAGAGGAAGCAGCATGCGCACTAGGCGAGAATGGAGTACGCTGGCCGAGATGTTGAGCCTTTTACCCGTACCAAATCATAATTTCACATCTTTTAGCACGGTAGAAAAA
Organism: Porites cylindrica; assembly: GCA_964035525.1. Taxonomy (NCBI): domain Eukaryota; kingdom Metazoa; phylum Cnidaria; class Anthozoa; order Scleractinia; family Poritidae; genus Porites; species Porites cylindrica. Next base: position 15,864,726 of record OZ037780.1, on the reverse strand, counting down.
AGAACGTGTAAATGAGTAATCAGTACTATTTTTTGGGAACGCTTACCACTTTAATCCGAGCCGCACCAAAAATTTTCTGCCGTGTAAATGGGGCTTAAACCAACAGCCTTCCTTACCTTGCATTCCTGGCCTCCTTTCTTTAGCCCCTTTTTGCCTCCCATACCCCATCCAACCCCATCCTTCACCCACAAAAGTGACTCTTTCGCTTTGATTTTCGAGCTCAGACGAATATAGTCAATTATTTATTGGCAAAAAGTTTACCCTCCAGGTTTCAAACACCAATGTCTTAATCTAGTTTAGCGGCCTTTCCTTTGTTGCCACCTAAAAAGGCACTTGCAAATTGGTCATTACTAAATAAATATATAAAACTCGTATACAGGACTGGACTTGGATTACAGGGCTGAGGGGTAAAGGAGGTGGCATGCGCAGTAATTACTGACCCTTTAGGTGTTACTACGATTATACTTTAAAGGTTACAAAAAAATTACAAAGAAATACTCCTGACACCTCCCTACTCGTCCCTCCCAGCCTCTCCCTTGTGGCGCGCTGGGTGTGATGGGAAAGAGGAAAGCGAGGGAGAGAGTTCTTCCCTTTTCCATTCCCATCAATCTCTCTCGCTCCTGGCGTGCGCGTTACGCAAAGCCGACCGGTGACGAGTCAGGAAATACTTCACAGGAAAATCCTACAACCATCAATGATTTCAGTCGATTAACGTACAATTTATAGATGATCATGAAGAATGAAAACATCATGGCTGATTGTTTACCCTCAATTTTTTTTGTCTTTATTCAGACATTTAGTCCAGAACAGGAGAACTTAGCAACAGGCTTCTCGAATAGGAATTTCCTTGCTGATGGAGAAATTGAGATCCAAGAAAATGACAGTAAGCCAAGGGACGATGGCGACGGAGAGGAAGAAGTGGATCATGATCAGGGAACTCAGTGATGGGCACGTAGCTCAGTTATACGGAGCATATAATTGTGACCTTCAAAATAATAAACATGCAAACGCTTGAATTATCAGCTGTAGTAACCAACGCATAACTTTGCTTGTAAGATAATACACACGTACTTATCGGTATGAATAACTTATAAACACAACGAAGGCGCCAAGAAAAATCATGTGAGACCAAATAAGCTGTCACATTAATGTAACGTATAATTGGGATTTTGCATTGAATTTGTAAAGTAACATGCAAGTTATTGTTTGCATGATATCCGTTGAGAACAATAATGCCGGATTACACCAAGGATAGATTATCAAAAACGTGAAACCAAGTGAACAACAACAACAACCACAACGGCACTGACGACACTGAAACATTTGCACAGTCGAAACGTTAACTGACGCAGTTCATTAGCAGAATGATCCGGAAACTCAATATGTAAACGCCACAGGGGAAAGAAAATCTGCGCGTGTGCGTTTAGTGCGAGTCTTATTATGCTACATACATATACACTCATCATACAGACACGCGTAAAATAGATTACATGCTAATGTACATTATAGTATTAAAGCACCTACAAAAAATAAAAATTAACAGGGACATATATACATTTCAATTCTCTTTTATTTCTACGTTGAAAATCAGTCTCTCAATGGCCCGGGCATCGTTATTTAAACTTACTCGATAAATGAGTTGCTGTTATTATTGAATTTGGGGTTACTTAGACCCTGTTTTACGATATGTGAAGGAGGCGGTCACAGTCCCAGTCCAGTCAACTTCAGCGAGCGTTTATATGAGGACAAAGTTTTCACGTATGCTCTACATGATTTTCTCGCCTTGACAGAGTCGACCCAGCTGGGCAAGCCAACGTGTCAATACAGCTATTTCGAGAAAGGTTAACAGAAAAATGTGCTCGCGACAATCCCGAACTGTAATTTGGGATATGATCAATACGCTGTTCTTGACCCTGTAGCAGTCGAATCTTCCATTGTTGCTTTCCTTTAGCATTAGAAAACATACGTCTATAGCCTCTCGTGCCATTCTTCCAAATTTTTTGAACAACAGTGAACTCAAAACCACCCACAATACCTTTCGGGATCGTCGCGTGTACTTTTTCCGACAACCTTTCTCGAAATTGCTGTATGGAGAAAAGTTGACCCGGCTAGGAGGGTGACCCTACCACCCTAAAAGAGTGATCCGGCAAGGCGGGTCATCCTTTTAGCCAAGCCAAGTTTCTGTTTCTCATGTTGACGGTACACCACGTTTTGTAATGAAATGTATAAAGAGTTGGCTCGCCCAAGGTAGCTCAGATAAGCGGGTGATCCTTTTTTACCGAGACATGTTTTTCCCTTAATAACGAGGCCTTAACATATTGGATACAACCATCGTATTTCTAGGAAGTTTTGACGCCACGATCCAGACGATCTCAGAAAACGGGGAACTCAACTGGAATTAGCAGGAAAATGTTACGGTTGGCGTTTGCTGCTTTTTCCATTAGAGCTCCGTTTTTAGGCCTTCTTTCTCACTCAAATATATTCATTTGAGCTACATACCTTTTCTTTTAAAAATTAATCCATTTTTCATTCAGTACCCTTAAACTCCCATGGTTTACCCTATAGTTGCAGGAAGCATATGGTGTATAAGCTCCCGGCTTCTATTTGGGCTTACTTGTCATTACCACTTTGAAAATTTAATTTTGTAAATACTTTCGTTAGAATAGTGTATATTATCTTTAATGTATTATAAATTTCTTGTATATTGTTGTATTTATATGTGGTTAATGGCAAAAATGAATGAATGAATGAATCTTTAAGTTTAAGGAGTGCAAGAAAGCTTACAGTCGATTTCTAAACAATCAGGTTAACCTACCTATTCAAGCTGTTCAGTTTGTCACCTCTGGGCTCAGTGTTGTCAGTCGAC
>OZ037780.1:15829360-15856860 GCA_964035525.1 Porites cylindrica | reverse complement strand
TGTATTTTCAGCTTATTAAACGATGGAATTCGACAATCTTGGTGTTGCCTTTGTGTTGCCTTGCGATTAGCGAGCAAATAGCACAATTGCCTGGCTCTTAGAAAACGAGTTAAACTGTTAGTAATAAAAAGGCTATTAACCAAGTCTTGATCGATATTTCTGTTACGCATATATTCAAATTGAGTAAAAAACGGTTTTCGCCAGTTGCTAGAAGTTAAACTGACGCGCTCATAAGGGACTGTGCAATAATTATCAGGAGGGGGGGGGCCCTTAAGTTAAAATAATGGAAACGAGGGGGGGCTCTACATTAGATTTCTCAAGTAAGTTGGGGGGGGGGGTCTTAATTAAATTTCACAAACTCGATAATGAATAAATAAACATTTTTCAAATAGACAGATGCCACTCCTTTGACTATCCATATTAAATGTCTAAATATTGCATCAACATAAACACATGCGTTAACTTATTTAGAATGTCAACATATGATAGATTGAAACAATCGTTCATGCACAGAAGTCACAAACGACGTTGTGAGCTTTGCCAATGAAACATTTGGCATTTAAGAGGTCCCGCAGACATGCCAGGTCTGTTCTTGATTTAAACAGCGAGAGGGTTTCTAGGTCTACAGTTTTTAGCTGAGGAATGCCGCATGCTTCTGTTTCATAGTTGTCATCAATGGGTTCACCTCCCAAAGACCGAAAAATTATACAGGTTCGGGTCCTACGGCTTTCTGAGGCAACAATCCTCTTCTTCTCCCTTTTTTTCTTCTGTTCCTTCTTTTTTCTTGATTTGGATGCTTTAGATTTGGCACCAATAGGAAGTGTCGCTTTATATTTAGCTATCACCCTATCCAGGTCTTCTACAAGATGCAGAACGTTTAAACCGACTTGAGACTTTATTGAATGACGTTGTTCAGCATTAAAATTGTGTAAACAGCTGAGGCCAGTCTTCAGTTTGCCATTGTCTGTAAAAAGACTGTTGTCGTGTTTTTCTAACTTGGTTACGACAGCATTAAGCTTGTCCTGGATATCATTTGCCTCTTTTTTGCAACGTCTGATGTTGCTGTCATCATGGGGAGTTAGCTTGTAATCCTCTCGCAGAAGCCTTCCTGCACAAGCAGGGTTGTCGGATAAAAGATATTGGTATCTGTTCTCAAGTTTTTCAATATCTAAAGTAACTTTATATTGCCTGTCTCTTTCCGCGATAAACGCCTGCTTCATCAATGCTGCATTGGCTCCAGCCCTTGTTTTGAAACTTTCGTAAAAATCTGGCAGGAGTTTGTTACCGAATAATGCAATTCGCCTTTTTGCATCAGGAACAAAACCATACTTTGTACTTTTCCACTTCGGCTCGCTTGAGTGAGGTAGTAAAAAACTCTTTTCTGCGCTGGAACTGGTGGTATGTTCAGTCGCAGTCGTCCGCTTCGACTGTGAATCGTTACTGCTAGGGTCAACTCGTCTGTGCTTTGTTGGCGGACAGCTACAAAACGAGCAGTTGTTGATATTATCGCTGTCCACAGGTCTTTCGTATTCCTCACAGTCGCAGTCATTAACAAGGCACTCCTTTCTTTCATGGCCACGACTATCTTTTCCCATACCCAGAATATAAAATTATAACTTTATACAGTTGTCTCGTGTGTTTTGCAGAAGTGTCTCGTGTGTTTATGTGAAAATCGCACAGGTGTTCCTATACTCATCGAAAAGACTGGATACGAACTGCTAGTTTATACCACAGGTCTACCGTCGACCCAACCAAACCTGCGTGAGCAACAATGGCGAAACAAACGGATATTTTAGAGAGTGAAGATGTTTTATCGTTGCCACGATTCTCAAAAAACAACGATATCTTGGAAAAGGCAAGAATAAGTGATGTTTTGTTTAAATCTTTGCAAACATCGACAGCAGGGCAGAACCGAGATAAGCTCCTTGGCCTGTTAAACACGACCAAAGGTCATTTGAAACAGCGGAAATTGGAAGGTCTTGTTGCAGTATTAGATAGCCTATTGGTGCCAGCATCATACGAGGAAGAGTTCGTTATGACTGGTCGATCGAAAGGATATCTCTCTTTCGAGTTAGCATTTGACCTGTATGCGGATTTTGTTTACACGAAAGACAGGGAATATGTAACTTTGAAATAACAGAGGAACCAATTTAGAGAAGACCTCCTTCACCCAGAGCACGGTCTGTGTGTTTATATCTTTAGATGCCAAGAAACGTACTTCGTCGTATTACAGAATGATCAAGTCGAGCTATCTGGATTGCTAAATGTAAGTGTTTCTTTAAAAACAAGGCGTTAGCAAAAATATGCCGTGTAATCCTAAGTTAAGCAAGGCGGTTCCCTTGGTGTAAGTAAGAAACTGTCATCAAGATCTCTGCGATTATCATCGTGGATACTCTCAAATAATTGGTTATCATTATGCATTACCACTCAATAAAAATACTTCAACCTTTTTTTGTAAAGTGAGTCCCCTGGAAAACCTGCTGCCTAGGTGCTCCTATGCCATTGAGGTTGACCCAAATACTGCGGATAGGCCCTTAAAAAGATATTTTTTATTAAATAAGGGTACTACGTATTTAAACAACAATGCAAGCGATAAAGGTTTTTTTAAATAATATCAAGTTATTCTGTTTTGCAAGGAAATTGCAGATTCTGTAAAGGCAAGAACAAAAGAAGAAGCCTCTGTCTCATTTGAATTTGTTCAAGGTCTATTAGAGACACTTGACTCAGAATGGAGCAAAGTGGTAGTTAGAGGACTGTTGTCAAGTTTGTTGTCAGGTAAACATCAGTAACTATATAATTATATACATTATATATCCTATATTATATACATCATACATCCTATATAATGAACACAAACATCTGGTGAACGCGTGAAAGCAGGTGTTCTGTGACCCTCGAAAATCCTCTATCTATAACCTTTATTCATAAGCCTCGGTCTGAGCCTCTTCTCATCCATCTATAAAAACAACAGTTTTTAACATACTTTATTATTTTCTTTTTTTTTTTTTTGGTAATTGTTTTTGATGATTATTAACCTGAATACTTTACTGAAGATCAAAAGTAGACGAAGAAGGCAAATGTTCTTTTTTATTGTGTGCACAGGCAAGCAATTGTATGATTCTGGGATAAAGCCTACCGTCGCAAATGCTTCCCTAGAAAGGGTGAAATACATCATAGAAGAATGCAAGAATGCCAAAATAGCCGCCAAGGACATTGTAGTCCTCCGATTAAAGCATAACATTCAGCACTTGAATGAACAAAAGGCTGATCTGGAAAAAGCATTGACAAATAGCTTGTTGTCTGAAGTAAATCGCAAGACGATCGAGGCTAAGCTGTCTGCGGTCGAAGAGCGTTGCCAGCAAAAAACTAATGTAATTTCCGCAGAAGATTCGCCAGCATTTAAAGCTATGGTTGTAAGAGTTGCACAGAATCTAGTCGAACAGAACCGATTGAAAGCCAGGCAAACTGATGCAGGTCGCCCAAACAAACTAGATGAAGAGACAATGGAGATGGTAGTTCAAACCCTAGAAAGCGACAGTAGCGCTGAACGACGTCGGCGTGATGCTGTGATGTACTGTGATAGAGGGCGTGTTAAAGAGTCAGACCCACTAGATATCGCAAATTACTATCTGGAGGAACAAGGAAAACCGGCTATAAAAAGTTCAAGGACCGTCGCACTTTGGCAGAAACCAAGAAAACAAAGTACTAGAGAAGGTCAACGATATCGCCAGGCGGCGAATGGTCGATACATGTTCACATGCAAGACGCCTGAAAAGACTTTGGAAGACACCCATATTGACACTCATTACCAACGAGCACATGTCAAAATGGTGCGAGTGGCGGTATATGGAGATGCTTCCCCTGCTCGTTCGTTTACCCTAGATATCAGCATGGATGACAAGGCAACGCTAAAAGCAGGGACAGATGTTGGGTGGCAGGGAACAAGAGGGGGAGGCATTTTTATGTCCACTGAAGATCCACAGCAGTACAGAGGACATGACTTTGTTGGTGTTGAAAATCAACTTACACCAAGTGCTTTTAGAGTGATGAAGTGGCAGGTAACTGATGTAAATGACAAGGAGTCTTTGGTTCGCACATACGGTCAGTCGTTCGTTACAGTTAGGCCTAAAGATAAAGAGATGCTCGGGTCATCTGGAGCTGTTTGGGCGTCTGAGCAGATACGCTTAATTGAAGAACATCCTACTGTTTTTTGCCTCCCATCATCGCTGCCTAGTGATGTGGCGACTTTCTTGCTCAAAGTCCAACATCATTGTTTCCTCTATTCCTTCTGTACTTCCCTTGACGATGAGGACATCGACCTCCAATCTCTCACTTTATATGAGGAAAAAAGAAAAGATCACCTTAGTAATGGTCTGCGTGATGCTCTTCTTCATTTCAAGAACACCGGTGTGAATATCACAGAGTTATCTAACGAAGTTGAAATGAATGCTTTACTCCTTGGCGTTGAAGACCTCTTGCTCAAATTGACAACATGCAGCATACCAGAGGATTCGAATGAGCTTATGGCCTTATGTGACAACATTTGTAAAAAGGTGAAGACATACCCGAATCGCCCTGTTCCGTATCCTAACATGTTGGAGTTAACTGATAAAGGACCGGGAGCGGGAGTACACAACCATGAGGTCCAGGATTTGTTTGTGTTGGTTTGTAAGCTGCTCGAGTCCGATCACCGCATGCGCATTCATAGAGCACCACACGACTCCGCTCAAAATGAGGCAGAAAGGACTAATGCTGCCATCGGCGAAGCTCTCGCGACCGGGCGACCAGTGGAACCACCTGCCGATCCATTTCATGGACTTACGGCCTCTCAAATGGAAAGCATGACCTTAAAAGAGGTTGAAGAACATTGCCTTTCGTGGAAGGTAGCAAATACCTGGAAGTTGGCTAGAGAAGTGTCGGAGAGAATTCATGACGAGCCGGGACCTAGAAAACATGATTTTCTCATCTCTGTTCCCAGTTATCCAAAGGAACAGCAGATTTTGCACTTCTTGGCCAAGTATCTAATTCAATGGAAGAAGGCACCTGTCAACAAGAGACCCACGATGTGTGGGAATGCCTTATTTCTGAAACTACAGAGGCTGAAGGATGATCACGTGAGGCAAGGACATTACTACTTAGAATACCTCAAGTTCACGTGCGAGCCAACCTGTGAGTCCTGCGAGCACGAAGGTTGGTCTGCGGGGGTTCCTGGGAATTGGTTCCCTGTTCCTACTCTCAGTAATACGACGCCGCGTACATACATTTCATCTGTTGTGCCAAGAGAGGAAATCGATAGCCTCCTGCCAAGCATCCAAGTTAAGCGATTGTTTGCCACTGGGAGGAGGGTCGACAGCAAAGAGGTGCAGAAATTGTGCGACGACTTTTTGATTGACGTGAATGCCTGTAATCACTTCATAGAGCACCAAAAATTCCTTACAATGAAAGCAAAAAAACGGGCAACGGAAAGGAACAAACTTCCAGACATTAATTGGTCCGACGAGGTTGAAGTCAACTCGCTGTCTGCAAGTAAACTGTAACTCTACCTAAAGGAACACGGTTTACCCGTCAGCGGAGGGAAAGTAGCACTCGTAGCTCGTGTTCTAGGTGCTGGGGAAGCTCAAGGTAAAGAAAACCCGGATGAGCAGCAATCTAGCAGTTCCGAAGACCAAGAAGATAATGAACAATCAGACGATTCTGAAATTGACGATTATGAAGAACAAAGTTTCGAGGTGCTCTTCATCCCTGACGACGCAGTGGAATGCGTTGCAGTACGGTGAATAAAGGTACGGGTTAGAGAGGGGGAGGGGGCACATCATAATTTTGAGAGAACGTGAGGGGGGGGGGGTCAGAGCTAATCTTCACGCTGCTGGAGGGGGGACCTATCGAATTTTTCCTTTGGTGAAGCTCATTTTAGGACCCCCCCTTCCTGATAATTATTGCACAGTCCCTAATGTCATCGCAGGCGGTGAGGTCTCAGTAACAATTTACAAATGTTCAAAGAATGGGCTCGAAAGTCTGGGCCATTTACGAGGTGGGAATTAAAGAAAATAAAACGTTCGTTCGAGCTTAGGAAATTAGAATGTAACCTGTTTTTATCACACAAAAATCATGAAAAAAAGAATTGAATTCGACGATTGGCAGTTTTAGTAAACATAGTGAGAGCAAGAACGAGAAAATTTTGCTAACGTAGGTGTTAAGTTTGTGAGCCAAACATATGATATGCGGTGCCGTAAACTGCCGCTTAAAAGCCCTGGGATTATACATCTTTCTAAGGGTTTTTAGAAGGGCTCTTGATAAATTAAACGGAGGGGCTTATATCCGAGGGGGATTATAACGGAATTGGAAAAAGCTGTTCGAAACAAGCTAACGCAATGCTGATTTAAATATGTTTTGCAGTTACTGGTAAAAGCTTCAAAATATCATAATAGATCAAATTCATTTCAATGCAAGTTAGACGGGAGAATATATTGGCGAGCCTGTTATTGGTGGGGCTTATATTAAAGTGTTTCTGTATTTTGTAGCTTCAAATTGCTTGTGCCGTTTTTCTTCAACTTTGACTGACGTTCACATGGATACCAGCACTAAATTGGCCACATTTTCTTTAGAAGAGGAAGTCTTAACCTTGTATATCCCCAAACATGTCAAACTTTGTGGGCTATAACTTTAACATCTTGGGCGGTTTATTTGCAATTGCTTAAATTGCTATTTCCCTACGTCAAGATTATATCTTCATTTAAATTGCTTTTTAAATTTATTTCCCTCGTTCACATCATCTCCCGGCGCGTCCAATTCGGATCTGTAATATGAAAGGTAAAATATTTAAAATTAAAAACGCTATGGTGACGTTCATTTCGATTGAGTATAGTCAACCCAAAATATTAACACGGAACTTGCACCATCATTCACCATCATATTTAGCTATCCTCCTTTGTCTTAGAGAAAAATTAGCTCGTCATGTACCTCTCCTCGACTCTCCAGTGAATTTTGCAGAACATGAATACAGTTCTCTAATTGTTTGGTAATTTGTCATTAACATGACTTTTCTCCGAAGCAACTACGTTCAAGCGAACCTTTTTTTAATACATCTGTTCTTTCCTTATGTGATAGCTTCATGATGTCTAAAACCAATTAGATATGCGGTGGGTTGTATTTTTATTTTATTAGACGACAGAGTTATGGGCAATCTTGTTGCTGCCGTGCAATTGGCAAAACAAATAGCCCAATTGTCTGGTTTTTAGAAAACGAGCTAAACTGTCATGATCAGTGACACAAAGTTTATTAACCCAGTCTTGATCGATACAGCTGTAGAACAAAGATTCAAATTGATTAAAAAAGGCTTTTTATTAATGTACTACTAATCGCCTCATCGCAGCCAGGAAGTCTTAACAGTATACACATGTTCAAAAAATGGGCTAAATAATGTCTGGGTCAGTTTGTACCATATACTCACGAGATGAGAATTAAAGAGAAAAAAATGCTTTACGTTCGTTTTTGCTGCTACTATCTCTCTTTTTAAATCCAGATGAAAAACATTTCTTCTTAGTTGATTAACCATTTGTAAATAATACTTGTTTTTTGCTGCTTTTTGTCTGTTTTGTCTGTTGTGTTTTGCTTGCTTTTTATCCTAATTATATTTCAGTATGAGTTTGCCGTTTATTTATTCATTACGTTTAGTCTTCGTTTGGGGAGGGAGCTCATATAATAAGCCCCAAGGTTTCCATTTGAGCTTCAACGCCGGAAAAATTTTGTTTAATTCTTTTACTTACAATTTACGTCTCCTTAATCTTTAAATAACATTTTTGTAATATATTGAATGTCTGTATGCATATGTATTTTTTTCTGGCAAAAAAAATACATTGAAACTAAACTGAAACTGAAACAGTTTCAGAGCATGCAAAACCTTCTTTTTAAAGCGATGGCTTGTGCGCAGCTCAACATATAAAAACCAGTTCATACTGATGCCAATGAATTCTTATTTTCAAATGAAAGAAAGAGCACCAGGACTTACACCTAATTGCAATAACATTGTTATGGAAAAAAATGCTAAAAGGAAGACAGGAAGAAGGCAAGTAGTGATTAATTAGACTTACTTGAGGTGCGTTCCTTTGGGATGATCCGGAACAGGATCAGTGATCCGAGATCACTCGGATCATGGTAGATTAAGGGACGGACCATTAGAAAACTTATAACGGGGGTGGGAGCGGGCAAAGAACAAAAAAAATATTCGCGCAAGGCAAAATGAAAGGAAATAAAATTCATGCACGAAAATTAACCCTAAAAGATATTCATGCCACGGCCTAAAAACAATTCACACAAGGAATTTGATAACGAAAAAAAAAAACTTGTGGCTCAAAAATTCCCCACCCCCCACAATAACTTTTCTAATGGTCCGCCCCTAAATGAACCGATGAATCTATCCTGGACAAGGATTCATCACAGGCATCCCAAGCTCACGTTATGAGTGCGTTATGCAAATTTAACTTTCTTACAAGAGAGTCGGTGTCGCGTTTTAGAAATGAGGATGAGGAGGAGGGAAAATAATAAAATTGTGGAGGAGAGAATAAAAACATTGAGGAGAGAAAATAATAAAATTGTGGAGGAGGGAATAAAAAATGGAGGAGGGTAACGCAGAGTAAAAAAAAATAGCTTGCTTTCTTTGTCTATTTTAATAGATTACTCCTAAATCAATGAGTATTTTTTTTTATTATTTTAGGGTCATAAAGTGGATTTCTTGTGTCTTAAGAAACGTGTCTGATTTTATCGCGAGCATTTAATAGTCGCGTATTTCAATTGATCCTTCTGAAGTTTTATATTGTTTTGTGTTTTTATAATAATATGTCAAGACTGTCCCTTGGGTATAGCTGTAGAGGCAATTTGTATGCAAATGTCGGGTTGTTAACTCGCATAATCATGAACTGACTAACGGTCCGTGAAAATGACAAGACTTCAATAGTTTTTCATTTCCTCGAGATAGAACGGAGACAACGGTTTTGTAATAGTCAGACAAAATTGAAGTAAAGAGTTTTCAGCTCTACTTTGTGTATGAGCGTGTGTGTTTTGTTTATATACCCGATTTATAGCGCTGAATAAGATATAGTAAGCCTTTTCTCGCGTTGCTAGGTGACGGCTTCTCTTATTCGTAGTTTTTTCAATAGACGATCCGAAAACTGGGCTCAAGTTACTAAACGGGCAAGCGTATTGTGCCTAGAGTAGTAGAGAGACGCATATTAGTAAACCTATACCGAATTAGTGTGCAGGAAGAGCACTCACTTAGTATGGAGGAAGAGCCTCATTAGTGTGGAGGAATACCGTCATTAGTACGGAGGAAGACAGTTATGCATATTAATAAAAAAGAAGACAGGGGAAGACACCAACGGGGCTTAATTCGTAACATACTAGACCACTAAAACCATGTACCCTGAACTTCCGCTGGGCCTATACAATTCGTAAGGGGTTTGTTTAAGGAGGACTTATATCCCGAGGGCGGGGGTGGGGCTTATAACCGAACTGAAACAAGGCCTATTATGGGAAATGTGAAAATAATGAGTGAAAAGGCTCGACACTGGACCTACAGATGTTAAGTTGATCGTGCTAACCTCTCGCTCACCGCACCTCTACACGCTTGTATCATGTTAGAAAGCTAAAGAATGATGAATTTATCTTTCCCATTTTGTTTCTCCCTCTTCAGTTACAAAATCAATGCAATCACCAACAGAATGGGAAAGTATATCTGACACGTCCATCGAGATTAGTAGTTCACGCCAATCAATGTCATTATCACCATCGTCAACACCACATTTGTCATCATCGACATCATTGTCATTTTTAATCACATCAACAACAACTTCGCTATCGGCATCGTCAGCTACGCATTCACAATCGTTTCATTTATTATCATTAGTTGTCATGCCTAAACTGGCATCATCGACATCTTCGTCACTATCATTACGATCAATATCATCAGCTTCAATGTTGTCCTCATCCTCATCCTCGACACCAACACCATCGCCCACTTCACAGTCAAGGACTTCATTACCACAGATGCCTCCATCATCATCATCATCATCATCATCATCATCGCTCTCATCTGCATCATTACCATCATCAGTGTCGGTCCTATTAACAATGACATTATCATCACGATCGCCATCATTAACACTACAGATAGAACGATCACCACCAGGGCAAGCAACAACACCGCCAACGCCCTCATCACTACCACTGCCATCGTCTCCATCGTCATCACAGTCGCCTGCTCTATCGCAATCATCGTCACAATCGGCATCGTCATTACCACCTCCATCACAGTCATTATCGTCAGCGCCATCTCTATCACAGTCGCCTTCACAATCGGTATCATCATCATCTTCTCCACCTCAATCACAGTCATCATCGCTATCGTCATCGCTATCCTCATCATCGTCCCCACCTCCATCACAGTCATCATCGTCATCGCCAACTCCATCAAAATCGCCGATACAATCGGTATCATCATCATCATCGTCATCACCAGCTTCATCACAATCGCCTTCACAAATGATATCATCATCATCATCGTCCCCACCACCATTACTCTCATCATCGGATACACCAGCTCCATCACAATCGGTATCATCATCATCATCATCATCATCATCATCATCATCACCATCGTCCCTTTCTCCGTTACAATTATCATCACTACCAGCTCCATCAAAATCAGCAACGCAATCCGTATCATCATCATCATCGTCCCAACCTTTATCACAGTCATCACCAGCTCCATCGCTATCAGCATCATTATTTCTACCGCCAATGTCATCACAATCATCGTCTTTTTCGCCATCACAGTTGATATCGTCATCGTCAACAGCATCGCTATCACCATCGTCATCATTACCATCACCATGGCAATCGTCATCACAATCAACGTTGTCATCGGCAGCTCCATCACAATCACCAGTGACATTCCGATTGATTCAAGGCTCCGTAACCATTGAGTACAAGTGGACCCCTACCTATTCCGATATCAACTCAGAGGAGTACAAAACGCTTCATCGTCAACTCACTGAACATTTAACCAAAGTGCTCAAGAAAGCATACGACGAACTTTTTACAAAGGTGGAAATAAGTAACTTACGGAAAGGAAGCCTCATTTTCGATTGCAGAATTTACTTCAAAATCACATGGAGCGTAAGCAGAACCGACGGATTGAAAGATGTCATTAGGACAGCGGACGGTGGTGATAAGAGGTTCAGCCAAAACTACTAGTGTAAGCATCACGAGTGTATTTCCTACTGAGTGCCCTGAGGAACAAAAAGATAGTTCAGGATTAGCACGATGGATCATTGTTCTCATCGTGTGTGGTCCCGTAATAGTCAACCTACTGATTCTTGTGGGAATTCAAAAGGTAAGTTCCTCTCTGTTCAGAGCTCGTGCCTTCGAAGGTTATTCTTTACACCAATCTTGTAATTCGATGGTAATGCTTAACGTATTGGTAGCACATAAGGCTACCCGGCAAAAATCGAGGTATCGTATTGTTCTTATCGTTACATAGGGGGAAGGGTGGTGTTGGAATCTCAGGTGTAATTTATGTTTCAGATCATTTCATAACTGATAAAATGGAAAATTGTATTCAAATCTCCCTTATCATATAAGCTTAAACTTTAACTCCAATTCGTCATGATCACCATAATCAATCATTTACCGTGCTTAATTATGGACAAGTGTTACAACCTGATTTTCACGGCGAGAGGACGTCGAGGGAAACCATCAGGCTGAAAAAAGAGGTCACGTGAACAGACAGTAATCTTCATATTTCGGAACTCGGAACATTTTCTCACGATGTCTGTCTTCCTCTCTGGCGCACGCTCCGTCGAGTGTTCTTACCACAAATGATCTCACCGTAACATGCAATCTTGTACTCTCTTGTTTCGGCAGATACAAAACAGCAGACTCAAAAACAGCGCGTTTCAAGGGAGGAGCATTTATAAGTTCGGTGACGAGAAAAGACTATTTGTGCAGACGAATGCCTACAACCCTTCTAGCTCCTCATTTGAAATGTACCAGTTGTCTCGCTCCGAACAAATTTACACCCCCAAGACGGACTCGGCACGCCCTCATGGTAAAGAACTCAAGGTGAGAGTTACTAGTGCAATAGTTTGTCAATGCGTTTCGTTTTCATGGTATGTTACCATTCCTCAATTAAATACCGGGACTATTTTGGCCTTTTATCGACTGGCAAAATGGGAAATAAATCTTTAGTGGAAAATAGAAGAGTGAGGATTGGTGGAGGGTGGTGGGTATGAAGGAAGCGGGGATCAGGGAGTCTCAACCAACAGCCTTCTTTACCTTGCATTCCTGGCCTCCTTTCTTTAGCCCCTTTTTGCCCCCCCGTACCCCTTCCAACCCCATCCTTCACCCACAAAAGTATCTCTTTCGCTTTGATTTTCGAGCTTAGAAGAATATAGTCAATTATTTATTGGCAAAAAGTTTACCCTCCAGGTTTCAAACACCAATGTCTTAATCTAGTTTAGCGGCCTTTCCTTTGTTGCCACCTAAAAAGGCACTTGCAAATTGGTCATTACTAAATAAAAATATATAAAACTCGTATCCAGGACTGGACTTGGATTACAGGGCTGAGGGGTAAAGGAGGTGGCAGTAATTACTGACCCTTTAGGTGTTACTACGATTATACTTTAAAGGTTACAAAAAAATTACAAAGAAATACTCCTGACAAGTCCCTACTCGTCCCTCGCAGCCTCTCCCTAGTGGCGCGCTGGGTGTGATGGGAAAGAGCAAAGCGAGGGAGAGAGTTCTTCCCTTTTCCATTCCTATCAATCTCTGCTCCTGGCGTGCGCGTTACGCAAAACCGACCGGTGACGAGTCAGGAAATACTTCACAGGAAAATCCTACAACCGTCAATGATTTCATTCGATAACCGTACAATTTATAGATGATCATGAAGAATGAAAACATCATAGCTTATTGTTTACCCTCAATTTTTTTTGTCTTTATTCAGATATTTAGTCCAGAACAGGAGAACTTAGCAACAGGCTTCTCGAATAGGAATTTCCTTGCTGATGGAGAAATTGAGATCCAAGAAAAAGACAGTAAGCCAAGGGACGATGGCGACGGAGAGGAAGAAGTGGATCATGATCAGGGAACTCAGTGATGAGCACGTAGCTCAGTTATACGGAGCATATAATTGTGACCTTCAAAATAATAAACATGCAAACGCTTGAATTATCAGCTGTAGTAACCAACGCATAACTTTGCTTGTAAGATAATACACACGTACTTATCGGTATGAATAACTTATAAACACAACGAAGGCGCCAAGAAAAATCATGTTAGACTAAATAAGCTGTCACATTAATGTAACGTATAATTGGGATTTTGCATTGAATTTGTAAAATAATATGCATGTTATTGCTTGCATGATATCCGTTGAGAACCATAATGCCGTATTACACCAAGGATAGATTATCAAAAACGTAAAACTAAGTGAACAACAACAACAACCACAACGGCACTGAAACATTTGCACAGTCGAAACGTTAACTGACGCAGTTCATTACCAAAATGATCCGGAAACTCAATATGTAGAAACAACGCCACAGGGGAAAGAAAATCTGCGCGTGTGCGTTCAGTGCAAGTCTTATTATGCTACATACATATACACTCATTATACGGACATGCGTAAAATAGATTACATGCTAATGTACATTATAGTATTAAAGCACCTACAAAATAAAAATTAACAGAGAAATATAAACATTTCAATTCTATTTTAATTCTAAGTTGAAAATCAGTCTCTCAATGGCCCGGACATCGTTATTTAAACTTTCTCGATAAATGAGTTGCTGTTATTATTGAATTTGGGGTTACTTACTCTGCATGATTTTCTCGCCTTGACAGAGTCGACCCAGCTGGGCGAGCCAACGTGTCAATACAGCTATTTCGAGAAAGGTTAACAGAAAAATGTGCTCGCGACAATCCCGAACGGTAATTTGGGATATGATCAATACACTGTTCCTGACCCTGTAGCTGTCGAATCTTCCATTGTTGCTTTCCTTTAGCATTAGCAAACATACGTCTATAGCCTCTCGTGCCATTCTTCCAAATTTTTTTTGAAGAACAGTGAACTCAAAACCACCCACAATATGCCTTTCGGGATAGTCGCGTGTCCTTTTTCCGACAACCTTTCTCGAAATTGCTGTGTGGAGAAAAGTTGACCCGGCTAGGAGGGCGACCCTACCACCCTAAAAGAGTGATCCGGCAAGGCGGGCCATCCTTTTAGCCAAGCCAAGTTTCTATTTCTACACCATGTTTTGTAATGAAATGTATAAAAAGTTGGCTCGCCCAAGGTAGCTCAGATAAGCGGGCGATCCTTTTTTATCGAGACATGTTTTCCCCTTAATAACGAGGCCTTAACATGTTTGATACAACCATCGTATTATATTTCTAGGAAGTTTTGACGCCACGATCCAGACGATCTCAGAAAACGGGGAACTCAACTGGAATTAGCAGGAAAATGTTACGGTTGGCGTTTGCTGCTTTTTCCATTAGAGCTCCGTTTTTAGGCCTTCTTTCTCAGTCAAATATATTCATTTGAGCTACATACTTTTTCTTTTAAAAATTAATCCATTTACATTCAGCACCCTTAAACTCCCACGGTTTACCCTATAGTTGCAGGAAGCATACAGTGTATAAGCCTCCGGGGGGGGGGGGTACTCGATATATCCCTGGGTGGGGAGGTGCGGCGCGGCCCCACATACCCTGACCCTGTTTAAGACAAACATCGCTGATTTTCCTACCCTGTTTAAGACATTTATCCTGTTTAAGACAAGAATTGATAAATCGATACCCTGATTAAGACAAAAAATGATAAATTCGATACCCCGTTTAAGACAAAAATCCCGAAAACATACCCTGGCTCAGCCGCACGTCCCCATTAAGCCCTTATAAGGAAGTACCCCCCCCCGGGATAAGCTCCCGGCTTCTATTCAGGCTTCCTTGTCATTACCACTTTAAAAATTTAATTTTGTAAATAATTTAGTTAGAATAGTGTATATTATCTTTAATGTATTATAAATTTCTTGTATATTGTCGTATTTATATGTGGTTAAGGTGGCTCGATACAGTTTTTCAAGGTCAATACCTCCCAAGTTTGAGCGTAAACTACGTCGCCATAAACAAGGATTTGGAAAAATTAACACCACAGTTGTATTAAATAAAGATGAAAATTTGTTGTGATCAGGGTTACAATGACATCGGAGTTGTCATAGCAACGAAATGACGCCATTACCTATTTTACTTGCAGCAGTATTTCTCGGCACTGGGAACTGTTCTTCCACAATCGTTTACTGGAGCTTTTACCTACGATAGCTGCCTCAATGTTCGTGAAGTTTAAGCGAAATCTGTAAGAGCGTTATCGAGATATTTTGGGATGAAGTTTTTCTGGTTAGAAATACGGTAAAAAATTGACAATCTTGATGTTCGACTGTTATCTGTGCTAAACGAAGCGCTTTTGACCTGCAATTTCACCTCATAGTAGTTTCAATCCTTTTAAAAACGCGTGTGAAAGATCATGGAGATACCTCCAGCCGATTGCTAGAAAGAAGGATTTGATTAGTACGTATCGGGGCGTTCTTGTTAGCCGTAATGTAAACATTTCGGTCTACTTTAACAAATTAGCGAATAATTTTTAAACCGCTCGATAAATTTTCTAAAAAATTTAAGAGTGTTGAGATAAACCGTCCTTTTATTTGACCTCTTAGTTTCAAGATTATTGATATATTGTAAGGTAGTAAAATAAGGGCAACAATTCGCTAATATTTTGTCAGAAATTTTGTCTTTGCAAGTGAGAGCCTCTTATTATTCAGGGGTATTGTCTCAAAGTTTCATTTTCACGTGAACAGCAGTAACTAACAAAGTATTTGACATATGCAAAACTGCTAGCTATTGTTATGCACGAAAATATGAAACTTGGAGACAATACCCTGAATAATGAGAGGCTCTCACTTGTAAACACAAAATTTCTGACAAAATGTTAGCGAATTCAAGCCCTTATTTTACTGCCTTACAATATATCAATAATCTTGAAACTAAGAGGTCAAATAAAAGGAGGGTTAATCTCCAGATTCTTAAATTTTCTAAAAAATTTATCGAGTGGTTTAAAAATTATTCGCTAATTTGTTAAAGTAGACAGAAATGTTTACATCACCGCTAACAAGAGCGCCTTGATACATACCAATCAAATCCTCCTTTCTACCAATCGGCTGGAGGTATCTCCATGATCTTTCACACACGTTTTTAAAAAGATTGAAACTACTATGAGGTGAAATTGCATGTCAAAAGCGCTTCGTTTAGTACAGATAACAGTCGAACATCAAGATTGTCAATTTTTTACCGTATTTCTAATCAAAAAAACTTCATCCCAAAATATCTCGATAACGCTCTTACAGATTTCGCTTAAACTTCACGAACATCGAGGCAGCTATCGTAGGTAAAAGCTCCAGTAAACGATTTTGGAAGAACAGTTCCCAGTGCCGAGAAATACTGCTGCAAGTAAAATAGGTAATGGCGTCATTTCGTTGCTATGACAACTCCGATGTCATTGCAACCCTGATCATAACCAATTTTCTTCTTTATCTAATACAACTGTGGTGTCAATTTTTCCAAATCCTTGTTTATGGCGACGCAGTTTACGCTCAAACTTGGGAGGTATTGACCTTGAAAAACTATATCGAGCCACCTTAATGGCAAAAATGAATGAATGAATGAATCTTTAAGTTTAAGGAGTGCACGAAAGCTTGCAGTCGATTTCTGAACAATCTTTAACCTACCTATTCAAGCTGTTCAGTTTGTCACCTCTGAGCTCAGTGTTATCAGTCGACGAGTGTTAACTTCTGAAACTTGGTAGATCTGTCTTAGAATTTCAACTTGTTCAAATCCAAGTGGATGTATTATTCTACAATATTTATCATTGATGCAGGAGAATAGTTCAAGCTCTTGATCTCTTGATCGCGATACTCTGATCAATACGAGGTATTTTAAACCCTTGAAAGCTGTCCTTTGATGAACCGTCGCAATTCATCGATTTAGGGGAGTTTCGTTATTCAAGTGCAAGGTACGTACTAAACCCGGTACTCATACATAACATACCGTCCTTTGATGAACCGCCCCAATTCATCGAAGGAGTGATAATCTTTCGTAGAAAGTGGGTAATACGTCAGCAAAACTGGGGAATTTCGTTATTCAAAAAGCAGGCTCTTGACCCAGTACGTACTCACATAAATTATCAACGGGGTGGTTCGTGTTATAACGATGGAAATTTTTAACCATCTCAGAACAAGTGCTGGCCCCAGTGAATCACGTGTTAATCCAACCAATTGCGTTATCCACTTGATACAGAGTATTCAGTAGATAACTAATAATAGCTCTATCTACCTTTTGAACAAGCGGGGCCGATGAAGAGTCTAGATTTCTCCTTACTATTGATAGAAGGAGAGAACGTACGGACATATTTGAAATCTAATATCACAATGACGATGATGTCTGGAATTTTTTTTTGCTACAGGCTTGTCGGTCAGGGATGCAATGCACATTTCTCAAACGTTAGCTAAGTCGATAAACGGAAAACGTTTCCTAAGTGCGTGTTTCGCAGCTTGTCTTACTTCTATTATCTCAAGCAGTAAAGCAGTTTTAATAAATTAAAGTAATAATTATTCCAAAATTCAAGGCCTAGTGAGGAAGAAACTTTGAGAAGTTAAAGTCCGTTCTGTACTAGGAAGCCAATTTTAAAAAGTCTCTGAGTATGCGATTGCAAGCGGCTGGTAAAGAGGCAGACGGAGAGTGATTAAAACGTTTGTAAATAGACACAAAGTCGACATTGAGGTATAGAGGTTCCCCGATGGATTTTTCGGGATCCGTGCGGTTTCGTTGCGTTGCGTTACGTTATTCTAAAATTTCCGAGAGTGAATCTATTTCTGTATGGGCATAAACTTGCTAATTCGTTTCTTTTGTTCAGAGTACACAAGTGTTTTTCACAAATGATAAAAATTTTTTCTTCGAGGCACAGATTACATTTTTTGCTAGCCTTGTCATATGGTTTACAATTCCTGAGTACTTTCCCCTGCACGTGAAAGGATCTGTAGGCATCTTTGAGAGTCCACTCCCGTTTGGACAGTTCCGTCTAATTTCTTCTGTTCGCGTGTCGGAAGGATGTCAAGTGATTTCTGTACTGTTCTTTGAAGTTAGTGGCTACTGAGTCCAATGTATGATTCTGTTGTTGTTCCAGTCGTTACAGTCGCTTTGTAAATCACGTTTTGTCTCAGGCAATTACCGTCAAGAAACCGGAATGCCCTCTTGAAGGTAATTGCTTGCAAAAGACTATTAAACTTCAAAGAACGGTGCAGAAATCACTTGACATCATTAAAATTGTGACTCGTTGAAATACTTCTAGGGACCACTACTGACTTACTGCCCGGCGTCAGATAAAGGCTTTTAATCGGCCTTTTAATGATTTTTCATTGTTTTAAATTGCCAAGTAGTAGAGTGAGTTGATTTTTTTGCTAAACCAAGTTCAAAAATCCAGGTAAAACTATATATATATATACTTTCCCCATATACAGCAACCTGTACATAGCACCTCTATCTGTTGTTCGATTAGTTTACAGCTTGGTGACTGTTATTCTTCTTCTCTTTGTAAAAGTAAACTGAATTACGTAGGCTAGTAAGCAATCCACAATTCGAGGTAAAACTTTCTCAGTTTGCCGGACCGCTACCAATGGCTAAGATTGATGCACTTACCTATAATAATTATTCAAATTAAAGTTTAATTACAAATAAAGTGAAAACAACGAAAGACTACCATTTCTCCGAGAAGATAAGTTTTTATTATGATTCACCAAACAATCAGTTCGCCAAATCAGCCAAATCAACGTGTTCCGGTTTTTCTGTGTGACGCGCAATACAAATTACCAAGCTCAGCCAAACTTTCAAATCGAAGCAGTCTTCTGGCCGCTTTTTTTCCGAGATATGCTGTCTTCAGTTGTCATGCGGGCCCGTAGGAACGAATTTGAAAGTGAGAGGGGACAAAATTTAGCAGTGCTGGTGGCGTACTCAACTGTTATATGAACCCAAGGCCTATTTTTGTAAAAGAGAGGGTTTCGTGCCCTAGGGCCATGGTCATGTTCCATCATTTAAGCACTGTATATGAGTCTTCTCTAGCTCTTAGCTGAGAAAGCACTTCGCTCTTGCTACTAATTCCTTCTATAATTCGACCGCGCAACCGACTTTATTTTGGATAAAACAATTGATACGATGGCAAATAACAGCAGTAGGTAACAGTTAGTCATCTGAGCAATCCCCCGAGGGGGGCTGATGATAGCCCCTTTTCCACTGATATCACGTTACCATGCGGGTATTCTTAGTTTGCAACCACGTGACAAGGCGACCATGTTGGGGGCCAGTAAAAAAGAATTGTTTTCTCGAAGAATTTACATGAAAATAGAGGTTATACTTCCCAGGGAAGAGACATGCTTTTGTTCTTGACGACCAAGATGGCCGCTGTGTGACGTCACCTGCAAACCAGAAGTATAATGGTTCACTTTTCATTATATCTAAAAACAAAAGCCTTCGTATACTCGCAAGCTTTTATTAAAATGACCTGTGTTAGGCAACAGAACAATGTTAATGTGTATTTATTGGCCATCAAATTTAACTTACATCATGTACTGGCCCTCATTATCCCACAATAAACATTGTTCGAGTTTGAAAAAGCCTTCGGAAAAGTAATATTTTTGCGCCCTGATTAGTTTTACCAAACTGAACTTATGACGTTTGTTAAACTTGATTATACTATGAACATATAGTGGCTTTTATGGTTATCAACAGCTGTTATTTATGCAGTGTATTTTCAAGATAAGTTCGCCATGCATCTCTCCAGTAAATTCGGCAGAACAGTAAAGCTCTCTGATTGTCTTCTGGCTTTAAAAAACATTAGTCAAAAGAGTTTGTCGGTGTGATGTTGCGAGCAAGTGAGCTGTTCTCTTTAAGAATATGTGCCTGCTTCGTAGTCTTCATTGCCAGAGAACTAATTAGCTAACTGACTAGTTTTAGTCATATTTTCATTTTGTTTTATGATTATTAAACTTTTTAACATAAACAAATGATTTCGTTTGTATCTTTACAATCTGCATTTAAGCAGAAAACAATCTTAAAGGTGCAATTCGGACTATGACATTTGTCTGGTTTTCTTATACATATTTTCTTATCAAGTTCGTTAGTAAATGTTCTTAGTTCTTTGTCTTTGTCTTAGTTCTTTAGTTCTTTGTCTGGTTTTCTTATACATATTTTCTTATCAAGCTCGTTAGTAAATGTTCTTAGTCTAAGTCTTAGTTCAGGTACAGACGTGTAGTTGTTGTAATGTTTCTTTCACAGCTTGTCTCACTTCTGTGATTTTCCAGCAGTACAGAAACGGGTTTAACGACGAGTTTAAAAACACTAAAGTAACTGTAAATTGCCTAGCAAGGTAAGTAGACAACGGCAACCGCCCTTGAGGTGTTAAAGCTACAGCTATACTGTACGGCAGATAACAAACAACCAATGTTACCTGCACCCACAGTGCACTGTACACTGCCTTTCTGTATCGAGCTATATTCAGTGTATTTACTTGGCTCGATTGCCCTTGAACAACATGGTTCTGACCATGAATTTGGTTATGACCGAGAGACATGAAGATTTTTGTGTAGGCACAGATTGTAGTGACTAAACAAAAAGCTATAACAATACATCCGTACAATGAATTTATAAGAGGATTCAGAAATGATGTAGATGCACCGACAACAGACACAATCCAACCACCAATAGCAATTAAACGTGTTCTTTTCAAAGTTACAACTTGTCTGTATCTGAGACCCAGTAGCAAAGCAAGAAGTCTGTCAACGCTTATTGCAGTCAGTGTCATCAACGACAGTAAACTCAAAGTAACAGCTGCGAAATATACTGTCAAATAAGCGTAATAGCAAATATCCCATCTTCTGTTGACCACAGATATCCAATATCCAACCAGTAGAGGCTCGACAATGATACCAACGCAAAGATCGGTTATCGCTAGGTTACGATACAAGAGTTTGGATGACGGATGAATTGATGTGTCCTTGCGAAGGGCAACTAGGATCAGAGTATTCCCCAAAAATGCTGTAATTGACAAAAAAGTGTTAATGACAGAGAGAAAAACGAGCTCACCATGTACCTCTCCAGTAAGTTCTACAGAGCAGTAAAGTTCTGCAAATGTTTGCGGGTTTTTACCTCCAGTAGAATTTTTCATTTCCATGACTTTTCTGCGATGCGGCTACAGTCAACTGAACTCTTTTTTAATATATCTGTCCTCCTTATATGACTGCTACATGCACCTTGCCAGCAAACAATTAAATATTTGTTCTGTATTTTCAGTTTATTAAACGATGGAATTAGACAATCTTAGTGTTGCCTTTGTGTTGCCGTGCGATTAGCCAGCAAATAGCACAATTGCCTGGCTTTTAGAGAACGAGTTAAACTGTTAGTAATAAAAAGTCTATTAACCAAGTCTTGATGGATATTTCTGTTAAGCGTATATTCAAATTGAGTAAAAAACGGTTTTCGTCAATTGCTAGAAGTTAAACTGACGCGCTCATAATGTCATCGCAGGCAGTGAGGTCTCAGTAACAATGTAAAAATGTTCAAATAATGGGTTCGAAAGTCTGGGCCATTTACGAGGTGGGAATTAAAGAAAATAAAACGTTCGTTCGAGCTTAGGAAATTAGAATATAACCTGTTTTTATCATATAAAAATCATGAAAAAAAGAGTTGAATTCGACGATTAGCTGAGAATAATCAGCAGTTTTAGTAAACATAGTGAGAACAAGAACGAGAAAAAATGTTGCTCTACGGAGGTGTTAAGTTTGTGAGCCAAACATATGATATGCGGTGCCGTAAACTGCCGCTGAAAAGCCCTGGAATTATACATCTTTCGAGGGGGATTGTAAGGGAATTGGAAAAAGCTCTTCGAAACAAGCTAGCGCAGTGCTGATTTCAATAGGTTTTGCAGTTACTGGTAAAAGCTTCAAAATATCATAATAAATCAAATTCATTTCAATGCAAGTTAGAGAGGAGCTTATATTTGCGAGTCTGTTACTGTTGGGGCTTATATTAAAGTGTTTCTGTATTTTGTAGCTTCAAATTGCTTGTGCCGTTTTTCTTCAGGTTTGACTGACGTTCACATGGATACCAGCACTAAATTGGCCACATTTTCTTTAGAAGAAGAAGTCTTAACCGAGTATATCCCCAAACATGTTAAACTTTGTGGCTATAACTTTAACATTTTGGGCGGTTTATTTGCAATTGCTTAAATTGCTATTTCATTACGTCAAGATTATATCTTCATTTAAATTGCTTTTTAAATTTGTGAAGGGCAACTAGGATCAGAGCGTTCCCTAAAAATGCTGTAATGGACAAAAAAGCGTTAATGACAGAGAGAAAAATGAGCTCGCCATGTACCTCTCCAGTAAATTCTGCAGAGCACAAGAATTCTGCAACTGTTTGCAGGTTGTCACCTCTAGTAAAATTTTGCATTTCCAAGACTTTTCTGCGGTGCGGCTACAGTCAGCTGAACTCTTTTTTAATACATCTGTCCTCCTTATATGACAATCGACAATCGACAGTCTTGGTGTTGCCTTTGTGCTGCCGTGCCATTAGGGAGCAAATTAGCACAATTGGCTGGCTTTTATAAAACGAGCTGAACATTCAGTAATAAAAAGTCGATTAACCAAGTCATGATCGATAGTTCTGTTACGCATATATTCAAACTGGGTAAAAAACGGTTTTCGTCAATTGCCAGAGGTTAAACTGACGCGCTCATAGGGTCATCGCAGACACTAAAGTCTTAGTAACAATGTACAAAAGTTCAAATAATGGGCTTTAAAGTCTGGGTCAGTTACGAGATGTGAATTAAAGAAAATAATATACGTTTGTTCGAGCTTAGGAAATTAGAATGTAACCTGTTTTTATCATATTAATAATCACGAAAAAAAAATTAGCTGAGAGCAATGCAGTTTCAGTAAACACAGTGAGAGCAAGAGCGAGAAAATTTCTTCAAAGGTGGTGTTAAGTTTGTTAGCCGAGCATATGATATACTCTGGGATTACACATCTTCGTAATCAGTTTTAGGAGGGCTTATAAATTAAACAAAGGGGCCTCGTTATATCCGAGGGAGATTGTAACGTGAATGGGAAAAGCTGTTGGAAACAAGCTAAAGCGGTGCTGATTTAAATATGTTTTGCAGTTACTGGTAAAAGTTTCAAAGTATCATACTAAATCAAATTCATTTCAATGCAAGTTAGAGTGGAGCTTATATTGGCGACCCTTTTACTAGTGGCGCTTATATTAAAGTTGGGGGCTTTTATGTGTTTCTGTATTTTGTATCTTCAAATTACTTGTGCCGTTTTTCTTTAGCTTTGACTGACGTTCACATGGATACCAGCACTAAATTGCAGAGGAAGTCTTAACCGAGTATATCCCCAAACATGTCAAACTGTTTGGGCTATAACTTTAACATTTTGGGCGGTTTATTTGCAATTGCTTAAATTGCTATTTCACATCAAAATTGTTTTTTAAATTTATCTTCCGGCGCGTCCAATTCGGATCTGTTATATGAAAGGTAAAATATTTAAAATCAAAAACGCTATGGTGACGTTCATTTCGATTGAGTATAGTGAACCCAAAATATTAACATGGAACTTGCACCATCATTCACCATCACATTTAGCTGTTCTCTTTTGTCTTAGAGAAAAATTAGCTCGCCATGTACCTCTCCTCGACTCTCCAGTGAATTTTGCAGAACAATTCGTACAGTTCTCTAATTGTTTGGTAGTTTGTCATTACCATGACTTTTCTCCGAAGCAACTACGTTCAAGCGAACCTTTTTTTAGTATATCTGTTTTCCTTATGTGATAGCTTCATAATGTCACAAACCAATTAGATATGCGGTGGGCTGTATTTTCATTTTATTAAACGACAGAGTTATTGGCAATCTTGTTGCTGCCGTGCAATTGGCAAAACAAACAGCACAATTGTCTGGTTTTTAGAAAACGAGCTAAACTGTCATGATCAGTGATACAAAGTTTATTAACCGATTCTTGATCGATACATCTGTAGAACAAAGATTCAAATTGATTAAAAAAGGCCAAGTTTAATCAATTGCCAGAGGTTTAACTGACGCGCTCATTAAGTTATTAATGTACTACTAATCGTCTCATCGCAACCAGGAAGTCTTAACAATTATACACATGTTCAAAAACTGTGCTAAATTATGTCTGGATCAGTTTCTACCATACTTACGAGATGAGAATTAAAGAGAAAAATGCTTTACGTTCGTTTTTGCTGCTACTATCTCTCTTTTTAAATCCAGATTAAAAACATTTCTTCTCAGTTGATTAACCATTTGTAAATAATACTTGTTTTTTGCTGCATTTTGTCTGTTTTGTCCGTTTTGTTTTGCTTGCTTTTTATCCTAATTATATATTTCAGCGTGACTTTGCAGTTTATCTATTCATTATGTTTAGTCTCAGTTTAGGGAGCCAGCTCATATAATAAGCCCCAACAAGGTTTCCATTTGAGCTTCAACGCCACAAAATTTTTTTTAAATTTTTTTACTTGCAATTTACGTCTCTTTAATCTTTAAATAGCATATTTGTAATATATTGAATGTCTGTATGCATATGTAATTTTTTTTTCTGGCAAAAAAAATACATTGAAACTAAACTGAAACTGAAACAGTTTCAGAGCATGCTAAACCTTCTTTTTAAAGCGATGGCTTGTGCAAAGCGCAACTTATAAAAACCAGTTCATACTCATGCGAATGAATTCTTATTTTCAAATGAAAGAAAGAGCACCAGGACTTACACCTAATTGCAATAACATTGTTACGGAAAAAAATGCTAAAAGGAAGACAGGAAGAAGGCAAGTAGTAATTAATTAGACTTACTTGGGGTGCGTTCCTTTGGGATGATCCCAGGGGGATGATCCGGAACAGGATCAGTGATCCGAGATCACTCGGATAATGGTAGATTAAGGGACGGACCATTAGAAAACTTATGGGGGGTGGGGTGGGGCGGGCAAAGTACAAAAAAATATTCGCGCAAAGGAAAATTAAATGAAAAAAATTCATGCACGCCAATTAACCCTAAAAGATATTCATGCTACGGCCTAAAAAAAATTCATACAAGGAATTTGAAAAAAAATTCCTGCGGCTCGAATCCTGGACAAGGATTCCTGCCTGTGATGAATCCATCCTGGACAAGGATTCATCACAGGCATCCCAAGCTCAAGTTATGAGTGTGTTATGTAAATTTACTTTCTTACAAGAGAGTCGGTGTCGCGTCACAAGAGACCGTTGAGACTTTGTACGAGAAATAAAATACTGAGGTCTGCGAAGGCTAAATATCATTGTTTTTGCTTTTTGCAGGAGCCCATCAAATGGAGCCTCCATCTCCCATACAAGCCCTTGGAGTCAACCCTTTCCCGAGTAGATTTATAATTAGAACGGTTCCCAGGGGAGACTTCGCGCGCCGACGGTGGGAAGAGCCAATCACAACGACTAAATGACACAGCTATTGTACTTCATGAAACAGCAGGAAATCCGGTGCTGACAGGCCAAACAAAATCATAAGCTAGTGAAACGTGACTTTAGCGTTTTCATCTCTCAGAGATTTTCTTTCTTTTCTTTCTAGCGGATAGATTATACAGCGGAGAGTTTTAAACTCTGACTATGTTAATCTTTATTTTGGTTGCTTGTCTCAAATTAAGAGGCCATGAAGCTGGTCTGTTACATGCGTAATGATTAACTACTACCTGCAGTCTGTAGTTCTGACAGGATTCGTTTTCTTTAGCCAATCTTTTTTAGCGTTAAGGTTCTTATTTCGGCTAAATGACTCAATATTAATGAAATTTTTAGTTTTTCAAGTTTTTTTTTCCCGAAATGCGTTTGTCTGAATAAATACTGTGGTTGTTTTGTCCGTCAGTTAGTGTGATGATTCCCTCCTATGTTTTGTAACGCCGAGCCCAGTCATTGTTTTCTCGCAAAAAAGTGATCTACAGATGTGAATTCGAAGGAAAGAATTGGCCTACACTTCTACATTGATTGCTGAGAATCCTCCTGTTAGTCAGTCATAATTCTTTTGGCGCAAATACAATCCGTTTTGTTTTTCTTGAGATAAGAGGGTCTTTGGACTGAAGCGCGATGTCACAAATTCCACCGTTAGCAAATTACTTTTGAGTTAGCTTCACGGTCGAGCAACTGTTGTCTTCTGTTCAACTTTTCAAGTGCCAGTTTTATCAGGCAACTCTCATGGTGATACAAGTCAGTTGTAAAGGAAGACTGCAATTTTTCTGAAGCATTCCTCCTTAGTTGCTACTTAGGTCATCGCTTTTGCACGCGGTGCTAACTGGCGAAATCCACTCCACGGCGATGACAAAAATCAAATAATCCTGGCACTTTTTCGGCGCTGATCATCGAAAAGTTTCAAATCGTCCACAGAACGCTTAATCGTCGACTCTTTTCAAGGTGCATGCTTAAATGTGGGATGTATGACGGCAAAAAAAACAAAAACAAACACTCGCGAAGAACCTTTCCGTGATCCTCAGTTCGCTGCCTTTGTCCCATCGTTTCTTGCTCAGTCTCAGTCGGGTAATTCATTAACTTTTATTTCATCCCAGATCCCAGCGGCTGTAAAACTGTAAAAATGGACGTATAGTAAAAAAGGAAAACGGTCGAAGGACGGGCTTCTGAGTTCGACTTCATCCAACTTCATTTTTTTCACGGTGACATACGAGACTCACGGAAATATGACACTTTTCGCGGGAAACAAGCCGTTCTATTTATAAATCTACTCGGGAAAGGGTTGACTCAAGAAATCAATGGAAATGGAGGCTCCATTTGATCATGATGGGCTCCTGCTTTTTGCTATAAAATAAATAGCCTGATTTAGCAACAGAGCGGGAACGTCAGTTGACGACGGCGCGCACAAATCAAACATCTCGCTTGACCAATGGCAGAGCAGCAAAAGGAACACCGGAAGTCGAGTTTAGTCCTTTCCGCGCGCTTTCCCGTCGTCAAATGACGTTCCAGTTTTGTTGCTAAATCAGCCTAATAAAGGAGACTTAACTTTGATGTCTTCCTGTGTTTTTTTGGTGTGAATTCATCTACTTAGTCGGTTTTTTTGGCTGTTTTTGTGTGACCCCTGTCACTCTCTTCATAGTACTGAAGAGGGTGACAGGGGTCACACTATATAGGGTGCACTCACTTGCAAAGTACTGAAACCTACGAAAATGAAAGGATTTCAATAAAAAACAGCTTACCTTACATAAAATGTGTGTTACATCTCTCCTGTGTGGTCCATGGGCCAATTTATGGGCGTTTTATGGGTTGTACTGTAAACGGTTTACAAATATATAGAGAAATCCACTTACAGTGGAAC
>OZ037780.1:15819360-15824360 GCA_964035525.1 Porites cylindrica | reverse complement strand
ACGCTGAACAACCGTCCGCTGAGCTATGTTGAGGACGACCTTCAACTTCCAGTACTAACACCAAATTCATTGCTTTTCGGACAACCCAATCCACTGCCTGAGCTGGAGGGTCATCATTTAGAAACCCCAGACTTGCGAAAACGTGCCAGGTACCTCAAACGCTGCAAGGATGTGATTTGGAAGCGTTGGACCGATGAGTACTTAAAGGGACTTTGTGAGCGACATCTCCTTAAACACTCAGGTGCACCTACTACCATAGCTGTCGGTGACGTGATGCTGATCAAAGAAGAGGAGAGGAACCGAGGAAAATGGAAGATGGGGATTGTTTACGAACTCATAGTTGGCCGTGCTCCTGGCCGTGATGGAGTTGTAAGGGCGGCAAAGCTGCGAGCCGGGAACTCGTACCTGGCGCGAGCTTTACAACAGCTGTACCCCCTCGAGTTGGCATGTGATCGGGATACAGGGAGATCCAAGAGCCAGCTGAACCCTGACGCCGAAGCATTTACCCCAAAACAGACAAGGCGTGCTGCGCAAGAAGCCAGAGACCGCATTGCAGCTGTGGCTGCCGATGCTCAAGAAGACTTTGAACGATCACCTTGTTAATCTGAGAACTTGCCACTAGGGCTGTTATCAATTAAGTGAACGTTTTTAGTCAGAACTTTTATACAATCATTGTAGTTTCGTTGTTTTTTTAGAGAATAACTTCATTTATCGACGAACATTTGCTCTCTTCGAGACAAATGGGGGGAGAATGCTAGAAATATTACGAGTGTGGCAATTTTAGTGCTTGACAATTTTATCATATCGATCATTTAGCTATTTTGGAGATAATCAAGTACCAAAGACGTCAATCAAAATGATTGGTAACTTTAGATTTTTCAACAGTATATGTATTCAATATATAGATTCTTCGCTTCACTTGAGACTAGAGCAGCTTTCGGGACGGTTACGGGTGTGACTTTTTTACTGTGACTTTTAATTAAACAATCTGAAGTGAGTGAATAGTGTTGTGGTACTACATTTCCAACAATTGAATTTGGGGTTACTTAGACCCCGTTTTACGGTATGTGAAGGAGAGGTTCACAGTCCTAGTCCAGTCAACTTCAGCTAGCGTTTATATGAGGATAAAGTTTTCACGCATGCTCTGCATGATTTTCTCGCCTTGACAGAGTCGACCCAGCTGGGCGAGCCAACTTGTCAATACAGCTATTTCGAGAAAGGTTAACAGAAAAATGTGCTCGCGACAATCCCGAATGGTAATTTGGGATATGATAAATACGCTGTTCTTGACCCTGTAGCTGTCGAATCTTCCATTGTTGCTTTCCTTTAGCATTAGAAAACATACGTCTATAGCCTCTCGTGCCATTCTTCCAAATTGTTTTGAACAACAGTGAACTCAAAACCACCCACAATATACCTTTCGGGATCGTCGCGTGTACTTTTTCCGACAACCTTTCTCAAAATTGCTGTATGGAGAAAAGTTGACCCGGCTAGGAGGGTGACCCTACCACTCTAAAAGAGTGATCCGGCAAGGCTGGTCATCCTTTTAGCCAAGCCAAGTTTATGTTTCTCATGTTAACGGTACACCACGTTTTGTAATGAAATGTATAAAAAGTTGGCTCGCCCAAGGTAGCTCCGATAAGCGGGTGATCCTTTTTTACCGAGACATGTTTTCCCCTTAATAAGGAGGCTTTAACATGTTGGATACAACCATCGTATTTCTAGAAAGTTTTGACGCCACGATCCAGACGATCTCAGAAAACGGGGAACTCAACTGGAATTAGCACGAAAATGTTACGGTTGGCGTTTGCTGCTTTTTCCATTAGAGCTCCGTTTTTAGGCCTTTTTTCTCAGTAAAATATATTCATTTGAGCTACATACCTTTTCTTTTAAAAATTAGTCCATTTTTCATTCAGCACCCTTAAACTCCCATGGTTTACCCTATAGTTGCAGGAAGCATATGGTGTATAAGCTCCCGGCTTCTATTTAGGCTTCCTTGCCATTACCACTTTAAAAATTTAATTTTGTAAATAATTTCGTTAGAATAGTGTATATTATCTTCAATGTATTATAAATTTCTTGTATATTGTTGTATTT
The DNA here is from genome assembly GCA_964035525.1 of Porites cylindrica. Taxonomy (NCBI): domain Eukaryota; kingdom Metazoa; phylum Cnidaria; class Anthozoa; order Scleractinia; family Poritidae; genus Porites; species Porites cylindrica. The sequence goes on along the minus strand of OZ037780.1, from coordinate 15,822,263 downwards.
ATATGTGGTTAATGGCAAAAATGAATGAATGAATGAATCTTTAAGTTTAAGGAGTGCACGAAAGCTTACAGTCGATTTCTAAACAATCTTTAACCTACCTATTCAAACTGTTCAGTTTGTCACCTCTGAGCTCAGTGTTGTCAGTCGACGAGCGTAAACTTGTGAAACTTGGTGGATCTGTCTTAGAATTTCAACTCGGTTTAAATCCAGGTGGATGTATTCTTCTACAATATTTATCATTGATGCAGGAGAATAGTTAAAGCTCTTGATCTCTTGATCGCGATACTCTGATCAATACGAGTTATTTTAAACCCTTGAAAGCTGTCCTTTGATGAACCGCCCCAATTCATCGAAGGAGTGATAATCTTTGGTAGAAAGTGGATAATACGTCAGCAAAACTGGGGAATTTCGTTATTCAAAAAGCAGGCTCTTGTCCCAGTACGTACTCACATAAATTATCAACGGGGTGGTTCGTGTTATAACGAGGGAAATTTTTAATCATCTTAGAACAAGTGCTTTTGTAGACTGGCCGCAGTCGTTGACAAGTTTAGTGGGGAGAGCTATCCATTATCTCTCGCCAGTGAATCACGTGTTAATCCAAGCAATTGCGTTATCCACTTGATATAGAGTATTCAGTGGATAACTAATAATAGCTCTATCTACCTTTTGAACAACCGGGGCCGATGAAGAGTCTAGATTTCTCCTTTCTGCTGATAGAAGGAGAGAACGTAGGGACATATTTGAAATCTAATATCACAATGACGACGATGTCTGGAATTTTTTTTGCTACAGGCTTGTCGGTCAGGGATGCAATGCACATTTCTGAAACGTTAGCTAAGTCGATAAACAGAAGACGTTGCCTAAGTGCGTGTTTCGCAGCTTGTCTTACTTCTATTATCTTCAGCAGAAAAGCAGTTTTAATAAATTAAAGTAATAATTATTCCAAAATTCAAGGCCTAGTGAGGAAGGAACTTTGAGAAATTAAAGTCCGTTCTGTACTAGGAAGCCAATTTTAAAAGTCTCTGAATATGCAATTGCGAGCAGCTGGTAAAGAGGCAGACGGAGAGTGATTAAAACGTTTGTAAATAGACACAAAATCGACACGGAGGTATAGAGGTTCCCCAATGGGTTTTTCGGGATCCGTGCGGTTTCGTTGCGTTGCGTTACGTTATTCTAAAATTTCTGAGAGTGAATCTATTTCTGTATGGGCATGAACTTGCTAATTCGTTTCTTTTGTTCAGAGTACATAAGTGTTTTTCACAAATGATAAAAAATTTTTTCTTCGAGGCGCAGATTACATTTTTTGCTAGCCTTGTCATATGGTTTACAATTCCTGAGTACTTTCCCCTGCACGTGAAAGTATCGATCTGTAGGCATCTTTGAGAGTCTACACCCGTTTGAACAGTTCCGTCTCGTTTCTTCTGTTTGCGTGTCGGAAGGATGTCAAGTGATTTCTGTACTGTTCTTTGAAGTTAGTGACTACTGAGTCCAATGTATGATTCTGTTGTTGTTCCAGCCGTTACAGTCGCTTGGTAAATCAAGTTTTGTCTGAGGCAATTACCGTCAAGAAACCGAAATGCCCTCTTGAAGTTAATTGCCTGCAACCGACTATTAAACTTCAAAGAACGGTGCAGAAATCACTTGACATCATTAAAATTGTGACTCGTTGAAATACTTCTAGGGACCACTACTGACTTACTGCCTGGCGTCAGATAAAGGCTTTTAATCGGCCTTTTAATGATTTTTCATTGTTTTAAATTGCAAAGTAGTAGAATGAGTTGATTTTTTTGCTAAACCAAGTTCAAAAATCCAGGTAAAACTATATATATATATCGTATATATTATATATATACAGTGTATATATACTTTCCCCCAAAACAGCAACTTGTACATAGCACCTCTATCTGTTGTTCGATTAGTTTACAGCTTGTTGACTGTTGTTCTTCTTCTTCTCTTTGTTAAAGTAAACTGAATTACGTAGGGTGGTAAAGCAATCCATAATTCGAGGTAAAACTTTCTCAGTTTGCCGGAACCGCTACCGATGGCTAAGATTGATGCACTTACCTATAATAATTATTCAAATTAAAGTTTAATTACAAATAAAGTGAAAACAACGAAAGACTACCATTTCTCCGAGAAGATAAGTTTTTATTATGATTCACCAAACAATCAATTGGCCAAATCAACGTGTTCCTGTTTTTCTGTGTGACGCGCAATTCAAATTACCAAGCTCAGCCAAACTTTCAAATCGAAGCAGTTTTCTGGCCGCTTTTTTTCCGAGATATGCTGTCTTCAGTTGTCATGCGGGCCCGTAAGAACGAATTTGAAAGTGAGAGGGGACACAAGTTAGCAGTGCTGGTGGCGTACTCAACTGTTATATGAACCCAAGGCCCATTTTTGTAAAAGAAGGGGTTTCGTGCCCTAGGGCCATATGGTGATGTTCCATCCTTTAAGCACTGTATATGAGTCTTCTTTAGCTCTTAGCTGAGAAAGTACTTCGCTTTTGCTACTAATTCCTGCTATAATGCGACCGCACAGCAGACTTTATTTTGGATAAAACAATTGATACGATGGCAAATAACAGCAGTAGGTAACAGTTAGTCAGCTGATCAATCCCCCGAGGGGGACTGGTGATAGCCCCTTTTCCATTGATATCACGTTACCATGCGGGTATTCTTAGTTTGCAACCACGTGACAAGGCGACCATGTTGGGGGCCAGTAAAAAAGAATTGTTTTCTCGAAGAGCTTACATGAAAATAGAGGATATACTTCCCAGGGAAGAGACATGCTTTTGTTCTTGACGACCTAGATGCCGCTATGTGACGTCACATGCAAACCAGAAGTATAATAGTTCACTTTTCATTATATCTAAAACAAAAGCCTTCGTATGCTCGCAAGCTTTT
>OZ037780.1:15691860-15811860 GCA_964035525.1 Porites cylindrica | reverse complement strand
TAGTGGCTACTGAGTCCAATGTATGATTCTGTTGCTGTCCCAGTCGTTACAGTCGCTTGGTAAATCACGTTTTGTCTGAGGCAATTACCGTCAAGAAACGGGAATGCCCTCTTGAAGGTAATTGCCTGCAAACCGACTAACTTCAAAGAACGGTGCAGAAATCACAATCATAAGCCAAATCAACGTGTTCCTGTTTTTCTGTGTGACGCGCAATACAAATTACCAAGCTCAACCAAACTTTCAAATCGAAGCAGTTTACTCGCCGCTTTTTTTCCCGAGATATATTTCATAGTGTATGCTGTCTTGTCATGCAGGCCCGTAGAAACGAATTTGAAAGTGAGAGGGGACAAAAGTTAGCAGTACTGGTGGCATACTCAACTGTTATATGAACCCAAGGCCCATGTTTGTAAAAGAGGGGGTTTCGTCCCCTAGACGGGGGGTGACAGCTCTAACAAAGGCTGTTTGGGCAGTTTGATTAGAGATTTTTTGCAGCTTCTTGTTAATTATGTAACTTGTTAATTATCTAACCTTAGTTATTTTTTCGTTTAGAGGGTATCATGTTAACACAGAAAGACTGTCAAGCTTTTTAAGTGTATAAAATCGTGTTTTTTTGTTTTTTAATCACCGATGGATCAGGCGAGCAGTGAAGGGGCGAACCACTAGGGGGGTCTGGGGGCATGCTCCCCCAGAAAATTTTGAAATCTTGGTGCTCTTAAACGCCATTTCTAGTGTTCTGAGAGGACAAATTCTGCCCAAAATGTTCTCTAAATCAATTGTCCTTTTTATGCTTATTTTTATTGGCGTGACTTCGCGTAGAAGTAGTCAATTTTATTTTATACAAGTTGTGCGGTTTTTGAAATTGCTCTGGATATCACTTTCAGCTAAGTATACTCTGTGTGGTGTCATTGTATGATCGAGTATCATAAGAATTCATTTGAAAATTTCAGAACAACTGTCGAAATCTGAAATTTTCCTATCCCGAACGCATATTGATCGGGATTCGGGATTTTCGAGCAAAATCGGAAGGACCCCGACGAGATCAGGATGATTAAAGAGTCTTCACAGACATACTACTTTTTATGGCCTCATTTGTGTTTAACAAGGTTAAATGAGTTTCGTTTTCTTCTTACATACTTCTTACGTACTTCTTTCACGTTTTCCAGAATGCATCAGTGGAATGTGCTCTTAAAACTCGTTAAGGTGCAGCGTAAAAATACCCCTGAACTAATGAATGATGGAATTGGTGTGAACTGATAGTATGCACCGGTACGGTTCTTGTGTCAATCCTCTGGGGATTGCACGTGGTCAACCGCACTTGAACTTCATGCTATTTTAGTAGGAAACGTTGCTGATTGGTCTTTTCATATCGTGGGGAGTTCAGCCGTTTTCAAGTGTCAAAATACATAGAATACAGCGCATACACTGGGTGCATATCACTGTATATATAACTTGTTTAATAACATGTAATATCAAATCTTTGCTCACTGTCCCGAAAATATCTCATATTTCCCGAAAAATTTCCCAGGTTTCCCGATTCCCGGCAAAATCTCCAGATTCCCGGAATAAATTTGTTTTTCTCCCGAAACAGCCCTTGTTAGAGCTGTCACCCCCCGTCCCTAGGGCCATGGTCATGTTCCATCCTTTAAGCACTGTATATGAGCCTGTCTTCTTTAGCTCTTAGCTGAGAAAGTACTTCGCTTTTGCCACTAATTCCTGCAATAATTCGACCTCGCAACAGACTTTATTTTGGATAAAACAATTGATACGATGAAAATAACAACAGTAGGTAATAGTTAGTCATCTGAGCAATCCCCCGAGGGGGACTGATGACAGCCCCTTCTCCTCCACTGATATCACGTTACCATGTGGGTATTCTTGGTTTGTAACCACGTGAGAAGGCAGCCATGTTGGGGGTCAGTACAATAGAATTGTTTTCTCGAAGAATTTACATGAAAATAGAGGTTACTTCCCAGAATGGAGAATGCTTTTGTTCTTGACGACCAAGATGGCCGCTGTGACGTCACCTGCAAACCAGAATTATAAGGGTTCACTTTACATTATATCTAAAAACAAAAGCCTTCGTATGCTCGGAAGCTTTTATTAAAATGACCTGTGTTAGGCAACAGAACAATGTTAATGTGTATTTATTGGCCATCAAATTTAACTTCCATCATGTACTGGCCCTCATTATCCCACAATAAACATTGCTCGATTTTGAAAAAGCATTCGGAAAAGTAATATTTTTACGCCCTGATTAGTTTTACCAAACTGAACTTATGACGTTTGTTAAACTTGATTATACTATGAACATGGTGGCTAATATGATTATCAACAGCTGTTATTTATGCGGTGTATTTTCAAGATAAGTTCGCCTTGTACCTCTCCTGTAAATTCCGCAGAACAGTAAAGCGCTCTGATTGTCTTCTGGCTTTAAAAAAACGTTGGTCAAAAGAGTTTGTTGGTGTGATGTTGCGATCAACTGAGCTGTTCTCTTTAAGAATATGTCCCTGCTTCGTAGTCTTCATTGCCAGAGAACTAATTAGCTAAGTGACTAGTTTTAGTGACATTTTCATTTTGTTTTATGATTATTAAACTTTTTAACATAAACAAATGATTTTCACGGTTTGTGTCTTTACAATCTGCACTAAAACAGAAAACAATCTTAAAAGTGCAATTCGGACTAGGACATTTGTCTCGTTTTCTTATATGTATTTTCTTATCAATTTCGTTAGTAAATGTTCTTAGTTCAGGTACAGAAGTGTAGTTGTTGTAATGTTTCTTTTACAGCTTGTCTCACTTCTGTGATCTTCCAGCAGTACAGAAACGGGTTTAACGACGAGTTTAAATACACTAAAGTAGCTGTAAATTGCAAAGCAAGGTAAGTAGATAACGGCATCCCCCTTTGAGGTGTTAAAGCTACAGGTATACCGTACGGCAGATAACAAATAACCAATGTTACCTGCACCCACAGTGCACTGTACACTACCTTTCTGTATCGAGTTTTATTCAGTGTATTTACTTGGCTCGATTGCCCTTGAACAACATGGTTCTGAACATGAATTTGGTTATGACGCAGAGACATGAAAATTTTTGTGTAGGCACAGATTGTAGTGACTAAACAAAAAACTATAACAACATATCCGTACAATGAATTTATAAGAGGATTCAGAAAGGATGTAGATGCACCGACAACAGACACAATCCAACCACCAGTAGCAATTAAACGTGTTCTTTTCAAAGTTACAACTTGTCTGTATCTGAGACCCAGTAACAAAGCAAGAAGTCTGTCCAAGCTTATTGTGGTCATTGTTATCAACGACACTGAACACAAAGTATCAGCTGCGAAAGATACTGTCAAATATGTGTAATAGCAAATATCCCATCTTTTGTTCAGCACAGATGTCCAACGAGCAACATTCAGGGGCTCGGCAATGATACCAACACAAAGATCAGTTATCGCTAGGTTACGATACAAGAGTTTTGATGACGGATGAATTGATGCGTCCTTGCGAAGGGCAACTAGGATCAGAGTATTCCCCAAAAATGCTGTAATTGTCAAAAAAGTGTTAATGACAGAGAGAAAAACGAGCTCGCCATGTACCTCTCCAGTAAATTCCTCAGAGCAGAAACGTTCTGCAACTGTTTGCAGGATTTCACCTCCAGTCAAATTTTTCATTTCCATGACTTTTCTGCGATGCGGCTACAGTCAACTGAACTCTTTTTTTTATATATCTGTCTTCCTTATATGACTGCTACATGCACCTTGTCAGCAAACAATTAAATATTTGCTCTGTATTTTCAGTTTATTAAACGATGGAATTCGACAATCTTGGTGTTGCCTTTGTGGTGCCGTACGATTAGCGAGCAAATAGCACAAATGCCTGGCTCTTAGAAAACGAGTTAAACTGTTAGTAATAAAAGTCTATTAACCAAGTCTTGATCGATAGTTCTGTTAAACATATATTCAAATTGAGTAAAAAACGGTTTTCGTCAATTGCTAGAAGTTAAACTGACGCGCTCATAATATCATCGCAGGCAGTGAGGTCTGAGTAACAATGTACAAATGTTAAAATAATGGGCTCGAAAGTCTGGGCCATTTACGAGGTGGGAATTAAAGAAAATAAAACGTTCGTTCGAGCTTAGGAAATTAGAATGTAACCTGTTTTTGTCATATAAAAGTCATAAAAAGAAATGGAATTTGACGATTAGCTGAGAGCAATCAGCAGTTTTAGTAAACATATAGTGAGAGCAAGATCGAGAAAATTTTGCTAACGGAGGTGTTAAGTTTGTGAGCCAAACATATGATATGCGGTGCCGTAAACTGCCGCTTAAAAGCCCTGGGATTATACATCTTTGTAAGGGTTTCTTAGAGGGCCTCTTGATAAATTAAACGGAGGGGCTTATACCCGAGGGGGATTATAACGGAATTGGAAAAAGCTGTTCGAACCAAGCTAACGCAGTGCTGATTTAAATATGTTTTGCAGTTACTGGTAAAAGCTTCAAAATATCATTAAGAAATCAAATTCATTTCAATGCTTGTTAGAGGGGAGCTTATATTGGCGAGCCTGTTACTGGTGGGGCTTATATTAAAGTGTTTCTGTATTTTGTAGCTTCAAATTGCTTGTGCCGTTTTTCTTCAGCTTTGACAGACGTTCACATGGATACCAGCACTAAATTGGCCACATTTTCTTTAGAAGAGGAAGTCTTAACCGAGTATATCCCCAAACATGTCAAACTTTGTGGGCTATAACTTTAACGTTTTGGGCGCTTTATTTGCAATTGCTTAAATTGCTATTTCACTACGTCAAGATTATATCTTCATTTAAATTGCTTTTTAAATTTATTTCCCCCCTTCACATCATCTCCCGGCGCGTCCAATTCGGACCTAGTATGAAAGGTGAAATATTTAAATTAAAAACGCCAGGGTGACATTCATTTCGATTGAGTATAGTGAACCCAAAATATTAACATAGAACTTGCACCATCATTCACCATCATATTTAGCTATCCTCTTTTGTCTTAGAGAAAAATTAACTCGCCATGTACCTCTCCTCGACTCTCCAGTGAATTTTGCAGAACAATACAGTTCTATAATAGCTTGGTAGTTTGTCATTACCATGACTTTTCTCCGAAGCAACTACGTTCAAGCGAACCTTTTTTTAATATATCTGTCTTCCTTATGTGATAGCTTCATCATGTTGAAAACCAATTAGATATGTGGGTTGTATTTTCATTTTATTAAACGACAGAGCTATTGGCAATCTTGTTACTGCCGTGCAATTGGCAAAACAAATAGCACAATTGTCTGGTTTTTAGAAAACGAGCTAAACTGTCATGATCAGTGAAACAAAGTTTATTAACCGAGTCTTGATCGATACATCTGTAGAACAAAGATTCAAATTGATTAAAAAAGGCTTTTTAATAATGTACTACTAATCGTCTCATCGCAGCCAGGAAGTCTTAACAGTTATACAAATGTTCAAAACATGGGCTAAATTATGTCTGGGTCAGTTTGTACCATATACTTACGAGATGAGAATTAAAGAGGAAATATGCTTTACGTTCGTTTTTACTGCTACTATTTCTCTTTTTGAATCCAGATTAAAAGCATTTCTTCTCAGTTGATTCAACCATTTGTAAATAGTACTTGTTTTTTGCTGCTTTTTGTCTGTTTTGTCCGGTTTGTTTTGCTTGCTTTTTATCCTAATTATATTTCAGTATGACTTTGCCGCTTATATTATTTATTCTTTATGTTTAGTCTTAGTTTAGGGAGGGAGCTCATATAATAAGCCCCAAGGTTTCCATTTGAGCTTCCTCGCCAGAACATTTTTTTAAAATTCTTTTACTTTCAATTTACGTCTCTTTAATCTTTAGATAACCTTTTTGGTAATATATTGAATGTCTGTATGCATATGTATTTTTTTCTGGCAAAAAAATAAATGAAACTGAACTGAAACTGAAACAGTTTCAGAGCATGCTAAACCTTCTTTTTAAAGCGATGGCTTGTGCGCAGCCCAAAATATAAAAACCAGTTCATACTCATGCGAATGAATTCTTGTTTTCAAATGAAAGAAAGAGCACCAGGACTTACACCTAATTGCAATAACATTGTTATGCAAAAAAATGCTAAAAGGAAGACAGGAAGAAGGCAAGTAGTAATTAATTAGACTTACTTGGGGTGCGTTCCTTTGGGATGATCCCAGGGGGATGATCCGGAAGAGGATCAGTGATCCGAGATCACTCGGATAATGGTAGATTAAGGGACGGACCATTAGAAAACTTATAACGGGGGTGGGGGCGGGCGAAGTACAAAAAAAAATATTCGCGCAAGGCAAAATTAAAGGGAAAAAAAATTCATGCACGAAAATTAACCCTAAGAGATATTCATGCCACGTCCCCAAAACATTTTCACTCAAGGAATTTGATAACGAAAAAAAATTCCTGTGGCTCAAAAATTCCCCCCCCCCCCCCATAACTTTTCTAATGGTCCGCCCCTAAATGAACCGATGAATCTATCCTGGACAAGGATTCATCACAGGCATCCCAAGCTCACGTTATGAGTGCGTTATGCAAATTTAACTTTCTTACAAGAGAGTCGGTGTCACGTTTTAGAAATGAGGAGGAGGAGGAGGGAAAATAATAAAATTGTGGAGGAGAGAATAAAAACATTGAGGAGAGAAAATAATGAAATTGTGGAGGAGGGAATAAAACATTGAGGAGAGAATAAAAAAATGGAGGAGGGAAACGCAGGGTAAAAAAAATAGCTTGCTTTCTTTGACTATTTTAATAGATTCCTTCTAAATCAATGAGTATTTTTTTTTTTGTTTTAGGGTCATAAAGTGGATTTCTTGTGTCTTAGGAAACGTGTCTGATTTTATCGCTAGCATTTAATAGCCGCGTATTTCAATTGATCCTTCTTAAGTTTTTTATTGTTTTGTGTTTTTATAATAATTTGTCAAGACTGTCCCTTGGGACTAGCTGTAGAGGCAATTTGTATGCAAATGTCGGGTTGTTAACTCGCATAATCATGAACTGACCAACGGTCCGTGAAAATGACAAGACTTCAATAGTTTTTCATTTCCTCGAGATAGAACGGAGACAACGGTTTTGTAATAGTCAGGCAAAATTGAAGTAACGAGTTTTCAGCTCTACTTTGTGTATGCGCGTGTGTGTTTTGTTTATATATCCGATTTATAGCGCTGAATAAGATATAGTAAGCCGTCGGTTTCTCGCGTTGCTAGGTGATCGCTTCTCTTATTCGTTTTTCAATAGACGGTCCGAAAACTGGGCTCAAGTTACTAAACGGGCAAGCCTATTGTGCCTAGAGTAGTAGAGAGAGACGCATATTAGTAAACCTATACCGAATTAGTATGCAGGAAGGCACTTAATAAGAATGGAGGAAGACAGTTATTAGTATGCAGGAATACCGTCATTAGTATGGAGGAAGACAGTTATGCATATTAATAAAAAAGAAGACAGGGGAAGACACCAACGGGGCTTAATTCGTACCATACTAGACCACTAAAACCATACACCCTGAACTTCCGCTGGGCCTATACAATTCGTAAGGGGTTTGTTTAAGGAGGACTTATATCCCGAGGGGGGGGGGGGGGGGGCTTATAACCGAACTGAAACAAGGCCTATTATGGGAAATGTGAAAATAATGAGTGAAAAGGCTCGACACTGGACCTACAGATGGTAAGTTGGTCGTGCTAACCTCTCCCTCACCACATCTCTACACGCTTATATCATGTTAGGAAGCTAAAGAATGATGAATTTATCTTTCCCATTTTGTTTCTCCCTCTTCAGTTACAAAATCAATGCAATCACCAATAGAATCGGCAAGTATATCTGACATGTCCATCGAGATTAGTAGTTCACGCCAATCAATGTCATTATCACTATCGTCAACACCACATTTGTCATCATCGACATCGTTGTCATTTTTAATCACATCGACAATCTCACTATCGGCATCGTCAGCTACGCATTCACAATCGTTTCATTTATTATCATTACTTGTAACACCTGAACTGGCATCATCGGCATCTTTGTCATTATCATCACGATCAATATCATCAGCTTCAATGTTGTCCTCATCGTCATCCTCGACACCAAGACCATCGCCCACTACACAGTCAACGAGTTCATTACCAAAGATGCCTCCATCATCATCATCATCATCGCTCTCATCTGCATCATTACCATCATCAGAGTCAGTCCTATTAACAATGACATTATCGTCACCATCGCCATCATCAACACTACAAATAGAACGATCACCATCAGGGTTATCACAGGCAAAAACACCGCCAACGCCCTCAACGCTATCATCGTCTCCGTCGTCATCACAGTCGCCTGCTCTATCGCAATCATCGTCACAATCGGCATCGTCATCACCACCTCCATCACAATCGGTATCGTCAGCGCCATCTCTATCACAGTCGCCTTCACAATCGGTATCGTCATCACCAGCTCCATCACAATCGCCAACACAATCGGTATCATCATCATCTTCTCCACCTCAATTACAGTCATCATCGCTATCGTCATCGCTATCCTCATCATCCTCCCCACCTCCATCACAGTCATCATCGTCATCGCCAACTCCATCAAAATGGCCGATACAATCGGTATCATCATCATCATCGTCATCACCAGCTTCATCACAATCGCCTTCACAAACGGTATCATCATCATCATCGTCCCCACCACCATTACAGTCATCGTCGGATACACCAGCTCCATAACAATCGGTATCATCATCATGATCATCATCATCACCATCGTCCCTTTCTCCGTTACAGTTCTCATCACTACCAGCTCCATCAAAATGGACAACGCACTCCGTATCATTATCATCAGTGTCATCATCATCGTCCCAACCTCTATCACAGTCATCACCAGCTCCATCGCCGTCAGCATCATTATTTCTGCCGCCAGCGTCACCACAATCATCGTCATTTTCGCCATCACAGTTGATATCGTCAGCGTTAACAGCATCGCTATCACCATCGTTATCATTACCATCACCATGGCAATCGTCAGCACAATCAACGTTGTCATCGGCAGCTCCATCACAATCACCAGTGACATTCCGATTGATTCAAGGTTCCGTAACCATTGAGTACAAGTGGACCCCTACCTATTCCGATATCAACTCAGAGGAGTACAAAACGCTTCATAGAGAACTCACTGAACATTTAACCAAAGTGCTCAAGAAAGCATACACGAACTTTTTATAAAGGTGGAAATAAGTAACTTCCGTCAAGGAAGCCTCATTTTCGATTACAGAATTTACTTTAAAATCACATGGAGCGTAAGCAGAACCGACGGATTGAAAGATGTCATTAGGAGAGCGGAAGGTGGTGATAAGAAGTTCAACCACATTACTAGTGTAAGCATCACGAGTGTATTTCCCGCTGAGTGCCCTGAGGACCAAAAAGATAGTTCAGGATTAGCACGATGGATCATTGTTCTCATCGTGTGTGGTCCCGTAATAGTCATCCTACTGATTCTTGTGGGGATTCAAAAGGTAAGTTCCTCTTTGTTCAGAGCTCGTGCCTTCGAAGGTTATTCTTTACTCCAATCTTGTAATTCGATAGTAATGCTTAACGTATTGGTAGCACATAAGGCTACCCGGCAAAAATCGAGGTATCGTATCGGTTCTTATCGTTACATAGGGGGAAGGGTGGTGTTGGAATCTCAGGTGTAATTTATTTTTCAGATCATTTCATAACTGATAAAATGGAAAATTGTATTCACATCTCCCTTATCATATAAGCTTAAACTTTAACTCCAATTCGTCATGATCACCATAATCAATCATTTGCCGTGCTTAAGTATGGACAAGTGTTACAACCTGATTTTCACGGCGAGAGGACGTCGAGGGAAACCATCAGGCTGAAAAAAGAGGTCACGTGAACAGACAGTAATCTTCATATTTCGGAACTCGGAACATTTTCCCACGATGTCTGTCTTCCTCCCTGGCGCACGCTCCGTCGAGTGTTCTTACCACAAATGATCTCACCGTAACATGCAATCTTGTACTCTCTCGTTTCGGCAGGTACAAAACAACAGACTCAAAAACAGCGCGTTTCAAGGGAGGAGCATTTATAAGTTCCGTGACGAGAAAAGACTATTTGTGCAGACGAATGTCCTCAACCCTTCTAGCTCCTCATTTGAAATGTACCAGTTGTCTGGCTCCGAACAAATATGCACACCCAAGACGGCCTCGGCACGCCCTCATGGTAAAGAACTCAAGGTGAGAGTTATTAGTGCAATAGTTGGTCAATGCGTTTCGTTTACATGGTATGTTACCATTCCTCAATTAAATGCCAGGACTATTTTGGCCTTTTATCGACTGGTAAAATGGGAAATAAATCTTTACTTGAAAACAGAAGAGAGAATTGGGGAAGGGGGGTGGGTATGAAGGAGGCGGGGATCAGGGAGTCTAAACCAACAGCCTTCCTTACCTTGCATTCCTGGCCACCCCTTCCAACCCCATCCTTCACCCACAAAAGTAACTCCTTCGCTTTGATTTTCGAGCTCAGACGAATATAGTCAATTCTGATTTATTGGCAAAACGTTTACCCTCCAAGTTTCAAACACTAGTGTCTTAATCTAGTCTAGCACCTTCCCTTTGTTGCCACCTAAAAAGGCACTTGCAAATCGGTCATTACTAAATAAAGATATAAAACTCGTATACAGGACTGGACTTGGATTACAGGGCTGAGGGGTAAAGGAGGTGGCAGTAATTACTGACCCTTTAGGTGTTACTACGATTATACTTTAAAGGTTACAAAAAAATACAAAGAAATACTCCTGACACGTCCCTACCCGTCCCTCGCAGCCTCTCCCTAGTGGCGCGCTGGGTGTGATGGGAAAGAGGAAAGCGAGGGAGAGAGTTCTTCCCTTTCCCATTCCCATCAATCTTTGCTCCTGGCGTGCGCGTTACGCAAAGCCCCCGGGGGGGTACTTTAGGAATTTCTGGGTGGGGACGTGCCGCTGGGACCCTGGAACCCTTAACCTATACCAGAGCTAGTTCAGCTAAATTTTGGTACCCTATATATACTAGAGTAAACTCCCAAATCCCCCCTTTCCTAGAGTAGCTGTTTCCCTAGTCTAGATAAAATCTTCAACCAACTGATTAGTTTCCTGAAAAATAATACCCTATTCTAGACCAAAACGCTCTGATTTATATACCCTATCCTAGAGTAAACTGCTTGAAAACCACACCCTTCACAGCGGCACATACCTATATAGCCCATATACAGCAGTTCCCCCCCCCCCCCCCCCCCCCAGGGCGCAAAGCCGACCGGTGACGAGTCAGGAAATACTTCACAGGAAAATCCTACAACCATCAATGATTTCAGTCGATAAACGTACAATCTATAGATGATCATGAAGAATTAAAAGATCATAGCTGATTGTTTACCCTCATTTTTTTTCTCTTTATTCAGACATTTAGTCCAGAACAGGAGAACTTAGCAACAGGCTTCTCGAATAGGAATTTCGTTGCTGATGGAGAAATTAAGATCCAAGAAAATGACAGTAAGCCAAGGGACGATGGCGACGGAGAGGAAGAAGTGGATCATGATCAGGGAAATCAGTGATGAGCACGTAGCCCAGTTATACGGAGCATATAATTGTGACCTTCAAAATAATAAACATGCAAACGCTTGAATTATCAGCTGAAGTAACCAACGCTTAACTTTGCTTGTAAGATAATACACACGTAATTATCGGTATGAATAACCGTATAAACACAACGAAGGCGCCAAGAAAAATCATGTTAGACCACATAAGCTGTCACATTAATGTAACGTATAATTGGGATTTTGCATTAATTTGTAAAATAATATGCATGTTATTACTTGCATGATATCCGTTGAGAACCATAATGCCGGATTACACCAAGGATAGATTATCAAAAACGTGAAACCAAGTGAACAACAACAACAACCACAACGGCACTGACGACACTGAAACATTTGCCCAGTCGAAACGTTAACTGACGCAGTTCATTAGCAGAATGATCCGCAAACTCAATATCTAGAAACAACGCCACGGGGGAAAGAAAATCTGCGCGTGTACGTTCAGTGCGAGTCTTATTATGCTACATACATATACCGACTCCCTCTAGAAATTAGACACTGTCAATCATTGAACATTTTTAAAGTTTTACTAAAGACACATCTTTTTAAATTAGCTTTTTATTGGTTCTTTTATTAACTCATATTTTACTTTTATTGTTTTCCGAAAACTGTAAATTATTATTATCATTGTCATTATTTGGATTAGCCATTTATTACTTTAAGATTTTAGTGTTGTAATGCGCATTCCATCATATCTTTATCGCATGCTAGACTGCGCAATATAAGAAATAAACATTATTATTATTATTATATACACTCATCATACAGACATACGTAAAATAGATTACATGCTAATGTACATTATAGTATTAAAGCACCTACAAAATAAAAATTAACAAAGAAATATAATCATTTCAATTCTCTTTTAATTCTACGTTGAAAATAAGTCTCTCAATGGCCTGAGCATCGTTATTTAAACTTACTCCATAAATGAGTTGCTTTTATTATTGAATTTGGGGTTACTTAGACCCCGTTTTACGGTATGTGAAGGAGAGGGTCACAGTCCCAGTCCAGTCAACTTCAGCGAGCGTTTATATGAGGATAAAGTTTTCACGCATGTTCTGCATGATTTTGTCGCCTTGACAGAGTCGACCCAGCTGGGCAAACCAACATGTCAATACAGCTATTTCGAGAAAGGTTAACAGAAAAATGTGCTCGCGACAATCCTGAACGGTAATTTAGGATATGATCAATACGCTGTTCTTGACCCTGCAGCTGTCGAATCTTCCATTGTTGCTTTCCTTTAGCATTAGAAAACATACGTCTATAGCCTCTCGTGCCATTCTTCCAAATTTTTTTGAACAACGGTAAACTCAAAACCACCCACAATACCTTTCGGGATCGTCGCGTGTACTTTTTCCGGTAACCTTTCTCGAAATTGCTGTATGGAGAAAAGTTGACCCGGCTAGGAGGGTGACCCTACCACTCTAAAAGAGTGATCCGGCAAGGCTGGTCATCCTTTTAGCCAAGCCAAGTTTCTGTTTCTCATGTTAACGGTACACCACGTTTTGTAATGAAATGTATAAAAAGTTGGCTCACCCAAGGTAGCTCAGATAAGCAGGTGATCCTTTTTTACCGAGACATGTTTTCCCCTTAATAACGAGGCCTTAACATTTTGGATCCAACCATCGTATTTCTAAGAAGTTTTGACGCCACGATCCAGACGATCTCAGAAAACGGGGAACTCAACTGGAATTAGCAGGAAAATGTTACGGTTGGCGTTTGCTGCTTTTTCCATTAGAGCTCCGTTTTTAGGCCTTCTTTCTCAGTAAAATATATTCATTTGAGCTACATACCTTTTCTTTTAAAAATTAATCCATTTTTCATTCAGTGCCCTTAAACTCCCATGGTTTACCCTATAGTTGCAGAAAGCATATGGTGTATAAGCTCCCGGCTTCTATTTAGGCTTACTTGTCATTACCACTTTAAAAATTTAATTTTGTAAATAATTTCGTTAGAATAGTGTATATTATCTTTAATGTATTATAAATTTCTTGTATATTGTTGTATTTATATGTGGTTAATGGCAAAAATGAATGAATGAATCTTAAAGTTTAAGGAGTGCACGAAAGCTTACAGTCGATTTCTAAACAATCAGGCTATACAAGCTGTTCAGTTTGTCACCTCTGGGCTCAGTGTTGTCAGTCGACGAGCGTAAACTTCTGAAACTTGGTATATCTGTCTTAGAATTTCAACTTGTTCAAATCCAGGTGGATGTATTCTTCAACAATATTTGTCATTGATGCAGGAGAATAGTTAAAGCTCTTGATCTCTTGATCGCTATACTCTGATCAATACAAGGTATTTTAAACCCTTGAAAGTTGTCCTTTGATGAACAGCCGCAATTCATCGATTTAAGGGAGTTTCGTTGAATGCAGGGTACGTACTCAACCCGGTACTCAACATACCGTCCTTTGATGAACCGCCCCAATTCATCGATTTAAGGGAGTTTCGTTATTCAAATGCAAGGTACGTACTCAACCTGGCACTAAACATCCCGTCCTTTGATGAACCGCCCCAATTCATCGAAGGAGTGATAAACTTTGGTAGGAAGTGGGTAATACGTCAGCAAAACTGGGGAATTTCGTTATTCAAAAAGCAAGGTATGTATTCAACCCAGTCAAGAGCCATTATGGCTCTTGACCCAGTACGTACTCACATAAATTATCAAAGGGGTTCGTGTTATAACGATGGAAATTTTTAATCATCTTAGAACAAGTGCTTTTGTAGACTGGCCCCAGTCGTTGAAAAGTTTAGCGGGGAGAGCTATCCATTATCTCTCGCCAGTGAATCACGTGTTAATCCAACCAATTGCGTTATCCACTTGCTAGAGAGTATTCAGTGGATAGCTAATAATAGCTCTATCTACCTTTTGAAGAACCGGGGCCGATGAAGAGTCTAGATTTCTCCTAACTGCTGATAGAAGGCGAGAATGTAGGGACACATTTGAAATCTATCACAACGGACGATGATGTCTGGAATTTGTTTTTTTGCTACAGGATTGTCTGTCAGGGTTGCAATGCACATTTCTGAAACGTTAGCTAAGTCGATAAACGGAAAAAGTTTCCTAAGTGCGTGTTTCGCAGCCTGTCTTACTTCTATTATCTTCAGCAGAAAAGCAATTTTTAATAAATTAAAGTAATAATTATTCCAAAATTCAAGGCCTAGTGAGGAAGGAACTTTGAGAAGTTAAAGTCCGTTCTGTACTAGGAACCAGCTCAGCTCTTAAAAAAACAAGGCATGGGGCATTAATTGCTGTATTCGATGGTCATTTATCGAAGAGGTATCACAGGATCAGAGAAGGAATACCCCGCTTGGTATCGCTACAAGCAGTGATGGACAGTTCCTTATAGCAGACTATTATACCTTGAAAGTGTTCGATAGCAACGGTAACTTGTATATGAGTGTAAGACCCCAATCTAAAACTACCTTGTACATCTATGATCTCGCCATTTCAGACGTGGACGATACGATCTATCTACCAGTGACACAGTTGATGTCACCGAGAATCTCGTCGCCAGAGAAGTTTGAAGTGCAAGTCTTTAACGAGACTCTTGACATTCAGCTTAGGTTTTCTGTTGGGAAAGGGAGCAGTTTCAACAGAATGACCGTCAGCGGTAGCAAGGTGTTCATATTGAAGGAACATAAAGTGGTTGATCTTTTGGTACCATGCAAGGAACGGTAGCTATATGTTGGTTCGTTTTGTGAAGGGATAATCAAGTCTGCACAGGAAATCACTGCGTCTAAAGATGGGCGAGTTATGGTCTTGGACTCAGACCAATCCTGTCACTTGTTCAATGTAGACGGACTACATCTTGCCAACTTTAGTGTCAACATCCAAGGAGATCGCTATTACCGCATTGCGTGCCACCCAGTTGGTGAACACGTTGTAGTCGCTGGTGAAGAAAGAGAGACACACCTCCTGATAGTAGCAATTTACATTGTCAATGGAGACTTTGTACGAAAGATTCAGCTGAACGAAACTTAAAAGCATAATTTTTTTGGAACACGAAGCCCTACATTAACAGTGTCCCAGCAAGGTCATATTGCAGTGGCTTTTGAAGGAAAATGCAGTGGAAGAGTAATTGTGCTTTAAACCTATCGCACTTCTCTAGGAGACAACTAACTGTAAACAGATTCACCCTGGAGGCATGCTGAAGGGCATTTTGTTTTAGTTCGCAATTTGCACTGGGGTGTGAAAGCAACTCCACCATGTTTTGTGAAAAAGATGCAACTACTCAGAGAAAACAATTTTTAGACTACGTCTGAGAATTGTTTGCGCGTGCAACATGATAAGTATCTTTTCCAAAGCTAAGTGAGGAGGGTGGAGTTGAATGCGGGGTGTGGGAAACGAGTGTAGAACAGCCAGTGCGGGATGATGAGAAAGCCTACGATTTTAAAAGTCTCTGAATATGCGATTGCGAGAGGCTGGTGAGGAAGCAGACGCAGAGTGATTAAAACGTTTGTAAATAGACACAAAGTCGACACGGAGGTATAGAGGTTCCCCAATGGGTTTTTCGGGATCCGTGCGGTTTCGTTACCTTGCGTTACGTTATTCTAAAATTTCTGAGAGTGAATCTATTTCTGTAGGGGCACGAGCTTGCTAATTCGTTTCTTTTGTTCAGAGTACATAAGTGTTTTTCAAAAATGATAAAAATTTTTTCTTGGAGGCACAGATTACATTTTTTGCTAGCTTTTTTGCTGAGTACTTTCCCCTGCACGTGAAAGGATCTGCTGGCATCTTTGAGGGTCCACACCCGCTTGGACAGTTCCGTCTCGTTTCTTCTGTTCGCGTATCGGAAGGATGTCAAGTGATTTCTGTACTGTTCTTTGAAGTCAGTGGCTACTGAGTCCAATGTATGATTCTGTTGTTGTTCCAGTCGTTACAGTCGCTTGGTAAATCAAGTTTTGTCTGAGGCAATTACCGTCAAGAAACCGGAATGCCCTCTTGAAGGTAATTGCCTGCAACCGACTAACTGCAAATAACGGTGCAGAAATCACTTGACATCATTAAAATTGTGACTAGTTGAAATACTTCTCGGGACCACTACTGACTTACTGCCCGGCGTCAGTTAAAGGCTTTTAATCGGCCTTTTAATGATTTTTCATTGTTTTAAATTGCCAAGTAGTAGAGTGAGTTGATTTTTTTGCTAAACCAAGTTCAAAAATCCAGGTAAAACTATTATATTATATATATATACTTTCCCCGTATACAGCAACTTGTACATAGCACTTCTATCCGTTGTTCGATTAGTTTACAGCTTGTTGACTGTTGTTCTTCTTCTCTTTGTTAAAGTGAACTGAATTACGTAGGCTAGTAAGCAATCCACAATTCGAGGTAAAACTTTCTCAGTTGCCGGACCGCTACCGATGGCTAAGATTGATGCACTTACCTACAATAATTATTCAGATTAAAGTTTAATTACAAATAAAGTGAAAACAACGAAAGACTACCATTTCTCCGAGAAGATAAGTTTTTATTATGATTCACCAACAAAAAATCAATTGGCCAAATCAACGTGTTCCTGTTTTTCTGTGTGACGCGCAATACAAATTACCAAGCTCAGTCAAACTTTCAAATCGAAGCAGTTTTCTCGCAGCTTTTTTCCCCGAGATATGCTGTCTTGTCATGCAGGCCCGTACGAACGAATTTGAAAGTGAGAGGGGACAAAAGTTAGCAGTGCTGGTGGCGTACTCAACTGTTATATGAACCCAAGGCCCATTTTTGTAAAAGAAGGGGTTTCGTGCCCTAGGGACATGGTCATGTTCCATCCTTTAAGCACTGTATATGAGTCTTCTTTAGCTCTTAGCTGAGAAAGTACTTCGCTTTTGCTACTAATTCCTGCTATAATTCGATAAAACAATTAATACGATGGCAAATAACAGCAGTAGTTAGCAGTTAGTCATCTGAGCAATCCCCCGAGAGGGACTGATGACAGCCCCTTCTCCTCCATTGATATCTCGTTACCATGTGGATATTCTTAGTTTGCAGCCACGTGACAAGGTGGCCATGCTGGGAATCAATACAATAGAATTGTTTTCTCGAAGGATTTAAATGAAAATAGAGGTTACTTCCCAAAGAAAACCACCAACATGGCCGCAGTGACGTCACCTGCAAACCAGCAGTATAGGGTTCATTTCTCCCCCACGGTCCGTGGGAGAGAAATGAATGCGTGACGAACGAACCCCAAAGACGTCTGCGGGGAGGCTAGGTTCACTTTTCATTATATCTAAAAACAAAAGCCTTCGTATGCTCGCAAGCTTTTAGTAAAATGACCTGTGTTAGGCAACAAAACAATGTTAATGTGTATTTATTGGCCATCAAATTTAACTTACATCATGTAATAGCCCTCACTGATTATCCCACAATAAACATTGTTCGATTCTGAGAAAAACATTCGGAAAAGTAATATTTTTGCGTCCTGATTAGTGTTACCAAACTGAACTTATGACGTTTGTTAAACTTGATTATACTATGAACATAGTGGCTTTTATGGTTATCAACAGCTGTTATTTATGCAGTGTATTTTCAAGATAACTTCGCCATGTACCTCTCCAGTAAATTCGGCAGAACAGTAAAGCTCTCTGAGTCTCTTCTGGCTTTAAAAAACATTAGTCAAAAGAGTTTGTCGGTGTGATGTTGCGAGCAAGTGAGCTGTTCTCTTTAAGAATATGTGCCTGCTTCGTAGTCTTCATTGCCAGAGAACTAATTAGCTAACTGACTAGTTTTAGTGATATTTTCATTTTGTTTTATGATTATTAAACTTTTTAACATAAACAAATGATTTTGTTTGTGTCTTTACAATCTGCAATGAAACAGAAAACAATCTTAAAGGTGCAATTCGAACTAGGAAATTTGTCTGATTTTCTTATATATATATTTTCTTATCAAGTTCGTTATTAGTAAATGTTCTTAGTGTAAGTCTTAGTTCAGGTACAGAAGTGTAGTTGTTGTAATGTTTCTTTCACAGCTTGTCTCACTTCTGTGATCTTCCAGCAGTACAGAAACGGGTTTAACGACGAGTTTAAATACACTAAAGTAACTGTAAATTGCCTAGCAAGGAAAGTAGATAAAGGCATCCCCCTTTGAGGCGTTAAAGCTTTAGCTATAACGTACGGCAGATAACAAATAAACAATGTTACCTGCACCCACAGTGCACTGTACACTGCCTTTCTGTATCGAGCTTTATTCAGTGTATTTACTTGGCTCGATTGCCCTTGAACAACATGGTTCTGACCATGAATTTGGTTATGACGCAGAGACATGAAGATTTTTGTGTAGGCACAGATTGTAGTGACTAAACAAAAAACTATAACAACATATCCGTACAATGAATTTATAAGAGGATTCAGAAAGGATGTAGATGCACCGACAACAGACACAATCCAACCACCAGTAGCAATTAAACGTGTTCTTTTCAAAGTTACAACTTGTCTGTATCTGAGACCCAGCAGCAAAGCGAGAAGTCTGTCCACGCTTATTGCAGTCAGTGTTATCAACGACACTGAACACAAAGTAGCACCTGCGAAATATACTGTCAAATGTGCGTAATAGCAAATATCCCATCTTTCGTTCACCACAGATATCCAATATGCAACGGTTAGAGGCTCCGCAATGATACCAACACAAAGATCGGTTATCGCTAGGTTACGATACAGGAGTTTGGATGGCGGATGAATTGATGTGTCCTTGCGAAGGGCAACTAGGATCAGAGTATTCCCCAAAAATGCTGTAATGGACAAAAAAGTGTTAATGACAGTGAGAAAAACGAGCTCGCCATGTACCTCTCCAGTAAATTCCACAGAGCAGTAAAGTTCTGCATTTGTTTGCGGGTTTTCACCTCCAGTCAAATTTTTCATTTCCAGGACTTTTCTGCGATGCGGCTACAGTCAACTGAATTCTTTTTTTAATATATCTGTCCTCCTTATATGACTGCTGCATGCACCTTGTCAGCAAACAAGTAAATATTTGATCTGTATTTTCAGTTTATTAAACGATAGAATTCGACAATCTTGGTGTTGCCTTTGTGTGGCGGTGCGATTAGCGAGCAAATAGCACAATTGCCTGGCTCTTAGAAAACGAGTTAAACTGTTAGTAATAAAAAGTCTATTAACCAAGTCTTGATCGATATTTCTGTTAAACATATATTCAAATTGAGTAAAAAACGGTTTTCGTCAATTGCTAGAAGTTAAACTGACGCGCTCATAATGTCATCGCAGGCAGCTGTGAGGTCTCAGTAACAATGTAGAAATGTTCAAATAATGGGCTCGAAAGTCTGGGCCATTTACGAGGTAAGAATTAAAGAAAATAAAACGTTCGTTCGAGCTTAGGAAATTAGAATGTAACCTGTTTTTATCATATAAAAATCATGAAAAAAAGAACTGAATTCGACGATTAATTGAGAGCAATCAGCAGTTTTAGTAAACATCGTGAGAGCAAGAACGAGAAGATTTTGCTCAACGGAGGTGTTAAGTTTGTGAGCCAAACATATGATATGCGGTGCCGTAAACTGCCGCTTAAAAGCCCTGGGATTATACATCTTTTGAGGGGTATTATAACGGAATTGGAAAAAGCTGTTCGAAACAATTCAAGCTAACGCAGTGCTGATTTGAATATGTTTTGCAGTTACTGGCACGGTTAAAAACTCATTATTTTAAATTAGCTTTTAGCTTATAACCTATAATATTTTAACATAGATTTTTTGCACGCATATATAATATTTTTATCTAGTATCCATTTATTAACTATTTAGGAAAGCTGTAATTTTTTATCCATTTCATTGTAGTATTATAATCATTGTAATGTAGAGCGCATTAGATCATACCAATGTATTTTGCACTATATAAATAATAAAGTTATGTTATGTTATGGTAAAAGCTTCAAAATATCATAATAAATCAAATTCATTTCAATGCAAGTTAGAGGGGAGAATATATTGGCGAGCCTGTTACTGGTGGGGCTTATATTAAAGTGTTTCTGTATTTTGTAGCTTCAAATTGCTTGTGCCGTTTTTCTTCAACTTTGACTGACGTTCACATGGATACCAGCACTAAATTGGCCACATTTTCTTTAGAAGAGGAAGTCTTAACCGAGTATATCCCCAAACATGTCAAATTTTGTGGGCTATAACTTTAACATTTTGGGCGGTTTATTTGCAATTGCTTAAATTGCTATTTCACTACGTCAAGATTATATCTTCATTTAAATTGCTTTTTAAATTTATTTCCCTCGTTCACATCATCTCCCGGCGCGTCCAATTCGGATCTGTTATATGAAAGGTAAAATGTTTAAAATTAAAAACGCCAGGGTGACGCTCGTTTCGATTGAGTATAGTGAACCCAGAGTATTAACATAGAACTTGCACCATCATTCACCATCATATTTAGCTATCCTCTTTTGTCTTAGAGAAAAATTAACTCGCCATGTACCTCTCCTGGACTCTCCAGTGAATTTTGCAGAACAATACAGTTTTCTAATTGCTTGGTAGTTTGTCATTACCATGACTTTTCTCCGAAGCAACTACGTTCAAGCGAACCTTTTTTTAATATACCTGTTTTCCTCATGTGACAGCTGCATCATGTCAAAAACCAATTAGATATGTGGGCTGTATTTTTATTTTACTAGACGACAGAGCTATTGGCAATCTTTTTGCTGCCCTGCAATTGGCAAAACAAATAGCACAATTGTCTGGTTTTCAGAAAATGAGCTAAACTGTCATGATCAGTGATACAAAGTTTATTAACCGAGTCTTGATCGATACATCTGTTAAACAAAGATTCAAATTGGTTAAAAAAGGTTTTTTATTAATGTACTATCAATGTCTCATCGCAGCCAGGAAGTCTTAACAGTTATACACATGTTCAAAAAATGGGCTAAATTATGTCTGGGTCAGTTTGTACCATATACTTACGAGATGAGAATTAAAGAGAAAAAATGCTTTACGTTCGTTTTTGCTGCCACTCTCTCTCTTTTTAAATCCAGATTAAAAGCATTTCTTCTCAGTTGATTAACCATTTGTAAATAATACTTGTTTTTTGCTGCTTTTTGTCTGTTTTTTCCGTTTTCTTTTACTTCCTTTTTATCCCAATTATATTTCAGTATGAGTTGACTTTGCCGTTTATTTATTCATTGTGTTTAGTCTTAGGTTAGGGAGGGAGCTCATATAATAAGCCCCAAGGTTTCCATTCGAGCTTCCTCGCCAGAACATTTTTTAAAAATTCTTTTACTTGCAATTTACGTCTATTTAATCTTTAAATAACATTTTTGTAATATATTGAATGTCTGTATGCAGATGTATTTTTTTCTAGCAAAAAAAAATAGATTGAAACTAAACTGAAACTGAAACAGTTTCAGAGCATGCTAAACCTTCTTTTTAAAGCGATGCCTTGTGCGCAGCGCAACATATAAAAACCAGTTCATACGCATGCGAATGAATTCTTATTTTCAAATAATAGAAAGAGCACCAGGACTTACACCTAATTGCAATAACATTGTTACGGAAAAAAACGCTAAAAGGAAGACAGGAAGAAGGCAAGTAGTAATTCATTAGACTTACTTGGGGTGCGTTCCTTTGAGATGATCCCAGGGGATGATCCGCAACAGGATCAGAGATCCGAGATCACTCGGATAATGGTAGATTAAGGGACGGACCATTAGAAAACTTATAACGGGGGTGGGGGCGGGCGAAGTAAAAAAAAAAATATTCGCGCAAGGCAAAATTAAAGGAAAAAAAATTCACGCACGAAAATTAACCCTAAAAGATATTCATGCCACGGCCTAAAAACAATTCACACAAGGAATTTGATAACGAAAAAAAATTCCTGTGGCGCAAAAATTCCCCACCCCCCACCATAACTTTTCTAAATGAACCGATGAATCTATCCAAGGATTCATCACAGGCATCCCAAGCTCACGTTATGAGTGCGTTATGCAAATTTAACTTTCTTTCAAGAGAGTCGGTGTCGCGTTTTAAGCGACCGTTGAGACTTTGTATGAGAAATAAAATACTGAGGTCTGCGAAGGCCAAATATAAGTGTTTTCACTTTTTGCTATAAAATAAATAAAGGAGACTTAACTTTGATGTCTTTCTGTGTTTTTTTCGGTGTGAATTCATCGATGTAGTCGGTTTTTTTGGCTGTTTTTGTGTGACCCCTGTCAGTCTCTCCATAGTACTGAAGAGAGTGACAGGGGTCAGACTATATAGGGTGCACTCACTTGCAATATATGCGTAGAACCGACGCATTTGTATCTGTTTTTAAGCCTTAAAATCGCCTATTCTGCAAATGAAAGCCCTGTAATTGTTTTTTTCTAAGCCCACAGGTTGCTAGTCTGCTACACAGCCGTTTTTAGTGTCGTCACGCAACGCTCCTCCCCACAATGGTTGCGTGACGACTCTAAAAACGGCTGTGTAGCAGACTAACAGGTAGCCCAAGCATCGGCATTGTTGCATAACATTCTAAATATAAGGATTTGTATGGAGAAAAACCTATCGTTTCTGAAACCTACGAAAACGAAAGGGTTTCAATAAAAGACAGCTTACCTTACATAAAATGTGTTTCATCTCTCCTGTGTAGTCCATGGGCCGATTTATAGGTTGTACTGTAAACGGTTTATAAATATACAGAGAAATCCGCTTACAGTGCAACCCCTAAAACGGACATTAATTGGCCCATGGACTAGACAGTAGAGATGTAACACACATTTTATGTCAGGTAAGCTGTTTTTTGTTGAAATCCTTTCATCTTCGTAGGCTACAGAAACGATAGGTTTTTTCCCGATATATTTCCTTATACAGAATGCTATGCAACAATGCCAATGCTCGCCGATGCTCATATTTCGAGCTCGGGCTACCCGTGGTAAGCCTAATTAATCCCTGTTTGGCTATTTTCGTATTTTCGGTATCCTCCGAGGAAGTGCGCGTCTATAACAAAAGCGAGCAATCTGATAAAAAAAAACAAACACACAAACAAACAGACTAAACGAAAAAACAAACAAACATCAACCCAAAACCATCATTCACTCACCAGAATTACAATTCTGCCGTTTACATGTTTATTATTTGTTAACCTAATCTTAAACAATGATGACCGCAATTCTGTCTTCTTACAAGAAATTTTCTTCTATGCAGCACGGTCTACTTTTTTGGTGTTTATATATTAAAGTTACTATCTTATGAAATGATCTGATCATATAATGCGGAATAACAGTACGGTGGGTAAAAGGATATCGTATAAACTATAAAGACATACAAAACATTTCAAAAAAGATTAAACTAACGTTAATTCCCCCGTAATCGTATAAACACTTATCGCGGCATGCACTTACTGCAAACCGTGTTCAATAAACTTTCTACGGAAATTTTTCTATTTCTTTTTTTTTAACGACCAAGACCTTTTTTACTTTGGATATCATCCTTTGTCCTCATAACCTTTACATTACATTAAGAAGAGATATTTTAAGTTACATGCTGTTTACCTAAAGGGCCAAGAGTTAAAATAGACGGGCAAATAAGCGGAGAACCAGTCATGAAAGTTTGCAATAAGCAAATAAAGAAATGGACGGAACTTAGCAAACAGCGCCGCGCGAAGGGTGTGTGAAAGGAAGGAGGACACGTTCTTTACCTTTTCGTTCCCTTAATCTGCTATTTTTTTCAATTTTCTAACTAGTAAGGAAATCCCAAGGACATATCACTTAATAATTATTCATTTTTTATGATTAAAACATGTTTCTTTTCATTCAGTTATAAAAAATATCGATTTAAATGTTGCGAGTGCACCACTGCAAACTTCCCAAATGTTCAATGTCAAGACATACAGTAACCTGATTTTCTTTGTTATCCCTACTTTTCAAGCTAAATTATCCTTGTATTCTAAGGGCAATCATCATAAGCATGCTTCCATGTTCAGAGTATAAACAACAGATTATGATTGGTCCAATTATGATCTCTTGGTATGAATGATTTTAGTGTTTTTACAACGATAAATAAACAATCTGACAAACGACTATAACTGATCAACCTAAACCTACTTTTCATTTCTTATTCATCATGAGATTTGCTGATTGTTTTCTTAATTAACTTTCTAAAGTAATTTATGATTACTGTTTTTCAAATTCTGACCAATATCACTCTTTTCACCCCTGAAAGGACCTTGATAGTTCGTGGCGAATGGCCCCTAATTGGACACCATTAACGGCTCAAGGGCGAGGGCCAGCCTAGGCACAACAAATATGCACCGGAACCAAACGGTCTGTACTGCTGGGAACTCCTTGATAATGTGCCACGAAATTGATCTCTGTTTTCATTACTTACACCAAAATAGTTTCGTGTGTAATACCACACCGGACCTTTTGGAGCCCACCCCTATGAAGACCTCAAAAGTCAAGGCTTCTAGTTAGACAGCTTGAATGGCTCCAGGGCCCGGGCCAGCTTGTGGACCCCAGATAAGCACTGGGTCCCAGCGGTCTGGGCGGCTGGGAACCTTTTAATTATGAGCCACGAAACGAACAGAAACAAACAAAAGTACATCGTCCAACGAATGTTACGCAGTCTGGAAAACAACATAGGACAAGTGCTTTAGTAAAAGAGTGCTCTTTGCTCATATCAGCAGCTCTTGACTTTATGCGCAGATTAGATCACGTTTTTTGTCAGATAAATCATGTAAGTAAAATCTGACATCACTATCGTTTAGCAAGCAAAGGGGACGAATCTTTCTGGATTTAATGACAGTCGTGATCAGATAAGCCGTTATGAGTACGCGCTATATCTGGAATCAGAGGGGATTTCCACTGTCGCGTAATTTTACGCGCGTAAATAAAATAGAGGCAATGTATGAAAAACCGAGTATAAACTTGAACGAAGTTCAACTCTTACGTTTACGCGGGACATTCCGTACATTGCCTCTATTTTATTTACGCGCGTAACATGTACGCACGTAAAAATTACGCGACGGTGGAAATCCACCTTTACTGGCCCTATGCAGAAAGTAAGAATGAATGCATACTTTCTGGAACCACTCGCTTGTAAAACGAAAGGTAACAGTTATTTGACCACTTACTTGCGGATCCGACTATGTGCCACTGGAAGATTAGCCAGATCTTCTTTCAACAGAAATGTCTTGAGGCCGATGGTAAACCGCTTAAGATAGTTTTCCCACTCAATTTTTTCCACGTCAAAATTAAAAATCTGAAAAGGGAACAAGCGTATGATAGTGAAAATAAAATCATGGGTGACAAATTGCTCCTGAATTCTTGCGCAAAATTTCAGCGTTGAATCCACATGTGAAATTACGGCAAAATTGCTAAGACAATTTTACATTTGTACCAGATGGCGTCAAGGTTTAAAGATAGCACGAATGAAGATGTTAGGGCACTTAAAGACAATAAGGAGTACAGGTCTAAACACAGGAAAGAGCACAAATTTTATCAACAAGGATTCTAGCGGGTATTTTAGCAAAAAATTCGGAAAATTCTGAATATTTAATGTATGTTTTAAACTTTTCAGTACTTGGAGTTTTCGATACCAACAAGTCAAAACTCACGATAAGCGTTATTGTCACCCATGACACAAAAAGGTAATATACTGGTGAAATCAAGAAATGATTTCACCTGCATTTTGTCAAAATTCTTATAATTTCACTCGTAACCATTTCTTTACACACACTAATATTATTATTTGTCACAACAACAAAGAAAACCGCTTTGGCCGACTAACCTCTCGGTCCTGTGGACTCATGTCCTGTATCAAACCGCGATAATTCTCCATTGAAAACTGCAAATCACAGCAACATTCATTTCCTGAAAACATATTCAGCAACAACAAGAACAAAGCTAGGAAGACAGGGCATTTTTCAGTCGAATAACTTAAAATCAGTCGAAACTAATCGCTTTAAAACGGCCACTCCACGTACAGCCGCTTGAACTCTTCATTCCGAGAACATAACCGTAGGCCCGCGGGTGTCGGGTTTAGGGACGCTTCGACTGAACTTTGTCTCGCCAATCACAGTTACAGAAGATAATCAAATGAACCAATCAGATATTAAACCAAGGACATGTCCCCGGCGAAAAGCGCGGAAAAAAGCATACCAGCAAGTCACGACCGGTTTTAAACTCAAAAAGTGGCGCCCAAAAATTGTCACCAAGGGTTTAGGATGCGTTCCTTTGGGATGATTCGTATTAGAATCAGTGATCCGACGTTACTCGGATCATGGTAAATCAAATGAGCCAATGAAAGTCTTTCAAAAGGATTAATTTATCGTCTCCTTTGATGTGCGATAATCCGATCGATCCGATTACTGAGCCTGTTCCGGGTCATTCCAGCGGAACGCCCCCTTAGTTGCATCAAAAGGAACTGTGGCGCAGTGTCGGTGGGGAGTCAAACGCAAAATTTGATTTTATTAACTAAGCTATCAAAATAAATTTATCACCGAAAAAAAAAAAGATTCAAAAGCTGACATTTCGAACTTAGCTAGCCTGCGAATACGGCCGTCTCTCCTAGGGACGTTTTTTTTTAATCTTTTAGGTCCCAAGAGTGACCAACATAAATTTTCTCCCAACAACATCAGCAGATCATCGAGTAAAGGCTACGAGAACTACTAAATTGATTACCAAAGGGAGAATACTTTGATCTTCAACCAAATTCTCTCCACTATTCTTAAAAGAAATGTATGGACATTAGTGTAGAGAATCTGTATGTAGATCTTGGGGCTTAAAGGGCTAAGGGGAACAAGGACAGGTGGCGGTATTTTTTCGCAGGCTAAGCGTAATTCTTCGTCACAGCGAATTGTGCGGGATTGTGCGTGGTTTACATATCGAACGGTGGAGCTACGCCATTGGTGGGAACATAGAAAAAATAAGTTGAATCAACCACAAAGTGAACCAATGAATGTTTTAAAGTAATACTGTCAAACCTCTTTAATACGGACACCAAAGGGACAGAACCAAGTGTCCGCTTTTCAGAGGTGTCCGTATTATAGAGTGTTTTCACATGACGTCACGGCGGCCATATTGGTGTCCCAAAACAATGAAACGGCGGCCATGTTGGTGTCCTAAACCAGTCCCCTGGGAGTTGAACTCTTTTCTTATGCAAACTCTTTCTTTTGTTACAATAAATTTGTAGATATGCTGGCCACGTGAAAGAAAACACTCTATAGAGGTAATGAATGTACGATTTTTGGCATTTCTGGGACCAAACGAACCGTCCGTAACAGAGAGGTGTCCGTAGGGAGAGGTTAAACTGTAAACCCAAGATGATATTTGTTACCTCCCAGCTTCTTGTTGTAAAGTAGATCAAACTTCTGGTGGCTCTCTCCAGTTTTCCATAAAGCTTATTCATCCTGTACATAATAATAAAACAATTCGCTGTTGTATGAAGTTTTTCAATAGTCGTTTCACCCTTCAACGCAAGGAGCCCATTTTTAGCTCCCTTTCACAAGACGTTTCTGCTAAATCATAAAATTTAAGTCGAGCGTAATAGAGAAGAGAAGTGATGACGTCAGATAAATTAAGGAATATAAATAGGTTAGCATATTCAGAAAGAACTAGCCGAAAAGGCCCAACTTGCGAAAAGATGAGCCTGTTAGTGCAAAATTTTTGGGAAGATAATAAGCACCGTTATGCTCTGATGACTCCATATAAATGCCTAAGTAATTTATACCTTACGAAAGCACGAAGCCGACGGCAACGGGGACAACACACTAGGGAGCTTTAGCATCGACGAAAGAGAAATCAAAGAAAGACTATCGTCAACTCGTGGGTACGTTGTTTAGAAAATAATCAATTAGTTATCACCTCTGGTTTTCCCACAGTGAATTTTAGGAAATGATAGAAATTCAGATTATAAATATACTATTTAAATAAATATACTGTTTATTGCACTTTAGTAACAGTTGTTTAAGTATATATTTAAAAACAAAACAAAAAAACCCAGCAAAAAAAAAATAAACAAACAAGACAAAACAAAAAAGAAAAAAAAGGAAGAAGGGAAAAAAAAAGGCCTTTAGCAGAATTTGAACCCGGTACCTTTGGGTTGACCCGACCTCACATAGCCACTACGCCACGAGGATGGCCGCATGAGTTGGCGAAAAGTCTCAAGTTTAATGCCTTTTCCATGGAACTTCCGCCGGCAAACGACCGGGGAAAACGATCGAGCCATACTTAACCGATTGAAAAAACGACTCGAAGCAATCGGATGAAATTAAGGCTAATTGAAACCAGGCTACTGACAGTAAAAAACAATGTAAACGCATTTCATGGCAATGAAAGAACATCTGCGATACAAAGCCGACACAACTCCTCCGCGAAGTAGGACGCAAAACATTAGCTTATGTTTTCTTATCTCGATTTCCGCTGTTATTTTAAAGGTAATGCTCAAACTCACATTCATTTCTCCCCGTGATCTTGGGGAGTCCTTAAGAAGAAGAAGAAGAAGAAGTGCCTTTATTTACCATAAATTTTACCAGTCCGTATTTTATAGTCCGTATTTTATACCCAGTCCGCAGTCCGTAGTCCGTGTTTTATACTGACCGCCATAAATTCATTCATACACATAACCCACTACACTACTACAAGGTAGTCGAAGAGCAAATGCTCATCTTCTCGTCAAGTTTAACGCCTGGACGGGTCAAAGGCTTTTGAATCGTACTAATTTGAAAGATTCCTGCGTGTCATGAATTTGGTAAGACCTCTATCCTAACCGTGCTGTAGCGCACGATGCACGCTCTCAGCGAGGAATTTAATGCTACCGAACTTCGGCGAGCGCGTGCTTCTTTGGAAACGATAGATCTTCGCGCTCTCGAGTATTGCTTTTTTGACGTTCTCGGTGCCGTCGCGGTCTAACAGGCTTAGGAAGCAAACACAACTCCGCACGTTTACGATGTGAAACGTTCAAATTTTTAAAGGGAACGGCAAGGCGAGAAATTTTACTATCTCTGTCTGAACTCGGACGCGGTCCCTTCTCTTTATCCCCAACCTAAAATTTCCCTTCTTTTAAGTAACTGAGCGAATTCGATAAACCGCGAAAAAGGTGAAAGGATACGGAGTCTATTTTATAGCGACGTATTCACTGGGATCGCCGTTGTAGGATCGTAAGGTCTAGCGAAACTTGTATTTTACTTACGCACACACAAAAATGAAATTATCACAAATTGTTACCTCTTGTTTTATTTTAGTTTTGATTTGTTGGTAAAAGACGAACTTCGTGACGTCCAATTCGGACTCAGTGTAGTGATACGATGATTAAGCAAAACCCTCATTAATGTTTCTTAATCACTCGTACGATTGCAGACCGAATAGGCCATTTCCGAGTTGCACCGAGGCCTCTGTTTCAAAGTGAGGCTAAGTACAAAATTACCTTTGTATTGATAAAGTGGAAACCCGTTAATACGGTCACCAATGGGCCAAAAAAATTCGGCGGTATCAACGGGGTAGCCGTTTTAACGAGGGTTTTTTTTTTTTTCAAGGAAATGTAGCGTCGTTTAGCCGGGCGGCCAAAAAAAGTGGCTGTAATAACGAGGTGACCATAAGGCGGGGTTCCACTGCATACATTTTATCATACAGAAAATATACATTAACTTAAAACTTTGAGCAACATATGTACGCTAGACTTCATATTATTAGTAATTAACAAACAAACAAACAAACGAAAAAAAGTAAAATGTAATATGCGAAGAGGAAAGCTACAAACTGAACTCAAGTTAATTTTTCATTATATTAATTAACACATGAATTTCAACATAATGCCGAAAGGGGGTGGGGGGGGGGGGGGGGGGAAGGAGAACAGTTAATGAAGAACCAATTAAAATATGTCAAGAGGAAAGCTAGAACTAACATAGAATTAATTTTTCACCTTATTAATTAGCGCATCAACTTCAACATAGGAGTCTTCAGATTCAAGAGTTTTGACTAGTTTTTCTTTAACATATATTTCTATTGCTGGAATTTTGTAGTATGGCCAGCGATGTGCTTTAGTCTAAAGCTACGTGCAAACGGACGCAACAACTCCCAAAATTGTTGGTCCAAATGGCGACTATACTCACTTTGGCCGCTGTCCAGCGCAAAATGACGTCATGTCTGCGATAAAGGCTGGAATTTTATGACTGATGTAACACCAGTACGAGTGCATTAGCCTGCAAAAAAGGAAAAAAAATTAGCTAAACTTAATAAAAAAGAACTGAAAACTGTTTTCAGGTTTACATGATCAAACAAATATCAAAGACCTCTCACAATAAATCTGTCACTCAGTTACAAATGCAGTGTTCGTGTAGATCAGCAATCAGTTGTGAATTTTGTCACAACCGGTAAAATAACTTACTGTGTCCAAAGCTCGCCATATTACAAAAATAATATCATAGGTGACGAATTACTCCTTAATTTTGGCGCGAAATTTCAGCGTTAATTTGTAATTTCACATGTGAAATTACAAAATTGGCATGGCAACCTTCCGTACGTCTCAGTGTCAAGATGGCGACGAAGTTTTAAAATGCTGTGAATGAAGATGTCAGGGCACAAAAAGACTCTTTAGAAAACCTGAACACACAAGAGAACATCAAGAAGGATTCTAACAGGTATTTTGCCGAAATAGTCTGAAAAATTCTGAACTTTATGAGCCAAATTTAAGGTCTAAACATTTGAGAGAGTGAAGTTCTCGATCGATACGATCCAGGATAAACATGTCAAAAATCCAAGATTGCTGACGTAATTCGTCACCCATGCGTTTTGTCCAAGGCTGAAGGCTCGGGAAATTATTAGGATTTGGACAAAACGCGCGTGAAATTATCCCCTAATTTCACTCGTCACCATTTGATTACACATACTAATACCTTTCTCATTCATTCACCGAGCCAAGCATATGAACCAGTTATTAATTCAGAGTTGAGCTGGTGTTTAACAAAACCGCGTTAGAAGCCAAAGGTTGTGCACTGTTCGCGGTACGAAGAGGTTTTGTGTATGGGTTAAGGCACCAAGTAATAACTAAGTAAAGAACTGAAGGGGCTGTGTCACAGCAGTCCATTTCGTTTTGTTTAATTTTGCCAATTACTCGCCTTCAATCGCTATGGAACTTAAAGTAAGCAAAGAAATTACATGTAAATGACAAAATCAGAGACCCGAGACAAACAAATATGTCTCCTAAGCATTATTTTTGAAGTTGCAAGCAGCAGGGATCAACTTTGAAAAACTGTTAGGCTGAACAGTTTTCAAAAATCCTAATTTCAATCCGTTTCAATCTTCTCCAGTTTTGCCCATTCGTGACATCTGTTGTTTCCGTTATGTTATTTAACCTTCCTTTAAAGTTAAAAGCGGTTATTTTTATCTTTCTCTTAATTTAACAGGCATTTTGTAATTTCCTAATTTGGCTGAGTTTCGTGACACAGCTCCTTTAACCCAAAACAGCAATATCCCGTTGCATTACCCTTTAATTACAGTTTCAGGGCTCGTACTCCTTTTATGTCACAAAATAAAATGACTTTCAAGGACCCTACCTTAAAATTTCAAGACATTTTTAAAGAGTTTATGCAGAAACGCTGAAAAAGGAAAGCTCGAATTACAGTGTACGAAAGTTAAAAACACCTTTCATGCAAACCAGGGACATGCGTGGTACCCTTGTGGGTCAATGTGCCCACGTGCACGATAGAAACGGACGAATAAACGAGAGTTACATTGTACTACTCACTTTCTTGACTCAAAGGCGAAGTTTGGCCGTCTGAAGACACCCTCAAAGGGATTTGTTTGGAAACTCGCACTAACACGTGAACCTGAAATGATCACGTTGTTTCAATCAAAAACAGCAGAATTGTTAAAACAAAAAATCAGGGCGAGATGAGAATTCAAAAATCGCTTGCCCTTCGGGTAAGTTGTTGCTCAAGCCTCCTAAACAGGCCTTATTAACTACAAAGTTGGGTTATCCGGTCAAACCTGTTGTTTCGAACAGCCCCACCCCCACCCCCACTTGCGCACTACGTTTAAATCACTATCAAACAAGTATATTTTATAAGTTCTTGTAATAATTTATTGTACATAAAGCATTGCCTTGAGGTGGTTCTCTTATTACTCGAAGTTGCGTGGCACCGAGAGTCTTAATCTGCAATCCGTTTTTCTTCTTCGTATTTAGGACACAAAAGGGAGGTTGGGCTCCCAGACTTTCTTAGCGGAGACCGTGGAAACTGGGAATAAGAATCATGGCGACTTTCATTGCAGGCAAATCTTAGTGAGACTCGTGATGAGCATGTGGTTTATTTACGGAAAGAATTGAGGTAATGCGCGTAGTTGATAACGTTCTGGCTTTTTGGCAATGACTTAATTTTCCCTGAATCAAGGCTCTTGATTTTCGTGTGTTCATACACGCGTATTAAAAAGCAAATACCCTGAGGAATACTCGACCGTCGATAAAGTAGGACATGAAAGAAATCCTGTTTCGTGGTGTATTGAGGCATCACGTTTCTCAGAATGTTGACGCAATTACTGGAACTCTATGGTTGATATTACAGATTCACTTTGTTGTATGTATTTAATTGATACATTGCGCTTTAGATAGATGCACTTTATAAATACTTGAGATATCAATGATTTGACCTTCAACTACTAGAAGCAACTTCAATTACTCGTCTAAAGTTACGTATGTGTCATGGATGTGTTTATAAGGGTAGCTTTGTACTTGGCTGTCGCGCACTCTACTTGCAGCACTTCATCGGTCAATGGAAACTACTAGTCTACAAATTGAACTGGTTTATTTATTTTCGAAGTTCTCTAGTTTGGGAAATGTGTATTTATTTTTCATACTGACGTCTTCATTGATGTTTCCTTGATGTCGTAGATTTGCAAGGTCTCGATTTTTGCCTCATAGTATTGCCTTTGATTGTGGAAGATTGTTTGAAATTACACTGCATTATCGCCTAGACCCGATCATTCGAAAGTTTCACTTTAGATTTGTAAACTGTATCGATTGAACTACAATCTTTTACCAGTTTAAGTTTAGTCTGACTATTCTACATTTATTACATGGCTGAGTCTGTTTCGCCATGCGATTGGTCAATTTGCGGTCCGTAACTTGCTATACGGACCAAAATTTTTAAAGAAAATGCTCATTTCAGAGCTCTAAATCTCTTTACCTCGGAAAAAAGGTTTAAATAAAGTTATAAGGGGCCTGTCAACCTTGAGGACTTGGATGTTGACTTTGGCCTTCAACATTTTAAACTGTGTTTATTTGTAAACGAAGGCGATGAAGAAACTAACTAGATATAATTGTGTAAAGTTTGCTTATCATTTTTGCATAAATTATGACCTAAATTTGGAAACCGCTGAATTTCTCGCATTGGGTCTTTGCGATTTTGGTGAAACTTTGTTCAACGCAAGGTACTTATGCGCACTATATGTAGCCGAGAGATTTTCACGAAAAAATGCCGGCAGCAGCAGATTTGCGACTCAGACCTCAAAGGGGCGTGGCGTTATAATCACGTGACATTTACTCCGATCGCCAAAAAATTTGTGTTATATTGTAGATTGGTCTATATATTATCCATTCTATGTGTTAGACTTACGATAAAAGAAAAGGTGGAGATACCAGAGAGCTTCAAAGTAGGATGGTAGCCCCTCAAAAAAACTGGGTCGAGGCACTTTAAAAAACATTAGTCACTGTCGGTGTGATGTTGCGAGCAAGTGAGCTGTTCTCTTTAAGAATATGTCCCTGCTTCGTGGTCTTCGTTGGCAGAGAACTAATTAGCTAACTGACTAGTTTTAGCGATATTTTCATTTTGTTTTATGATTATTAAACTTTTTAACATAAACAAATGATTTTGTTTGTGTCTTTACAATCTGCAATGAAACAGAAAACAATCTTAGAGGTGCAATTCGGACTAAGACATTTGTCTGGTTTTCTTACACATATTTTCTTATCAAGTTCGTTAGTAAATGTTCTTAGTCTAAGTCTTCGTTCAGGTGCAGAAGTGTAGTTGTTGTAATGTTTCTTTCACAGCTTGTCTCACTTCTGTGATCTTCCAGCAGTACAGAAACGGGTTTAACGACGAGTTTAAATACACTAAAGTAATTGTAAATCCCCTAGCAAGGTAAGTAGATAACGGCATTCCCCTTTGAGGTGTTAAAGCTTCAGCTATAACGAACGGCAGATAACAAATAAGCAATGTTACCTGCACCCACAGTGCACTGTACACTGCCTTTCTGTATCGAGCTTTATTCAGTGTATTTACTTGGCTCGATTGTCCTTGAACAACATGGTTCTCACCATGAATTTGGTTATGACGCAGAGACATGAAGATTTTTGTGTAGGCACAGATTGTAGTGACTGAACAAAAAGCTATAACAATATATTGGCACAATGAAAACATAAGAAGATTCAGAAAGAGTGTAGATGCACCGACAACGGACACAATCCAACCACCAATAGCAACAAAACGTGTTCTTTTCAAAGTTACAACTTGTCTGTATCTGAGACCCAGTAGCAAAGCGAGAAGTCTGTCCACGCTTATTGCAGTCAGTGTTATCAACGACATTGAACACAAAGAAACACCTGCGAAATATCCTGTCAAAATTGTGTAATTGCAAATATCCCATCTTCTGTTCACCACAGAGATCATATAAGCAACGCGTAGAGGCTCCGCAATGATACCAACACAGAGATCGGTTATCGCTAGGTTACGATACAGGAGTTTGGATGACGGATGAATTGATGTGTCCTTGCGAAGGGCAACTAGGATCAGAGTATTCCCCAAAAATGCTGTAATTGACAAAAAAGTGTTAATGACAGAGAGAAAAACGAGCTCGCCATGTACCTCTCCAGTAAATTCCACAGAGCAGGCAAGTTCTGCATTTGTTTGCGGGTTTTCACCTCCAGGCAAATTTTTCATTTCCAGGACTTTTCTGCGATGCGGCTACAGTCAACTGAATTCTTTTTTTAATATATCTGTCCTCCTTATATGACTGCTACATGCACCTTGTCAGCAAACAAGTAAATATTTGATCTGTATTTTCAGTTTATTAAACGATAGAATTCGACAATCTTGGTGTTGCCTTTGTGGTGCCGTACGATTAGCGAGCAAATAGCACAATTGCCTGGCTCTTAGAAAACGAGTTAAACTGTTTGTAATAAAAGTCTATTAACCAAGTCTTGATCGATATTTCTGTTAAGCATATATTCAAATTGAGTAAAAAACGGTTTTCGTCAATTGCTAGAAGTTAAACTGACGCGCTCATAATGTCATCGCAGGCAGCTGTGAGGTCTCAGTAACAATGTAGAAATGTTTAAATAATGGACTCGAAAGTCTGGGCCATTTACGAGGTGGGAATTAAAGAAAATAAAACGTTCGTTCGAGCTTAGGAAATTAGAATGTAACCTGTTTTTATCATATAAAAATCATGAAAAAAAGAACTGAATTCGACGATTAATTGAGAGCAATCAGCAGTTTTAGTAAACATCGTGAGAGCAAGAACGAGAAGATTTTGCTCAACGGAGGTGTTAAGTTTGTGAGCCAAACATATGATATGCGGTGCCGTAAACTGCCGCTTAAAAGCCCTGGGATTATACATCTTTTGAGGGGGATTATAACGGAATTGGAAAAAGCTGTTCGAAAGAATTCAAGCTAACGCAGTGCTGATTTGAATATGTTTTGCAGTTACTGGCACGGTTAAAAACTCATTATTTTAAATTAGCTTTTAGCTTATAACCTATAATATTTTAACATAGATTTTTTGCACGCATATATAATATTTTTATCTAGTATCCATTTATTAACTATTTAGGAAAGCTGTAATTTTTTATCCATTTCATTGTAGTATTATAATCATTGTAATGTAAAGCGCATTAGATCATACCAATGTATTTTGCGCTATATAAATAATAAAGTTATGTTATGTTATGGTAAAAGCTTCAAAATATCATAATAAATCAAATTCATTTCAATGCAAGTTAGAGGGGAGAATATATTGGCGAGCCTGTTACTGGTGGGGCTTATATTAAAGTGTTTCTGTGTTTTGTAGCTTCAAATTGCTTGTGCCGGTTTTCTTCAACTTTGACTGACGTTCACATGGATACCAGCACTAAATTGGCCACATTTTCTTTAGAAGAGGAAGTCTTAACCGAGTATATCCCCAAACATGTCAAATTTTGTGGGCTATAACTTTAACATTTTGGGCGGTTTATTTGCAATTGCTTAAATTGCTATTTCACTACGTCAAGATTATATCTTCATTTAAATTGCTTTTTAAATTTATTTCCCTCGTTCACATCATCTCCCGGCGCGTCCAATTCGGATCTGTTATATGAAAGGTAAAATGTTTAAAATTAAAAACGCCAGGATGACGCTCGTTTCGATTGAGTATAGTGAACCCAGAGTATTAACATAGAACTTGCACCATCATTCACCATCATATTTAGCTATCCTCTTTTGTCTTAGAGAAAAATTAACTCGCCATGTACCTCTCCTGGACTCTCCAGTGAATTTTGCAGAACAATACAGTTTTCTAATTGCTTGGTAGTTTGTCATTACCATGACTTTTCTCCGAAGCAACTACGTTCAAGCGAACCTTTTTTTAATATACCTGTTTTCCTCATGTGATAGCTGCATCATGTCAAAAACCAATTAGATATGTGGGCTGTATTTTTATTTTATTAGACGACAGAGCTATTGGCAATCTTTTTGCTGCCCTGCAATTGGCAAAACAAATAGCACAATTGTCTGGTTTTCAGAAAATGAGCTAAACTGTCATGATCAGTGATACAAAGTTTATTAACCGAGTCTTGATCGATACATCTGTTAAACAAAGATTCAAATTGATTAAAAAAGGTTTTTTATTAATGTACTATCAATGTCTCATCGCAGCCAGGAAGTCTTAACAGTTATACACATGTTCAAAAAATGGGCTAAATTATGTCTGGGTCAGTTTGTACCATATACTTACGAGATGAGAATTAAAGAGAAAAAATGCTTTACGTTCGTTTTTGCTGCCACTCTCTCTCTTTTTAAATCCAGATTAAAAGCATTTCTTCTCAGTTGATTAACCATTTGTAAATAATACTTGTTTTTGCTGCTTTTTGTCTGTTTTTTCCGTTTTGTTTTGCTTCCTTTTTATCCTAATTATATTTCAGTATGAGTTGACTTTGCCGTTTATTTATTCATTCTGTTTAGTCTTAGGTTAGGGAGGGAGCTCATATAATAAGCCCCAAGGTTTCCATTTGAGCTTCCTCGCCAGAACATTTTTTAAAAATTCTTTTACTTGCAATTTACGTCTATTTAATCCTTAAATAACATTTTTGTAATATATTGAATGTCTGTATGCAGATGTATTTTTTTCTGGCAAAAAAAAAATAGATTGAAACTAAACTGAAACTGAAACAGTTTCAGAGCATGCTAAACCTTCTTTTTAAAGCGATGCCTTGTGCGCAGCGCAACATATAAAAACCAGTTCATACGCATGCGAATGAATTCTTATTTTCAAGTAATAGAAAGAGCACCAGGACTTACACCTAATTGCAATAACATTGTTACGGAAAAAAACGCTAAAAGGAGGACAGGAAGAAGGCAAGTAGTAATTCATTAGACTTACTTGGGGTGCGTTCCTTTGAGATGATCCCAGGGGATGATCCGCAACAGGATCAGAGATCCGAGATCACTCGGATAATGGT
Organism: Porites cylindrica; assembly: GCA_964035525.1. Lineage (NCBI taxonomy): Eukaryota > Metazoa > Cnidaria > Anthozoa > Scleractinia > Poritidae > Porites > Porites cylindrica. The sequence goes on along the minus strand of OZ037780.1, from coordinate 15,773,576 downwards.
AGATTAAGGGACGGACCATTAGAAAACTTATAACGGGGGTGGGGGCGGGCGAAGTAAAAAAAAAAATATTCGCGCAAGGCAAAATTAAAGGAAAAAAAATTCATGCACGAAAATTAACCCTAAAAGATATTCATGCCACGGCCTAAAAACAATTTACACAAGGAATTTGATAACGAAAAAAAATTCCTGTGGCTCAAAAATTCCCCACCCCCCACCATAACTTTTCTAAATGAACCGATGAATCTATCCTAGACAAGGATTCATCACAGGCATCCCAAGCTCACGTTATGAGTGGGTTATGCAAATTTAACTTTCTTTCAAGAGAGTCGGTGTCGCGTTTTAAGCGACCGTTGAGACTTTGTATGAGAAATAGAATACTGAGGTCTGCGAAGGCCAAATATCAGTGTTTTCACTTTTTGCTATAAAATAAATAAAGGAGACTTAACTTTGATGTCTTTCTGTGTTTTTTTTGGTGTGAATTCATCGATGTAGTCGGTTTTTTTGGCTGTTTTTGTGTGACCCCTGTCAGTCTCTCCATAGTACTGAAGAGAGTGACAGGGGTCAGACTATATAGGGTGCACTCACATGCAATATATGCGTAGAACCGACGCATTTGTATCTGTTTTTAAGCCTTAAAATCGCCTATTCTGCAAATGAAAGCCCTGTAATTGTTTTTTCTAAGCCCACAGGTTGCTAGTCTGCTACACAGCCGTTTTTAGTGTCGTCACGCAACGCTCCTCCCCACAATGGGGAGGAGCGTTGCGTGACGACTCTAAAAACGGCTGTGTAGCAGACTAACAGGTAGCCCAAGCATCGGCATTGTTGCATAACATTCTAAATATAAGGATTTGTATGGAGAAAAACCTATCGTTTCTGAAACCTACGAAAACGAAAGGGTTTCAATAAAAGACAGCTTACCTTACATAAAATGTGTTTCATCTCTCCTGTGTAGTCCATGGGCCGATTTATAGGTTGTACTGTAAACGGTTTATAAATATACAGAGAAATCCGCTTATAGTGCAACCCCTAAAACGGACATTAATTGGCCCATGGACTACACAGGAGAGATGTAACACACATTTTATGTAAGGTAAGCTGTTTTTTGTTGAAATCCTTTCATCTTCGTAGGCTACAGAAACGATAGGTTTTTTCCCCATATAATTCCTTATACAGAATGCTATGCAACAATGCCAATGCTCGCCGATGCTCATATTTCGAGCTCGGGCTACCCGTGGTAAGCCTGATTAATCCCTGTTTGGCTATTTTCGTATTTTCGGTATCCTCCGAGGAAGTGCGCGTCTATAACAAAAGCGAGCAATCTGATAAAAACAAACAAACACACAAACAAACAGACCAAACGAAAAAACAAACAAACATCAACCCAAAACCATCATTCACTCACCAGAATTACAATTCTGCCGTTTACATGTTTATTATTTGTTAACCTAATCTTAAACAATGATGACCGCAATTCTGTCTTCTTACAAGAAATTTTCTTCTATGCAGCACGGTCTACTTTTTTGGTGTTTATATATTAAAGTTACTCTCTTATGAAATGATCTGATCATACAATGCGGAATAACAGTACGGTGGGTAAAAGGATATCGTATAAACTAAAGACATACAAAACATTTCAAAAAAGATTAAACTAACGTTAATTCCCCCGTAATCGTATAAACACTTATCGCGGCATGCACTTACTGCAAACCGTGTTCAATAAACTTTCTACGGAAATTTTTCTATTTCTTTTTTTTTAACGACCAAGACCTTTTTTACTTTGGATATCATCCTTCGTCCTCATAACCTTTACATTACATTAAGAAGAGATATTTGAAGTTACATGCTGTTTACCTAAAAGGCCAAGACTTAAAATAGACGGGCAAATAAGCGGAGAACCAGTCATGAAAGTTTGCAATAAGCAAATAAAGAAATGGACGGAACTTAGCAAACAGCGCCGCGCGAAGGGTGTGTGAAAGGAAGGAGGACACGTTCTTTACCTTTTCGTTCCCTTAATCTGCTATTTTTTTCAATTTTCTAACTAGTAAGGAAATCCCAAGGACATATCACTTAATAATTATTCATTTTTTATGATTAAAACATGTTTCTTTTCATTCAGTTATAAAAAATATCGATTTAAATGTTGCGAGTGCACCACTGCAAACTTCCCAAATGTTCAATGTCAAGACATACAGTAACCTGATTTTCTTTGTTATCCCTACTTTTCAAGCTAAATTATCCTTGTATTCAAAGGGCAGTCATCATAAGCATGCTTCCATGTTCAGAGTATAAACAACAGATTATGATTGGTCCAATTATGATCTCTTGGTATGAATGATTTTAGTGTTTTTACAACGATAAATAAACAATCTGACAAACGACTATAACTGATCAACCTAAACCTACTTTTCATTTCTTATTTATCATGAGATTTGCTGATTGTTTTCTTAATTAACTTTCTAAAGTAATTTATGATTACTGTTTTTCAAATTCTGACCAATATCACTCTTTTCACCCCTGAAAGGACCTTGATAGTTCGTAGCGAATGGCCCCTAATTGGACACCATTAACGGCTCAAGGGCGAGGGCCAGCCTAGGCACAACAAATATGCACCGGAACCAAACGGTCTGTACTGCTGGGAACTCCTTGATAATTTGCCACGAAATTTATCTCTGTTTTCATTACTTACACCAAAATAGTTTCGTGTGTAATACCACACCGGACCTTTTGGAGCCCACCCCTATGAAGACCTCAAAAGTCAAGGCTTCTAGTTAGACAGCTTGAATGGCTCCAGGGCCCGGGCCAGCTTGTGGACCCCAGATAAGCACTGGGTCCAAGCGGTCTGTGCGGCTGGGAACCTTTTAATTATGAGCCACGACACGAACAGAAACAAACAAAAGTACATCGTCCAACGAATGTTACGCAGTCTGGAAAACAACATAGGACAAGTGCTTTAGTAAAAGAGTGCTCTTTGCTCATATCAGCAGCTCTTGACTTTATGCGCAGATTAGATCACGTTTTTTGTCAGATAAATCATGTAAGTAAAATCTGACGTCACTATCGTTTAGCTAGCAAAGGGGACGAATGTTTCTGGATTTAATGACAGTCGTGATCAGATAAGCCGTTAAGAGTACGCGCTATATCTAGAATAAGAGGGGATTTCAACTGTCGCGTAATTTTACGTGCGTAAATAAAATAGAGGCAATGTATAAAAAACCAACGAAAGATAACAGTTATTTGACCACTTACTTGCGGATCCGACTATGTGCCACTGGAAGATTAGCCAGATCTTCTTTCAACAGAAATGTCTTGAGGCCGATGGTAAACCGCTTAAGATAGTTTTCCCACTCAATTTTTTCCACGTCAAAATTAAAAATCTGAAAAGGGAACAAGCGTATAATAGTGAAAATAAAGTCATGGGTGACAAATTGCTCCTGAATTCTTGCGCAAAATTTCAGCGTTGAATCCACATGTGAAATTACGGCAAAATTGCTAAGACAATGTTACGTTTGTACCAGATGGCGTCAAGGTTTCAAGATAGCACGAATGAAGATGTCAGAGCATTTAAAGACAATAAGGAGTACCTAAACACACCAAAGAGAACAAATTTTATCAACAAGGATTCTAGCGGGTATTTTAGCAAAAAATTCGGAAAATTCTGAATATTTAATGTATGTTTTAAACTTTTCAGTACTTGGAGTTTTCGATACGAACAAGTGAAAACTCACGATAAGCGTTATTGTCACCCATAACATAAAAAGGTGATACACCTGCATTTTGTCAAAATTCTTATAATTTCACTTGTAACCATTTCTTTACACACACTAATACTATTATTTGTCACAACAACAAAGAAAACTGCTTTGGCCGACTAACCTCTCGGTCCTGTGGACTCATGTCCTGTATCAAACCGCGATAATTCTCCATTGAAAACTGCAAATCACAGCAATAATCATTTCGTCAAAACATATTCAGCAACAACAAGAGAAAAACCAGGGAGACAGAGCATTTTTCAGTCGAATATCTTAAAATCAAAACCAGAGTGCCGTCGAAACTAATCGCTTTACGGCCACTCCACTTACATCCGCTTGAACTCTTCATACCGTAGGCCCGCAGGTGTTGTTTTAGGGACGCTTCGACTGAAATATGTCTGGCCAATCACAGTTACAGAAGATAATCAAATGAAGCAATCAGGTATTAAACCAGGGACGTGTCACCGGCGAAAAGCGCGGGAAAAAGCATACCAGCAAGTCACGACCGGTTTTAACTCAATTTTGATTGGCCAAGAAACTGGCGCCCAAATATTGTCACGAAGGGTTTAGGGTGCGTTCCTTTGAGATGATTCGGATTAGAATCAGTGATCCGGGATCACCCGGATCATGGTAAATCAAATGAACCATTGAAAACTTTCAAAAGGATAGACTGATCGTCTCCTTTGATGTGCTATAATCCGATCGATCCGATTACTGAGCCTGTTCCGGGTCATCCCAGTGGAACGCGCTTTAAGTTTCATCCAAAGAAACTGTGGCGCGGTGTCGGTGGGGAGTCAAAAACAAAATTTGATGTTATTAACTGAGCTATCAAAATCAATTTATCAACGAAAAAAAAAAGATTCAGAAGCTGACATTTCGAGCTTAGCTAGCCTGCGAATACGGCCGTCTCTCCTAGGGACGCTTTTTTTAACCTTTTAGGTCCCAAGAGTGACCAACATCAATTTTCTCCTAACAACAACAGCAGATCATCAAGAGTAAAGGTTATGACAATTATCAAATTGATTACCAAAGGGAGAATTCTTTGATCTTCAACCAAATTCTCTTCATTATTTTTAAAAGAAATGTATGGAGATCAGTGTGGAGAATCGGTATGAATCAAGGGATTGTGCGTGGTTTACATATCGAACGGTGGAGCTACGCCATTGGTGGGAACATAGAAAAAATAAGTTGAGTGAACCACAAAGTGAACCAATGAATGTTTAAAAGTCATAAAGTCAAACCTCTTTAATACAGACACCAAAGGGACAGAACCAAGTGTCCGCTTTACAGGGGTGTCCGTATTACAGAGGTAATGAATGTACGATTTTTGGCATTTCTGGGACCAAACGAACCGTCCGTAACAGAGAGGTGTCCGTAGGGAGAGGTTAAACTGTAAACCCAAGGTGATATTTGTTACCTCCCAGCTTCTTGTTGTAAAGTAGATCAAACTTCTGGTGGCTCTCTCCAGTTTTCCATAAAGCTTATTCATCCTGTACATAATAATAAAACAATTCGCTGTTGTATGAAGTTTTTCAATAGTCGTTTCACCCTTAAACGCAAGGAACCCATTTTTAGCTCCCTTTCACAAGACGTTTCTACTAAATCATAAAATTTCAGTCGAGCGTAATAGAGAAGAGAAGTGATGACGTCAGATAAATTAAGGAATATAAATAGGTTAGCATATTGAGAAGGAACTAGACGAAAAGGGCCATCTTGCGAAAAAATCAGCCTGTTAGTGGAAAATTTGTGGGAAGATAATAAGCACCGTTATGCTCTGATGACTCCATATAAATGCCTAAGTAATTTATACCTTACGAAAGTACGAAGACGACGGCAACGGGGACTTCGAAAACACACTAGGGAGCTTTAGCATCGACGAAAGAGAAAAAAGAAAGAAAAATTCGTCGTCGCCTGTTTACGTCCTCCATAAAATGTGAAAATAGGCATTTTCACATCGTAGTCCTGCAGTGACGGCAAAGAAATGTACAAAAAAGCGTGATTCTCGCGCAGAGTTGTTGTTGTTGTTTTTTTAACTTATCTAAACCTATTGCTTTTTTGACGTTCTCGTTGCCGTCGCGGTCTAACAGGCTTAGGAAGCAAACACAACTCCGCACGTGCATTACGCTTTTTTGGTACATTTCTTTGCCGTCCTTGAACAATTACGATGTGAAATGCTCAAATTTTAAATTTATTTAAGAAAGGGAACGGCAAGGCGAGAATTTTACTATTTCTGTCTGAACTCGAACGCGGTCTCTTCTCTTCAACTCCAACCTAAAATTTCCCTTCTTTTAGGTAACTGGGCGAATTGGATAAACCGCGAAAAAGGTGAAAGGATACGGAGTCTATTTTATAGCTACGTATTCACTGGGATCGCCGTTGTAGGATCGTAAGGTCTAGCGAAATCTCTCCAAAAAACTTGTATTTTACTTACGCACACACAAAAATGAAATTATCACAAATTTTTAACTCTTATTTTGTTTTAGTTTTGATTTGTTGGTAAAAGACGGAACTTCGTGTCGTCCAATTCGGACTCAGTGTAGTGATAAGATGATTAAGAGGCAGTCTCTCTAAAAGCGGTCCACTCGATTTCGCGACAAAAAATACTTTTGCTTTATTTTTTGTCGGTGAAGAGGCTTTAGTAGGTGTATACTAAAATCGCTATTTTTGTTTTCAAATTCTTATTCTTAGCTCTGCTACAAGCCAAAAACGAATTGAGTCCGTCTCGGCTTCTCAGAGAGTGTTTCGAAGACTAAAATTGATGGATTTTGAAAAAGCGCGTTGCAAACAACCGAATGCCCGCACAAAAAATCTGTTCGATTCAGTTTTTTTTAGTTAACCTTCGATAGTTCACAGGCTAAATAAAAATATCTTTGATCAAAACGTGTTCAAGTTACAGTGGTTCAAAGAATACCTATTTTGCAGGCTTGATCGAAACCTTGAAAGTAAGGAAGATTTGAGGCAAAATATCTCAAAAGTTGCGGCCTAAATCTGGTTCAAAAATCATATCAAAGTAAAGTTTTAAGCTTATTTTTTTGGTTTATAGGCTCAGACTTGCGGGTATCTTCTGGGATTGCAACCAACAGTAGATTATAATCTGCCATTTTGCGTATTTGCATGATTACAGGCCGTGTCAGATGTCATGATTGTACAGGTTAAAAGTTCTCTAAAATTGCCTCTTTTGACACTTGAATTCGTCTCCGGCCTCTAAAAGAAAGTAATTAAGCTTCTTTAAGTACTTTTGAATCGAAAGAGATATACTAACAGGGATGGTCATGCATGTTACTGATTACCACGATCAACTGGCGGGCGCCATCGTCTTGTAACTACCTGCACTGAACAGTAAACAATGTTTTTAATAGAATTCTCTAGATCAGAAGTTGATCCAAGCTCTCTGAGGAATGAAACTAAATATCACTACCCCCCGGGATACAAAACATGTACAAGAAAGGCAACGTAGAATTTTAAGTTCTTTCCGCAATTTCAGAGTGAATTTCACCGCGGTGCATATAAAAGTTCATAAATTATTGTAATAATCAGGCTGTTTAAAAACGTTTGACGCACAACAAAAACAATTAGTCATTTACCGTTTTATCTGTTCTCGGTAAATAAGACGCTTACCTTTACTTTAGATTCTTGATGGAAGAAGTCTATCCAGGCAGCTGAAGTTAGGCAGTTTCGTTTCAAAATCAAATCATAGCGTGATAGTGTCACGTAATGTTATGGTCACGTGGCTACGTAACCCGTCGTGCTCCAAAATCTTTGTGATAAACGAAATTTCTGCTTCTCTCCCGAAAAAAAAAGCCCTAATTGAATGAGTCTTTAAGTTGCACAAAATGCATATCACACCAAGAAATTTGTATTGGTAATGAATCATTATTTTCACGGCATGGACTCCGCCCTTCCATTTTTTTTTTAGGCCCGGCCCGCATAGGAGGGGTGAGGGTGGGGGACGGTGGGATACCAATATACCCGCTTTTGTCCTCATAAGATACCAATATAGCTAAAGATTTGTAAAACGTTTGATACCGAATGCCTGAAATTACCTTGAAAAAGAATACTATATACCTAAATAAGGTATTTCAGGACTGAGACAGACCGTCCAACCCGGCTTTTTTATTTATCCCAGAATCTAGTATCAGCGTCCAAAGACAAGGAGCGAGCCGCTACGGGCTCCCCCAGAGACGCCATTTCTATAGTGTTCTTAGCCTGCGTAGCAGGCCCTTGAAAGTAGTGGACGCAAGAAAGAACGGGTGTCTCCGCGTGTCTCTCTTGCGCGCCCGTTCTTTTTTGCACCCACTACCTTCAAGGACGTGCTACGCAGGCTATGTGTTCTGACAAGGTCCTGCCTTTGTTTATAATGCTCATACAGAGCCCACTGCGCCTGTCCTCAACTCTAACGACTTTAGGAAACTGTAAAGCTTCCGAAGGTATATTATCCTTAAAGCTCGCATTTGGACCCGCTCTATTGTACTAGGCAGATGGGCAGGAAGGGCGTTATATCAAGCCACGCAACATTGTACTCTAGGACGTAACGTAAGACAGCGACGCAGATAGCCGCAAGGTCCATTGCACCAATTTCCTGGGCAACTCCCCCCCCCCCCCCCCCCCCCTGCCTCGAACCTTGTGCGAACGAACTGTTTTGAGTCTGGACCTTGTCAACCGGTGATTAAAGATCATTTATCTATTTATTTTATTTGGCACTAAAATTCCGTAAACCTGAACAAAATTGAGCCCAGATACCTGAAAACCCAAAACCCCCGGCCAGACCTATCTCCTTTAGAACGTCAAAATCACGTAACCCGGATGTCAACGAGACGTCACATTAAAATACTCTACATGGAATCTACAAGACTCCCTGTAGGTGCATTTTTAAAGACTATTACATCCGTTCTTTGGAAACGTTTTTGTCGTACTAACTATTTTGGCCTCTTATATGGGACATTCTAAGTTGACAGCATAAGGGATTAGAGACCAGGTAGCACAGGCCACCCCACCAGGTTCCTAATCTCAATTGTTGCACATGCGATTTCACTTCTTCAAGGAACAAACTTGAAAAACAGGAATCAAATTTTGCTCTAAAAATTATGCTTTGCCAAGCCCGAGAAATGAATTCACATGTGCAACAATTACAATTAGCGACCTGGCAGGTTGGGGCAAAAGGGTTGGTAGGTCACCTCTCTAATCCTTTATACTGTACGTGAATGTTAGAATTGTACCATATAAGAGGCCAAAATAGTCAATACAAGAAACTGGTTTGAAATGAACGGATAAAAGAAGGTTCAAAAAATGCACCTAAAGCCAACCTTACACCTCGTTGGCATACTAACGTGATTCTTGAAAACGTTTTAAAGGAAGGGATTAATATAGCCTGCAAGGCGTATTTTGCTGTGTGATCGATTTGAACTTTCGATTGATCGGGAGTTGGGGGGAGTCAAAAAGTGATTCCAAGGGAGAGGTTGCCTGCCATCCTCATCGGGTCGCGCGATTAAAAAAAAAAACGAGGGCGAGGATTAATAAGGCCAGTGGTACCATGCCGTAGAAAATGATTCATTACCAATACAAATTTCTTGGTGTGATACGCATTTTGTGCAATTTAAGGAGGAAAAACTCATTCAATTAGGACTTTTTTTTCTGGAGAGAAACAAATTTCGTTTATCACAAAGATTTTGGCCACCGACGGGTTACGTAGCCACGTGACCATAACATTACGTGACACTATCACGCTACGATTTGATTTTGAAACGAAACTGCCTAACTTCAGCTGCCTGGATCGACTTCTTCCATCAAGAATCTAAAGTAAAGGTAAGCGTCTTATTTACCGAGAACAGATAAAACGGTAAATGACTAATTGTTTTTGTTGTGCGCCAAACGTTTTTAAACAGCCTGATTATTACAATAATTCATGGGCTTTTATATGCACCGCGGTGGAATTCACTCTGAAATTGCGGAAAGAACTTAAAATTCTACGTTGCCTTTCTTGTGCATGTTTTGTATCCCGGGATAGTGATATTTATTTTTATTACTTAGAGAGCTTGGATCAACTTCTGATCTAGAGAATTCTATTAAAAACATTGTTTACTGTTCAGTGCAGGTAGTTACAAGACGATGGCGCCCGCCAGTTGATCGTGTTAATCAGTAACATGCATGACCATCCCTGTTAGTATATCTCTTTCGATTCAAAAGTACTTAAAGAAGCTTAATTACTTTCTTTTAGAGGCCGGAGACGAATTCAAGTGTCAAAAGAGGCAATTTTAGAGAACTTTTAACCTGTACAATCATGACATCTGACACGGCCTGTAATTATGCAAATACGCAAAGTGGCAGATTATAATCTACTGTTGGTTGCAATCCCAGAAGATACCCGCAAGTCTGAGCCTATAAACCAAAAAAATAAGCTTAAAACTTTACGTTGATATGATTTTTAAACCAGATTTAGGCCGCAACTTTTGAGATATTTTGCCTCAAATCTTCCTTACTTTCAAGGTTTCGATCAAGACTGCAAAATAGGTATTCCTTGAACCACTGTAACTTGAACACGTTTTGATCAAAGATATTTTTATTTAGCCTGTGAACTATCGAAGGTTAACTAAAAAAACTGAATCGAACAGATTTTTTGTGCGGGCATTCGGTTGTTTGCAACGCGCTTTTCAAAATCCATCAATTTTAGTCTTCGAAACACTCTCTGAGAAGCCGAGACGGACTCAATTCGTTTTTGGCTTGTAGCAGAGCTAAGAATAAGAATTTGAAAACAAAAATAGCGATTTTAGTATACACCTACTAAAGCCTCTTCACCGACAAAAAATAAAGCAAAAGTATTTTTTGTCGCGAAATCGAGTGGACCGCTTTTAGGGAGACTGCCTCTTAAGCAAAACCCTTATTAATGTTTCATAATCACTCGTACGATTGCAGACCGAATAGGCCATTTCCGAGTTGCACCGAGGCCTCTGTTTCAAAGCGAGGCTAAGTACAAAACTACCTTTGTATTGATAAAGTGGAAATCCGTTAATACGGTAACCAATGGGCCCAAAAAATTCGGCGGTATCAACGGGGTAGCCGTTTTAACGAGGGTTTTTTTTACAAGGAAATGTAGGGTCGTTTAACCGAGAGGCCAAAAAAAGTGGCCGTAATAACGAGGTGACCGTAAGGCGGGGTTCCACTGTGTACATTTTATCATACAGAAAACATACATTAACTTAAAACTTTGTGCAACATATGTACGCTAGACTTCATATTATTAGTAATTAAGAAAAAAAACAAACAAACGAAAAGAAGTAAAATGTAATATGCGAAGAGGAAAGCTAGAAACTGAACTTAAGTTAATTTTTCATTATATTAATTAACACATGAATTTCAACATAATGCCGAAGGGATGCGGGGGGGTGGGGGGGGGGGGGGAACAGTTCATGAAGAACAAATGAAAACATGGCAAGAGGAAAGCTAGAACTAAAATAGAATTAATTTTTCATCTTATTAATTAGCGCATCAACTTCAACATAGGAGTCTTCAGATTCTGGAGTTTTGACTAGTTTTTCTATAACATATATTTCTAATGCTGGAGTTTTGTAGTATGGCCAGCGATGTGCTTTAGTCTAAAGCTACGTGCAAACGGACGCAACAACTCCCAACATTGTTGGTCCAAATGGCGACTATACTCACTTTGGCCGCTGTCCAGCGCAAAATGACGTCATGTCTGCAATAAAGGCTGGAATTTTATGACTGATGTAACACCAGTACGAGTGCATTAGCCTGCATTTAAAGGAAAAAAATTAGCTAAACTTAATAAAAAAGAACTGAGAACTGTTTTCAGGTTTACATGATCAAACAAATGTCAAAGACCTCGCACAATAAATCTGTCACTTAGTTACAAATGCAGTGTTCGTGTAGATCAGCAATCAGTTGTGAATTTTGTCACAACCGGTAAAATAACTTACTGTGTCCAAAGCTCGCCATATTACAAAAATAATATCATAGGTGACGAATGACTCCTTAATTTTGACGCGAAATTTCAGCGTTAATTTGTAATTTCACATGTGAAATTACAAAATTGCCATGGCAACCTTCCGTACGTCTCAGTGTCAAGATGGCGACGAAGTTTTAAAATGCTGTGAATGAAGATGTCAGGGCACAAAAAGACGCTTTAGAAAACCTGAACACACAAGAGAACATCAAAAAGGATTCCAACAGGTATTTTGCCGAAATAGTCTGAAAAATTCTGAACTTTATGAGCCAAATTTAAGGTCTAAACATTTGAGAGAGTGAAGTTCTCGATAGATACGATCCAGGATAAACATGTCAAAAATCCAAGATTGCTAACGTAATTCGTCACCCATGGGTTTTGTCCAAGGCTGAAGGCTCGGGAAATTATTAGGATTTGGACAAAACGCGCGTGAAATTATTCCCTAATTTCACTCATCACCATTTGATTACACATACTAATACCTTTCTCATTCATTCACCAAGCCAAGCATACGAACCAGTTATTAATTCAGAGTTGAGCTGGTGTTTAACAAAACCACGTTAGAAGCCAAAGGTTGTGCACTGTTCGCGGTACGAAGAGGTTTTGTGTACGGGTTAAGGCACCAAGTAATAAGTAAGTAAAGAACTAAAGGGGCTGTGTCACGGCAGTCCATTTCGTTTTGTTTAATTTTGCCAATTACTCGCCCTCAATCGCCATGGGACTTAAAGTAAGCAAAGAAATAACATGTAAATGACAAAATCAGAGACCCAAGACAAACAAATATGTCCCCTAAGCATTATTTTTGAAGTTGTAAGCAGCAGGGATCAACTTTGAAAAACTGTTAGGCTGAACAGTTTTCAAAAATCCTAAGTTCAATCCGTTTCAATCTTCTCCAGTTTTGCCCATCCGTGACATCTGTTGTTTCCGTTATGTTATTTTAACCTTCCTTTAAAGTTAAAAGCGGTTATTTTTATCTTTCTCTTAATTTAACAAGCATTTTGTAATTTCCTAATTTGGCTGAATTTCGTGACACAGCTCCTTTAACCCAAAACAGCAATATCCCGTTGCATGACCCTTTAATTACAGTTTCAGGGCTCGTACTCCTTTTATGTCACAAAATAAAATGACTTTCAAGGACCCTACCTTAAAATTTCAAGACATTTTTAAAGCCTGAGAGTTTATGCAGAAACGCTGAAAAAGGAAAGCTCGAATTACAGTGTACGAAAGTTAAAAACACCTTTCATGCAAACCAGGGACATGCGTGGTACCCTTGTGGGTCAATGTGCCCACGTGCACGACAGAAACTGACGAATAAACGAGAGTTACATAGTACTACTCACTTTCTTGACTCAAAGGCGAAGTTTGGTCGTCTGAAGACACCCTCAAAGGGATATGTTTGGAAACTCGCACTAACATGTGAACCTGAAATGATCACGTTGTTTCAATCAAAAACAGCAGAATTGTTAAAACAAAAAATCAGGGCGAGATGAGAATTCAAAAATCGCTTGCCCTTCGGGTAAGTTGTTGCTCAAGCCTCTTAAACAGGCCTTATTAACTACAAAGTTGGGTTATCCGGTCAAGCCTGTTGTTTCGAACAGCCCCCACCCCCACTTGCGCACTACGTTTAAATCAGTATCAAACAAGTATATTTTATAAGTTCTTGTAATAATTTATTGTACATAAAGCATTGCCTTAAGGTGGTTCTCTTATTACTCGAAGTTGCGTGGCACAGAGAGTCTTAATCTGCAATCCGTTTTTCTTCTATGTATTTAGGACACAAAAGGAAGGTTAGGCTCCCAGACGTTCTTAGCGGAGACCGTGGAAACTGGGAATAAGAATCATGCCGACTTTCATTGCATGCAAATCTTAGTGAGACTCGTGATGAGCATGTGGTTTATTTACGGAAAGAATTGAGGTAATGCGCGTAGTTGATAACGTTCTGGCTTTTTGGCAATGACGTAATTTTCCCTGAATCAAGGCTCTTGATTTTCGTGTATTCATACACGCGTATTAAAAAGCAAATATCCTGAGGAATACTCGACCGTCGATAAAGTAGGACATGAAAGAAATCCTGTTTCGTGGTGTATTGAGGCATCACGTTTCTCAGAATGTTGACGCAATTACAGGAACTCTATGGTCGATATTACAGATTCACTTTGTTGTATGTATTTAATTGATACATTGCGCTTTAGATAGATGCACTTTATAAATACTTGAGATATCAATGATTTGACCTTCAACTACTAGAACCAACTTCAATTACTCGTCTAAAGTTACGTATGTGTCATGGATGTGTTTATAAGGGTAGCTTTGTACTTGGCTGTCGCGCACTCTACTTGCAGCACTTCATCGGTCAATGGAAACTACTAGTCTACAAATTGAACTGGTTTATTTATTTTCGAAGTTCTCTAGTTTGGGAAATGTGTATTTATTTTTCATACTGACGTCTTCATTGATGTTTCCTTGATGTCGTAAATTTGCAAGGTCTCGATTTTTGCGTCATAGTATTGCCTTTGATTGTGGAAGATTGTTTGAAATTACACTGCATTATCGCCTAGACCCCATCATTCGAAAGTTTCACTTTAGATTTGTAAACTGTAACGATTGAACTACAATCTTTTACCAGTTTAAGTTTAGTCTGACTATTCTACATTTATTACATGGCTGAGTCTGTTTTCGCCATGCGATTGGTCAATTTGCGGTCCGTAACTTGCTATACGGACCAAAATTTTTAAAGAAAATGCTCATTTCGGAGCTCTAAATCTCTTTACCTCGGAAAAAAGGTTTAAATAAAGTTATAAGGCGCCTGTCAACCTTGAGGACTTGGATGTTGACTTTGGCCTTCAACATTTTAAACTGTGTTTATTTGTGATCGAAGGCGATGAAGAAACTAACTAGATATAATTGTGTAAAGTTTGCGTATCATTTTTGCATAAATTATGACCGAAATTTGGAAACCGCTGAATTTCTCGCATTGGGTTTTTGCGATTTTGATGAAACTTTGTTCAACGCAAGGCACTTATGCGCACTATATGTAGCCGAGAGATTTTCACGAAAAAATGCCGGCAACAGCAGATTTGCGACTCAGACCTCAAAGGGGCGTGGCATTATAATCACGTGACATTTACTCCGATCGCCAAAAAATTTGTGTTATATTGTAGATTGGTCTATATATTATCCATTCTATGTGTTAGACTTACGATAAAAGAAAAGGTGGGGATACCAGAGAGCTTCAAAGTAGGATGTTAGCCCCTCAAAAAAACTGGGTCGAATCACTTTAAAAAACATTAGTCACTGTCGGTGTGATGTTGCGAGCAAGTGAGCTGTTCTTTTTAAGAATATGTCCCTGCTTCGTAGTCTTCGTTGGCAGAGAACTAATTAGCTAACTGACTAGTTTTAGTGATATTTTCATTTTGTTTTATGATTATTAAACTTTTTAACATAAACAAATGATTTTGTTTGTGTCTGCAATGAAACAGAAAACAATCTTAGAGGTGCAATTCGGACTAAGACATTTGTCTGGTTTTCTTACACATATTTTCTTATCAAGTTCGTTAGTAAATGTTCTTAGTCTAAGTCTTAGTTCAGGTACAGAAGTGTAGTTGTTGTAATGTTTCTTTCACAGCTTGTCTCACTTCTGTGATCTTCCAGCAGTACAGAAACGGTTTAACGACGAGTTTAAATACACTAAAGTAACTGTAAATCCCCTAGCAAGGTAAGTAGATAACGGCATTCCCCTTTGAGGTGAACGGCAGATAACAGATAAACAATGTTACCTGCACCCACAGTGCACTGTACACTGCCTTTCTGTATCGAGCTTTATTCAGTGTATTTACTTGGCTCGATTGTCCTTGAACAACATGGTTCTGACCATGAATTTGGTTATGACGCAGAGACATGAAGATTTTTGTGTAGGCACAAATTGTAGTGAATAAACAAAAAGCTGCACCTATATATGCGTACAATGAAACTATAAGACGATTAAGAAAGGATGTAGATGCACCGACAATGGACACAATCCAACCACCAATAGCAATTAAACGTGTTCTTTTCAAAGTTACAACTTGTCTGTATCTGAGACCCAGTAGCAAAGCAAGAAGTCTGTCCACGCTTATTGCAGTCAGTGTTATCAACGACACTCCACACAAAGTAACGCTTACGAAATATGCTGTCAAAATTGTGTAGTAGCCAATGACCCGTCTTCTGTTCACCACAGAGATCATATAAGCAAGGCGTAGAGGCTCCGCAATGGTACCAACACAGAGATCGGTTATCGCAAGGTTACGATACAGGAGTTTGGATGAAGGATGAATTGATGTGTCCTTGCGAAAGGCAAATAGGATCAGAGTATTCCCCAAAAATGCTGTAGTTGACAAAAAAATGTCGATGACAGAGAGAAACACGAGTTCGCCATGTACCTCTCCAGTAAATTCCACAGAGCAGTAAAGTTCTGCAATTGTTTGCGGGTTTTCACCTCCAGTAAAATTTTTCATTTCCATGTCTTTTCTGCCATGCGGCTACAGTCAACTGAACTCTTTTTTAATATATCTGTCTTCCTTATATGACTGCTACATGCACCTTGTCAGCAAACAATTAAATATTTGCTCCGTATTTTCAGTTTATTAAGAGCAGTTGTCTGTAAGATTCGAGCTATATTGAAAAGTCGCTGCCACACTATCTCACCGAATTGGTTAAAAATTGGCAAGTAGACTTGATTTGGGGTCTTTAATAAGGAATAGGTAACTTTAGGTTCTAATTCCTCCTATTTCGGAAATTGTCGACATGGCCGGTTTTTGGGTGCCTCGGACCGGCGCCATATTGGTTAATAGAAGCTGCTTTTGAGCCTTCGACTACAACCCTGTCATCAAAGCTAATCTTCCTTTGCCGATACACATTGAAAGAACAATCCCTCTTTATTGTATTTTTAGAAACTACTTCGAAACTGATAACGTTTTCGCAACGATCGATTATACTTGTGGTGGGTATAGTTTTTGAATTTTCGACACCCGCAAAATTAACAGAATTTTAAAGGCGTATATCTCTTTTGCCACATCGCATTGAAGCTTGCCACTCTGCCTGAATACTCATTGTTTGTGGTTAAATCGAGTTCGTTAATAAGAAAATTGGGCAAATTTAACGGAGCAGAAACAAAATAAAAAAAGTAATGAATGGAAGAGTGTTATAGCGACTTTGTCGGGGTGAGGACAAAACATGGACCAGGGGTCCATGGACCCCCTCTTTAGACCGGGTCTATGGACGATTTTCATGGACCGGGTCCATGGACCCCCTGTCATTGACCAGGTCCATGGACAATTTTTTTATCTTTATAAGAAGGTTTTGTACCAGGTCCATGGACACTCAAAAAAGATTTGACGAGACACTGTCGACCAATGCTCACGATTGATCACAAATATCTAGTTGTGCTTACATGACGTACACTCTGCTTGCACATGTGCAGTCGCAAGACTGCTAAATTAAGCTAATTCAAAAGGGCTTATTCTATTTTACGAAACGAAACGAAACGAAACGAAATATATGGAAGAGGGAGAAAAAATGCTTATTAACCTAAACACAACTTAAGACAACATTGACAATGTGTTTGGAAGTAATAGTTAACGAAAAATGACGGATTTTTACCTTTTTCGCAAAGTAGTAATTTCAATCCAATTACTATTTTGCGAAATGGCGTTTTTCAGCTTTATCTAGCAAATATGTCCTTTTCGTCTGAAACAAATTGTTTTCACCAATAAAATGATAAATATTTCGAACAGTCTAGGGACCTCTCATTTTATTGACCGTGCTAGAACTCATTTCGCAAAGTAGTAATTTTGCCAGGATTACTATTTTGCGAAATGGCGTTTTTTTACCTTTTTTACCCTATATTTGGCAAATATGTCCTTCTCGTCCGAAAAAAATTGTATCCACCAACAAATTGCAAAATTTCGCAAAATAGTAATTCTGGCAAAATTACTGCTTTGCGAAAGGAGTTCTAGTAGGGCCAATAAAATGAGAGGTGCCCAGACTCCTTAAAATATTAATCAATTTGTTGGTGGATACAATTTTTTTCGGACGAGAAGGACATATTTGCCAAATATAGGGCAAAAAAGGTAAAAAACGCCATTTCGCAAAATAGTAATTCTGGCAAAATTACTACTTTGCGAAATGAGTTCTAGTACGGTCAATAAAATGAGAAGTCACCAGACTCTTCGATTCGAAATATTAATCATTTTATTGGTGGACACAATTTGTTTCAGACGAAACGGACATATTTGCTAAGTAAAGGTGAAAAAACTCCATTTCGCAAAGTAGTAATTCTGGAAAACTTATTACTTTGCGAAATGAGTTCTAGCACGGTCAATAACATCACAGGTCCCTAGACTGTTCGACTGAAATATTTATCATTTTATTGGTGGACACAATTTGTTTCAGACGAAAAGGACATATTTGCTAAATAAAGCTGAAAAACGCCATTTCGCAAAATAGTAATTGTATTGAAATTACTACTTTGCGAAAAAGGTTAAATTCCGTCATTTTTCGTTAACTATTACTTCCAAACACATTGTCAACGTTGTCTTAAGTTGTGTTCCCATATATTTTGTTTCGTTTCGTTTCGTTTCGCAAAATAGAATAAGCCGTTATCACCAAGAGAGGAATTACGCGCTCCAGTACGAAGACTCGCATCATCCTTACAAAAACAAGCTGGAGTTAAGAATTCATTGCTTTTAGAGCAATCATGACTGAGTCACATCGCAATTCTCCATAGCTGATGTAGCTTCAATTTAAGCTACAATCCATGCCACTTCTTCTTCTTCGAGATCTGGATCTGTAAATCACTATCCGTGAGAATTTATAATCGTCCTGCTAAAAGTGCTAAGGGGCAGGGCCCAGCGTGACAAAACATTGCAGGAAAAAGTGACATTCATGGACAAAAAGAAAGTGGCTTAGAATTATTCAGATCCAGGATGCACTTTGGAGAAATTAAACAACCTATAACCCTTTTAATCAGCCGCAATGAACAGCTTTACATTTTAAAAGAGGTAGAAAATCAATGTGTCACGACCTCTCAGTATGAAATGCGCGGCAAAAATTTGCATTTGCTCAGTCAAAACGTCTTCCTCCGAAGCATAATCTACCCATCAGAGAAAACAATTCATTGGAACAAGCAGCATTTTGGCATGGGGTACCGACCCCCCCTTTTTTTACACTATGTAAGCACAATTAAACATTACTGATCAATCAAGCATTGTTTGTTGTTGTTATTGTTTTTTAACCTTATTTTTGCACTATTTCTGTTTTTGTTCATTTCTCATTATTAAAAAAGTTTGTCCATGGACCCGGTCCATGACAGGGGGTCCATGGACCCGGTCCATGAAAGTGGTCCATGGACCCGGTCCAAAGTGGGGGTCCATGGACCCCTGGTCCATGTTTTGTCCGCACCCACTTTGTCGACATGTCAATCTTTACACCGAATACTCGCCAGGTGTTGCCAAAATTACAATCGATAATAGAGTTTCTGTCCTTAAATCTGAGTGATCTGTGTAATAAAATTAGCCTCTGTAATATAATCGATAACTCTGCTGCGAAAAACACTATTAAAAAAAGGTGGATTGTATAAGGAAAAGGAAAATGAATTTGTTATGTTTATGCTACGACGCGTAAACAAAATGCAACCATCACAGTCGGGAACTGGAATTTTCCTGATTTTCGATTCCTCCAGTTTCTTTATCGAAACCAGAGCTTTTAAAATTAACCATAGTAATGAAAATCTGAGATGTATTACCTTACTCGACGACAAAGGTGCCAGTTTCCACCTTGATCGAAAAATAGTAATATTTTCCCACGCATATCGCCGGTCGTCACGTTCCTTGCATGGCGTTACAACTCACGTGAAACCGCCTGGTTTCAAACAACTGAACTGAAGAATCCGTGAAAATCTTAGCTAGGCAATAAATAGCCTGCGTAGCAGGCGTCGAAAGGGGTAGGTTGTAGGGGATAGGGAGGAAGGGAATAAGGGGAGGGGGATTGGGGAGAGGGGGAGGGGACGCCTGCTCTAAGAACCCCCCTTTTGTTCATATCTGCGGACGCTTGCGGAAGTCAGCCAAGCGCGGTCATTGCACGCGTGCTGAACAAGAATGCTGTATAATGACAGACTAGAAACAATAGACAACTCCCAAAGCACAAGCTCAGCCAAAACGCTAAAAATCTTCAATGTTTACTCAAGTTTGAGCTTATAGAAGATAATGTCACAGTTTTTCAACGACCATGAAATTCAGAGTCCGGGTAGTTAGTTAATCAATTGTGGCCCTGAAAAAATTTGAAGGAAAAAAAACTACGAATTTTTAAGAAAATGCTTTTTTCGTGAGAAGGACTCTCAAACGCTGACAAACGTCAACAAATAGCGAAAACTATAATTTCTATATGTTTGCTTTGCTCGAAATCGCGCGCATTTACAAGGCCCTAAAGCGTTTTGCTGACTTGCAAGGACCCATCTGTTATAACGATGCCCAAAACAAGGGGATGAATCTCTTGGTTTATTAGATATAATCCGTGTAAAGTTTGCTTATCATTTTCGCATAAATTATGACCTAAATTTGGAAACCGCTGAATTTCTCGAATTGGGTCTTTGCGATTTTGATGAAACTCTGTTCAGCGCAAGGCACTAACGCGCACTATGTGTAGCCGAGAGATTTTCACAAAAAAATGCCGGCAACAGCCGATTTTCGACTCAGACCTCAAAGGGGCGTGGCATTATAACCACGTGACATTTACTCCGATCGCCAAAAATTTTATGTTATATTGCAGATTGATCTATATGTTATCCATTCTATGTGTTAGACTTACGATAAAAGTAAAGGTGGGGATACCAGAGAGCTTCAAAGTAGGATGGTAACCCCCCAAAAAAACTGGGTCGAGTCACCTTAAAGGAATAAAATCCTTTGCATTTCGAGACCTAAAAAAGTTTAAAGATTTCTCGCTCGCATGTTGCGTTCACCAGCACGCACTTCAAACAATGTAAATAGATGAAACGATCGATAACATATTTTTTACCTGATACCGATGCGAGTTAAAAATTCGCTCCAGTTCTGTACATGTTTGTCTCACCCAAGACGAACTTTTCCGCCTTCATGGAAGATAACTATGCCGCTTTATAACTCGTCCGAAGTTTTTGTGCCATGCAGCTAAACAATGGAAACACTATCAGGGGCAACCAACGTCAATTTTTGGGAAATACCTGTTCGGAAGACGATTTGAGATCTAGAATTTTCGGAGCATTTGTCGTAAAATTTCTTGCTTGCCTGCCTCTCCTAGGATTTTCGAACAGCTAAAAAATGGTATAATTGCCCATTTTTACGGATTTTTACCCTAAAAAGGTCACCTAGAATTTTCGGGAGCCATTTTTCTGGCTGAAATTTTCGAAAAGGTAAGTTTTGATCCCTATAATTTTCGGATCACTAGACTTTCAGCTAGGAAATCCGAACAGATAAAAAATGTTTAGGGGATAAAATTATGCCTAAATCTACCGTTTAAATGCTAAAATACGTTTAACAATGCTATGTTGAGTGGTTTTGAACTATATTCTCGTTGGGTGCCCCTGACACTATTCACAGCGACTCCTTGGATATTAAAAAGACTGAACGTGACGCACTATTATGCCTTTGTTTACTTCTGATCACATCTTCAAGCGAAGTCTCTCTTTTCAAGCGATTCATCTCAATGCACAATAATTGACCCTTATATTAGTAAAACCCTATGGTTCATTTATATTAATGCTGTTTTTGCCCCTCACATTGACTGTATTCGTTCGTATTCAAAACACCTTTACGAAAATAAAGGTCGTATAAGTCATGTGTGTTATGTTTCGAGATAAATGGATTATACGCTTTTTTAAGTTTCCATTTTGCGGTGACTTCAGTTTACATCTCCATAAAATGGTAAAAGAAATATCAAGAAACATCACGAGAGCTGAAAATTTTCAAAGGCATGTTTCTGAAACTCGCTAATGCTGACGAATGGGCGAAAACACAGAATTGTGATCACAAGATCATGTACAAATTTAATGATAAAAGCTTAGCAAGATACAAATACAAACAAGCAAACCCCCTGAAACCTCGACGTGGCCTACACTTGTATGCTATACTCAGTCACCAAACCTTGTCAGTAATAGCTCCTATTTTCCTCAAGTTGCTCTCTGTGAAGCTCGCGGATGGGATGTCCCGGTGAAGCTTTAAACTTGTGTCCGAGATTCTCAGAGTCCCTATTTTTGTCCGTGTCTTCTTTATCCTCAGTATCTGAAATTTAGACCTCCAAAGTGGCGTGTGTTGCATCAAATAGAAGGAAATATTTAAAGGAAAAGCCAGTCTTCTAACATGGCAAAGTTGTCACGTCCCTTGCTCATGGACGTGCGTTAAAAGTGCCATTCATCGGAAACTGAGTTGTTCGCTTCACTGACTACGAAGGCTTACAATCAAGTCTTCAGCCATAGTGTCGTCAACTGGTGAAATACCTTGCTCATAAATTGTGCTTCTTAATTGCCCATGTACTACATCGATCGATAATTCTCTCTTTGAGTTCACGAAGCGGTCACGGCGTTCCAAACGTGACGCTCAGAGTCATCTTTTAGTGTGAACCTACCGTGAACGGCGTGTCGGTTTGAATGCAACACGAGCATTTCTCTGAGTTTCCCAGCGCCAACATCATCTAACTGACTTAAACTCGAACAATAAAAAAATTATAGAGTGACTCCCATGATCGAATCGCTTCGAACAACGCAAATAGCCTTCTTCAGGTTCGCAACGCTTTGTGGGTTTTTCAGGGGAAGCGCAGACGAGGTACAAAAAGTATCCGTGCAAGGGTTCGTGCAAGAGAAAATCATATGAAACCATTTGTGAGAACATCGTTTCTCGGTACCAGACCCTCGTGTCTTCCCTCCCCCGGGAGGCCTTTTTTCGCCGCAGACGACCGAAAGCCCATTTTATGACTGGGCGCACAGGCAGCCCAGTAATGAGTTCATCATCTGTATAGCCTACTCGCCCAAAGTGACTGCATTTCGCTTTTCAGAGACCCATCAGTTACTGTTTGACCCTCTCGGATCAGATTTTACGTCCGTGATGTAATACTGGTGGAGACGTCAGTCCACAAGCAGAGTCGTGAAAAACACCGACACTTGAGCCTTTACGTTCAAAACATTCCTGGCTATCGGGGAAAATAAAGGAGCTTTTTAAAAAAAGTAAAATAAAATGTCATTTCAAATTTCACTTTGTCACAGTTCGAAAATTATTGTTAATCAGACCAAATGAAAGTTTGCTCAAAGAGGGGGAGGGGACGGGGGGAGTCGTAGTTCTTAACAGTTCCAGTTTGCTAAAAAATTCAAGGTTACGAAAAAATACTGGGCGAACTGCAGAATACATGCAAGAATGAGAAAGAAAATAAAAAACAACTTCCTGTTCTAAGTCGGGTGAAACGTTTAATAGCGTCAAGAAGACTGAACTTGATTAAGGTTGTTCATTTCAGTTCCGTTCCAGCGTGCAGTTATTTGTCCTCCTAAAAATAGCTTCGTCTCCCACCGATCATTCCATGTCATATTTTTCGGACTTATTATTCAGTAATGACGGTACGATCAGGTAACTTGACTTGATGAGTTCTTTAATTTCATTTCATGTACTAGTTTTATATCTTACGCTGGAAAGATCTGCCAAATGTACATTAGAAAAGGTAGGTTCCTGTTTACAAGTGTATTTATCGAATACCATATAATTTGCATAAAGCTGCAGTGCACAGTTTGTTTTTCTAGCCTTTAGATAAAAATTGACAACGTTTGCGTTATCTTTGCCGAAGAAAATATGTAATTTGTAGCTGTATACAGCGAAATATTACAGAGAAAATTGTAACTGTGCGGTAAACGAGCGGCTTCCTATTGGTCTGGCAACTCGAAGAGCGAACTTGAGCGGGTGAGGACAAAACATGGACCAGGGGTCCATGGACCCCCACTTTGGACCGGGTCCATGGACCCCCTGTCAAGGACCGGGTCCATGGACAGTTTTTTTTTAATGACGAGAAATGAACAAAAACAGAAATAGTACAAAAATAAGTTTAAAAAACAACAACAACAACAAACAATGCTCGATTGATCAGTAATGTTTAGTTGTGCTTTCATGGTGTAAAAAAAGGGGGGTCGGTACCAAAATGCTGCTTGTTCCAATGAATTGTTTTCTCTGATGGGTAGATTATACTTCGGAGGAAGACGTTTTGACTGAGCAAATGCAAATTTTTGCCGCGCATTTCATACTGAGAGGTCGTGACACACATATTGATTTTCTACCTCTTGAAAAATGTAAAGCTGTTCATTGCGGCTGATTAAAAGGGGTTTAGGTTGTTTAATTTCTCCAAAGTGCATCCTGGATCTGAATAATTCTAAGCCACTTTCTTTTTGTCCATGAATGTCACTTTTTCCTGCAATGTTTTGTCACGCTGGGCCCAGCTCCTTAGCGCTTTTAGCAGGACGATTATAAATTCTCACGGACTGAGTGATTTACAGAACCAGACCTCGAAGAAGAAGACTGTGGCATGGATTGTAGCTTAAACTGAAGCTACATCAGCTATGGAGAATTGCGAT
Source organism: Porites cylindrica (assembly GCA_964035525.1). NCBI lineage: Eukaryota > Metazoa > Cnidaria > Anthozoa > Scleractinia > Poritidae > Porites > Porites cylindrica. The sequence continues at coordinate 15,749,257 of OZ037780.1, read as the reverse complement.
GTGACTCAGTCATGATTGCTCTAAAAGCAATGAATTCTTAACTTCAGCTTGTTTTTCTAAGGGTGATGCGAGTCTTTAAACTGGAGGGCGTAATTCCTCTCTTGGTGATAACTTTAATTTAACAGTCTTGCGACTGCACTTGTGCAAGCAGAGTGTACGTCATGTAAGCACAACTAAATATTTGTATCAATCGTGAGCATTGGTCGACAGCGTCTCGTGAAATCTTTTTTTGGCACTATTTCTGTTTTTGAGTGTCCATGGACCTGGTGCAAAACCTTATTCTTATAAAAATAAAAAAAACTGTCCATGGACCTGGTCCATGACAGGGGGTCCATGTTTTGTCCTCACCCAACTTGAGCTAGTGCCGTGTGTAACAAAATTTATAATTGTCATTTTAGCTCATATTTCAAGCTCTTCGCAAGATCAGAATCAAAAGGTCATCTTTTTACATTACAAGGGAGGGTTTTTTAAACGATAGATAGGCTTTAAGAGACACGATCAATTTTTAAAGAATTTTCTTTTCAAATATTCACCGAATTTTGTTTGGAAGTTTTAGCGGCCAAGTGGCTGAACCATTGCGCATTCATGCAATTATATATCTGCCCCGTTGCATTTGCCCAATTATTTTATTTACCGGTCTAACTTATCTATAAACAAACTATGTTTAGTTAAAATGGCTTAGTCTAAATCGATGTGGCATGGGTGACCTTCCAATTTCTACCAAATTTGTGTACCTTTTGAGTACCGAAAAAGTGCTGTGAGAAGTTACAGTCGTTCGTAGCTCAGGCTTAACCATTTTCAGATAAGAGTAGGTAAATGAAAAGAGGAAGGATAGTTCTTTCAAACTGTATGAGTCACGATTAAGTTATTTTAATGATAAGGCTAGAATTAATTACTGTAAATCTCCTTCAGCTAGTTCACCAACATGGCGGCCCCTCGAGGCCTCGTCAAAACTCTCATTCCTGTATCTTTGAAACCAAAGAGAATTCGAACCTTAGAATATTCATTCAGTATTTAGGACACCATTCTAAGACTATATGCCGAAAATCAGCCAAATCGATGAGGTACCGTGTCAGGCCGAAGTTCGAATTTTACAGAAAATCACTCTTAAACGATGGAATTGGACAATCTTGGTGTTGCCTAAGGGTTTTTAGAAGGGATCTTGATAAAGTAAACGGAGGGGCTTATATCCGAGGGGATTATAACGGAATTGGAAAAAGCTCTTCGAAACAAGCTAACGCAGTGCTGATTTAAATATGTTTTGCAGTTACTGGTAAAAACTTCAAAATATCATAATAAATCAAATTCATTTCAGTGCAAGTTAGAGGGGAGAATATATTGGCGAGCCTGTTACTGGTGGGGCTTATATTAAAGTGTTTCTGTATTTTGTAGCTTCAAATTGCTTGTGCCGTTTTTCTTCAACTTTGACTGACGTTCACATGGATACCAGCACTAAATTGGCCACATTTTCTTTAGAAGAGAAAGTCTTAACCGAGTATAACTTTAACGTTTTGTGCAGTTTATTTGCAATTGCTTAAATTGCTATTTCACTACGTCAAGATTATATCTTCATTTAAATTGCTTTTTAAATTTATTTCCCCCCTTCACATCATCTCCCGGCGCGTCTAATTCGGACCTGTTATATGAAAGGTGAAATATTTAAATTAAAAACGCCAGGGTGACATTCATTTCGATTGAGTATAGTGAACCCAAAATATTAACATAGAACTTGCACCATCATTCACCATCATATTTAGCTATCCTCTTCTGTCTTAGAGAAAAATTAACTTGCCATGTACCTCTCCTCGACTCTCCAGTGAATTTTGCAGAACAATACAGTTCTCTAATAGCTTGGTAGTTTGTCATTACCATGACTTTTCTCCGAAGCAACCACGTTCAAGCGAACCTTTTTTTAATATATCTGTTTTCCTTATGTGATAGCTTCAGCATGTTGAAAACCAATTAGATATGTGGGTTGTATTTTCATATTATTAAACGACAGAGCTATTGGCAATCTTGTTGCTGCCGTGCAATTGGCAAAACAAATAGCACAATTGGATGTTTATCGTTTTCTGGGATACCGGGTCCCATATTTTCCAGTCGGACCCGAATAATAACTCGGACTCGACTGCTTTATTTCGGACACGAACTTAAATCGGATCCGAATTGCAGCAGTCGGGTCCGATATTTCAAATCGTAATCGGGCTCGAATTGTTGTGAAATCGGGTCCGATTTTAATTATTCGGACCCGATTTCACAACAATTCGGGATTTTTAATCGGTTCTGGGAAATTAATTGGGTCCGATTTCTCAGTAAAATCGGACTCGATAGTTTTTCAGGAAGAGAGGGAGCGGGGGGGGGGGGGGGGTCACTCAAAGGCTCCGATTTCGTTGGAGGAAGGTGTGGGTAAAAGGTATAAGGTAAAGGAAAAAGGTATATTTTTTAACGAAATTAAAGGTGGTACTGAGCGTACAGGCGTTCAACGCTTTGTGACACAATTGTCTGGTTTTTAGAAAACGAGCTAAACTGTCATGATCAGTGAAACAAAGTTTATTAACCGAGTGTTGATCGATACATCTGTAGAACAAAGATTCAAATTGATTAAAAAAGGCTTTTTATTAATGTACTACTAGTCGTCTCATCGCAGCCAGGAAGTCTTAACAGTTATGCAAATGTTCAAAACATGGGCTAAATTATGTCTGGGTCAGTTTGTACCATATACTTACGAGATGAGAAAGGAGAAAAAAATGCTTTACGTTCGTTTTTGCTGCTACTATCTCTCTTTTTAAATTCTGATTAAAAAAATTTCTTCTTAGTTGATTAACCATTTGTAAATAATACTTGTTTTTTGCTGCATTTTGTCTGGTTTGTTTTGCTTTCTTTTTATTCTAATTATATTTCAGTATGACTTTGCTGTTTATTTATTTATTATTTTTAGTCTTAGTTTAGGGAGGGAGCTCATATAAAAAGCCCCAAGGTTCCTCGCCGGAACATTTTTTTTAAATTCTTTTACATGCAATTTACGTCTCTTTAATCTTTAAATAACATTTTTGTAATATATTGAATGTCTGTATGTATATGTATTTTTTGCTGGCAAAAAAAATACATTGAAACTAAACTGAAACTGAAACAGTTTCAGAGCATGCTAAACCTTGTTTTTAAAGCGATGGCTTGTGCACAGCTCAACATGTAAAAACCAGTTCATACTCATGCGAATGAATTCTTATTTTCAAATGAAAGAAAGAGCACCAGGACTTACACCTAATTGCAATAACATTGTTATGGAAAAAAATGCTAAAAGGAAGACGGGAAGAAGGCAAGTAGTAATTAATTAGACTTACTTGGGGTGCGTTCCTTTGGGATGATCTCAGGGGGTGATCACGAACAGGATTAGTGATCGTAGATCAATCGGATAATGGTAGATTAAGGGACGGACCATTAGAAGACTTATAACTTATAACGAGGGGGGGGGGGGGGGGGCGAAGTACAAAAAAAAATATTCGCGCAAGGCAAAATTAAAGGGAAAAAAAAATTCATGCACGAAAATTAACGCTGAAAGATATTCATGCTACGGCCTAAAAAGAATTCATACAAGGAATTTGATAACGAAAAAAAATTCCTGTGGCTCGAAACTTCCCCACCCCCCACCATAACTTTTCTAATGGTTCGCCCCCAAATGAAACGGTGAATCTATCCTGGACAAGGATTCATCACAGGTATCCCAAGCTCACGTTACGAGTCTTGTAAGAAAGTTAAATTTGCATAACGCATAGTCGGTGTCGCGTAACAAGCGACCGTTGAGACTTCGAATGAGAAATAAAATAGAGGTCTGCGAAGGCTAAATATCATTGTTTTCACGTTTTGCTATAAAATAAATAAAGGACACTTAACTTTGATGTTTTTTTGGTGTGAATTCATCGACTTAGTCGTTTTTTTTTTGGCTGTTTTTGTGTGACCCCTGTCACTCTCTTAATAGTACGTACTGAAGAGAGTGACAGGGGTCACACTATATAGGGTGCACTCACTTGCAATATATGCGTAGAACCGTCGCATTTGTATTTGTTTTTAAGCCTTAAAATCGCCTATTCTGCAAATGAAAAGCCCTGTAATGGACCACTTCCGAGTTCCAAAAACCCACACTTTCAAAATGAGGCTAGGCGCGCAACCTTACTTGTGAAAATGAGTTTTATTTCCATGAGAATGAAAAATGGCCCATTGTTTATTTGTAAGCCCACAGGTAGCCCAAGCTCGAAATATGAGCGTCAGCGAGCATCGGCATTGTTGCACAACATTCTAAATATAAGGATTTCAGGGGCACCCAACGAGGATATAGTTCAAAACCACCTAACATAGCATTGTTGAACGTATTTTAGTATTTAAACGGTAGATATAGGCATATTTTTATCCCCTAAAAACTTTTCATCTGTTCGGATTTCCTAGCTTAAAGTCTAGTGATCCGAAAATTAGAGGGATCAAAACTTACCTTTTCGAAAATTTCAGCCAGGAAAAGGTTCCCGAAAATTCTAGGTGGCCTTTTTTAGGGTAAAAATCCGTTAAAAATGGGTAATTATACCATTTTGTAGACGTTCGAAAATCCTAGGAGAGGCAGGCAAGCAAGAAATTTTACAACAAATGTTCCGAAAAATTCTAGATCTCAAATCGTCTTCCGAACAGATATTTTCCGAAAATTGCCGTTGGGTGCCCCTGGGATTTGAATGGAGAAAAACCCATCGTTTCTGAAACCTACGAAAACGAAAGGATTTCAATAAAAAACAGCTTACCCTACATAAAATGTGTGTTTCATCTCTCCTGTGTGGTCCATGGGCCGATTTATAGGTTGTACTGTAAACGGTTTATAAATCTATATACAGAGAAATCCGTTTACAGTCCAACCCCTAAAACGGCCATAAATTGGCCCATGGACAACACAGGAGAGATGTAACACACAAGGTAAGCTGTTTTTTGTTGAAATCCTTTCATCAAAAAACCTTTGCTTGCTTTTTATCCTAATTATATTTCAGTATGATTTTGCCGCTTATTTATTCATTATGTTTAGTCTTAGGTTAGGGAGGGAGCTCATATAATAAGCCCCAAGGTTTCCATTTGTCTAATAAGCTTCATCGCCAGAGAAATACTTTTAATTCTTTTACTTACAATTTACGTGTCTTTAACCTTTAAATAACATTTTTGTAACATACTGAATGTCTGTATGCATATGTATTTTTTTTTTCTGGCAAAAAAATTAAACTGCAACTAAACTGAAACTGAAACTGTTCCAGAACTTAGGGAATTATTTGAATGTAACCTGTTTTTCATCATAATATTACCTGTTGTTCTTCTTCTCTTGTTAAAGCAAACTGAATTATGTAGGCTAGTAAGCAATCCATAATTCGAGGTAAAACTTTCTCAGTTTGCCGGACAGCTACATTATTCAAATTAACGTTTAATTACAAATAAAGTGAAAACAACAAAACTTGACTACCATTTCTCCGAGAAGATAAGTTTTTATTATGATTCAGCAAACAATCAATTGGCCAAATCAACGCGTTCCTGTTTTTCTGTGTGACGTACAATGCAAATTACGAAGCTCAGCCAAACTTTCAAATCGAAGCAGTTTTCTCGCCGCTTTTTCTCCGAGATATGCTGTCTTGTCATGCAGGCCCGTAGGAACGAATTTGAAAGTGAAAGGGGATAAAAGTTAACAGTGCTGGTGGCGTACTAAACTGTTATATGGACCCAAGGCCCATTTTTGCAAAAGAGGGGATTTTGTCCCCTAGGGCCATGGTCATGTTCCATCCTTTAGGCACTGTATATGAGTCTTCTTTAGCTCTTGGCTGAGAAAGTACGTCGCTAACCTTTTGCTACTAATTCCTGCAATATTTCGACCTCGCAACAGACTTTATTTTGGATAAAACAATTGATACGATGGCAAATAACAACAGTAGGTAATAGCGGAGCTCCACCCGCGCGCGAAGCGCGCGAGAGTGGGCGGAGTCCCATAGGTAAGGAAATGTGGTAATCTACCCATTCGTGAAAATTTGGTAATCACGTGACCGTACGACCGTCCGTCCGCACCACAGGGAAACCAATGTCTACTCTCACACTTTCTAGCTAGTTTGGGAGCCCAAGGAAAAACTAATTGCACATCAATGTTGTGATCAATTGACAGCTGTCAAAAGAGGGCACCCGCTGACCAGTATCACCTGACCGTACCGCGGGCTCAAGTGTTCACCGATCGAGGTCGAGTATTTTTTTGAAGTTATCCGCTGACAAATTACCAGTTTCAAATGATCGTAGGCTCAAGTTCATTTTTTCCAATGATTCATATGAAATATGTTGTGTTTATGTCACTATGACCCCGCACTGTTAAGATTTTGATTTCAAACTGACCTCGGACGCGAAAATTCAACCATTTTTTTAAATACAGGCGGGGAAGAACTTTTATTACCATGGTCACGCGTTGGTCACGCTCTACGTCCAATTTTTATACTCTGATTGGTCAAAAATTGACAGGTGAGTTCATGCGGAAATTTATGCAGCATCGTGAAAGTTGTTTAAATTTGAGAGTAGAAGCGGACAGAGTTTTGTGTCAACTTGTGATGTATTTAACTGTCTTCTCCACTGGATGTACAAAATGAAATACAGCTGCTATCAAGAGTCTCCTGTTATTCATGTCTCCTGTTATTCATGGTTTGTTTATTGGGTTTTTGGTTGAGAAATGCGTTGCTTGTCAAAATTCGGTAATTCGATTTCGGATTGCATCGTTTTCGTTTTCCACCTTGCTTAATGCGTAAGAGGGCTTAAAAGTCCCAAGCAACTGTGGCCTTCCATGATATCTTTCAGGAACCGAATCTCGAATGGTAAGCCTGAGTAATTATTGTATTTGATGTTTGTTATATCTAATTTCATGAAGTCGAGCACAGTTTATGCTGCAAGTTTATGCACGTTTGTAAGATTTGAGTCAATGATCTGACCTAGTATCAGTTTTGATATAAGCTTACAGAACTGTGAAAAGCCTTCAGATATATTTTCTCACCGCAAATAGAAAGAAAACGTTCCGAAGAATATTTAGCTATAAATTTGGCTGTAGAAAGAAAACTTTGAGCGATTTTCTTGCTTCGAGAAGTGGCATCGTTGAAAAAAACAAACACCGGGAGGCTGGCTGAAATTACAGTAAAACGTAATTAACTTTTAAGTTTAAAGACTCACAATTTTTAGAGACACTTTAGTACTTGTCTTCGTGAATGAAAATTGTTGTCTCTGTAAATGTTTCACCGAATTATCTTTCTTTTGTTGATTGTTAGTACTCTCTTGCAATTTTAATCGCTCGTCCGTGGCGTTTGTTTTGGGTGCCTAGAAAACGACGACCTAGAAAACGAAGACCTACGACCTAGAAAACGACGACCTAGAAAACAACGACCTAGAAAACGGCGACCTAGAAAACGACGACCTAGAAAACAACGACCTAGAAAACGACGACCTAGAAAACGACGACCTAGAAAACAACGACCTAGAAAACGACGACCTAGAAAACGACGACCTAGAAAACGACGACCTAGAAAACAACGACCTAGAAAACGACGACCTAGAAAACGACGGCCTAGAAAACAACGACCTAGAAAACGACGACCTAAAAAAAAACCGCGGGGAGTGGGGGGCGCTTAATAGAAGTGTGAGAAATGCCCCATCCCCGGACAAAACCAAAATAGCATATTCATAGCAAATCTCAGTGTAATCTTATCAAACGTGCCAAACACCCACGCAAATCGCTCATAGCCGCTAGTTACCCGGGGCTGGTTATAAGTAATGCTAAGGTCAAAAGGTCTAATTTGCACGTGCAGCACACTTTTTTGCACATCGAAGTACGTGCAGACGATTCTCTCAGAACCAAAATTTCTTGGATGCATTTTGGGCACTTTCCATTCACCCAAAACTTAAGAAACTTTGGAAACAGCGGCAATTGGTACAGTATTTTCCCAGAAAAGTTCCCAGACTTCCGGAAACGTTTCCGAAATGCGAATCATTCAACCAGAAATTTTAGACATTCAGGAGCAAATTTGAATGCGGAAAGAAAACTTCCCGATGATAATTTTCGAAAATTTGCGTATATATTGCGAAAATGCTGTTCCATACGGTACTGCATGGAAGTTGCCGAAAATTTAAACCAGACGTTTTGATTGAAATGGAATGGCGCCCATGCAAAGGTAACCAAATTTGTTACCAATTGTGCTCCCTTTGCGCGAGCGCGTGAGAGCTCCACTGAAAAAGTTTGTCAAGTCAAATTTTCCTTTAGTATGGTCAATGAAGTCATGATTCAACCTGACTGACTACTGGAAGCAAAAGCTTTGCTTTGACCTATTTATTATCCTGATATCAATTTAAACAAATTTCCATCAAATCTAAATGACCTAAATAATATACACTGCTTCACTGGTGCGTCGTTTATAGCGGTAAGTTCAAGCCCACATAAATCAAACAGGAAATAAATCAGACGTGCCGTTTTTGTGTTCACAGCTCAATACCGTAAACAAACAGTTTATATTTTCAAAATAAAGAAAGAAGGGCTTCAACATTTTCCAGTACCTTTCCATACATGAAACGGCAGCATACCGGTAACGAGAATTGTAAAACATTATGTGGGACACAATGAAGGTTGACAGGTTGACATGTCATCAGATTTGAACTGTATTTAAACTGTAAGATTTGAATCGTATCATCCTAGGAGTTTCTCTTTCCTCACAGGTCCGATAGCGTGGTATATATGCAGTGAGATCTCCGGTAGAACTTTTGAATTGTTCAGAAATAAATTATTACATCATGTGAAATAGAGACAACGCCGCAGAGCAAAATTAAAAATTTCACTTCGGTTCATCTTTAATTCTTCCATCACTTTCACGCAATGCACAATGCAATGTCCAAGACAAAACTTTTAGCTCCTGCGACGACACTAGGCACTCTGTAACTGCTGTTTAAAAAAGCGAGAGACGGTTTTATAAACCGCGTTATGAAAATAACGCAAGAACAATAGATGTAGGTATCTCGCGGGGTATATGTAACGAAGGTTTACGTTAATGAATAAATCAATGGAGCTTTTCCGCCTAAACGTGAAAATTTCCCAAATTTTGACTTTTAGAAATACTTCGTTCCCCAAACATCTTTTTATTAACACACTCCGGGATCGCTCATGAAACTAACCCGATATACTTTTAATAAGTAAACACCAAGAGAGGTTATCCTCTCTTGGTAAACACTTTATTGTCCACCACCCCAGCCAGTTCTAGAGGGGGAGGGAGTTTCCTTAGGAACTGGTTAGCTCAAATGACCACCAAGCTTTAATAATTATTCGATCTAAAAGAAATACATTTATAATTCGCAATTAGAACAAACACAAATCGTCTTAATCTAGTAGCTAAATTCAGAAAACTTCAATGTTAACTTACGTCTGTGGCGGGTCGTTACAACAATCGCACTTTACAGGTTAGCAAATTCTTTTAACAGATTCTTTAGGTAAGCGGATTTATAGACAGACCTTGTACCTTGCATTTCCGTTTCCATCGTTTTAATCCTTGGCTTCGTACCCTTAGCCGCGCGGTACAAATAATATTTACTATTTTTCTAAAATTTTCCTTCTTCGCCCACCTCTCACCCCTTATAATTCCCTCCTATCGTCCTCTTATTTCCCGCCCTCTGTACCCCTCTAACCCCTTAATCCTTCGAGCTACCCCATCACTGTCGTCGCTTTCTAGGTCGTCGTTTTCTAGGTCGTTGTTTTCTAGGTCGTCGTTTTCTAGGTCGTCGTTTTCTAGGTCGTTGTTTTCTAGGTCGTTGTTTTCTAGGTCGTCGTTTTCTAGGTCGTTGTTTTCTAGGTCGTCGTTTTCTAGGTCGTCGTTTTCTAGGTCGTCGTTTTCTAGATCGTCGTTTTCTAGATCGTCGTTTTCTAGGTCGTTGTTTTCTAGGTCGTCGTTTTCTAGGTCGTTGTTTTCTAGGTCGTCGCTTTCTAGGTCGTTGTTTTCTAGGTCGTCGTTTTCTAGGTCGTTGTTTTCTAGGTCGTCGTTTTCTAGGTCGTCGTTTTCTAGGTCGTCGTTTTCTAGGTCGTTGTTTTCTAGGTCGTCGTTTTCTAGGTCGTCGTTTTCTAGGTCGTCGTTTTCTAGACACCCCGTTTGTTTTCATCGTTCATGAACATCGCTTGCAGGAGTACTTTAAAAAAATGTCGCGCGTATCAAACGCTTTATAAGATTACACATCGTTATAACTGAAACCATTAAATAACAAAAAATTATAATAATAAATTCGTTATTATGTTGAAACGTAACTCTTTTAAAGTTCATTCAAACACTCGATTACACTGACAGCTCGCACTAGAAACGAGAACCTGCCGGCCTAATGAGTGATTTTGGAAATTCTTTTTAACGGTTTCGCTAAAAGCCCACGATTGATCGTCCCGAACATTGACTGAGTGCAATTTGTGTTGAAAAATTGTGAAATACCGTGTTCTGTCCGAGGTCTGTATGATAAATTGTACGTACTGTTTCACCTCAGATCGTGTATAAAAAGTATAAAAGGTTGGTTTACACACCCCCAGATTTGTTGGCAAGAATTTGTAAAGTAAACCTGTCGAACGCAAAAAAATTCAGCCTGATTTGTTTTCCTAGAATTTGTTTTCGAGGCCTTATCTACAGCTGTGATCAAGAGCCATTATGGCTTTTGAATGTGATCGAAGATGTTTGTTCTTTTTTGGGTGTACATATAAGGCTATCAACTCGATGTAAGATGTTTCACTCTAAAATAACTTAGCCTTTCCCTCAAAAGTCACATGAATGTGCCCTCAAGTTAACTGATTTGTGGATCACAAGTTTATTGTTTGATTTAAATTATAAATTTATTAATGGGAGCTTCGCTTTTAGCCCTGGCTAAATCTATATATTAATCAGTCTCTGAGCAATCCCCCGAGGGGGACTAATGACGTTACCATGTGGGTATTCTTGGTTTGCAACCACGTGACAAGGCGTCCATGTTGGGGGTCAATACAATAGAATTGTTTTCTCGAAGGATTTAAATGAAAATAGAGGTTACTTCTCAGAGAAATGAAATGCTTTTGTTAATTCTTGACCACCAACATGGCCACTGTGACGTCACCTGCAAACCAGCAGTATAAGGGTTCACTTTTCTTTATATCTAAAAACAAAAGCCTTCGTATGCCCGCAAGCTTTTATTAAAATGACCTGTGTTAGGCAACAAAACAATGTTAATGTGTATTTATTGGCCATCAAATTTAACTTACATCGTCTACTGGCCCTCATTATCCCACAATAAACATTTTTCCATTTTGAAAAAGCATTAGGAAAAGTAATATTTTTGCGCCTGGCCTGATTAATTTTACCAAACTGAACTTATGACGTTTGTTAAACTTGATTATACTATGAACATAGTGGCTTTTATGGTTATCAACAGCTGTTATTTATGCAGTGTATTTTCAAGATAAGTTCGCCATGCACCTCTCCAGTAAATTCCGCAGAACAGTAAAGCTCTCTGATTGTCTTCTGGCTTTACGAAATATCAGTCAAAAGAGTTTGTCGATGTGATGTTGCGAGCAAGTGAGCTGTTCTCTTTAAGAATATGTCCCTGCTCCGTCGCGTAGTCTTCATTGCCAGAGAACAAATTAGCTAAATGACTAATTTTAGTGGTATTTTCATTTTTTTTATGATTATTATATATATTTTCTTATGAAGTTCGTTAGTAAATGTTCATTGTCCAAGTCTTAGTTCAGATACAGAAGTGTAGTTGTTGTAATGTTTCTTTTATAGCTTGTCTCACTTCTCTGTTCTTCCAGCAGTACAGCAATGGATTTAACGACGAGTTTAAATACAATAAAGTAAGTGCAAATTGCAAAGCAAGGAACGTAGATAAAGACATTCCCCTTTGATGTATTAAAGGTACAGCTATAAAGAACGGGGGATAACAAATAACCAATGTTACTTGCACCCACAGAGCACCGTGCACTGCCTTTCTGTATCGAGCTTTGTTCAGTGTATTTACTTGGCTCGATTGCCCTTGAACAACATGGTTCTGAACATGAATTTGGTTATGACGCAGAGACATGACGATTTTTGTGTAGGCACAGATTGTAGTGACTAAACAAAAAGCTAAAACAATATATCGGCACAATGAAACTATGCGAAGATTCAGAAAGGATGTAGATGCACCGACAACGGACACAATCCAACCACTAATAGCAGTCAAACGTGTTCTTTTCAAAGTTACAACTTGTCTGTATCTGAGACCCAGGCGCAAAGCGAGAAGTCTGTCCACGCTTATTGCAGTCAGTGTTATCAACGACACTGAACACAAAGTAACAGCTGCGTAGTATGCTGTCAAATATGCGTAATAGCAAATATCCCATCTTTTGTTCACCACAGATGTCCAACGAGCAACATAAAGAGGCTCGAAAACGATACCAACACAAAGATCAGTTATCGCTAGGTTACGATACAGGAGTTTGGATGGTGGATGAATTGATGTGTCCTTACGTAGGGCAACCAGGATCAGAGTATTCCCCAAAAATGCTGTGATGGACACAGAAGTGTTAACGACACAGAGAAAAATGAGCTCACCATGTACCTCTCCAGTAAGTTCCACAGAGCAGTGAAGTTCTGCAATATATTGTTTGCCGGTTTTCACCTCTAGTAAAATTTTTCATTTCCAGGACTTTTCTGCGATGCGGCTACAGTCAACTGAACTCTTTTTTAATATATCTGTCTTCCTTATATGACTGCTACATGCACCTTGTCAGCAAACAATTAAATATTTGCTCCCTATTTTCAGTTTATTAAACGATGGAATTAGACAATCTTGGTGTTGCCTTTGTGTTGCCGTGCGAGTAGCCAGCAAATAGCACAATTGCCTGGCTCTTAGAAAACGAGTTAAACTGTTAGTAATAAAAAGTCTATTAACCAAGTCTTGATAGCTATTTCTGTTAAGCATATATTCAAATTGAGTAAAAAACGCCGGGTTTTCGTCAATTGCTAGAAGTTAAACTGACGCGCTCATAATGTCATCGCAGGCAGTGACGTCTCAGTAACAATGTACAAATGTTCAAATAATGGGCTCGAAAGTCTGGGGCATTTACGAGGTGGGAATTGAAGAAAATAAAACGTTCGTTCGAGCTTAGGATGTAACCTGTTTTTATCATATAAAAATCATGAAAAAAAGAATTGAATTCGACGATTAGCTGCGAGCAATCAGCAGTTTTAGTAAACATAGTGAGAGCAAGAACGAGAAAATTTTGCTAACGGAGGTGTTAAGTTTGTGAGCCGAACATATGATATGCGGTGCCGTAATCTGCCGCTTAAAAGCCCTGGGATTATACATCTTTGTAAGGGTTTTTAGAAGGGCTCTTGATAAATTAAACGGAGGGGCTTATATCCGAGGGGGATTATAACGGAATCGGAAAAAGCTCTTCGAAACAAGCTAACGCAGTGCTGATTTAAATATGTTTTGCAGTTACTGGTAAAAGCCTCGAAATATCATAATAAATCAAATTCATTTCAGTGCAAGTTAGAGGGGAGAATATATTCGCGAGCCTGTTACTGGTGGGGCTGATATTAAAGTGTTTCTGTATTTTGTAGCTTCAAATTGCTTGTGCCGGTTTTCTATAATCAGCTTTGACTGACGTTCACATGGATGCCAGCACTAAATTGGCCCCATTTTCTTTAGAAGAGGAAGTCTTAACCGAGTATATCCCCAAACATGTCAAACTTTGTGGGCTATAACTTTAACATCTTGGGCAGTTTATTTGCCATTGCTTACATTGCTATTTTACTACGTCAAGATTATATCTTCATTTAATTGCTTTTTAAACTTTATTGACCTTTATTTCCCCCGTTTACATCATCTCCCTGCGCGTCCAATTCGGATCTGTTATATGAAAGGTAAAATATTTAAAATTAAAAACGCTATAGTGACGTTCATTTCGATTGAGTATAGTGAACCCAAAATATTAACACGGAACTTGCACCATCATATTTAGCTGTCCTTTTTTGTCTGAGAGAAAAATTAACTCGCCATGTACCTCTCCTCGACTCTCAAGTGAATTTTGCAGAACAATACAGTTCCCTAATTGTTTGGTAGTTTGTCATTACCATGACTTTTCTCCGAAGCAACTACGTTCAAGCGAACCTTTTTTTAATATATCTGTTTTCCTTAAGTGATAGCTTCATCATGTCGAAAACCAATTAGATATACTGTGGGCTGTATTTTCATTTTATTAAACGACGGAGTTATTAGCAATCTTGTTGCTGCCGTGCAACTGGCAAAACAAATAGCCCAATTGTCTGGTTTTTAGAAAACGAGCTAAACTGTCATGATCAGTGATGCAAAGTCTATTAACCGATTCCTGATCGTTACATCTGTAGAACAAAGATTCAAATTGATTAAAAAAAGCCAAGTTTAATCAATTGCCAGAGGTTTAACTGACGCTCTCATAGGGTCAGTAAACTATTAATCTACTACTAATGGTCTCATCGCAACCACGAAGTCTTAACGGTTATACACATGTTCAAAAAATGGGCTAAATCACGTCTGGGTCAGTTTGTACCACATACTTACGAGATGAGAATTAAAGAGAAAAAATGCTTTACGTTCGTTTTTGCTGCTACTATTTCTCTTTTTAAATCCAGATTACAAACATTTCTTCTTAGTTTATTAACCGTTTGTAATAATACTTGTTTTTTGCTGCTTTTTGTCTGTTTTGTCCGTTTTGTTTTGCTTGCTTTTTATCCTAATTATATTTCAGTATGACTTTGCCGTTTATTTATTACCGAGTCTTGATCGATACATCTGGGGCCGGTTGCTCGAAGCCTGGTTAGCGCTAACCGTTGGTTAAGAGGTATCAAAATGTATAGGTTTCCGTGGTATTTAACGCTGGTTAGCACTAACCATGCTTCGAGCAACCCGGGCCTGTAGAACAAAGATTCAAATTGATTAAAAAAGGTTTTGTAATTAATGTACAACTAATCGTCTTGTCCCCGCCAGGAAGTCTTAACAGTATACACATGTTCAAAAAATGGGCTAAATTATGTCTGGGTCAGTTTGTACCATATACTTACGAGATGAGAATTAAAGAGAAAAATGCTTTACGTTCGTTTTTGCTGCTACTATCTCTCTTTTTAAATCCAGATTAAAAGCATTTCTTCTTAGTTGATTAATCATTTGTAAATAATACTTGTTTTTTGCTCCTTTTTGTCTGTTTTGTTTTGCTTGCTTTTTATCCTAATTATATTTCACTATGACTTTGCCGCTTATTTATTCATTATGTTTAGTCTTAGTTTAGGGAGCCAGCTCATATAATAAGCCCCAAGGTTTCCATTTGTCTAATGAGCTTCATCGCCAGAAAAATACTTTTAATTCTTTTACTTACAATTTGCGTCTCTTTAACCTTTAAATAACGTTTTTGTAAAATAGTGAATGTCTGTATGCATAGGTATTTTTTTTTTCTGGCAAAAAAATTAAACTGTAACTAAACTGAAACTGAAACTGTTCCAGAACTTAGAGAATTATTTGAATGTAACCTGTTTTTCATCATAATAATAAACAAAAAAAAATTCTTGAATCTGAGGATTGGCTGAGAGAAGTGCAGTTTTATAAAACACAGAGCAAAAACGAGGAAATATAATGCAAAAACAAGTTAGTAAAATGTAAATATTACATATCATAGAATGGAGTCCGGTAATCGACTAATAACCAAAGGATATACATAACAACCACAACTCACAGGAAAATCATCAACAGGTACGAGCGGGCAGTTTCTAGGATGTACTAGAAGTAAAGTTTTATCAACACAGGCGAATATACACTTTCTCATTATCGTTTTCGCTTGGCCATTGCATTCAGTTCAGTTGCACTCACATATATTGCCCTTCTCGTTTGGTTTTCCAATCTTGTGTTCCTTGATGGTAATGGTCCGTCTTTTCTTTTAATATTACAAGGTCGATCGTCCAATGTTAGGGAATCCAAGACAGTCTTGGATTCTGGAATCCACGCCGCGGATTCCGGATTCCGGATTCCAGGTACTGGATTCCAGTCTTTGTCAGTGGAACTTGGATTCTGGATTCCAAATGCGATTTAGTGCGATTCCAGCTTCTTGAGCTGTATTCTGGATTCTGAAGCCCAGAATTCCGGATTCCACAAGCAAAAATTTCCCGGATTCCAGAAACCAGATTCCCTGTTTACATGAGGTGAGGTCGAGGAAGGACTTAAATAGCGCACTGCATTAAACTAGAGACTGAGTGTAAGATGCCACGACGGCGACGACAACGAGAACGTCAAAAAAGCAATTGGTTGAATAAGCAAAACAACAACTCTGCACGTGCACCTCGCTTTTTTGTACATTTCTTTACCGTCACTGCGCGACTACGGGGGGAAAATGCCTAATTTCACGTTTTATGGAGGACGTAAACAAGCGACGGCTAAATTTTCTTTCTCTTTCTGAAGTTGAATATGATTCTTAGGAATTCGACTCAAAAAGAGTTCGCTTGCATTTGACAAAGTAAACGAGTTCGAGTAATCACAATAGAGATTGAAAGAACGCAAATTCACTATTTATATCAAGGCATGTGTTCTAAACAACTCTGCGCGAGCTCTGCTTGCATTTCAGGTCACGTACTTTCCGACAAGGAACAGAATTAAAATATAAACAAACAACTGTGTTGGATAAATCTGGCCACGGTTGTGGCAGGTTTAATGAAATCAAAGCTAACAGAATCACAACACATCGATATATGTAAACCGATTAACCTACTGAATAAAAAATGGGGCGACAAAAATCCGCCACAAGCCACACAACTGTGGCTGAAGCCCCACAAAAAGAAGCAAAGCTCGCGTGAAAGCTGGAAAGCAAAAAATTGTTGGACACTTTTAAAACTATGAAGAAGAAGAAGAAAATAAAAATTTGTCAATACTAAACGTGACGCCAACGAAACGGCAGCCCTTGCCTGAACCGTGAAATTGGACGTCTGGTACAAATTAGAGATATGATAATCGATAGGAAAATTCGGACTTAAAAATTGTCAACCAAGTAGCAGCCCAATGACTGACCTACGCAACCAGCAGAAGAACAAAAGTTCTAAAAAACGGCCTAACGTTAAGACAAGGGAAACGAGAAATAATGCCAACCAAGTAGCAGCCCGATCACTGACCTACCAAAAAGGCATAATAACAGAACGAACTAAGTCATACGAAACGAGAACTAATGCCAGCCAAATAGCAGCCCAATGACTGACCCATTCAGCAGGCGTAAAAGCAGAATGAATAAGATTAGGAACTAACAACTCAAAGGTCAGTTAAAAATGGTTGTCTAAGCCCACCAAGTAGCAGCCCAATTGTCTGACCTACTTTCGACCCGTGGACAAATCAATTAATTAGCGTGAAGAACTTCCGACCTCAAATAAACTTTAAATGCGTCCGATTTCCAGCGACCAAGAGCACGAATTTGCGCGTCAGAATAACCTTTTTCAGCGGCATGGCACGCGCCGCCAATGCGAAAGCTATGAGTCTTGTACCGACTACTGTCGAGACCACAGTAAGATAAGCACTGTTGAAGTGCGACATTGAATTGGTGAACAGAGATGGCGGTCTGATCAGCGTGACAAAAAAGGGGCCCGGGACGAGTTCCCCTGATATTACAATACTGATATAGGGCTGTAACAGGGCAAAAAGGGGAAGAGACATCCTTTGCAAGTAAAATGTCAAAAGGTCTGCGACTAACGTTATGCTTATACTCGGTAATAGTAATCTTTGCCCCCTGCACTTGGCCTTGACGAAATAAGAATGTTAGATTACTGTACTGAACGACAGAACGCGCAAATCGTGTGCTCTTGGACGCCAGCTCACCTATGCGAAAAAGACCGTAAAACGCGACAAGAAACATAGCCGAAAAAAGAGAACGCTGAAATGCCGAAGAGTTAGAAAAAGTAAGAGAGCGAATCAGCTGGTGCAATATGGGCCGTGTAATTGGCAGACGAATGTCCGACGGCTGCTGACGGCTCAAAGCTGTCAACAGCTTGTCAATTAGAAAAGATTTGGTAGGGTCATTAAAACCTTTGAGCTTATGTGCATATGAAATGGCAGAAAGATATGATTTGATCGTGGAACAGGCCAATTTACGAAACGAGAGATAAGAAATAAAAAGAGGGATACAAGTAGGGGGTAAAGGTAAAGGAGGATTGGTTGAACCGTACAAGTGAGCATAGAATTGGCGGAAAACGACCCACGCACGCTGATACAGCCGCCGCGAGCTGGCTGTGAGAGTAGAATTTAGTAGACCTGTCAAGTTAGCACCCAACTCTTCGGCAATAGGTTCTCGGGGATGGGGGTCGGGAGCTGGTCGGCTTCTGGTGAAAGTTCCTTGAACTTTGTTACCTGGGAACGTGAAATGTAATCGGCACTAGAATTGATTAACCCAGGAATATGGCGAGCTTGAAATATTATGTTATGTTTAAGGCAGCTTAGCACTAAATCCCTTAATAGCACCATGATACCCTGGTGTTTAGACGTCTGGTTATTAATAATGTCAACAACGGCGGCATTGTCAGTGAAAAATATGATACGTTTATCTGCCATTATGTGACCCCAAATGTGAACAGCAATGACAATGGGAAAAAGCTCCAAAAGCGCGATGTTATAAGATTTCCAGTGGTTCGGCCAAGTTCCGTGAAGCCAATGGCGATCAAAGACCGCACCAAAACCTATCGAACCTGCGGCATCAGTATAAAGCTGAAGACTCTGGGATGTTTCCCAAACGTCACTTAAGAAAAACGATCGCCCGTTAAAATCGTCAAGAAAACGGAGCCAAAGCATGATATCTAATTTAGCGCCTCGCGAAAGACGAATGTGATGATGAGGCTTGTTGACGCCTTTGGTAAGATCTATCATGCGACGCAGAAAAACGCGACCCGGAACAACCACGAGGCACGTAAAATTCAATAAACCTATCAGTGATTGGAGTTCCTTTAGGCAGACGGAGCGCCGGGCCTGGAAATTTTGTAACATCGCACGACACTTGACAAGTTTGTCCTCTGGTAGGCGAGCCTCTTGGCGTACAGAATCAAGCGTAATTCCAGCAAATTGTAAAACAGTCGCGGGACCCACAGTTTTTTCAGGGGCCAAAGGAACGCCAAGATAATTACACATCAAAATAAAATTATCTAAGTCGTGTTCACATTGTCCTTTGCTTTGGGCTATGAACAAAAAATCGTCTAAAATATGTAATACTGCGCAAGCACCAAGATGATTGATGGACAACCACTCAAGTGCCGTACTAAATGCTTCAAAAATCGCACAGGAACTGGAAAGCCCCATCGCGAGACACCTATCAAAATAGTACATGTTGTCCCATTTCAAACCAAGCAAGGAATAGTCAGCAGGGTGAATAGGAATTATACGGAAAGCAGATTTCACGTCGGTTTTGGCCATAAAACAACCCTTTCTTAACCGCTTGAGTAACTTCACCGCATCCCCGACCGATGCGTATTTCACGGTAGAACAATAATCCGGAATAAAGTCATTTACGGAAGAACCCTTGGGGTAAGATAAATGGTGTATTAATCGAAATTCAGATGGATCCTTTTTGGGAACAATGCCCAGTGGAGAGCAACGAAAATTGGGAAAGGGGGGAGCTGTGAAAGGACCAACAATTCTCCCTGCATCACATTCCTTGCGTAACTTAGCATGCGTTACCACTGGCTGATCCAGAGCGCTTTTAAGATTAGGAGACTCAGACGAAAACCGCTCACCAACAAAGTGAATACGAAAACCAAAACGAAAACCGTCAACAAGAAATTGTTTTAAAACTCTGTCATAACCATGCAGCAAAAAATCAAGCCGATCCACTCTTACTGGCGTGACTGGCTTGCTGTGGAGAACCCGATGTACTATCTCGTTTGCCTTTTGAACTGAAAGGGAATCCACTTTTGGGCGCCGAAGCTGAGCACTGGCCGCCCGGGTGTTTTCCACCACATTTAAAACACATGTGTTCGAATTTGCATCCGGAGCAGTGCTTACCTGCTTGAAAGGCCCAGCAGGTCCCTGTCGGAAAGAATTGAGAACGAAAACGTGGTTTGTTGGTGGGCGGTTGCGGTTTGCGAAAAGTATTTGACGCCCGTAACCACAACTCCCAATGTATCCTATCCCATGGATACTGCTCTGGTGCCGATTGTCTTACGTAACGAAATTGTTCATCATACCAATGCCAATCTCCCCCCTTTGCAGCCAGATCCCGGACCACCTCGCAATATTTCATTAATTGAGGAGTGTAGTTGTTAAATCTTTCCGCGTAAACAGAAACGAAAATATTAAACGCAGAGACCCACTGGGAAATGTTGGGTATTTTCTTAGAAACGTGACAGGGTTCAAGCGTCAGTTGAGGCTGGCTCGAAGAACCGGCGACTGACGGTGTCATAGATAATGAGTATTTCCCCTCCTGCTGAGGTGAATCAGACAATAACGACCCGAAATTAATATATTCATTCGCCCAAATTTTTGCTTTGATTTTGGAACTCACTCTCGAAGTGAGAGGGACAGAAACACTGGTGAATTGAACTTGTGGTCTTTGATCATACGGACCTGAGTTAACTAAGTCTAAAGGATCAACTGCTTCAATACCTGACTGAGGATTGGTGATGACATGGACGTTGTCATCCACAGCCTGTTCAACAAGTCCAGTTGGCGCTTGCGTAACTACTGGCGTTGGGGAGTTGTTGTCGAGCAGCGAAGCCAATTTCTCAGGCGAGAAGGCCGTCTTTACTGCTTGTGTAATTACGGCAGAAATGGTAGCGGTGATTGCGTCGACATCCACGGACACTGTGCCTGGGGATGAACTTGAAGGGTTTGAAGCAATCACGTTAGCCTGCTCAGTTGTAGTGCTCTCATGAACAGTGGGCGCCTCCTCAGGACGCAGTCTTGGCCGCCTGGCTCGCTTGTTGGGGCGAACGGATGGAATGGCGGTGGGCGCTGTAGCTTGAGTTGCTGGTCGTTTTCGCGGAGGCATTTTTTACAAAAAAGACTACTGAAACTGGCAAAAATAAACAAGACTGAGACAATTAACAGCACTGCAGGGGATACGAATATACCCCGCGAGCCATTGTTGTCTGTAAAATTACTTAGCACTTGGGAGAGGCAGTTCAAGATATATATAGCCTAACAGGCCGGACGTAGCCACAAAAGAAATTGAAAAATATAAGTGACAAAATACGATAAATAAGACAGCAGTAACAGTATAGAAAAAAGCCAAGTTCCATGAAAAAACGTGCATAATCACTGATACCGAGTGCATTGGACACACCTCCCAAAAAAGGGGGCGGTCAAAAGTGGTTGTACACTCAAAATGGTAAAGTGAAAGCAGAAAATAACATAACCAAAGCCGCAAAAATAAACACGGTATTTAAACCGTGCATGAACAAAGTAGCAAGCCTGCTTATAGGTAGGAAATTACTTTCCAACAACAAGTGAACAAAGGGCAAGGCTGCATAACATTCGGCTTGGTAAAGAGCAACAAATATCAAAATTAGGGAACTGGCAAATACATGGGAAAAAATTACTGCTGTTAACGACCTGAGAAAATGCGTATACATCTAAGAACTGCGCCTCTCAAACTGCGAAAATATTTATAATGTCCGAGTTTGTTTAAATGAACACCATCCCGAGCAAGAAAACGTGATTTACAACGCCAAAACCCTCTGTGACGCCAGTAAAATACATAAGGAATGGGTTCTAAAACCACCTTCAGATACTTTGTTAACAATTCAACCTGTTTGTTAAAAGAAGAGGCATCTTGCCTGTAAAGGGTTTGACAAACGCAAATTACTTCCACTCCATATGACTCATAAAGTAAACGACACAGATCTTCAATTGCCGAGCCAGTTTCAACGGCCGAAATGGTGGTAAGGTCATTCGTACCTAATTGCATGATCACTACATTGGGAGCGAACTCCTCTACTATACCTAAATCGTACTCCCTAGTTTTAGAAACCGTTCTACCTCCAATCCCATGCCATCTTATGAGCAGATCGCCATCTAGACTTAAATTTTTCGCAATGCGCGCATTAAAATTGCGGCAAAGAAATTCGTGCACACGGCGAATGAAAGAGTGGCCCAGAATTAAAACACGGATTGGCGGCATGAGAAAAAGAGAATATAATCAAAGGAAGTACTTGCCTGAAAAGATTTTGCTCGAGATCTGACCGGGTTGATGACGAGGGAGAGAAGGAAGAATTACTGGGAAAATATCTCGATATACCTACTTAACCCTGACACCGCCCTATAACCTAATTGGCTAGATTTGCAGTACCTGGTACAGCCTGACCTAGCGAGTTATCATGTGAGTATCATGCCTTGCCATAAATTACATTATGTCTGCCATAATGTCTAGTTTTAAGCGACGTTTTCGTGGCCGTCGCCGTCGTGGTATCTTAAACTCCCTACTAGGCTAATTTAGCAACAGAACGGGAACGTCAGTTGACGACGGCGCGCGCACATCAAACAACTGGCTTGACCAATGGCAGAGCGGCAAATTGAGCACCGGAAGTCGTGTTTAGTCCTTTCCGCGCGCTTTTCCGTCCTGTTGCTAAATCAGCCTAAAATAAGAATTTGTATGGGGAAAAACCTATCGTTTCTGAAACCTACGAAAATGAAAGGATTTCAATAAAAAACAGCTTACTTCACATAAAATGTGTCTTACATCTCTCCTGTGTGGTCCATGGGCCGATTTATGGCCTTTTTATGGGTTGTACTGTATACGGTTTACAAATATATAGAGAAATCCGTTTACAGTGCAAGCCCTAAAACGGCCATAAATTGGCCCATGGACCACACAGGAGAGATGTAACACACATTTTATGTAAGGTAAGCTGTTTTTTGTTGAAATCCTTTCATCTTCGTAGGCTACAGAAATGATAGGTTTTTTCCCCATATAATTCCTTATACAGAATGCTATGCAACAATGCCAATGCTCGCCGATGCTCATATTTCGAGCTCGGGCTACCTGTGGTAAGCCTAATTAATTCCTATTTGGCTATTTTCGGTATTCTCCGAGGAAGTGCGCGTCTATAACAAAAGCGAGCAATTTGATGAAAAAACAAACAAACAGACCAAACAAAGAAACAAACAAACATAAAAAACCCAAAACCATCATTCACTCACCAGAATTACAATTCTGCCGTTTACATGTTTATTATTTGTTAACCTAATCTTAAACAATGATGACCGCAATTGTCTTCTTACAAGAAATTTTCTTCTATGCAGCACAGTCTACTTTTTTGGTCTTTATATATTAAATTTACTATCCTATGAAATGATCTGATCATATAATGCGCAATAATAGTACGGTGGGTAAAAGGATATCGTATAAACTAAAGACATCCAAAAGCTTAAACTAATGTTAATTTGCCCTGTAATCGTATAAACCCTTATCGCGGCATGCACTTACACCAAACTGTGTTCAATAAATTTTCTACGAAAATTTTTCTCTCTTTTTTTAAACGACCAAGACCTTTTTTACTTTGGATATCATCCTTTGTCCTCATAACCTTTACATTACATTAAGAAGGGGTATTTTAAGTTACATGCTGGTTACCCAAAGGACTAAGAGTTAAAATCGACGGGCAAATAAGCAGAGAATCAGTCATGAAAGTTTGCAATAAGCAAATAAAGAAATGTTCTTTACCTTTTGGTTCCATTAATTTGCTATTTTTTTCAATTTTCTAACTAGTAAGGAAATCCCAAGGACATATCACTTAATAATTATTCATTTTTTATGATTACAACATGTTTCTTTTCATTCAGTTATAAAAAATATCGATTTAAATGTTGCGAGTGCACCATTGCAAACTTCCCAAATGTTCAATGTCAAGACATACAGTAACCTGATTTTCTTTGTTATCCCTACTTTTCAAGCTAAATTATCCTCGTATTCTAAGGGCAATCATCATAAGCATGCTTCCATGTTCAGAGTATAAACAACAGATTATGATTGGTCCTATTATGATCTCTTGGTATGAATGATTTTAGTGTTTTTACAACGATAAATAAACAATCTGACAAACTACTATAACTGATCAACCTAAACCTTCTTTCCATTTCTTATTCATCATGAGATTTGCTGATTGTTTTCTTAATTAACTTTCTAAAGTAATTTATGATTACTGTTTTTCAAATTCTGACCAATATCACTCTTTTCACCCCTGAAAGGACCTTGATAGTTCGTGGCGAATGGCCTCTAGTTGGACACCATTAACGGCTCAAGGACCAGGGCCAGCCTAGGCACAACAAATATGCACCGGAACCAAACGGTCTTTACAGCTGGGAACTCCTTGATGTGCCACGAAATTTATCTCTGTTTTCATTACTTACACAAAATAGTTTCGTGTTTAATACCACACCGGACCTTTTGGAGCCCACCCCTGGGAGGACCTAGAAAGTCAAGGCTTCTAGTTAGACAGCTTGAATGGCTCCAGGGCCCGGGCCAGCTTGTGGACACCAGATAAGCACTGGGTCCAAGCGGTCTGTGCGGCTGGGAACCTTTTAATTATGAGCCACGAGACGAACAGAAAGAAACAAAAGTACATCGTCCAACGATCCATCGTACAACGCAGTCTGGAAAACAACATAGGAGAAGTGCTTTAGTAAAAGAGTGCTCTTTGCTCATATAAGCAGTTCTTGACTTTATGCGCAGATTAGATCACGTTTTTTGTCAGATAAATCATGTAAGTAAAATCTGACGTCACTATCGTTTAGCCAGCAAAGGGGACGAATGTTTCTGTTTCTGATAAGCCGTTAAGAGTACGCGCTATAACTAGAATAAGAGGGGATTTCCGCTGTCGCGTAATTTTACGTGCGTAAATAAAATAAAGGCAATGCATGAAAACCGAGAGTAAACTTGAGCGAAGATCAACTCTTACGTTTACGCGGGACATTCCGTACATTGCCTCTATCTTATTTACGCGCGTAACATGTACGCACGTAAAAATTACGCGACGGTGGAAATCCACCTTTGCTGGCCCTATACAGAAAGTAAGAATGAATGCATACTTTCTGGAACCACTCGCTTGCAAAATGAAAGGTAACAGTTATTTGACCACTTACTTGCGGATCCGACTATGTGCCACTGAAAGATTAGCCAGATCTTCTTTCAACAGAAATGTCTTCAGGCCGATGGTAAACCGCTTAAGATAGTTTTCCCACTCAATTTTTTCCACGTCAAAATTAAAAATCTGAAAAGGGAACAAGCGTATGATAGTGAAAATAAAATCATGGGTGACAAATTGCTCCTGAATTCTTGCGCAAAATTTCAGCGTTGAATCCACATGTGAAATTATGGCAAAATTGCTAAGACAATTTTGCGTTTGTACCAGATGGCGTCAAGGTTTAAAGATAGCACGAATGAAGATGTTAGGGCACCTAAAGACAATAAGGAGTACAGGTCTAAACACAGGAAAGAGCACAAATTTTATCAACAAGGATTCTAGCGGGTATTTTAGCAAAAAATTCGGAAAATTCTGAACATTTAATGTATGTTTTAAACTTTTCAGTACTTGGAGTTTTCGATACGAACAAGTCAAAACTCACGATAAGCGTTATTGTCACCCATGACATAAACAGGTGATATACTGGTGAAATCAAGAAATGATTTCACCTGCATTTTGTCAAAATTCTTATAATTTCACTCGTCACCATTTCTTTACACACACTAATATTATTATTTGTCACAACAACAAAGAAAACCGCTTTGGCCGACTAACCTCTCGGTCCTGTGGACTCATGTCCTGTATCAAACCGCGATAATTCTCCATTGAAAACTGCAAATCACAGCAACATTCATTTCGTGAAAACATATTCAGCAACAACAAGAACAAAGCTAGGAAAACAGAGCATTTTTCAGTCGAAACTAATCGCTTTAAAACGGCCACTCCACTTACAGCCGCTTGAACTCTTCATTCAAGAGAACATTACCGTAGGCCCGCGGGTGTCGGTTTTAGGGACGCTTCGACTGAACTTTATCTGGCCAATCACACTTACAAAAGATAATCAAATGAACCAATCAGTTATTAAACCAAGGACGTGTCCCCGGCGAAAAGCGCGGGAAAAGCATACCAGCAAGTCACGACCGGTTTTAAACTCAATTTTCATTGGCCGAGAAAGTGGCGCCCAAATATTGTCACGAAGGGTTTAGGAGGCGTTTCTTTGGGATGATTCGGATTAGAATCAGTGATCCGAGGTTACTCGGATCATGGTAAATCAAATGAACCAATGAAGTCTTTCAAAAGGATAAATTTATCGCCTCCTTTGATGTGCTATAATCCGATCGATCCTATTACTAAACCTCTTCCGGGTCATCCCAGCGGAACGCGCCCCTAGTTGCATCAAAAGGAACTGTGGCGCGGTGTCGGTGGGGAGTCAAACACAAAATTTGATTTTATTAACTGAGCTATCAAAATAAATTCATCACCGAAAAAAAAAAGTATCAAAGGGCGGCCGTCTCTCCTAGGGACGTTTTTTTTTTTTTTTTAACCTTTTAGGTCCCAAGAGTGACCGACATCAATTTTCTCCCAACAACATCAGCAGATCATCAAGAGTAAAGGTTATGAGAATTACAAAATTGATTACCAAAGGGAGAATACTTTGATCTTCAACTAAATTCTCTCCACTATTCTTAAAAGAAATGCATGGAGATCAGAGTGGAGAATCTGTATGTAGATCTTGGGGCTTAAAGGGTTAAGGGGAACAAGGAGAGATGGTGGTATTTTTCGCAGGCTAAGCTTAATTCTTCGTCACAGCGAATCAAGGGATTGTGCGTGGTTTACATATCGAACGGTGGAGCTACGCCATTGGTGGGAACATAGAAAAAATAAGTTGAATCAACCACAAAGTGAACCAATGAATGTTTTAAAGTAATACCGTCAAACCTCTTTAATACGGACACCAAAGGGACAGAACCAAGTGTCCGCTTTACAGAGGTGTCCGTATTATAGAGGTAATGAATGTACGATTTGTGGCCTTTCTGGGACCAAACGAACCGTCCGTAACAGAGAGGTGTCCGTAGGGAGAGGTTAAACTGTAAACCCAAGGTGATATTTGTTACCTCCCAGCTTCTTCTTGCAAAGTAGATCAAACTTCTGGTGGCTCTCTCCAGTTTTCCATAAAGCTTATTCATTCTGTACATAATAATAAAACAATTCGCCGTTGTATGAAGTTTTTCAATAGTCGTTTCACCCTTCAACGCAAGGAACCCATTTTTAGCTCCCTTTCACAAGACGTTTCTGCTAAATCATAGAATTTAAGTCGAGCGTAATAGAGAAGAGAAGTGATGATGTCAGATAAATTAAGGAATATAAATAGGTTAGCATATTGAGAAAGAACTAGACGAAAAGGCCCATCTTGCGAAAAAATCAGCCTGTTAGTGCAAAATTTTTGGGAAGATAATAAGCACCGTTATGCTCTGATGACTCCATATAAATACCTAAGTAATTTATACCTTACGACAGTACGAAGACGACGGCAACGGGGACTTCGAAAACACACCAGGGAGCTTTAGCATCGACGAAAGAGAAATCAAACAAAGACTATCGTCAACTCGTGGGTACGTTGTTTAGAAAATAATCAATTAGCTATCACCTCTGGTTTTCCCACAGTGAATTTCAGGAAATGATAGAAATTCAGATTATAAATATACTATCCTTGTTCTGGAAAAACAATGCTTTTCTTGCTGTTTATTGCACTTTAGTAACAGTTATTTAAGTATATATTTAAAAACAAAACAAAAAAACCCAGCAAAACAAATAAGCAAACAAGACAAAACAAAAAAGAAAAAAAAAGGAAGAAGGGAAAAAAAGGTCTTTAGCAGAATTTGAACCCGGTACCTTCGGGTTCAAATTTCTGCCAGCAGGTTTTTAAACCACTAGGTTCTTATACGAGGGTGTTTTCAGTAACACATTTTTTCACTGTAAATTAAGGCAGTTAGTGAGTCACGTGATATACCGCTAGCCTGAATGGAAAACTGAAATTCTCCAGTAAATTAAATTCTGCTCGCGGCTTTTCCCATTTTACTGGAGTATATGATTGTGTATCGCAATGTTCGCTTGTATAAAAAATGATTCAACTGAAACTGTTCATTTCTTTTCGGGGAGGATTTTTCCGTAAAGCAAGTTTTGGTTTGGAATGAATTTATAGCTAAAAAGCAGAGTAGACCATAGTAAACTAACCGCTCCATCGACGGACGAGTCGCCTTAATGTTTCTTTTACAGCTAATTTCTCTTCTCTGATCTTCCAGCAATAAATAAACAGGTTCACTGATGAGTTTACATACAGTAAAGTACTTGTAAATTGCCAAGCAAGGTAATAGGATAAATGCATCCCTCTTTGATGTATTAAAGCTGTCGCTATGATAAGTGGCAGATAACAAATTAAAAGACCAATGCTGCCTGCACCCTCAGTGCACCGTACACTGCCTTTCTGAATCGAGCTGTGTTCATTTGAATTACTTGTCGTTCTCCTTGTAAGGGGTGGATCCGATGAATTTGGTTATGACGCAGACGGAAGAACATTTTTGAGTAAGCGACGATTGTGATGGCTAAGCACAGCGATGTACCTGTGTAGTGAACATACTCTCGTATAGTTGTAGAAGCTGGTGTATGTGTCTATGTATGTCTTTTTCACAGTTACAACGTGTCTGTCTGAGCCCGAGTAGCAAGGCGAGAAGTCTGTCCACACTTATTGCAGTCAGTGTTAATAAAGACACTCCACAAAAGGTATAAGCTGCCAAAGTAACCATTAAATGAGCCAGATAACAAATGTCCCATTTTCCCGTCACCACAGAAATCCAATAGACAACATGGAGAGGCTCCGCAATGGTACCAACACAGAAATCAGTTACGGCTAGGTTACGGTAGAGGAGTTTGGACGGCGGGTCGGTGAAGTTTCTTTGTGTAAAGCAACTAGAATCAGAGTGTTTCCCAGAACTGCTGTAATCGAAAGAAAGATGTTTACAATTGACAGAAAGAAGGTGTTAACGTACAGCGGCCTTTTGCATTAGTTGCATAAAAATCCTTGTAAATTTCGAAATTTTTGAACTGTCATGAAATATTTCCTGAGGTTAAGAGGCTCAAATCTCCTTTTTATTCATAACAGGCAATTTGAGCCCTTAAATGCGTAAAAGAAAGATTTAACAACAGTTTAAAAATTTCAAAATTTACAAGGACTTGTTTGGAAAACCTTGGTGGCAAGAGCTTTTCCCAAAAGGTGTTTTTCTTTCCTTCTAATTTCCGGCGACCGTTGCAATCGCTTCTTTTGAGATATACGGCTGAAATTTTACAGGTTATCTAATCTTAATATTCTCTTTTGGTTCCTACTAACAACATTTCACCGTACAAATAAACTATTTTTGTGTTTACAAAAAGTTGATACGTGACCAACTATTGTAAAAGGCGTATTCAATCAAACTTTATAGTAAATATTTCCCTGTTGATTAAGAATTTACTAGGCTGGGTTGCCCTCCAAAGACTTTCCTAAATATGGTACAACGGTTGTAGGAAGGGAGGAAACAATATTGAAAAGAGGCAATAAGAGCCTCATACTATCTCAAATTCAATGAAATTAGCAATGTTAAAATTGATAAATAGAAGATGTCCAATTGAGCTCGCGCATAAAACCCATGTTTTCCAGTGCACCTTACATTTCCTCCCTTTCCTCCCTTTCTACAACATTAACATATTTCGGAAAAAATTCGCAGGGTATGTAACTAAGCGCAGTAGATTCTCACGTGCTGCATAGGAATTTGATCTTGAGACAATGAGAAATCACAGAGCAAAAAAATTATCCAAATAGATCTATGACATCGCTTCAATAATTTATTTACTCATTTTTGCGCCTACGTTAGACAACTTTAAAAGTTTTCAATGGACACGAAATTTGGGAATTGAATATGCGATTGCGAGAGGCTGGTGACGAGGCAGACGCAGAGTGATTAAAAACTTTGTAAGTAGCCACAAAGTCGACACGGAGGTATAGAGGTTCCCCAATGGGTTTTCCGGGATCCGTGCGGTTTCGTTGCGTTGCGTTGCGTTACGTTATTCTAAAATTTCTGAGAGTGAATCTATTGTAGGGGCATGAACTTGCTAATTTGTTTCTTTTATTCAGAGTACATAAGTATTTTTTACAAATGATAAAAATTTTTTCTTGAAGGCACAGATTACACTGCCCGGCGTCAGATAAAGGCTTTTAATCGGCCTTTTGATCATTTTTCATTGTTTTAAATTGCCGAGTAGTAAGCCAAGTTCAAAAATCCAGGTAAAACTATACATATATATTATATGTTATAGAATCGTTGAAGTTGCCTGATGAGTGTGGTCCTACAATTTCGGACCATACGAAACAGCACTGTCACAATAAACGATCAATGATTACTCTTGAAGCCTGAAGTCCTGTGATTATTAATATATTATCTATATATATATATATATACTTTCCCCATATACAGCAACTTGTACATAGCACCTCTGTCTGTTGTTTGATTATAGTTTACAGCCAGCTTCGGTTGACTGTTGTTCTTCTTCTCTTTGTTGAAGTAAACTGAATTACGTAGGCTAGTAAACAATCCATAATTCGAGGTAAAACGTTCTCAGTTGCCGGACAGCTACCGATGGCTAAGATTGATGCACTTATCTATAATAATTATTCAAATTAAAGTTTAATTACAAATAAAGTGAAAACAACGAAAGTCTACCATTTCTCCGAGAAGACAAGTTTTTATTATGATTCACCAGACAATCAATTCAATCAATTGGCCAAATCAACGTGTTCCTGTTTTTCTGTGTGAGGCGCAATACAAATTACCAAGCTCAGCCAAACTTTCAAATCGAAGCAGTTTTCCAGCCGCTTTTTTTTCCCGAGATATGCTGTCTTCAGTTGTCATGCAGGCCCGTAGGAACGAATTTGAAAGTGAGAGAGGACAAAAGTTAGCAGTGCTGGTGGCGTACTCAACTGTTATATGAACCCAAGGCCCATTTTTGTAAAACAGGGGGTTTCGTGCCCTAGGGCCATGGTGATGTTCCAACCTTTAAACACTGTATATAAGTCTTCTTTAGCTCTTAGCTGAGAAAGTACTTCGCTTTTGCTACTAATTCCTGCAATAATTCGACCTCGCTACAGACTTTATTTTGGATAAAATAATTGATACGAAGGCAAATAACAACAGTAGGTAATAGTTAGTCATCTGAGCAATCCACCGAGGGTTACTTATGACAGCCCCTTCTCATCCATTGATATCACGTTACCATGTGGGTATTCTTGGTTTGCAACCACGTGACAAGGCGGCCATGTTGGGGGTCAGAAAAAAAGAATTGTTTTCTCGAAGAATTTACATGAAAATAGAGGTTACTTCCCAGAGAAGAGAAATGCTTTTGTTCTTGACGACCAACATGGCCGCTGTGACGTCACCTGCAAACCAGAATTATAATGGTTCACTTTTCATTATATCTAAAAACAAAAGCCTTCGTATGCTCACAAGCTTTTGTTAAAATGACCTGTGTTAGGCAACAGAACAATGTTAATGTCTATTTATTGGCCATCAAATTTAACTTACATCATGTACTAGTCCTCAATATCCCACAATAAACATTGTTCGATTTTGATTTTTTGCGCCCTGATTAGTTTTACCAAACTGAACTTATGACGTTTGTTAAACTTGATTATACTATGAACATAGTGGCTTTTATGGTTATCAACAGCTGTTATTTATGCAGTGTATTTTCAAGATAAGTTCGCCATGTATCTCTCCAGTAAATTCCGCAGAACAGTAAAGCTCTCTGATAACTTCTGATTTTCTTCTTGCTTTAAAAAACATTAGTCAAAAGAGTTTGTCGGTGTGATGTTGCGAGCAAGTGAGCTGTTCTCTTTAAGAATATGTCCCTACCTCGTAGTCTTCATTGCCAGAGAACTAATTAGCTAACTGACTAGTTTTAGTGATATTTTCATTTTGTTTTATGATTATTAAACTTTTTAACATAAACAAATGAATTTGTTTGTGTCTTTACAATCTGCTATGAAACAGAAAACAATCTTAAAGGTGCAATTCGGACTACGACATTTGTCTGGTTTTCTTATGCATATTTTCTTATCAAGTTCGTTAGTAAATGTTCTTAGTGTAAGTCTTAGTTCAGGTACAGAAGTGTAGTTGTTGTAATGTTTCTTTTACAGCTTGTCTCACTTCTGTGATCTTCCAGCAGTACAGAAACGGGTTTAACGACGAGTTTAAATACACTAAAGTAACTGTAAATCCCCTGGCAAGGTAAGTAGATAAAGGCATCTCCCTTTGAGGTGTTAAAGCTACAGCTATAACGTGCGACAGATAACAAATAACCAATGTTATCTGCACCCACAGTGCACTGTACACTGCCTTTCTGTATCGAGCTATATTCAGCGTACTTACTTGGCTCGATTGCCCTTGAACAACATGGTTCTGAACATGAATTTGGTTATGACGCAGAGACATGAAGATTTTTGTGTAGGCACAGATTGTAGTGACTGAACAAAAAGCTGTAACAATATATTGGTACAATGAAAAAATAAGAAGATTCAGAAAGAATGTAGATGCACCGACAACGGACACAGTCCAACCACCAATGGCAATAAAACGCGTTCTTTTCAAAGTTACAACTTCTCTGTATCTGAGACCCAGAAGCAAAGCGAGAAGTCTGTCCACGCTTATTGCAGTCAGTGTTATCAACGACATTGAACACAAAGTAACACCTGCGAAATTTAATGTCAAATAGGCGTAATAGCAAATATCCCATCTTCCGTTCACCACAGATATCCAATATGCAACGCTTAGAGGCTCCGCAATGATACCAACGCAAAGATCGGTTATCGCTAGGTTACTATACAGGAGTTTGGATGGCGGATGAATTGATGTGTCCTTGCGAAGGGCAACTAGGATCAGAGTATTCCCCAAAAATGCTGTAATGGACAAAAAAGTGTTAATGACAGAGAGAAAAAGGAGCTCGCCATGTACCTCTCCAGTAAATTCCTCAGAGCAGTAAAGTCCTGTAATTGTTTGCGGGTTTTCACCTCCAGTAAAATTTTTCATTTCCATGACTTTTCTGCGATGCGGCTACAGTCAACTGAACTCTTTTTTAATATATCTGTCCTCCTTATATGAC
This sequence comes from Porites cylindrica, assembly GCA_964035525.1. Classification (NCBI taxonomy): domain Eukaryota; kingdom Metazoa; phylum Cnidaria; class Anthozoa; order Scleractinia; family Poritidae; genus Porites; species Porites cylindrica. The sequence continues at coordinate 15,716,057 of OZ037780.1, read as the reverse complement.
AGCTAAATGCACCTTGTCAGCAAACAATTAAATATTTGCTCTGTAGTTTCAGTTTATTAAACGATGGAATTAGACAATCTTGGTGTTGCCTTTGTGTTGCCGTGCGCCCATTAGCGAGCAAATAGCACAATTGCCTGGCTCTTAGAAAACGAGTTAAACTGTTAGTAATAAAAAGTCTATTAACCAAGTCTTCATCGATATTTCTGTTAAGCATATATTCAAATTGAGTAAGAAATGGTTTTCGCCAATTCCAAGAAGTTAAACTGACGCACTCATAATGTCATCGCAGGCAGTGAGGTCTCAGTAACAATGCATAAATGTTCAAATAATGGGCTCGAAAGTCTGGGCCATTTACGAGGTGGGAATTGAAGAAAATAAAACGTTCGTTCGAACTTAGGAAATTAGAATGTAACCTGTTTTTATCATATAAAAATCATGAAAAAAAGAATTGAATTCGACGATTAGCTGAGAGCAATCAGCAGTTTTAGTAAACATAGTGAGAGCAAGAACGAGAAAATTTTGCTAACGGAGGTGTTAAGTTTCAGTGAGGCAAACATATGATATGCGGTGCCGTAAACTGCCGCTTAAAAGCCCTGGGATTATACATCTTTGTAAGAGTCCCGTTTTTGGGACTCTGTAAAGTGCGGATCCGGACGGCGGATCCGGACGGCGGATGCGGACGGCGGACGGCGGACGGCGGACAATAAAGGGAAAGAGGGGGAGAGGGGGGGTGGTTGCAACCCCTCCCCTGGGTTTTTGCAGTGTTACTATATTTGGGAAATATTTTATCTAAAAAGATAAGGAAATTATTAAGGGTTATGGCGCTGCTGGGGGTCCGTGACGTTATCTTGGATTTTACTAAAAATCGGAAATTGAAAATATCTTTGGCTAGAGTTGTAAAACTCACTGAAAAAAAAAGGTTAAAAATATGCATTTTTAAATATGGCTTGCTTATGCTTATGACGTCATATCTTGTTGCCATATAAACCGATTGTGTCTCACAGATAAACGAACAGCTAGTAATGACGGCACGGACTAACAACAAAATTGTCTTGAAATCATCCTCCCCCTTGTACGTTCGAGGGTTAACTTACCAGCTTCCATGCTACCATTTTCAAGCCTGCGTCCAAACACGTCATCCAGGAACTCCTTTTGAACTTCTCGTGGGAGGGCGCGCAGCTGTTCTTTACAGTTGTCCCTGAAATGCCCAAAGCATCTTAAGTGGATGCCGTGGTACATGTTGCGTTCCATTGCTTTGAAAAGAGGCTCTTCACCATCCGTACCGAAGGCCAGTACGTTTCCAATATCTTTGTTTAAGCTAACCAGTTTGGAAAAGAAGTAGTTATAGGCGTCATACGTCTTTGTTTGGTGCATGAATAGGGGACCAATCATCACAGGATGCCTGCGCGTTTTACGATCAACCACTAACAAGTTGGTATATGTGGTTACAGTCACGTTAAACTTCCCAAGGTTGAACGTTGGGTCAGCGCCTAGGATCCCGAAGCTGCTAGGATTTGTACAAAACCTCACTATGTCAGCAAGCTGGTCGTCGTAACACATGACGCAGCGTAACTCTGGTGCGCAAGAAACTTCACGAACAAAGGCGGTTTTGGGGTTTGCTAACTGCTGTCTTTTACACTGCTCCAGCAATATCACTAAGGAGTCAACGTCGTCCTTTTTTTCTGACGAGCCTCGCCTTAAATAACTGGCTTGGTCTCTGTTCCTTGGCAGGTCAGATAGGCAATCTACGTTCATGATACCACCGACCATCTCCTCAACCTGATGATATGCTGCTTTAGGTTTCTGATCTTTTACTGCCGAACGTAGGTTCGCGATAACACTTGGCTTAGTACGCGTGTATGGATTTCCACCTTTCTTCACGTTTCCATGGCATGGTACATCAATTTTATGCTCCACCGCATCGAAGAGATACTGAATTAAGCACAGCTTGGGATATTCTACAGGATGAAATGGAAGTAAAAATCAAGGAAAACTATGGCTAAAATAACAACGAGTAAATAAAGTACCACTGCCACCACTCTCTTTGTCTAAGTCGAAAGCAACCTGTATTTAACAATTAGATCATGAGCATATAAATTGAGAGCTAAATATACAGTTATTTATTAAAAAATTCTCACAAAATTATCAAAAAACCATTTCCAATTATTTGTCCCCATTTCTCCCCAAATAGCATTTAATCTTCACTTATTTCGAACACCTATACACTCGCTCGCGCGTCCTCCTATTCTAACGGCTGCACGAGTAGCTCAGCCAATCAAAACGCAGCATTTGCATTAAAACACTAGTAAAATGTACTATTTGCTGGTAGAAAAGTAGTTAACATTACCTTTCAAAGTCATGATGTTTTTCTTCAGGTCGGGAGCTGCCTTGTTTTTGTAGTACACTCTTTTGAGAGTATATGTGCCTGTTGCTTCCCTTGCTTCTTCTTCGTCAACCAGTTCAGGGTACCCATCCTCATTTATTTCGTACACGCGATTCTTGGTTCCATTGTTTCGCCAAGAACCTAGATTATCACATTTCACATCTTCTTGGTGAGGCAAGCGATCTAAATCGACCATGAATACGCAGTTGTGGGCAACGTTCCTGGGAGTGGCAGTGGCAACTAAGCTTTCATCGCAAGGGCGTAGAAGGCGGAAGACGGCCTCTTCTGAAGCTAATGGCGAAGAACACCATTTAAATACCGGTGTTCGTCTGTCTCCATCGTAGAATTCTCCAGCATACCTTTAGAAAGAGGTAAACGACGCGACACTCAATTTTATTTGCTTGACCTTTACGAATGTGAACCATACGTTTTGCTTTTGTATTTCATGTGGACGAAACCCGGCGGAAAGAACTCTACATCTAACAGTATACAGCATTTTTTCAGTTAACTGTAACATTTTCACAGGTAATTGCCATGTATTAATACTATTACGTACTAACCTGCTGTAAGTATCCTCAGAGTCATTAGTTTCCATTAGTTGACCGTGGTTTCCTTGAAATTTGACCTATAGATCAGATTAGAGTCAGGTAATGTCAACGTTCGCCCGTACCCAAATTTACAGTCCTGGGTTGAGAGAGGCTATGAGAACAGAGCCTGGTGAAGTATATATGATTCATATGTAACGATCCCATTCAGTAAATTGTACATAGAAGCAATACGAGAATTCAGGGAAAAGCAACTCTCATTTAATAAGGAAAATAAATTCGTTGTTGCTCTAGTTATCAATATACCATCAAACGGATGTGAATTATGTAATTTTATACCTCAAGTGGTTCATCATCATCCGCATCGAAAAGATGTCTTCTGGTAGCAGAATCGACATTAACGCGTGTCCTAAATAATGAATAACAAGACGATGACAAAGCATTAACTTGGGCGTATAATTTGTCAAAATACGAGAAAATTTAAAAATAAAACAACAAGAATGTGAAGGCGCATACACGAGGTTTCAGGCTAAGAAGTGCCAAGCAAGACACATCATTTTTAACAGGGAAACAATTCGGACTGTGGAAGACCATGTGAAAACACACAGACCATTCCAACTATTAACAATTAATGGTGTCTAAGCGTTTCAATAATAGGGTAACACTTAACACATTTTGTTTATGGAAAAATTAGGATTGACCTGACGATTCACGTATTACCATGAAATCTTCTCCAAAGTTCATTGGGTACTGAGGATTGCATGGCAAAAGTACAAGTGAAAAAGAACATCTCAATACCATGTGCTTTGGGATAAGTGATTGTTTTTGCTAATGATTTCTTTCTATCTAAAATAATCTACATACCAGGGTACTTCTTCCTTTTTTTTGGGTGGACTGGTTTCTGGACTTGAAATAGTTATCGGACAGTCTACTGTGCCATGTCTACAGTAAATAAAAAAAAATGCAAACAACGAAAGCGTAATAAGTCAAGGCATGAAGTTCAAAATAAACGTGAAGATGTGATACCTTCGGTAATCTTCGGTTATCTTTAGTCATTTCCCTAATACGTCCGATGGCCGACGATAGCTGTTTAATAATTAGGCCCTTCGCGTTTCTTCGTTGTCGTATAAATTCATATTACACCTTTTTCATCTTGTGTTACATAAAATGCTCAATCTTTTTTAATCAATTAGAATTAAATTTTTTTGTACGCGATTTTTTATTCAAGACATTTTCGTCAACGCACGCGTTTAAAAACAAATGTTCAAACTAAAGGAGAAAAGTTAAATTGTGCGGTAGAAATATAACAAGATCAGTCGGAACTTGAGCGCCAAAGTCGCATTGAACAAACATTAATTTTGTTTGTAATGCTGAAAAACCGCCTACCTTTGTCCATCCCTTTCACGATTTCCTTGCGTATCACATCTGAAAAAAATAAAACAAACCTTGTCGATCGCGTACGGGCTATATTTTATGTTTTTGAATATCACAAGAACGAACATTGGTGACATTATGGCACATTCATCCCGGGGGGGGGGGGGCATCTCGCATATAAAAATCACGGAGTGCTCATCGGAAATTTTCAAAAAACACCCTAAAAGGTAGCAGAATCTTGTTTGATGAGTGTGGCTTGATACCCTAAAAGGTACTGTGATAATTCTAACTGTGGTCATTTTAGATTTTAGCATCCTAAGCGGTACCGATGTACAAATGTTGACCGCCTAAAAGGTATGACGAGCAGCCAATCATTTTTAAAAGGGAGCCCCCCACTGGTATATTCGCATTCTATTTATACATGTGACTTTAACCGAAATCCTTCGTTGACTCAAGTTTAAAATAAATCAATTTCCACTTACCCAGCTATCGATGTTTTCTTAGCCTTAGCCTTACTGATCTCCTTATTTAGCGCCTTTCGCCACAACCTCCCTATAAATAAAGAAACGAAAGAGGGAGCGAATAAAGCAAGGCTGGAGAAACGCAAAGAAGAAACTTCGTTTGGCACACTTTGGGACAGTATGCAGCTCCAGGTCTAATGAAATTAGACTAAATTAAACTAATCTAGTAAAGTAGGTTTTGCAATAACCGGTATTTACCTGAGCTCTTCCCAGTTGTGGTTTTCTTGTGTCGTTTGAATATTGGTGACGAGGTCGTGTCAGGGGGGGCAAAAACACTGTAAATTGTGAAATAATGATTAATAAAATGAATAGCAGTTTGACTAACACTCAAAAACCTTTTTACTTGTGAAAGAAAACATGGTAGAAAATGCGGAGTGTAGTCCCGGGGGGGGGGGGGACTCCCTTATAAGGGCTTAATGGGGACGTGCGGCCAGCCAGGGTATGTTTTTCGGGATTTTTGTCTTAAACAGGGTATCGATTTTATCATTTTTTGTCTTAAACAGGGTATCGATTTTTTCATTTTTTGTGTTAATCACGGTATCGATTTTATCAACTGTTAAGAGCTCCTCGTGACTCTGTCAATCAAGCTGTAAATAGTTTTGTGATTGCCAATGGATTAAATAAGAAAGAGTTTCGATATTTATTATTGTCTTACACAGGGTATAGTTTCGGGTTAAATGTCTTAAACAGGGTATCAAAAATCGGAATTCTGTCTTAAACAGGGTAGGAAAATCAGCGATTTTTGTCTTAAACAAAACCTCAGGGTGTGAGGGACCGGGCCGCACCAAGGATATATCGAGTACCCCCCCCCCCCCCCCCCCGGGAGTGTAGTCAAGTCAAACCAGTATGTGCGAGCAACTTGATACCATATCTCAGCAAGAAATGCTCTTTCATAGTTTGCCTGGTCACGTCCGCACTAATTGGTTGAAATACTATACCAGGTAAATTTAAGAACATCTTTAAGAACGTTTCAGCCTCAAATCGCCAAAAGAACGCTCAGCCTCGGCATCAAACTTAGACGTTCTTATAAAAAAAAGAGTGTATTCTTGTCTCGCAGAAATCTCAAGCAGGCGCGTTGCATTTTGAATTACATAGCTCCACCCCCTACTGGCATGATTGACGGAACAGAAAAACCCCAAATCCTTCGAACTTTGTATTTCGCGCATCGCGATACAACGAATTTGGCTGCAAACAAAAAATAAAATTTGGTGATTTTATTACTTCGAAAAGAGTAGTTTGCTTGTCCAGGTTTCGTACAGGGGGCAGGGGACAGGAGAAAGAAAGGGCCGCCAGGCAAGGCCTCCCACCTTTTATGAGTTAAAAATAGGCAGGACGTTATGTCCTGTCGTTTGACATATGCATGGTTCAGTACTTTTACAAGAAATAATTATTTTCTGAAGTGTACATATGGCGCTCTCGTCCGCTTGTTTCCACTATGAATCCGGCACTGTTTTTGCGCTGTAATCAGAAAAACGGCATACCATTTGTGACAGTTCCCGGCCGGACTGATCAATTTGTAAATATTATGACACTGCTGTTTATCAGGTTTGCAGTTACCACACTTCGCATTTTCTACACTTCGCATTTTCCACACTCCACATTTTCTACCACACTTTGTACCACAAAACCAAATTTCCTACACTAAAAGTCCGCGTTTTAAAGGTTAAAAGGGTTAAAAGGTTACTTGCCTGCACAATAACTCTGACTCTGATTCCGATGACCCTGAAAGAGATATAAAGCATTGCGGCAAACACCAAACACCAAATAAAACAGACAACTGCGCAAAGATGAACTTACCACTTCCAGATACTACATCAGCGTAGCTTCTCTTGTTCATTTTGCAAAACCAAAACAACAAACCAAAATTCTGCAAACCAAAACAACAGATCTTCTCTTCGCACGAGTTGCTAGTGAAATCCGAGCCAGCCACGTGTCTGGCCACTCTGTTTGACTCCTCTCCGAAGATTTCCGACAGTGATTCCGACAGTGATTGGAGAATGTCTCGACTAATAATGATTTTCTCTTTTTTTTTTTTTATTTCTCGCTTTTCTTATGTTTTCTTATTCATTTATCTCGTTTATTTATTTTATTTTTATTTTATTTTATTTTATTTTTATTTTTTATTTTATTTTTATTTTTTTATTTTTTTATTATTGTCCGCCGTCCGCCGTCCGCCGTCCGCCATCCGCCGTCCGCCATCCGCCATCCGCCATCCGCCATCCGCCATCCGCCGTCCGGATCCGCACTTTACAGAGTCCCGTTTTTAGAAGGGCTCTTGATAAATTAAACGGAGGGGCTTATATCCGAGGGGGATTATAACGGAATTCAAGTTTGAAAAAGCTGTTCGAAAGAAGCTAACGCAGTGCTGATTTAAATATGTATTGCAGTTACTGGTAAAAGCTTCAAAATATCATAATAAATCAAATTCGTTTCAATGCAAGGTAGAGGGGAGAATATATTGGCGAGCCTGTTACTGGTGGGCCTTATATTAAAGTGTTTCTGTATTTTGTAGCTTCAAATTGCTTGTGCTGTTTTTCTTCAACTTTGACTGACGTTCACATGGATACCAGCACTAAATTGGCCACATTTTCTTTAGGATGATGACCCGCAAGCCTTGGATACGTGTACGACGGTCATCTGAATTGACCGATTGCGCAATATAAAACAAAGGAAGTGTTGACAACATAGTGCAGGACCGAAGGTCGGAAACCATGAGAAACCCCTGGAACTTATTACTCGCACGTCATCTTGCTAATTCATATGACATTTCATTCCGACAGGAGCAATTAACATAATCAAAATATGCTTTTGTCCCCAAACGATAACCGGAACCTCCGTGAATACATCTTCGATTCTATTTTAAAAATTTTCAAAGAGAGCAACTTCAAAGCACTCGGCCACTTTACTTAAATTTATTTACATTGTGCGGGCCGCGCCGAAACGTTTCTTTGTAACTACCACGTAAAACCAAAGTTTCCAGGTGATTAAAAGCAAAAGGACGCGCGCGAGGAGAACGCGAGTCCACAAAAATATTGTTTTCGAAATGTAACCGCATTAGCAGAGATTCTCCGCGAACGGATCGCAACAGTATTGTTGTAAATAAATATCAGAAAGAAGAAGAAAAGCCTTCTTCCGAATAAACGATTACGTACTGTGCTTTCCAGTTTCTAGGACGTACTAAAAGTGCCGGAAATAGGAATTTTGCCACGCGTGTTTTATTTCTAACGAGAAAACAAATCTTTTAATAATAAATGCTGAAAAATATAACTGGCGGAGGGTCTCCTACAAGAAAATCTCCTATTAAAAAACACTCTAAGACACACATATAGCTTTTGTAGCTTGTGAACCCCTTAATTTTCCCGTTATTGCGCAAGTGATTTCATAATACCTTGGTGTCTAACTCACAGAACCACGGGAGCGCCACCTGGTGTTTCTGTTGCTTTAAAAATCGCAATTAGGAGTTTAGAACACCATGGCATTACAATAAAACTCGCTTACTCAAGCTAAAACATATTAACCTTTAAAATTCCACTTGGTACGCGAGTAATTTCATAATGCCGAGGTGTCTAAACTCACAGAATCACGGGCGTGCCACCTAGTGCTTCTGTTGCTTTAAAAATCGCACTTAGGAGTTTGGAACACCATGGAATTACAATAAAACTCGCTTACTCAAGCTAAATCGTATTAACCTTTAAATTTCCACTTGGAGCGCAAGTGATTTCATAATGCCGAGGTGTCTAAACTCACAGAATCACGGGCGTGCCACCTAGTGTTTCTGTTGCTTTAAAAATTGCACTTAGGAGTTAAGAACACCATTGCATTACAATAAAACTCGCCGCACGCCTAGTCTTTTTTTTAAAAAAATAGTCACCCTTGAAACATGTTAACAATGATTTCCACTCCCATACCTAATTTTCTAAAATCCTGCAATACATAGCTTTTTCTTGAATGAATAAAGAGTTAAATAGCGGAAGAGGCGAGATTTGGTAATTTTTGGCGGGCTTTGGACACGTTTTGGCGGGATGACGATTTCACTATTCGACCGAATCCATTTGATCGCCTGGTCTCTGTGTTTTCTGCCTCTACTATGACATCTTCATATCTTCATCTACTAACAATAGTATTCCGCAACCCGTCGTCATTAAATAACAGAAATTTTTTATGTAGCCCGTTTGCACACGCTTTACATCATTAGCAACAGATCATGCATAATAGTCACCAAACAAATGCAGTCGGATTAGAAGATCTAACGTTTTCAACATCAAAATGCCTACCAGACTGCCGATGAATATTACCACTTACACTTTTGTCGTAATATCGTTAGGCTCAGAAACATTTTGAAGGCATAGGAAGACCGTCTTCTTCTCGTAATGTCATAAATCGAAAGACGCACACACCGTCCTTTACGTTCATCTCAAGAATGCAATGCCGGCTTTACATGTATTCTATCAGAGGTCAAATCTTAATGTCACACTACTTCCATATAAAGAAAAAGTCAATTATTATTTCCATTGTTTTGGTTAAATTTTTAACTATAGTGCGTTGAATGTACAAGATTCCATCAGAGAGGTGCCAGAAAAATACGAACACAACGCACTAGCGCGTGCGTGACACGCGATTCTCTGCGGAAACTGCAGTTTAGAAAGCTCACGCCAAAGAAATTCGTTGAATCTTCACACACAAAGCCTCGGAGATCAATGATTGCAATCTGCTTTGGCATCCATCTTTCCTTTACGATGAGTAGTATGCGGCTGTGTTTTCAAGGAGTGCGGGTTTTACATAATAAAGATTTTGAATCAACGCCTTTATCTAGCAACATTCGCCCGATTCTATTTGAGTTCTGCGACCTTCAATACGTACATTCAATACAATATGGAACTACGCTACATTTTACTGAATACTGGAAAAGACCAGAAAGACAACGCTTGAGTCGTAGGTCACGCGCGATTATTCTGGATAACTCGTGAGCTAAGAACGCAAATCTCTGGCTTATGTTAAATTGTAATCTCTTCTCAATTACTCTATCGCCAGATGCCGCCTTAATCTTGTTAAAAAAAAGTGACGCTTTATCGAATAATAGCACTGATGATTGGACCAAACGGTAAAGAAACTAATTGCTTTTCGCGGTAGGAAGTTTATTGCTTGTCACTCAAACCCTAGCGTCCTTAACAACCCCAGCGTCCTGTGGTGTACAAAAAAAAGTCGTATGCGGGTCCTCATAGGAAGTCTTAACCGAGTATATCCCCAAACATGTCAAACTTTGTGGGCTATAACTTTAACGTTTTGGGCGGTTTATTTGCAATTGCTTAAATTGCTATTTCACTACGTCCAGATTATATCTTCATTTAAATTGCTTTTTAAATTTATTTCCCTCGTTCACATCATCTCCCGGCGCGTCCAATTCGGATCTGTTATATGAAAGGTAAAATATAAACGCTATGGTGACGTTCATTTCGATTGAGTATAGTGAACCCAAAAAATTAACACGGAACTTGCACCATCATTCACCATCATATTTAGCTGTCCTCTTTTGTCTCAGAGAAAAAATAGCTGCCATGTACCTCTCCTCGACTCTCCAGTGAATTTTGCAGAACACGAATACAGTTCTCTAATTGTTTGGTAGTTTGTCATTACCATGACTTTTCTCCGAAGCAACTACGTTCAAGCGAACCTTTTTTTAATATATCTGTTTTCCTTATGTGATAGCTTCATCATGTCAAAAACAAATTTGATATGTGGGTTGTATTTAAATTTTATTAGACGACAGAGTTATTGGCAACCTTGTTGCTGCCGTGCAATTGGCAAAACAAATAGTACAATTGTCTGGTTTTTGGAAAACGACCTAAACTGTCATGATCAGTGATACAAAGTTTATTAATCGATTCTTGATCGATACATCTGTAGAACAAAGATTCGAACTGATTAAAAAAGGCTGTTTATTAATGTACTATTAATCGTCTCATCGCAGCCAGGAAGTCTTAACAGTTATACACATGTTCAAAAAATGGGCTAAATTATGTCTGGATCAATTAAAGAGAAAAAAATGCTTTAATACGTTCGTTTTTGCTGCTACTATCTCTCTTTTTAAATCCACGTTAAAACATTTCTTCTTAGTTGATTAACCATTTGTAAATAATACTTGTTTTTTGCTGCTTTTTGTCTGTTTTGTCCGTTTTGTTTTGCTTGCTTTTTATCCTAATTATATTTCAGTATGATTTTTCCGTTTATTTATTCATTGTGTTTAGTCTTAGTTAGGGAGGGAGCTCATATAAAAAGCCCCAAGGTTTCCATTTGAGCTTCCTCGCCAGAAAATGTTTTTAAAATTCTTTTACTTACAATTTACGTCTCTTTAATCTTTAAATAACATTTTTGTAATATATTTAATGTCTGTATGCATATGTATTTTTTTCTGGCAAAAAAAATACATTGAAACTAAACTGAAACTGAAACAGTTTCAGAGCATGCTAAACCTCCTTTTTAAAGCGATGGCTTGTGCGCAGCTCAACATATAAAAACCAGTTCATACTCATGCGAATGAATTCTTATTTTCAAATGAAAGAAAGAGCACCAGGACTTACACCTAATTGCAATAACATTGTTACGGGAAAAAAATGCTAAAAGGAAGACAGGAAGAAGGCAAGTAGTAATTAATTAGACTTACTTGGGGTGCGTTCCTTTGGGATGATCCCAGGGGGATGATCCGGAACAGGATCAGTGATCCGAGATCACTCGGAAAATGGTAGATTAAGGGACGGACCATTAGAAAACTTATAACGGGGGTGGTTGGGGGGGGGAATGGGGGGGGGGGGGCGAAGTAAAAAAAAAATATTAGCGCAAGGCAAAATTAAAGGGAAAAATTCATGCACGAAAATTAACCCTAAGAGATATTCACGCTACGGCCTAAAAAAATTCATACAAGGAATTTGATAACAAAAAAAAATTCCTGTGGCTCGAAAATTCCCCACCCCCCACCATAACTTTTCTAACCCATCCTGGACAAGGATTCATCACAGGCATCCCAAGCTCACGTTATGAGTGCGTTATGCAAATTTAACTTTCTTACAAGAGACTGGGTGTCGCGTTTCAAGCGACCGTTGAGACTTTGTATGAGAAATTAAATACTGAGCTCTGCGAAGGGCAAATATCATTGTTTTCACTTTTTGCTATAAAATAAATAAAGGAGACTTATCTTTGATGTCTTCCTGTGTTTTTTTGGCGTGAATTCATAGATTTAGTCGGTTTTTTTGGCTGTTTTTGTGTGACTCCTGTCACTCTCTTCATAGTACTGAAGAGTGACAGGGGTCACACTATATAGGGTGCACTCACTTGCAATATATGCGTAGAACCGACACATTTGTATTTGTTTTTTAAGCCTTAAAATCGCCTATTCTGCAAATAAAAAGCCCTGTAATAGGCCACTTCCGAGTTCCAAAAACCCTCACTTTCAAAATGAGGCTAGGTGCACAACCTTTCTTGTGAAAATGAGTTTTATTTGCAAGAGAATGAAAAATGGCCCATTGTTTATTTGTAAGCCCACAGGTAGCCCAAGCTCGAAATATGAGCGTCAGTGAGCATCGGCATTGTTGCACAACATTCTAAATGTAAGGATTTGTGTGGAGAAAAACCTATCGTTTCTGGAACCTACGAAAACGAAAGGATTTCAATAAAAAACAGCTTACATAAAATGTGTTTCATCTCTCCTGTGTAGTCCATGGGCCGATTTATAGGTTGTACTGTAAACAGTTTATGAATATACAGAGAAATCCGTTTACAGTACAACCCCTAAAACGGCCATAAATTGGTCCATGGACAACACAGGAGAGATGTAACACACATTTTATGTAAGGTAAGCTGTTTTTTGTTGAAATCCTTTCATCTTCGTAGGTTACAAACGATAGGTTTTTTCCCCATATAATTCCTTGTGCAGAATGCTATGCAACAATGCCAATGCTCGCCGATGCTCATATTTCGAGCTCGGGCTACCTGTGATAAGCCTAATTAATTCCTATTTGGCTATTTTCCTATTTTCGGTATTCTCCGAGGAAGTGCGCGTCTATAACAAAAGCGAGCAATTTGATGAAAAAACAAACAAACAAACAAACAGACCAAACGAAGAAACAAACAAACATCAACCCAAAACCATCATTCACTCACCAGAATTACAATTCTGCCGTTTACATGTTTATTATTTGTTAACCTAATCTTAAACAATGATGACCGCAATTCTGTCTTCTTACAAGAAATTTTCTTGTATGCAGAACGGTCTACTTTTTTGGTGTTTATATATTAAATTTACTATCTTATGAAATGATCTGATCATACAATGCGGAATAACAGTACGGTAGGTAAAAGGATATCGTATAAACTAAAGACATACAAAACATTTCAAAAAAGATTAAACTAACGTTAATTCCCCCGTAATCGTATAAACACTTATCGCGGCATGCACTTACTCCAAACCGTGTTCAATAAATTTTCTACGGAAATTTTTCTATTTCTTTTTTTTTAACGACCAAGACCTTTTTTACTTTGGATATCATCCTTTGTCCTCATAACCTTTACATTACATTAAGAAGAGATATTTTAAGTTACATGCTGTTTACCTAAAGGGCCAAGAGTTAAAATAGACGGGCAAATAAGCGGAGAATCAGTCATAAAAGTTTGCAATTAGCAAATAAAGAAATGGAAGGAACTTTGCAAACAGCAACGCGCGAAGGATATTTGAAAGGGAGGAGGACATGTTCTTTACCTTTTCGTTCCATTAATCTGCTATTTTTTTCAATTTTCTAACTAGTAAGGAAATCCCAGGGACATATTACTTAATAATTATTCATTTTTTATGATTACAACATATTTCTTTTCATTCAGTTATTAAAAATAGCGATTTAAATGTTGCGAGTACACCACTGCAAACTTTCCAAATGTTCAATGTCAACACATACAGTAACCTGATTTTCTTTGTTATCCCTACTTTTCAAGCTAAATTATCCTTGTATTCTAAGGGCAATCATCATAAGCATGCTTCCATGTTCAGAGTATAAACAACAGATTATGATTGGTCCTATTACGATCTCTTGGTATGAATGATTTTAGTGTTTTTACAACGATAAATAAACAATCTGACAAACTACTATAACTGATCAACCTAAACCTACTTTTCATTTCTTATTCATCATGAGATTTGCTGATAGTTTTCTTAATTAACTTTCTAAAGTAATTTATGATTACTGTTTTTCAAATTCTGACCAATATCACTCTTTTCACCCCTGAAAGGACCTTGATAGTTCGAGGCGAATGGCCCCTAATTGGACACCATTAACGGCTCAAGGGCGAGGGCCAGCCTAGGCACAACAAATATGCACCGGAACCAAACGGTCTGTACTACTGGGAACTCCTTGATAATGTGCCACGAAATTTATCTCTGTTTTCATTACTTACACAAAAATAGTTTCGTGTGTAATACCACACCGGACCTTTTGGAGCCCACCCCTATGAAGACCTCAAAAGTCAAGGCTTCTAGTTAGACAGCTTGAATGGCTCCAGGGCCCGTGCCAGCTTGTGGACACGAGATAAGCACTGGGTCCAAGCGGTCTGTGCAGCTGGGAACCTTTTAATTATGAGCCACGAAACGAACAGAAACAAACAAAAGTACATCGTCCAACGAATGTTACGCAATCTGGAAAACAACATAGGAAAAGTGCTTTAGTAAAAGAGTGCTCTTTGCTCATATAAGCAGTTCTTGACTTTATGCGCAGATTAGATCACGTTTTTTGTCAGATAAATCATGTAAGTAAAATCTGACGTCACTATCGTTTAGCCAGCAAAGGGGACGAATGTTTCTGGATTTAATGACAGTCGTGATCAGATAAGCCGTTAAGAGTACGCGCTATATCTAGAATAAGAGGGGATTTCAACTGTCGCGTAATTTTACGTGCGTGAAAAAAAATAGAGGCAATGTATGAAAAACCGAGTGTAAACTTGAACGAAGTTCAACTCTTACGTTTACGCGGGACATTCCGTACATTGCCTCTATTTTATTTACGCGAGTAACATGTACGCATGTAAAAATTACGCGACGGTGGAAATCTACCTTTACTGGCCCTATGCAGAAAGTAAGAATGAATGAATACTTTCTGGAACCACTCGCTTGCAAAACGAAAGGTAACAGTTATTTGACCACTTACTTGCGGATGCGACTATGTGCCACTGGAAGATTAGCCAGATCTTCTTTCAACAGAAATGTCTTGAGGCCGATGGTAAACCGCTTAAGATAGTTTTCCCACTCAATTTTTTCCACGTCAAAATTAAAAATCTGAAAAGGGAACAAGCGTATAATAGTGAAAATAAAGTCATGGGTGACAAATTGCTCCTGAATTCTTGCGCAAAATTTCAGCGTTGAATCCACATGTGAAATTACGGCAAAATTGCTAAGACAATGTTACGTTTGTACCAGATGGCGTCAAGGTTTCAAGATAGCACGAATGAAGATGTCAGAGCATTTAAAGACAATAAGGAGTACCTAAACACACCAAAGAGAACAAATTTTATCAACAATGATTCTAGCGGGTATTGTAGCAAAAAATTCGGAAAATTCTGAATATTTAATGTATGTTTTAAACTTTTCAGTACTTGGAGTTTTCGATACGAACAAGTCAAAACTCACGATAAGCGTTATTGTCACCCGTAACATAAAAAGGTGATACACCTGCATTTTGTCAAAATTCTTATAATTTCACTTGTAACCATTTCTTTACACACACTAATACTATTATTTGTCACAACAACAAAGAAAACTGCTTTGGCCGACTAACCTCTCGGTCCTGTGGACTCATGTCCTGTATCAAACCGCGATAATTCTCCATTGAAAACTGCAAATCACAGCAACAATCATTTCGTCAAAACATATTCAGCAACAACAAGAGAAAAACCAGGGAGACAGAGCATTTTTCAGTCGAATATCTTAAAATCAAAACCAGAGTGCCGTCGAAACTAATCGCTTTACGGCCACTCCACTTACATCCGCTTGAACTCTTCATACCGTAGGCCCGCAGGTGTTGTTTTAGGGACGCTTCGACTGAAATATGTCTGGCCAATCACAGTTACAGAAGATAATCAAATGAAGCAATCAGGTATTAAACCAGGGACGTGTCACCGGCGAAAAGCGCGGTAAAAAGCATACCAGCAAGTCACGACCGGTTTTAAACTCAATTTTGATTGGCCAAGAAACTGGCGCCCAAATATTGTCACGAAGGGTTTAGGATGCGTTCCTTTGGGATGATTCGGATTAGAATCAGTGATCCGAGATCACCCGGATCATGGTAAATCAAATGAACCATTGAAAACTTTCAAAAGGATAGACTGATCGTCTCCTTTGATGTGCTATAATCCGATCGATCCGATTACTGAGCCTGTTCCGGGTCATCCCAGTGGAACGCGCTTTAAGTTTCATCAAAAGAAACTGTGGCGCGGTGTCGGTGGGGAGTCAAAAACAAAATTTGATGTTATTGACTGAGCTATCAAAATCAATTTATCAACGAAAAAAAGAAGATTCAAAAGCTGACATTTCGAGCTTAGCTAGCCTGCGAATACGGCCGTCTCTCCTAGGGACGCCTTTTTTAACCTTTTAGGTCTCAAGAGTGACCAACATCAATTTTCTCCTAACAACATCAGCAGATCATCAAGAGTAAAGGTTATGACAGTTATCAAATTGATTACCAAAGGGAGAATTCTTTGATCTTCAACCAAATTCTCTCCATTATTTTTAAAAGAAATGTATGGAGATCAGTGTGGAGAATCGGTATGTAGATCTTGCGGGTTTAAAGGGCTAAGGGGAACAAGGAGAGATGGCGGTATTTTTCGCAGGCTAAGCGTAATTCTTCGTCACAGCGAATCAAGGGATTGTGCGTGGTTTACATATCGAACGGTGGAGCTACGCCATCGGTGGGAACATAGAAAAAATAAGTTGAGTGAACCACAAAGTGAACCAATGAATGTTTAAAAGTAATAAAGTCAAACCTCTTTAATACAGACACCAAAGGGACAGAACCAAGTGTCCGCTTTACAGGGGTGTCCGTATTACAGAGGTAATGAATGTACGATTTTTGGCATTTCTGGGACCAAACGAACCGTCCGTAACAGAGAGGTGTCCGTAGGGAGAGGTTAAACTGTAAACCCAAGGTGATATTTGTTACCTCCCAGCTTCTTGTTGTAAAGTAGATCAAACTTCTGGTGGCTCTCTCCAGTTTTCCATAAAGCTTATTCATCCTGTACATAATAATAAAACAATTCGCTGTTGTATGAAGTTTTTCAATAGTCGTTTCCCCCTTAAACGCAAGGAACCCATTTTTAGCTCCCTTTCACAAGACGTTTCTACTAAATCATAAAATTTCAGTCGAGCGTAATAGAGAAGAGAAGTGATGACGTCAGATAAATTAAGGAATATAAATAGGTTAGCATATTGAGAAGGAACTAGACGAAAAGGGCCATCTTGCGAAAAAATCAGCCTGTTAGTGGAAAATTTGTGGGAAGATAATAAGCACCGTTATGCTCTGATGACTCCATATAAATGCCTAAGTAATTTATACCTTACGAAAGTACGAAGACGACGGCAACGGGGACTTCGAAAACAAACTAGGGAGCTTTAGCATCGACGAAAGAGAAAAAAGAAAGAAAAATTCGTCGTCGCCTGTTTACGTCCTCCATAAAATGTGAAAATAGGCATTTTCACATCGTAGTCCTGCAGTGACGGCAAAGAAATGTACAAAAAAGCGTGATTCTCGCGCAGAGTTGTTGTTGTTTTTTTTTTAACTTATCTAAACCTATTGCTTTTTTGACGTTCTCGTTGCCGTCGCGGTCTAACAGGCTTAGGAAGCAAACACAACTCCGCACGTGCATTACGCTTTTTTGGTACATTTCTTTGTCGTCCTTGAACAATTACGATGTGAAATGCTCAAATTTTAAATTTATTTTAGGGCTTGTTTACATGAAGTGGGGGACCCCGGTCTAGTGGGGTAAGTTTCTTTTGTTTTCACGCTCTGGGGGACACAAAACAAAAGAAACTTACCCCACTAGACAGGGGTGCCCCACTCCATGTAAACAGGGTCTAAGAAAGGGAACGGCAAGGCGAGAATTTTACTATTTCTGTCTGAACTCGAACGCGGTCTCTTCTCTTCAACTCCAACCTAAAAGTTCCCTTCTTTTAGGTAACTGGGCGAATTGGATAAACCGCGAAAAAGGTGAAAGGATACGGAGTCTATTTTATAGCTACGTATTCACTGGGATCGCCGTTGTAGGATCGTAAGGTCTAGCGAAATCTCTCCAAAAAACTTGTATTTTACTTACGCACACACAAAAAGGAAATTATCACAAATTGTTACCTCTTGTTTTATTTTAGTTTTGATTTGTTGGTAAAAGACGAACTTCGTGACGTCCAATTCGGACTCAGTGTAGTGATACGATGATTAAGCAAAACCCTTATTAATGTTTCTTAATCACTCGTACGATTGCAGACCGAATAGGCCATTTCCGAGTTGCACCGAGGCCTCTGTTTCAAAGAGAGGCTAAGTACAAAACTACCTTTGTATTGATACAGTGGAACGCCGATAATACGGTCACCAATGGGCCAAAAAAAATTCGACGGTATCAACGGGGTAGCCCTTTTAACGAGGGTTTTTTTTTCACAAGGAAATGTAGGGTCGTTTAACCGGGAGGTCAAAAAAAGTGGCCGTAATAGGAGAGAGTTGTTCAATACGCAAAAAAAGGAAGCTAATCTTATTCTTGACTCTATGACTCCAAGCTCTGCCTTTGCAACGTTGGTAAATATGAAGCAAGGAGAGAAAACGCAAAAAATTGTGGCTAAATACATATATGATCGCTTCCGCGAAAGAGATAGACGCGTTAAATATAACCTTGTTTAATAGTTGTATAAATTTTACAAATGTACACCTCTGTAATTATTGCACGAAAATCGATCTTTGTTATCGTTGTAAACACAGGTGTCTGTAGGCGCTCTGTTGACAATAAAGCACTTATCCTATCCTATCCTAACGAGGTGACCATAAGGCGGGGTTCCGCTGCATACATTTTATCATACAGAAAATATACATTAACTTAAAACTTTGTGCAACATATGTACGCTAGACTTCATATTATTAGTAATTAAGAAAAAAACAAACAAACGAATACAAGTAAACTGTAATATGCGAAGAGGAAAGCTACAAACTGAACTTAAGTTAATTTTTCATTATATTAATTAACACATGAATTTCAACATAATGCCGAAAGGGGGGGAGGGGAACAGTTAATGAAGAACAAATTAAAATATGTCAAGAGGAAAGCCGAGAACTAAAATAGAATTAATTTTTCACCTTATTAATTAGCGCATCAACTTCAACATAGGAGTCTAGATCTTCAGATTCTAGAATTTTGACTAGTTTTTCTTTAACACATATTTCTAATGCTGGAGTTTTGTAGTATGGCCAGCGATGTGCTTTAGTCTAAAGCTACGTGCAAACGGATGCAACAACTCCCAAAATTGTTGGTCCAAATGGCGACTATACTCACTTTGGCAGCTGTCCAGCGCAAAATGACGTCATGTCTGCGATAAAGGCTGGAATTTTATGACTGATGTAACACCAGTACGAGTGCATTAGCCTGCAAAAAAGGAAAAAAAATTAGCTAAACTTAATAAAAAAGAACTGAAAACTGTTTTCAGGTTTACATGATCAAACAAATATCAAAGACCTCGCACAATAAACCTGTCACTTAGTTACAAATGCAGTGTTCGTGTAGATCAGCAATTAGTTGTGAGTTTTGTGACAACCGGTAAAATAACTTACTGTGTCCAAAGCTCGCCATATTACAAAAATAATACCTTTCTCATTCATTCACCGAGCCAAGCATACGAACCAGTTAATATATAGATTTAGCCAGGGCTAAAAGCGAAGCTCCAATTAATAAATTTATAATTTAAATCAAAAAATAAACTTTTAATCCACAAATCATTTAACTTAAGGGCACATTCATGTGACTTTTAAGGGAAAGGCTAAGTTATTTTAGAGTGAAACATCTTACATCGAATTGATAACCTTATATGTACACCCAAAAAATAGCAAACATCTTCGATCACATTGAAGATCACAGTAGATTAGGCCTCGAAAACAAATTCTTGGAAAACAAATCACGCCGAATTTTTTTGCGTGCGACAGGTTTACTCTACAAATTCTTGCCAACAAATCTGGGGGTGTTTAAACCAACCTTTTATAATTTTTATACATCACATTTGAGGTGAAACAGTACTATTTATCATACAGACCTCGGACAGAATGCAGTATTTCACAATTTTTCAAGACAAATTGCACTCAGTCAATATTCAGGACGATCAATTGTAAAGCGAAACCGTTCAAAAATTTCCAAAATCACCCATATGGCCAGCCGGTTCTCGTTTCTATAGTGCGAGCTGTCAGTGTGGTCGAGTGTTTGAATGAACTTTAATAGAGTTAAGCTTCAACATAATAGCGAATTTATTATTTTTTTTTGTTATTTAATGGTTTCAGTTATAACGATGTGTAATCTTATAAAGCGTTTGATACGCGCGACATTTTTGAGTACTCCTGCAAGCGACGTTCATGAACGATGAAAACAAACGGCACAGACTAGCGATTAAAATTGCAGGAAAGACTACTAACAATCAAAAAAAGAAATATAATTCGGTGAAACATTTACAGAGATAACAATTTTCATTCATGAAGACAAGTATTAAAGTGTCTCTAAAAATCCTGAGTCTCGGCGTGAAGCTTTATAAGCCGGCTTCCCCGCGCGGGTGTTTACTGTTTTCCAAGGTGAACTCCTCGAAGCAACAAAATCGCTCAAAGTTTTCTTTCTACAGCCAAATTTATAACTAAATATAAAACGCTTTCTTTCTATCTGTGGTGAGCAAATATATCTGAAGGCTTTTTAAAGTTCAGAAAGCTTATATCAAACCGTTCAAACCTGATACTAGGTCAGATCATTGACTCAAACTACGGCTACAAACGTGCATAAACTTGCCGCATAAACTGTCAGCGTGAATGTGCAAGACTTCATGAAATTAGATATAACAAAAACAAACATCAAATACAATAGTTACTCAGGCTTACCATTCGAGATTCAGTTCCTGAAAGCTATCAAGGAAGGCCACAGTTGCTTGAGACTTTTAACCCCTCAAACGCATTAAGCAATGTGAAAAACGAAAACGATGCCATCCGAAATCGAATTACCAAATTTTGACAAGCGACGCGTTCCTCAACCAAAAACCCAGTAAACAACCAGCCATGAATAACAGAAGACTCTTGATAGCAGCTGTATTTCATTTTGTACATCCAGAACAAAAAGACAGTTAAAAACATCACACGTTGACACAAAACTCTTCAGCTTCAGCTGTCAAAGTAAACAATTTTCAAGATGCTGCATAATTTTTTCGCATGAACTCACCTGTCAAATTTTGACCAATCAGAGTATAAAAATTGGACGTAGAGCGTGACCAACGCGTGACCATGGTAAGATAAGGTCTTCCCCGCCTGTACTTTTTAAAAAAAACTGGCTGAATTTTCATTTCCGAAGTCAGTTTGAAATCAAAATTCTAATAGTGCGGGGCCATAGTGACATAAACACAACATATTTGATATGAATCCTTGGAGAAAATAAACTTGAGCCTGCGATCATTCCAAACTGATAATTTGTCAGCGGATAACTTCAAAAAAATACTCGACCTCGATGGGTCGACACTTGAGCCCGCGCTACAGTCAGGTGATACTGGTCAGCGGATGCCCTGTTTTGACAGCTGTCAATTGATCACAACATTGATGTGAAATTGGTTTTCTCTTGGGCTCCCAAACTAGCTAAAATGTGAGAGTAAACATTGGTTGTCCTGTGGTGCGGACGGACGGTCGGTCGGCGGTCGGCGGTCGGCGGTCGGCGGTCGGCGGTCGGTGTACGGTCACGTGATTACCAAATTTTCTGGGATGGGTAGATTTACTTAGCAATGGTGCTCCGCCCACGCGCGCGCTTCGCGCGCGCGTGGAGCTCCGCTATTAATTCAGAGTTGAGCTGGTGTTTAACAAAACCACGTTAGAAGCCAAAGGTTGTGCACTGTTCGCGGTACGAAGAGGTTTTGTGTATGGGTTAAGGCACCAAGTAATAACTAAGTAAAGAACTAAAGGGGCTGTGTCACGGAAGTCCAGTTCGTTTTGTTTAATTTTGCCAATCACTCGCCTTCAATCGCTATGGAGCTTAAAGTACCGTATTTATTCGATTAAGCGCCCAACCTCGAATTAGCGCCCACCTCGAGTAAGCGCCCATCCCAAAGGCAGAAAAAGTTAATAAGCGCCCAGCCCCGAATAAGCGCCCACCCCACCCCACTCCCTTCCACAAAACTCCAATAAGAGATAATAAGAGACCCTCCCTAAGACGGAGTTTCCTTCAGAGTACTTTACAGAAACCTTGCTTTGTTACACCTTCGCTTTTTGTAATTAGCATTCACTGTTTTGTTGCAAAATATACTACTACACTTGCTGAGAATGGTGAAAATTTAATAAGCGCCCAGCCTCGAATAAACGCCCACCTCGAATAAGCGCCCACTCTCAAGGTCAAAAAATTTAATAAGCGCCCAGGGCGGTTAAACGAATAAATACGGTAAGCAAAGAAATTAGACAAAATTAGACAAAATCAGAGTCCCGAGACAAACAAATGTCTCCTGGGCATTATTTTTGAAGTTGCAAGCAGCAGGGATCAACTTTGAAAACTGTTAGGCTGAACAGTTTTCAAAAATCCTAATTTCAATCCGTTTCAATCTTCTCCAGTTTTGCTCTTCCGTGACATCTGTTGTTTCCGTTATGTTATTTTATTTAAAATTAAAAGCGGCTATTTTTATGTTTCTCTTAATTTAACAGGCATTTTGTAATTTCCTAATTTGGCTGAATTTCGTGACACAGCTCCTTTAACCCAAAACAGCAATATCCCGTTGCATAACCCCTTTAATTATAGTTTCAGGGCTATAACTTTAACATTTTAGGCGGTTTATTTGCAATTGCTTAAATTGCTATTTCACTACGTCAAGATTATATCTTCATTTAAATTGCTTTTTAAATTTGTTTCCCCCGTTTACATCATCTCCCAGCGCGTCCAATTCGGATCTGTTATATGAAAGGTAAAATATTTAAAATTAAAAACGCCTGACGTTCATTTCGATTGAGTATAGCGAACCCAAAATATTAACATAGGACTTGCACCATCATTCACCATCGTATTTAGCTATCGTCTTTTGTCTTAGAGAAAAATTAACTCGCCATGTACCTCTCCTCGACTCTCCAGTGAATTTTGCAGAACAATACAGTTCTCTAATAGCTTGCATGGTAGTTTGTCATTACCATGACTTTTCTCCGAAGCAACTACGTTCAAGCGAACCTTTTATTAATATATCTGTTTTCCTTATTTGATAGCTTCATCATGTTGAAAACCAATTAGATATGTGGGTTGTATTTTCACTTTATTAAACGACAGAGCTATTGGCAATCTTGTTGCTGCCGTGTAATTGGCAAAACAAATAGCACAATTGTCTGGTTTTTAGAAAAGGAGCTAAACTGTCATGATCAGTGAAACAAAGTTTATTAACCGAGTCTTGATCGATACATCTGTAGAACAAAGATTCAAATTGATTAAAAAAGGATTTTTATTAATGTACTACTAGTCGTCTCATCGCAGCCACGAAGTCTTAACAGTATACAAATGTTCAAAACATGGGCTAAATTATGTCAGGGTCAGTTTGTACCATATATTTACGAGATGAGAATTAAAGAGAAAAAATGCTTTACGTTCGTTTTTGCTGCTACTATCTCTCTTTTTAAATCCAGACTAAAAACATTTCTTCTTAGTTGATTAACCATTTGTAAATAATACTTGTTTTTTGCTGCTTTTTGTCTGTTTTGTTTTGCTTGCTTTTTATCCTAATTATATATTTCAGTATGAGTTTGCCGTTTATTTATTCATCATGTCTAGTCTTAGTGTAGGGAGGGAGCTCATATAAAAAGCCCCAAGGTTTCCATTTGAGCTTCCTCGCCAGAAAATTTTTTTAAAATTCTTTTACTTGCAATTTACGTCTCTTTAATCTTTAAATAACATTTTTGTAATATATTTAATGTGAATCGATCTGTATGCATATGTATTTTTTTCTGGAAAAAAAATACATTGAAACTAAACTGAAACTGAAACAGTTTCAGAGCATGTTAAACCTTCTTTTTAAAGCGATGGCTTGTGTACAGCCCAACATATAAAAACCAGTTCATACTCATGCGAATAAATTCTTATTTTCAAATGAAAGAAAGACCACCAGGACTTACA
>OZ037780.1:15641860-15681860 GCA_964035525.1 Porites cylindrica | reverse complement strand
TGTCCTTGTGAAGGGCAACTAGGATCAGAGTATTCCCCAAAAATGCTGTAATGGACAAAAATATGTTGATGACAGAGAGAAAAACGAGCTCGCCATGTACCTCTCCAGTAAATTCCACAGAGCAGTGAAGTTCTCCAATTGTTTGTGGGTTTTCACCTCCAGTCAAATTTTTCATTTCCATGACTTTTCTGCGATGCGGCTACAGTCAACTAAACTCTTTTTTAATATATCTGTCCTCCTTATATGACTGCTACATGCACCTTGCCAGCAAACAATTAAATATTTGTTCTGTATTTTCAGTTTATTAAACGATGGAATTAGACAATCTTAGTGTTGCCTTTGTGTTGCTGTGCGATTAGCCAGCAAATAGCACAATTGCCTGGCTCTTAGAGAACGAGTTAAACTGTTAGTAATAAAAAGTCTATTAACCAAGTCTTGATCGATATTTCTGTTAAGCATATATTCAAATTGAGTAAAAAACGGTTTTCGTCAATTGCTAGAAGTTAACCTGACGCGCTCATAATGTCATCGCAGGCAGTGAGGTCTCAGTAACAATGTACAAATGTTCAAATAATGGGCTCGAAAGTCTGGGCCATTTACGAGGTGGGAATTAAAGAAAATAAAACGTTCGTTCAAGCTTAGGAAATTAGAATGTAACCTGTTTTTATCATATAAAAATCATGAAAAAAAGAGTTGAATTCGACGATTAGCTGAGAACAATCAGCAGTTTTAGTAAACATAGTGAGAACAAGAACGAGAAAATTTTGCTCTACGGAAGTGTTAAGTTTGTGAGCCAAACATATGATATGCGGTGCCGTAAACTGCCGCTGAAAAGCCCTGGGATTATACATCTTTCGAGGGGGATTATAACGGAATTGGAAAAAGCTCTTCGAAACAAGCTAGCGCAGTGTTGATTTCAATATGTTTTGCAGTTACTGGTAAAAGCTTCAAAATATCATAATAAATCAAATTCATTTCAATGCAAGTTATAGAGAGGAGCTTATATTGGCGAGCCTGTTACTGTTGGGGCTTATATTAAAGTGTTTCTGTATTTTGTAGCTTCAAATTGCTTGTGCCGTTTTTCTTCAACTTTGACTGACTTTCACATGGATACCAGCACTAAATTGGCCACATTTTCTTTAGAAGAGGAAGTCTTAACCGAGTATATCTCCAAACATGTTAAACTTTGTGGCTATAACTTTAACATTTTGGGCGGTTTATTTGCAATTGCTTATTTGCTATTTCACTACGTCAAGATTATATCTTCATTTAAATTGCTTTTTAAATTTATTTCCCTCGTTCACATTATCTCCCGGCGCGTCCAATTCGGATCTGTTATATGAAAGGTAAAATATTTAAAATAAAAAACGCTATGGTGACGTTCATTTGATTGAGTATAGTGAACCCAAAATATTAACATAGAACTTGCACCATCATTCACCATCATATTTAGCTATCCTCTTTTGTCTTAGAGAAGAATTAGCTCGCCATGTACCTCTTCTCGACTCTCCAGTGAATTTTGCAGAACATGAATACAGTTCTCTAATTGTTTGGTAGTTTGTCATTACCACGACTTTTCTCCGAAGCAACTACGTTCAAGCGAACCTTTTTTAAATATATATCTGTTTTCCTTATGTGATAGCTTCATCATGTCGAAAACCAATTAGATATGTGGATTGTATTTTTATTTTATTAGACGACAGAGTTATTGGCAATCTTGTTGCTGCCGTGCAATTGGCAAAACAAATAGCACAATTGTCTGGTTTTTAGAAAAGGAGCTAAACTGTCATGATCAGTGATACAAAGTTTATTAACCGATTCTTGATCGATACATTTGTAGAACAAAGATTCAAATTGATTAAAAAAGGCCAAGTTTAATCAATTGCCAGAGGTTTAACTGACGCGCTCATTAAATTATTAATGTACTACTAATCGTCTCATCGCAACCAGGAAGTCTTAACAATTATACACATGTTCAAAAAATGGGCTAAATTATGTCTGGGCCAGTTTGTACCATAAACTTACGAGATGAGAATTAAAGAGAAAAATGCTTTACGTTCCTTTTTGCTGCTACTATTTCTCTTTTTAAATCCAGATTAAAATCATTTTTTCTTAGTTGATTAACCATTTGTAAATAATACTTGTTTTTTGCTGCTTTTTGTCTGTTTTGTCCGGTTTGTTTTGCTTGATTTTTATCCTAATTATATTTCAGTATGACTTTGCCGTTTATTTATTCATTATGTTTAGTCTCAGTTTAGGGAGCCAGCTCATATAATAAGCCCCATCAAGGTTTCCATTTGAGCTTCAACGCCAGAAATTTTTTTTTTAATTTTTTTACTTGCAATTTACGTCTGTTTAATCTTTAAATAGCATATTTGTAATATATTGAATGTCTGTATGCATAGGTAATTTTTTTTCTGGTAAAAAAAATACATTGAAAAAAAATACATTGAAACTAAACTGAAACAGTTTCAGAGCATGCTAAACCTTCTTTTTAAAGCGATGGCTTGTGCACAGCTCAACATATAAAAACCAGTTCATACTCATGCGAATGAATTCTTATTTTCAAATGAAAGAAAGAGCACCAGGACTTACACCTAATTGCAATAACATTGTTACGGAAAAAAAAGCTAAAAGGAAGACAGGAAGAAGGCAAGTAGTAATTAATTAGACTTACTTGGGGTGCGTTCCTTTGGGATGATCCCAGGGGATGATCCGGAACAGGATCAGTGATCCGAGATCACTCGGATAATGGTAGATTAAGGGACGGACCATTAGAAAACTTATAACGGGGGTGGGGGCGGGCGAAGTACCAAAAAAAAATATTCGCGCAAGGCAAAATTAAAGGAGAAAAAATTCATGCACGAAAATTAACCCTAAAAGATATTCATGCCACGGCCTAAAAACAATTCATACAAGGAATTTGATAACGAAAATAAATTCCTGTGGCTTAAAAATTCCCCACCCCCCACCATAACTTTTCTAAATGAACCGATGAATCTATCCTGGACAAGGATTCATCACAGGCATCCCAAGCTCACGTTATGAGTGCGTTATGCAAATTTAACTTTCTTTCAAGAGAGTCGGTGTCGCGTTTTAAGCGACCGTTGAGACTTTGTATGAGAAATAAAATACTGAGGTCTGCGAAGGCCAAATATCATTGTTTTCACTTTTTGCTATAAAATAAATAAAGGAGACTTAACTTTGATGTCTTCCTGT
Source organism: Porites cylindrica (assembly GCA_964035525.1). NCBI lineage: Eukaryota > Metazoa > Cnidaria > Anthozoa > Scleractinia > Poritidae > Porites > Porites cylindrica. Next base: position 15,678,641 of record OZ037780.1, on the reverse strand, counting down.
GTTTTGTTTGGTGTGAATTCATCGATGTAGTCGGTTTTTTTGGCTGTTTTTGTGTGACCCCTGTCATTCTCTCCATAGTACTGAAGAGAGTGACAGGGGTCACACTATATAGGGTGCACTCACTTGCAATATATACGTAGAACCGACGCATTTGTATCTGTTTTTAAGCCTTAAAATCGCCTATTCTGCAAATGAAAGCCCTGTAATTGTTTTTTCTAAGCTCACAGGTAGCTAGTCTGCTACACAGCCGTTTTTAGTGTCGTCACGCAACGCTCCTCCCCACAATGGGGAGGAGCGTTGCTTGGTAGCCCAAGCATCGGCATTGTTGCATAACATTCTAAATATAAGGATTTGTATGGAGAAAAACCTATCGTTTCTGAAACCTACGAAAACGAAAGGGTTTCGATAAAAGACAGCTTACCTTACATAAAATGTGTGTTTCATCTCTCCTGTGTGGTCCATGGGCCGATTAATAGGTTGTACTGTAAACGGTTTATAAATATACATGTTTTTAGCCATTTTTTCGCCTAGTTCTTACTCTTGAAACGAGTGAAATGTCCGCCATTTTTTCAAGTTCACAACCAAAACAACTCAACCTCGTCCCCAGGTCTTCTCGGTTAACGGTGCCTTAACCTGCGAAAACGCTGCATTTTTGACGTCTTTCCTCGTTAAAGTCAAATTTCTTCCAAATTTGGTCATCAGTAACTGGTTATGGTGAATTAAACGTGTGCTTTTAGCCAATAAGAATAGGGGAAATATTTTGAATGAATAATAATATTTGTTAACCTAATCTTAAACAATGATGACCGCAATTCTGTCTTCTTAAAAGAAATTTTCTTCTATGCAGAACGGTCTACTTTTTTGGTGTTTATATATTAAAGTTACTATCTTATGAAATGATCTGATCATACAATGCGGAGTAACAGACAGTACGGTAGGTAAAAGGATATCGTATAACTAAAGACAAACAAAACATTTCAAAAAAGATTAAACTGATGTTAATTCCCCCGTAATCGTATAAACCCTTATCGCCTCATGCACTTACACCAAACCGTGTTCAATAAATTTTCTACAAAAATTTTTCTCTTTTTTTTTTTTAACGACCAAGACCTTTTTTACTTTGGATATCATCCTTTGTCCTCATAACCTTTACATTACATTAAAAAGAGATATTTTAAGTTACATGCTGGTTACCCAAAGGGCTAAGAGTTAAAATCGACGGGAAAATAAGCGGAGAATCAGTCATGAAAGTTTGCAATAAGCAAATAAAAAAATGTTCCTTACCTTTTCGTTCCATTAATCTGCTATTTTTTTCAATTTTCTAACTAGTAAGGAAATCCCAAGGACATATCACTTAATAATTATTCATTTTTTATGATTACAACATGCTTCTTTTCATTCAGTTATAAAAAATATCCATTTAAATGTTGCGAGTACACCACTGCAAACTTCCCAAATGTTCAATGTCAACACATACAGTAACCTGATTTTCTTTGTTATCCCTACTTTTCAAGCTAAATTATCCTTGTATTCTAAGGGCAATTATCATAAGCATGCTTCCACGTTCAGAGTATAAACAACAGATTATGATTGGTTCAATTATGATCTGTTGGTATGAATGATTTTAGTGTTTTTACAACGATAAATAAACAATCTGACAAACGACTATAACTGATCAACCTAAACCTACTTTTCATTTCTTATTCATCATGACATTTGCTGATAGTTTTCTTAATTAACTTTCTAAAGTAATTTATGATTACTGTTTTTCAAATTCTGACCAATATCAATATCACTCTTTTCACCCCTGAAAGGACCTTGATAGTTCGTGGCAAATGGCCTCTAGTTGGACACCATTAACGGCTCAAGGACCAGGGCCAGCCTAGGCACAACAAATATGCACCGGAACCAAACGGTCTGTACAGCTGGGAACTCCTTGATTTGCCACGAAATTTATCTCTGTTTTCATTACTTACACAAAATAGTTTCGTGTTTAATACCACACCGGACCTTTTGGAGCCCACCCCTAGGAAGACCTCAAAAGTCAAGGCTTCTAGTTAGACAGCTTGAATGGCTCCAGGGCCCTGGCCAGCTTGTGGCCCAGATAAGCACTGGGTCCAAGCGGTCTGTGCGGCTGGGAACCTTTTAATTACGAGCCACGAAACGAACAGAAACAAACAAAAGTACATCGTCCAACGAATGTTACGCAGTCTGGAAAACAACATAGGAGAAGTGCTTTAGTAAAAGAGTGCTCTTTGCTCATATAAGCAGTTCTTGACTTTATGCGCAGATTAGATCACGTTTTTTGTCAGATAAATCATGCAAGTAACATCTGACGTCACTATCGTTTAGCCAGCAAAGGGGATGAATGTTTCTGGGTTTAATGAAAGTCCTGATCAGATAAGCCGTTATGAGTACGCGCTATATCTAGAATAAGAGAGGATTTCCACTGTCGCGTAATTTTACGTGCGTAAATAAAATAAAGGCAATGTATGAAAAACCGAGTGTAAACTTGAGCGAAGTTCAACTCTTACGTTTACGCGGGACATTCCGTACATTGCCTCTATTTTATTTACGCGCGTAACATGTACGCACGTAAAAATTACGCGACGGTGGAAATCCACCTTTACTGGCCCTATGCAGAAAGTAAGAATGAATGCATACTTTCTGGAACCACTCGCTTGCGAAACGAAAGGTAACAGTTATTTGACCACTTAGTTGCGGATGCGACTATGTGCCACACTGGAAGATTAGCCAGATCTTCTTTCAACAAAAATGTCTTAAGGCCGATGGTAAACCGCTTAAGATAGTTTTCCCACTCAATTTTTTTCCACGTCAAAATTAAAAATCTGAAAAGGGAACAAGCGTATGATAGTGAAAATAAAATCATGGGTGACAAATTGCTCCTGAATTCTTGCGCAAAATTTCAGCGTTGAATCCACATGTGAAATTACGGCAAAATTGCTAAGACAATGTTACGTTTGTACCAGATGGCGTCAAGGTTTAAAGATAGCACGAATGAAGATGTCAGGGCATTTAAAGACAATAAGGAGTACCTAAACACACCAAAGAGCACACATTTTATGAACAAGGATTCTTGCGAGTATTTTAGTAAAAAATTCTGAAAATTTTGAATATTTAATGTATGTTTTAAACTTTTCAGTACTTGGAGTTTTCGATACGAACAAGTGAAAACTCACGATAAGCGTTATTGTCACCCATGACATAAAAAGGTGATACACCTGCATTTTGTCAAAATTCTTATAATTTCACTTGTCACCATTTCAGTTACACACACTAATATTATTATTTGACACAACAACAAAAAAAACTGTTTTGGCCGACTAACCTCTCGGTCCTGTGGACTCATGTCCTGTATCAAACCGCGATAATTCTCCATTGAAAACTGCAAATCACAGCAACATTCATTTCGTCAAAACATATTCAACAACAACAAGAACAAAGCTAGGAAGAAAGAGCATTTTTCAATCGAATATCTTAAAATCAAAACCAGATTTCGGTCGAAACTAATCGCTTTACGGCCACTCCCCTTACAGCCGCTTGAACTCTTCATTCAAGAGAACATTACCGTAGGCTCGCGGGTGTCGGGCCTGTTAGGGACGCTTCGACTGAACTTTGTCTCGCCAATCACAGTTACAGAAGATAATCAAATGAACCAATCAGATATTAAACCAAGGACGTGTCCTCGGCGAAAAGCGCGGAAAAAAGCATACCAGCAAGTCACGACCGGTTTTAAACTCAAAAAGTGGCGCCCAAATATTGTCACGAAGGGTTTAGGATGCGTTCCTTTGGGATGATTCGGATTAGAATCAGTGATCCGAGGTTACTCGGATCATGGTAAACCAAATGAACCAATGAAAGTCTTTCAAAAGGATTAATTTATCGTCTCCTTTGATGTGCTATAATCCGATCGATCCGATTACTGAGCCTGTTCCGGGCCATTCCAGCGGAACGCGCCCTTAGTTGCATCAAAAGGAACTGTGGCGCGGTGTCGGTGGGGAGTCAAACACAAAATTTGATTTTCAGTATTAACTGAGCTATCAAAATAAATTTATCACCGACCAAAAAAAAAAGATTCAAAAGCTGACATTTCGAACTTAGCTAGCCTGCGAAAACGGCCGTCTCTCCTCGGGACGTTTTTTTTTAATCTTTTACGTCCCAAGAGTGACCAACATAAATTTTCTCCCAACAACATTAGCAGATCATCGCGTAAAGGTTATGAGAATTACTAAATTGATTACCAAAGGGAGAATACTTTGATCTTCAACCAAATTCTCTCCACTATTCTTAAAAGAAATGTATGGACATCAGTGTAGAGAATCTGTATGTAGATCTTGGGGCTTAAAGAACGGCAGCGTTTCAAGAGGTTGGTGTTGACTTCGCCGGGCCTTTGAAGTATCGGAAGGGAAAGAACAACGAAGCCGTACATCGTGCTCTACGCATGTAGCCTAACCCAAGGGATCTACCTAGAGTTGTTACCAAACATGGAGACCAAAGAATTCATGAGCAGTTTAAAGAGGTTTATAGCACGTCGAGGGCGCCCAGAGACTTTCTATTCTGACAATGGGAGAACTTTCGTCGGTGCAGCTAGGCTACTGAAGACCATCATGAGCGACGAGACGTTTCACGACTACCTGGCGCACAACGGGATCAAGTGGAAGTTCAATTTAAGTAGAGCTCCCTGGTGGGGTGGTCAATTCGAGCGGTTAATAGGACTGGTTAAAAGAGCACTTCACAAGACCATCGGTTCAGGAATGCTGACGTGGGCAGAACTACAGGATGTTATACTTGACGTAGAAGTGACGCTGAACAACCGTCCGCTGAGCTATGTTGAGGACGACCTTCAACTTCCAGTATTAACATCAAATTCATTGCTTTTCGGACAACCCAATCCACTGCCTGAGCTGGAGTGTCATCATTTAGAAACCCCAGACTTGCGAAAACGTGCCAGGTACCTCAAACGCTGCAAGGATGTGATGTGGAAGCGTTGGACCGATGAGTACTTAAAGGGTCTTTGTGAGCGACATCTCCTTAAACACTCAGGTGCACCTACTACCATAGCTGTCGGTGACGTGATGCTGATCTTAGAAGACGAGAGGAACCGAGGAAAATGGAAGATGGGGATTGTTTACGAACTCATAGTTGGCCGTGATGGAGTTGTAAGGGCGGCAAAGCTGCGAGCCGGGAACTCGTACCTTGAGCGAGCTTTACAACAGCTGTACCCCCTCGAGTTGGCATGTGATCGGGATACAGGGAGATCCAAGAGCCAGCTGAACCCTGACGCCGAAGCATTTACCCCAAAACAGACAAGGCGTGCTGCGCAAGAAGCCAGAGACCGTATTGCAGCTGTGGCTGCCGATGCTGAAGAAGACTTTGAACAATCACCTTGTTAATCTGAGAACTTGCCACTAGGGCTGTTATCAATTAAGTGAACGTTTTTAGTTAGAACTTTTATACAATCATTTTAGTTTCGTTGTTTTTTTAGAGAATAACTTCATTTATCGACGAACATTTGCTCTCTTCGAGACAAATGGGGAGAGAATGTTAGAAATATTACGAGTGTGACAATTTTAGTACTTGACAATTTTATCATATCGATCATTAAGCTATTTTGGAGATAATCAAGTACCAAAGACGTCAATCAAAATGATTGGTAACTTTAGATTTTTCAACAGTATATGTATTCAATATATAGATTCTTCGCTTCACTTAAGACTAGAGCAGCTTTCGGGACGGTTATGGGTGTGACTTTTTTACTGTGACTTTTAATTAAAGAATCTGAAGTGAGTGAATAGTGTTGTGGTACTACATTTCCAACAATTGAATTTGGGGTTACTTAGACCCCGTTTTACGGTATGTGAAGGAGAGGGTCCCAGACCCAGTCCAGTCAACTTCAGCGAGCGTTTATATGAGGAAAAGTTTTCACGCATGCTCTGCATGATTTCCTCGCCTTAACAGAGTCGACCCAGCTGGGCGAGCCAACGTGTCAATACAGCTATTTCGAGAAAGGTTAACAGAAAAATGTGCTCGCGACAATCCCGAACGGTAATTTGGGATATGATCAATACGCTGTTCCTGACCCTGTAACCGTCGAATCTTCCATTGTTACTTTCCTTTAGCATTAGCAAACATACGTCTATAGCCTCTCGTGCCATTCTTCCAATTTTTTTTGAAGGACAGTGAACTCAAAACCACCCACAATATACCTTTCGGGATCGTCGCGTGTAGTTTTTCCGACAACCTTTCTCGAAATTGCTGTATGGAGAAAAGTTGACCTGGCTAGGAGGGTGACCCTACGACCCTAAAAGAGTGATCCGGCAAGGCTGGTCATCCTTTTAGCCAAGCCAAGTTTCTATTTCTTATGTTAACGGTACACTACGTTTTGTAATGAAATGTATAAAAAGTTGGCTCGCCCAAGGTAGCTCAGATAAGCGGGTGATCCTTTTTTACCGAGACATGTTTTCCCCTTAATAACGAGGCCTTAACATGTTGGATACAGCCATCGTATTTCTAGGAAGTTTTGACGCCATGATCCAGACGATCTCAGAAAACGGGGAACTCAACTGGAATTAGCAGGAAAATGTTACGGTTGGCGTTTGCTGCTGTTTCCATTAGAGCTCCGTTTTTAGGCCTTCTTTCTCAGTAAAATATATTCATTTGAGCTACATACCTTTTCTTTTAACAATTAATCCATTTTTCATTCAGCGCCCTTAAACTCCCATTGTTTACCCTATAGTAGCAGGAAGCATATAGTAGATAAGCCTCCGGCTTCTATTTAGGCTTCCTTGTCATTACCACTTTAAAAATTTAATTTTGTAAATAATTTCAAAAACTTCTTGTATATTGTTGTATTTATATGTGGTTAATGGCAAAAATGAATGAATGAATGAATCTTAAAGTTTAAGGAGTGCACGAAAGCTTACAGTCGATTTCTAAACAATCAGGTTAACCTACCTATTCAACCTCGTCCCCAGGGTCTTCTCGCTTTCCAATATGGCGGCAGCAGGAGAGAAGACCCTGGCACACAGCAGAAATCACGTGACTGATTTGTCCACGGAGAGTGGAAATTTATTCAAAATGGCGGCCAAGATAAAGAGTGAGAGGATCTGGGTACGAGATCTTGAGACTGGTGAAAAACAAACAAAATGGCGGCAAAGGCAGAACTCAAAAGAAGCTAAAAATATGAAAGAATACACTTACAAGCCACAGGAATACGGTAGAATGATATAGCGATCTTATTTTCTGTTCAATGACCTTCATTTGTTTTAAGCCTGAAAGTTCTAGCGCACACGGCTGTCTACAACTTAATTTCTCGATACCGACCTTTTTTCACCGTTTTATTTTTTTGTCGTACCCTGAGCGCCAGAGGTTCAGGTTTCTTCTTTCGTGAAAGGGGGAGCTTTTTCTAACCGTGAGCGCAATTTATTTCTTCATGTTAGGAATTTCGAGAACAGACCTCTGAAGCCAGGGAATTTTTTGTCATGACGTGACGCTCTAAGACCTCTTCCGCTCCGAAATTCAACTAAGCATTAAATTGAGTCTCAGACACTTTAAGCTGATAAGTTATCGTCAGTTTTCTTACAGACCTTCATGAGATTTTTTACTATTGTTTTTCTATCTGCACAAATTTTAACTGAACTCTGATATGTAAAAAAACAATTTTTTTTCTGAAAACAAGAACCAGAGAACACTATTTTGTTAATATAATTTGAGGAAACTTTGGTTGAAAATTAAACAGTTCCTTGGTCAGTTTGGATATTTTGTCACTTGAACTGGTACAGGTAATAAAATTATTGTTAATCTTCATCTACTTCACAGTTTTTAGACTTTGTTATTGGCTTTTGATATCTAACCCCGTTCACAGTGCTTCCGGGCAATAGAGATAGGGGCCTTATTTAATCTAGCAAAGACGGTGGTATTAGTTCCCCACAAAAAAAATGCCAAGTGAAAAAGCCCAAGTACGAGAAGGTTGGAGGTCAAGCAGCCGAGGATCAAAAACAAATCCGAACTTCCAGTTGGTGAATAAATCATCCTGGATCGGTCCACAGAAAGCTTTACAGTTTTCATTGATTTATACAGTCTCTTATTTATTAGTGAAGAATAAGAAAATAATAATAATAATAATAACTGTTTATTCACAAATCCAAATCGGAAAGTGAAAAGGAGATAAAAGAGGTTATCCCTTTCTAGTTTAAGGTGGGATGGGGGTTAAAAAAGATGGGGGCTCATTGTTAAAACTTTCTTTCACTGAAAAGGAGGGCTTATTTGAGAGAGGGGGCCTTAATAGAGGATTTAAGATGTTGTTATTATTGTTTTTTTTTTTGCCTCTCAGATGTAAAAAAAGCATTAACCCCGCTTTAATAGCTAGCAAAAGGTGAAGAGTGTTTCCATTGTTTGTAATATAGCAATCCAAAATGTATTCTCCACTTTGAAATAGATTTGATTTTCAGAGCAAAAACTTCCTTAATCCCTGACTTTGGTTTATTTGACATATTACTTGGGGCTGCACTTTGCCATGTCAATGTGCAAATTGACTAAAGGCTAGACTCCAGTTGTTCAAAAATTTGATAGTCCTATCTGAGTCATGTGCACAGTAAAAGTTCCTATCTCATTTGGAGATAATAGATGTTTTAAGTCAAACACGCTTTGCTCGTCAGATGGGCCCTTTCGTACTCTAATTGAGACATGACTTGGTAGCGGTGTGCTGATTATCGATCATAATCTATAAAGCATCAGAAACCTAAAGCAAAGTGAGTATTGCTTATGCAAATGTTCAGTTGATTGTTGTGGAAAATTCACAAAAACATTGTTGACAAATAAGGAAATTAATACACCTGTGTTGTCTTTTTGATGGGGTCTTAATTTAGTTTATACGATGTTTAGTTGGTTTAACCATGTGACAGATAAGCCTCTGCTTGCAGGGTAGGTTTTTTGTTTTGTTCACTTACAAAACTATTTTCAGTGTTGAAAGTGGCACACAGGGGCACAAAACTATAATCTACTATAATCGATTATCAGTTTAATAGTTGGGTTAATCTGATTATTTCTGACAATATGATTATAATACAGACACTATTACTAAGACTAACCAACACCTTAAAGTAGACTTTGAAAGTATGTAAGCCAGCACATCTAACAGCTGCAACCTCACACCGCAACACCTAAACAAGATAAAAGCCTTGCCTTGTCCCTGTGTGGCATTTTCCCAGGCCTTAATTCTTGGTCAATTCATTTTGGTGACTTATCTTAGGCAAACTGGAGGGAAACTGTTTCACTATTTCGCTTGGGACCACGTGACCTAAAACTCATTGGCCATGACTAGGCAACTAAAAGCTCACTATGCTAATGGGGACTCTGGCACAAAACACTTCAAAAGCCTTTGCATCTCGACATGAAAAATCCCATGATCGAGATGCTCCAGGCCCCTTCCGCTCTTGTTTATTCAGTGGATAGTGATATATGCACCCTTTGAAGTAGTTTATTTTTTTAAATCCAAGGTTTAGAACTGAATTATAGCTGCTTCACAATCATACCCAGCTGTTGTTGGAATACTACAGTAACAGCCACTTTTTCACCTGGTCCACAAACCCCCTTTTCAAGGATACAAGTGACAAGAACATCATGCAGTGACAAGAACAACATGCACACTTAGCCTACAGTAATTAGAAGCTCAATTGACAGGTTTTAGTTTGACAGAAAACATATTTATCTTGGGGTCACTGTCACCCCATGTCTGGAATCTGGGAAATTTTTCTCTTGGAATCTGGAATAAAGGTCCTAAAGTACTCTGGATCCCACTTATAACTGGAATCCGGAATCCATGTTCCACTGACAAAGAATCCAGAATGCGGTATCCATGGCGCAAAATTGAGAATCCAAGACTGTCAGATTTCCTTGAATGGGCTGATCACTGTTTTCAACTTGATAAAATAAAAAACATCATGTGCTTTCATTTATTTTGTTTTTGCAACTAGAAAGAAATCCCACAAGCTTCAATACATCAATATGTAAGTTTTTCATTTCTGAGAAAGGAAACAGTTTATTTTCCCAATGTCTCTGTATTTAGCTGTATTTTACTACCAATGAAATGAGCAAACAATAATAAATTATCATTATTGTGACACTAAAAACTGAATTAAATGAAAAGTCAGGATTAAAAATATCAAATGATAGCGACACTATGTTTGGCTTCAATTTTTAGTTTTGTTTCGACATCTGCCTCTCTCGCTCCTCGTCCCCCTTCAAAATCACAGTGGAAAAATTAAAATAAGGCCAGGTTAGGCCCATGAATGTTACGATCAAATGAAAAGAATGTTTCACTTGACAAAAAAACTGCTGAGACAAAGTGCAGATTATGCAAGATTTCCGTATAACTGCATACATTAATGATATTAAGCATACAGCTTTTGTTCAAAGAAAACAAAAGGCAGAACAATACTACACCTTTGCAACGGGCAGCTAAATTTATTGATAAGCTGAAGCCTTGCAAGTATTCTTTCACAAATCGGGAATTAAAGAAACAAATCTTTAGTAATTTTCGGAACACACAAACCAAATAGCACGAGTAACAGAAATACCTCTACGCGTTATAATATTCCCAGCGATTACCAGATATCACTATATTCGAATCTTTGCCTTCCAACGGTACAGTCACAGTTTTCCGAACAATCAGACCTGAATTCTGTCCACCTTTTAGCTCTCAAACACTGAAGAAAGCACTTCTCAGCCTCTACGAAGCCCTCAAAGGTTAACCATCTTTGTTTTGGAAGGAATAAACCAATGAGAGCGCACGTATGAACGCGCTATGGAATGCACCAATCAGCGATCGTTTTAGTTCGCTGTGTGCCAGGGTCTTCTCTCCTGCTGCCGCCATATTGGAAAGCGAGAAGACCCTGGGGACGAGGTTGCCTACCTATTCAAGCTGTTCAGTTTGTCACCTCTGGGCTCAGTGTTGTCAGTCGACGAGCGTAAACTTCTGAAACTTGGTAGATCTGTCTTAGAATTTCAACTTGTTCAAATCCAGGTGGATGTATTCTTCTACAATATTTGTCATTATGATGCAGGAGAATAGTTCAAGCTCTTGATCTCTTGATCGCGATACTCTGATCAATACAAGGTATTTTAAACCCTTGAAAGTTGTCGTTTGTTGAACAGCCGCAATTCATCAATTTAAGGGAGTTTCGTTATTCAAATGCAAGGTACGTACTCAACCTGGTACTCAACATACCGTCCTTTGATGAACCGCCCCAATTCATGGAAGGAGTGATAATCTTTCGTAGGAAGTGGGTAATACGTCAGCAAAACTGGGGAATTTCGTTATTCAAAAAGCAAGGTATGTATTCAACCCAGTCAAGAGCCATTATGGCTCTTGACCAAGTATGTACTCACATAAATTATCAACGGGATTCGTGTTATAACGATGGAAATTTTTAATCATCTTAGAACAAGTGCTTTTGTAGACTGGCCCCAGTCGTTGAAAAGTTTAGCGGGGAGAGCTATCCATTATCTCTCGCCAGTGAATCACGTGTTAATCCAACCAATTGCGTTATCCACTTGCTAGAGAGTATTCAGTGGATAGCTAATAATAGCTCTATCTACCTTTTGAAGAACCGGGGCCGATGAAGAGTCTAGATTTCTCCTAACTGCTGATAGAAGGCGAGAATGTAGGGACACATTTGAGCAGTGATGGACAGTTCCTTATAGCAGACTATTATACCTTGAAAGTGTTCGATAGCAATGGGAACTTTTATATGAGTGTAAGACCCCAATCTAAAACTACCTCGTACATCTATGATCTCGCCATTTCAGACGTGGACAATACGATCTATCTACTAGTGACACAGTTGATGTCACCCAGAATCTCGTCGCCAGAGAAGTTTGAAGTGCAAGTCTTTAACGAGACTCTTGACTTTCAGCTTAGGTTTTCTGTTGGGAAAGGGAGCGGTTTCAACAGAATGACCGTCAGCTTTTATTAAAATGACCTGTGTCAGGCAACAAAACAATGTTAATGTGTATTTATTGGCCATCAAATTTAACTTACATCATGTACCGTGGGCAAGTGAGCTGTTCTCTTTAAGAATATGTGCCTGCTTCGTAGTCTTCATTGCCAGATAACTAATTAGCTAATTGACTAGTTTTAGTGATATTTTCATTTTGTTTTATGATTATTAAACTTTTTAACATAAACAAATGATTTTGTTTGTGTCTTTACAATCTGCAATGAAAAAGAAAACAATCTTAAAGGTGCAATTCGGATTACGACATTTGTCTGGTTTTCTTATACATATTTTCTTATCAAGCTCGTTAGTAAATGTTCTTAGTGTAAGTCTTAGTTCAGGTACAGACGTGTAGTTGTTGTAATGTTTCTGTCACAGCTTCACTTCTGTGATCTTCCAGCAGTACAGAAACGGGTTTAACGACGAGTTTAAATACACTAAAGTAACTGTAAATGCCCTGGGAAGATAAGTAGATAAAGGCATCCCCCTTTGAGGTGCTAAAGCTTCAGCTATAATGTACGGCAGATAACAAATAACCAATGTTACCTGCACCCACAGTGCACTGTACACTGCCTTTCTGTATCGAGCTATATTCAGTGTATTTACTTGGCTCGATTGCCCTTGAACAACATGGTTCTGACCATGAATTTGGTTATGAGGCAGAGACATGAAGATTTTTGTGTAGGCACAGATTGTAGTGACTAAACAAAAAGCTATAAAAATATATTGATACAATGAAAATATAAGAAGATTCAGAAAGAATGTAGATGCACCGACAACGGACACAATCCAACCACCAACAGCAATAAAACGAGTTCTTTTCAAAGTTACAACTTGTCTGTATCTGAGACCCAGTAGCAAAGCGAGAAGTCTGTCCACGCTTATTGCAGTCAGTGTTATCAACGACACTGAACACAAAGTAACACCTGCGAAATATCCTGTCAAATATGCGTAATAGCAAATAGCCCATCTTCTGTTCACCACAGATATGCATTGAGCAACCAGTACAGGCTCGAGAATGATACCAACGCAAAGATCAGTTATCGCTAGGTTACGATACAGGAGTCTGGATGACGGATGAATTGATGTTTCCTTGCGAAAAGCAACTAGGATCAGAGTATTCCCCAAAAATGCTGTAATTGACAAAATAGTGTTAATGACAGAGAGAAAAACGAGCTCGCCATGTACCTCTCCAGTAAGTTCCGCAGAGCACGAAAGTTCTTCAGCAACTGTTCGCAGGTTTTCACCTCCAGTAAAGTTTTTCGTTTCCATGACTTTTCTGCGATGCGGCTACAGTCAACTGAACTCTTTTTTAATATATCTGTCCTCCTTATTTGACTGCTACATGCACCTTGTCAGCAAACAATTAAATATTTGCTCTGTATTTTCAGTTTATTAAACGATGGAATTAGACGATCTTGGTGTTGCCTTTGTGTTGCCGTGCGATAACTTCGCACCTTTCCGCTCTCATGCCGTCCCTTACTTTCTTCACTCTAATATTATGCCTATTACAATGATCTATTTTAAGCTTTCTTCGATGTTAATGTTTGATGTTTACAATAACACTGCCCGTCATAATATTTCACATCTCTTTACTCCTACTCAACAAATCCACTCTTACAGCACTCGCTCCTCCTCTTCTGGAAATTATTACATTAGCCACTCTAGACTAAATCAGAAAAATGATTCGTTTTCTATTATGGGAGCCAAAATTTGGAATAGTATACCTGAAAATTTACGAAATTCTTCAAAATCTCTCTTTAAGGAAAAAGTTCATGCAATTCTGTTGAAAATATTTGAAGTTCATGATAGATATGCTGACCTAAACACGATAATCTCCGATTTTAAAAAATATTAGCCCCCGCTTATCTAAATAGCTGCCTCGATTTTCTTATCTCAATTTCTCTCGTGACTGACCTTTTTTATTATAAATATGGTACTTTTTCACTTCAACTATTCGTAATAAATCTTAAGCCGTCTACACACCACCTGCCTCGATTAGCCTTGCTATTTGCAGGTGGTGTGATATTTGCCTTTATTTAATGTAAGAAATAAAGATGTTGTTGCTGTTGTTGTTGTTGTTGTTGTTGATTAGCGAGCAAATAGCACAATTGCCTGGCTCTTAGAAAACGAGTTAAACTGTTAGTAATAAAAGTATATTAACCAAGTCTTAATCGATATTTCTGTTAAGCATATATTCAAATTGAGTAAAAAACGGTTTTCGTCAATTGCTAGAAGTTAAACTGACGCGCTCATAATGTCATCGCAGGCAGTGAGGTCTTAGTAACAATTTACAAATGTTCAAATAATGGGCTCGAAAGTCTAGGCCATTTACGAGGTGGGAATTAAAGAAAATAAAACGTTCGTTCGAGCTTAGGAAATTAGAATGTAACCTGTTTTTATCATATAAAAATCATGAAAAAAAGAATTGAACTCGACGATTAGCTGCGAGCAATCAGCAGTTTTAGTAAAAAACGAGAAAATTTTGCTAACGGAGGTGTTAAGTTTGTGAGCCAAACATAATGATATGCGGTGCCGTAAACTGCCGCTTAAAAGCCCTGGGATTATACATCTTTCTAAGGGGTTTTTAGAAGGGCTCTTGATAAATTAAACGGAGGGGCTTATATCCGAGGGGTATTATAACGGAATTGGAAAAAGCTGTTCGAAACAAGCTAACGCAGTGCTGATTTAAATGTGTTTTGCAGTTACCGGTAAAAGCTTCAAAATATCATAATAAATCAAATCCATTTCAGTGCAAGTTAGAGGGGAGAATATATTGGCGAGCCTGTTACTGGTGGGGCTTATATTAAAGTGTTTCTGTATTTTGTAGCTTCAAATTGCTTGTGCCGTTTTTCTTCAACTTTTGACTGACGTTCACATGGATACCAGCACTAAATTGGCCACATTTTCTTTAGAAGAGGAAGTCTTAACCGAGTATATCCCCAAACATGTTAATTGTGGGCTATAACTTTAACATCTTGGGCGGTTTATTTGCAATTGCTTAAATTGCTATTTCACTACGTCAAGATTAAATCTTAATTGAATGGCTTTTTAAACTTTATTTCCCCCGTTCACATCATCTCCCGGCGCGTCCAATTCGGATCTGTTATATGAAAGGTAAAATATTTAAAATTAAAAACGCTATGGTGACGTTCATTTCGATTGAGTATAGTGAACCCAAAATATTAACACGGAACTTGCACCATCATTCACCACCATATTTAGCTGTCCTTTTTTGTCTGAGAGAAAAATTAACTCGCCATGTACCTCTCCTCGACTCTCAAGTGAATTTTGCAGAACAATGCAGTTCTCTAATTGTTTGGTAGTTTGTCATTACCATGAATTTTCTCCGAAGCGAGTACGTTTACGCGAACCTTTTTTAAATATATCTGTTTTCCTTAAGTGAGAGCTTCATCATGTCGAAAATCAGTTAGATATGCGGTGGGCTGTATTTTCATTTTATTAAACGCCGGAGTTATTGGCAATCTTGTTGCTGCCGTACAACTGGCAAAACAAATAGCCCAATTGTCTGGTTTTTAGAAAACGAGCTAAACTGTCATGATCAGTGATACAAAGTTTATTAACCGATTCTTGATCGATACATCTGTAGAACAAAGATTCAAATTGATTAAAAAAGGCCAAGTTTAATCAATTGCCAGAGGTTTAACTGACGCTCTCATAGGGTCAGTAAATTATTAATCTACTACTAATCGTCTCATCGCAGCCACGAAGTCTTAACAGTTATACACATGTTCAAAAAATGGGCTAAATTATGTCTGGGTCAGTTTGTACCATATACTATAATTACGAGATGAGAATTAAAGAGAAAAAATGCTTTACGTTCGTTTTTGCTGCTACTATCTCTCTTTTTAAATCCAGATTAAAAACATTTCTTCTTAGTTGATTCAACCATTTGTAAATAATACTTGTTTTTTGCTGCTTTTTGTCTGTTTTGTCCGTTTTGTTTTGCTTTCTTTTTATCCTAATTATATTTTAGTATGACTTTGCCGTTTATTTATTCATTTCGAATTCATTGTGTTTAGTCTTAGTTTAAGGAGGGAGTTCATATAAAAAGCCCCAAGGTTTCCATTTGAGCTTCCTCGCCAGAACATTTTTTTAAAATTCTTTTACTTGCAATTTACGTCTCTTTAATCTTTAAATAACATTTTTGTAATATATTGAATGTCTGTATGCATATGTATTTTTTTCTGGAAAAGAAATACCTTGAAACTAAACTGAAACTGAAACAGTTTCAGAGCATGCTAAACCTTCTTTTTAAAGCGATGGCTTGTGCGCAGCTCAACATATAAAAACCAGTTCATACTCATGCGAATGAATTCTTATTTTCAAATAATAGAAAGAGCACCAGGACTTACACCTAATTGCAATAACATTGTTACGGAAAAAAATGCTAAAAGGAAGACAGGAAAAAGGCAAGTAGTAATTAATTAGACTTACTTGGGGTGCGTTCCTTTGGGATGATCCCAGGGGATGATCCGCAACAGGATCAGAGATCCGAGACACGAGGAGCCGCAAGGGGTGATATTTTTGCACGGCATCTGGCGGCATATCAAAGAATTTGGAATTGAAGGGCAAATTCCTAGAATATCTTCGCCAGTTAAGCTAGAGAAAAGGTGTTAAAAAACCTCAGGATCCAAAACAACACGTCAATCAAAATATCACTTGGACCTTTTCGCTAATGAAGAGCTATCACGCGGCTAAGCTTGAATTAGACATATATTGAAATAGGAACTCGTGTCAATAAAGTATCAGAAGTGAGCGGGAATCGCTCCTGGTTAAAAAAACTGGTTCACAGGGATATGCATCTCTTCTAGTTAAGAGAAGGGAATCAGAACTGCTTTTCATGCAGGAACAGGTTTTCTTCGGGCTAACTACAAAACCTCAGCTTATTTCACTCCTTGACATTGTCAAAGCGCATTTTGTAAAGATAACTTTTTCCGCTTTATGAGCTTTTTTTATATTCTATTCCATTAATGTTTAACCTCCCTCAAAAAGCCAAGTAATATAAATGCTGTTGTTAAAAAAAGCGTTTTACTTGTTTACGTGAATTCGCTACCCAAAGATCACTATGCTGAAAGGACAGGGCAAAATTTCCAGGAGAGAGGCATTAATTTTTTTTCCCACGAGGTTACAAAGAGAAAATGCAATGATTATTATTAATGTAACCATCAGGTATACTCTACCCACGAGTTTACGGACAGCAAATGCAGTGATTATTATTAATGTAGCCATCGGGTATATTCTACCCACGAGGTTACAAAGAGAAATGCAATGATTATTATTAACGTAACCTTCAGGTATGTTCTGCCCACGAGGTTACAGAGAGCAAATGTAGTGATTATTATTAAATGTAACCGTCAGGTATATTCTACCCACGAGGTTACAAAGAGAAAATGCAGTGATTATTATTAAATGTAACCGTCAGGTATATTCTACCCACGAAGTTACGGAGAGCAAATGCAGTAATATTATTTAGTAACCACCCGGGGGGGGTACTCCCTAATATGGGCTATATAGGTATGTGCGGCCCCAAAGGGTAGGGTTTTTCAGCCGTTTTGGTCATAAATTGGGTATCGATTTTGGCTATTTTGCCGCCTTTTTGGTCATAAATAGGGTAACGATTTTTGCACTGTAGTCTTGAATGACCTTTTTAGAAGAAGCTACTTCCTTATCGTGTCCCCCTAACCTAATAAAAGCAGATAAACATTGCCTTTAACATTGGTCTGAACTAGGGAAATAATTATAAGGCAGGTCTGAAACAGGGTATTGATTTAAGGGTCAGGTCATAAATAGGGTATCAAATTTTTGGTTAGGTCATAAATAGGGTAGGGAAAATCGCAGATTTTGGTCATAAATAGGGTAAGGGTTTTGGGAAGCGGGCCGCACACCCCTACCCAATATTTCTGCGAGTACCCCCCCCGGGAGTAACCATCAGGTATGTTCTACCCACGAGGTTACAAAGAGAAAGTGCAATGATTATTATTTACGTAACCTTCAGGTATGTTCTACCCACGAGGTTACAGAGAGCAAATGCAGTGATTATTATTAAATGTAACCGTCAGGTATATTCTACCCACGAGGTTACAAAGAGAAAATGCAAAGATTATTATTATCGTAACCTTCAGGTATGTTCTACCCACGAGGTTACAGAGAGCAAATGCAGTGATTATTATTAACGTAACCTTCAGGTATGTTCTACCCACGAGGTTACAGAGAGCCTGCAAATGCAGTGACAATTATTAGATTTTAGTGCAACTATCAGGTTGAGTTCCTCCATTAAAAGAGTTTTTTGCTAGGGTTAAACAAGTTTGGCTTTCATGAGTTTCAAGGTGCAAGAAATTATCAGTATAATTATAGCACACAAACATTGTCATCTAATTTTTCGCACGTAGCCGGAATAAGCCAAGAAATGAAGCATATTTAACGAAAAATCGTTCTCAGATGATCTCCATATTAAATAAATTATACTAAACGTTGCGAAAGAAATTATTGTTCGTATCCGTCTTATCCATCGTAAAAGCGAGGGGTCATCGCATGACATCCGGTATATTAAACAGAGGTAATACTCACGGGTTTCACGAGTTGTATGCACTATTTTTCGCCGAGAAACAAATTTAAACTTCAATTCTTACCTTTCAGTAGTCCGTTCTTTTACCTTGCATTCGACAACAAATCTGTTAAAGGCGAACAAAGCGATTCCGGCACTCTTCTTTATGATGAGTAGCAAGCCGCAGGAACTGAAGCCGCTTGACTGAAGTAAAATCCACCGATATGCACGGCATTCTCACTACAAATATAAACAAACGTTGCGGGGAAAAAAAGACGAGGAGGAAAAAATGCCAGATCTTCGCCTTGGTAATGTATTCCAGCTACCATGCCGGCGTATCTCCAGAAGGTGGACTCGAAGTGGGACAAACCTTGTGATTTTTTTTAGACGCCCTTTGCACGCAAACTAATTTATTCTGGCGCGAAATGAAGATTAACAATAGGTATACTGAAATCTAATCCACGACAAGAAGATTTTCGCACTGTAGCGCGACATATTAAATGCCTATTTTTACAAGTACGCGGAGAAAGTGGTCCACTAGTTTAACTTTTTTAAGATGAATTTACTCCACAAAGGCAAAATGAATGTTTTATCTCTATGTCGTTTACGTGCCGTATTAGAAGGCAGAAGTAAATTCATCATACAGACCTCATCAAAATGAAAGTACACGAATGAAACGGAATAAGTCTGGAACGGTTTAGTTTCTACTCGGCAGCTTCTTTCCTTTTATAACAAAAATTTAATGTTGCAGTCTGTTTTAAACGTTGGCATATCAACGCGCACAGTCACTGAATGAAAACAACAGTCACGATCACGTTCTTCGAAACCGACCAGACTCGCGCGACCTACCACTGTTATGGCAAGCAATTATCCTGAAGGTGTTAATGTTCCCGTGACAGTCTTCGCACTGAAGGTGTAAATGGTAAACCGAACGGTCGCTTTGATCATCAGAAAGACCTGTCAACTTTGATGATTTAACTGATTAAATTACGGGACAGAAATTTTACTCCTTGCGGCTCCTCGTGCACTCGGATAATGGTAGATTAAGGGACGGACCATTAGAAAACTTATAACGGGGGTGGGGGCGGGCGAAGTACAAAAAAATATTCGCGCAAGGCAAAATTAAAGGGAAAAAAATTCATGCACGAAAATTAACCCTAAAAGATATTCATGCCACGGCCTAAAAACAATTCACACAAGGAATTTGATAACGAAAAAAAATTCCTGTGGCTCAAAAATTCCCCACCCCCCACCATAACTTTTCTGAATGAACCGATGAATCTATCCTAGACAAGGATTCATCACAGGCATCCTAAGCTCACGTTATGAGTGCGTTATGCAAATTTAACTTTCTTTCAAGAGAGTCGGTGTTGCGTTTTAAGCGACCGTTGAGACTTTGTATGAGAAATAAAATACTGAGGTTTGCGAAGGCCAAATATCATTGTTTTCACTTTTTGCTATAAAATAAATAAAGGAGACTTAACTTTGATGTCTTTCTGTGTTTTTTTTGGTGTGAATTCATCGATGTAGTCGGTTTTTTTGGCTGTTTTTGTGTGACCCCTTTCACTCTCTCCATAGTACTGAAGAGAGTGACAGGGGTCACACTATATAGGGTGCACTCACTTGCAATATATGCGTAGAACCGACACATTTGTATCTGTTTTTAAGCCTTAAAATCGCCTATTCTGCAAATGAAAGCCCTGTAATTGTTTTTTCTAAGCCCACAGGTTGCTAGTCTGCTACACAGCCGTTTTTAGTGTCGTCACGCAACGCTCCTCCCCACAATGGGGAGGAGCGTTGCGTGACGACTCTAAAAACGGCTGTGTAGCAGACTAACAGGTAGCCCAAGCATCGGCATTGTTGCATAACATTCTAAATATAAGGATTTGTATGGAGAAAAACCTATCGTTTCTGAAACCTACGAAAACGAAAGGATTTCAATAAAAGACAGCTTACCTTACATAAAATGTGTTTCATCTCTCCTGTGTGGTCCATGGGCCGATTTATACGTTGTACTGTAAACGGTTTATAAATATACAGAGAAATCCGTTTACAGTCCAACACCTAAAACGGCCATAAATTGGCCCATGGACTACACAGGAGAGATGTAACACACATTTTATGTAAGGTAAGCTGTTTTTTATTGAAATCCTTTCATCTTCGTAGGCTACAGAAACGATAGGTTTTTTCCCCATATAATTCCTTATACAGAATGCTATGCAACAATGCCAATGCTCGCCGATGCTCATATTTCGAGCTCGGGCTACCCGTGGTAAGCCTAATTAATCCCTGTTTGGCTATTTTCGTATTTTCGGTATCCTCCGAGGAAGTGCGCGTCTATAACAAAAGCGAGCAATCTGATGAAAAAAACAAACAAACAAACAAACTAACAGACCAAACGAAAAAACAAACAAACACCAATCCAAAACCATCATTCACTCACTAGAATTACAATTCTGCCGTTTACATGTTTATTATTTGTTAACCTAATCTTAAACAATGATGACCGCAATTCTGTCTTCTTACAAGAAACTTTCTTCTATGTAGAACGGTCTACTTTTTTGGTGTTTATATATTAAAGTTACTATCTTATGAAATGATCTGATCATACAATGCGGAATAACAATACGGTAGGTAAAAGGATATCGTATAAACTAAAGACATACAAAACATTTCAAAAAAGATTAAACTAACGTTAATTCCCCCGTAATCGTATAAACACTTATCGCGGCGTGCACTTACTGCAAACCGTGTTCAATAAATTTTCTACGGAAATTTTTCTATTTCTTTTTTTTTAACGACCAAGACCTTTTTTACTTTGGATATCATCCTTTGTCCTTATAACCTTTACATTACATTAAGAAGAGATATTTTAAGTTACATGCTGTTTACCTAAAGGGCCAAGAGTTAAAATAGACGGGCAAATAAGCGGAGAATCAGTCATAACAGTTTGCAATTAGCAAATAAAGAAATGGAAGGAACTTTGCAAACAGCAACGCGCGAAGGATATTTGAAAGGGAGGAGGACATGTTCTTTACCTTTTCGTTCCATTAATTTGCTATTTTTTTCAATTTTCTAACTAGTAAGGAAATCCCAAGGACATATTACTTAATAATTATTCATTTTTTATGATTACAACATATTTCTTTTCATTCAGTTATAAAAAATACCGATTTAAATGTTGCGAGTGCACCACTGCAAACTTCCCAAATGTTCAATGTCAAGACATACAGTAACCTGATTTTCTTTGTTATCCCTACTTTTCAAGCTAAATTATCCTTGTATTCTAAGGGCAATTATCATAAGCATGTTTCCATGTTCAGAGTATAAACAACAGATTATGATTGGTCCAATTATGATCTCTTGGTATGAATGATTTTAGTGTTTTTGCAACGATAAATAAACAATCTGATAAACTACTATAACTGATCAACCTAAACCTACTTTTCATTTCTTATTCATCATGAGATTTGCTGATAGTTTTCTTAATTAACTTTCTGAAGTAATTTATGATTACTGCTTTTCAAATTCTGACCAATATCACTCTTTTCACCCCTGAAAGGACCTTGATAGTTCGTGGCGAATGGCCCCTAATTGGACACCATTAACGGCTCAAGGGCGAGGGCCAGCTTAGGCACAACAAATATGCACCGGAACCAAACGGTCTGTACAGCTGGGAACTCCTTGATAATGTGCCACGAAATTTATCTCTGTTTTCATCACTTACACAAAAATAGTTTCGTGTGTAATACCACACCGGACCTTTTGGAGCCCATCCCTAGGAAGACCTCAAAAGTCAAGGCTTCTAGTTAGACAGCTTGAATGGCTCCAGGGCCCGGGCCAGCTTGTGGACCCCAGATAAGCACTGGGTCCAAGCGGTCTGTGCGGCTGGGAACCTTTTAATTATGAGCCACGAAACGAACAGAAACAAACAAAAGTACATCTGCCAACGAATGTTACGCAGTCTCGAAAACAACATAGGAAAAGTGCTTTAGTAAAAGAGTGCTCTTTGCTCATATCAGCAGCTCTTGACTTTATGCGCAGATTAGATCACGTTTTTTGTCAGATAAATCATGTAAGTAAAATCTGACGTCACTATCGTTTAGCCAGCAAAGGGGACGAATGTTTCTGGATTTAATGACAGTCGTGATCAGATAAGCCGTTAAGAGTACGCGCTATATCTAGAATAAGAGGGGATTTCAACTGTCGCGTAATTTTACGTGCGTAAATAAAATAGAGGCAATGTATGAAAAACCGAGTGTAAACTTGAACGACGTTCAACTCTTACGTTTACGCGGGACATTCCGTACATTGCCTCCATTTTATTTACGCGCGTAACATGTACGCACGTAAAAATTACGCGACGGTGGAAATCCACCTTTACTGGCCCTATGCAGAAAGTAAGAATAAATGCATACTTTCTGGAACCACTCGCTTGCAAAACGAAAGGTAACAGTTATTTGACCACTTACTTGCGGATCCGACTATGTGCCTCTGGAAGATTAGCCAGATCTTCTTTCAACAGAAATGTCTTGAGGCCGATGGTAAACCGCTTAAGATAGTTTTCCCACTCAATTTTTTCCACGTCAAAATTAAAAATCTGAAAAGGGAACAAGCGTATAATAGTGAAAATAAAGTCATGGGTGACAAATTGCTCCTGAATTCTTGCGCAAAATTTCAGCGTTGAATCCACATGTGAAATTACGGCAAAATTGCTAAGACAATGTTACGTTTGTACCAGAAGGCGTCAAGGTTTAAAGATAGCACGAATGAAGATGTCAGAGCATTTAAAGACAATAAGGAGTACCTAAACACACCAAAGAGAACAAATTTTATCAACAAGGATTCTAGCGGGTATTTTAGCAAAAAATTCGGAAAATTCTGAATATTTAATGTATGTTTTAAACTTTTCAGTACTTGGAGTTTTCGATAAGAACAAGTGAAAACTCACGATAAGCGTTATTGTCACCCATAACATAAAAAGGTGATACACCTGCATTTTGTCAAAATTCTTATAATTTCACTTGTAACCATTTCTTTACACACACTAATACTATTATTTGTCACAACAACAAAGAAAACTGCTTTGGCCGACTAACCTCTCGGTCCTGTGGACTCATGTCCTGTATCAAACCGCGATAATTCTCCATTGAAAACTGCAAATCGCAGCAACAATCATTTCGTCAAAACATATTCAGCAACAACAAGAGAAAAACCAGGGAGACAGAGCATTTTTCAGTCGAATATCTTAAAATCAAAACCAGAGTGCCGTCGAAACTAATCGCTTTACGGCCACTCCACTTACATCCGCTTGAACTCTTCATACCGTAGGCCCGCAGGTGTTGTTTTAGGGACGCTTCGATTGAAATATGTCTGGCCAATCACAGTTACAGAAGATAATCAAATGAAGCAATCAGGTATTAAACCAGGGACGTGTCACCGGCGAAAAGCGCGGGAAAAAGCATACCAGCAAGTCACGACCGGTTTTAAACTCAATTTTGATTGGCCAAGAAACTGGCGTCCAAATATTGTCACGAAGGGTTTAGGGTGCGTTCCTTTGGGATGATTCGGATTAGAATCAGTGATCCGAGATCACCCGGATCATGGTAAATCAAATGAACCATTGAAAACTTTCAAAAGGATAGACTGATCGTCTCCTTTGATGTGCCATAATCCGATCGATCCGATTACTGAGCCTGTTCCGGGTCATCCCAGTGGAACGCGCTTTAAGTTTCATCAAAAGAAACTGTGGCGCGGTGTCGGTGGGGAGTCAAAAACAAAATTTGATGTTATTAACTGAGCTATCAAAATCAATTTATCAACGAAAAAAAAAAGATTCAAAAGCTGACATTTCGAGCTTAGCTAGCCTGCGAATACGGCCGTCTCTCCTAGGGACGCTTTTTTTAACCTTTTAGGTCCCAAGAGTGACCAACATCAATTTTCTCCTAACAACATCAGCAGATCATCAAGAGTAAAGGTCATGACAATTATCAAATTGATTACCAAAGGGAGAATTCTTTGATCTTCAACCAAATTCTCTCCATTATTTTTAAAAGAAATGTATGGAGATCAGTGTGGAGAATCGGTATGTAGATCTTGGGGTTTAAAGGGCTAAGGGGAACAAGGAGAGATGGCGGTATTTTTCGCAGGCTAAGCGTAATTCTTCGTCACAGCGAATCAAGGGATTGTGTGTGGTTTACATATCGAACCGTGGAGGTACGCCATTGGTGGGAACATAGAAAAAATAAGTTGAGTGAACCACAAAGTGAACCAATGAATGTTTAAAAGTAATAAAGTCAAACCTCTTTAATACAGACACCAAAGGGACAGAACCAAGTGTCCGCTTTACAGGAGTGTCCGTATTACAGAGGTAATGAATGTACGATTTTTGGCATTTCTGGGACCAAACGAACCGTCCGTAACAGAGAGGTGTCCGTAGGGAGAGGTTAAACTGTAAACCCAAGGTGATATTTGTTACCTCCCAGCTTCTTGTTGTAAAGTAGATCAAACTTCTGGTGGCTCTCTCCAGTTTTCCATAAAGCTTATTCATCCTGTACATAATAATAAAACAATTCGCTGTTGTATGAAGTTTTTCAATAGTCGTTTCACCCTTCAACGCAAGGAACCCATTTTTAGCTCCCTTTCACAAGACGTTTCTACTAAATCATAAAATTTCAGTCGAGCGTAATAGAGAAGAGAAGTGATGACGTCAGATAAATTAAGAAATATAAATAGGTTAGCATATTGAGAAGGAACTAGACGAAAAGGGCCATCTTGCGAAAAAATCAGCCTGTTAGTGGAAAATTTGTGGGAAGATAATAAGCACCGTTATGCTCTGATGACTCCATATAAATGCCTAAGTAATTTATACCTTACGAAAGTACGAAGACGACGGCAACGGGGACTTCGAAAACACACTAGGGAGCTTTAGCATCGACGAAAGAGAAAAAAGAAAGAAAAATTCGTCGTCGCCTGTTTACGTCCTCCATAAAATGTGAAAATAGGCATTTTCACATCGTAGTCCAGCAGTGACGGCAAAGAAATGTACAAAAAAGCGTGATTCTCGCGCAGAGTTGTTGTTGTTGTTTTTTTAACTTATCTAAACCTATTGCTTTTTTGACGTTCTCGTTGCCGTCGCGGTCTAACAGGCTTAGGAAGCAAACACAACTCCGCACGTGCATTACGCTTTTTTGGTACATTTCTTTGCCGTCCTTGAACAATTACGATGTGAAATGCTCAAATTTTAAATTTATTTAAGAAAGGGAACGGCAAGGCGAGAATTTTACTATTTCTGTCTGAACTCGAACGCGGTCTCTTCTCTTCAACTCCAACTTAAAATTTCCCTTCTTTTAGGTAACTGGGCGAAAAAGGTGAAAGGATACGGAGTCTATTTTATAGCTACGTATTCACTGGGATCGCAGTATTCACAGGTCCCTAGACTGTTCGACTGAAATATTTATCATTTTATTGGTGGACACAATTTGTTTCAGACGAAAAGGACATATTTGCTAAATAAAGCTGAAAAACGCCTTTTCGCAAAATAGTAATTGTATTGAAATTACTACTTTGACGAAAAATCCGTCATTTTTCGTTAACTATTACTTCCAAACACATTGTCAACGTTGTCTTAAGTTGTGTTTAGGTTAATAAGCATTTTTTCTCCCTCTCCCATATATTTTGTTTCGTTTCGTTTCGTTTCGTAAAATAGAATAAGCCGTTATCACCAAGAGAGGAATTACGCGCTCCAGTACGAAGACTTGCATCACCCTTACAAAAACAAGCTGGAGTTAAGAATTCATTGCTTTTAGAGCAATCATGACTGAGTCACATCGCAATTCTCCATAGTTGATGTAGCTTCAGTTTAAGCTACAATCCATGCCACTTCTTCTTCTTCGAGATCTGGATCTGTAAATCACTATCCGTGAGAATTTATAATCGTCCTGCTAAAAGCGCTAAGGGGCAGGGCCCAGCGTGACAAAACATTGCAGGAAAAAGTGACATTCACTGATCCGTGAAAATCTTAGCTAGGCAATAAATAGCCTGCGTAGCAGGCGTCGAAAGGGGTAGGTGGTATAAATAATGGGAGTTGATATAAGTTATCATTATTAGTAAGCGAGGATGCGATGATAGTTCCAGTTACATGTATTTACAGCGTTTACTCAAAACTCATGAGACATGAGCCATTGAAATAAACATAATGACTTCCGGGCGTTGGGCGCTGGGCGTTGGCAAAGTAATAATACTCATATTCTACCCTGTACACCATTAACAACGGTTCCGTGCAGAATTTTCAGGTATTTTGTCTTAGTCACGAAGCCCGTTTTGAGGAGATTCTTTGTCTTTCCATAAAGGGTCTTTTGATAAAAAGTAAAATTGGTTTGGAAGGGGTTAAGAAGAATGAGGGGTGAGCGCTAATGGTTGGTTAAGAGGTATCAAAATGTATAGGTTTCCATGGTATGTAACGCTGGTTAGCACTAACCGTGCTTCGAGCAACCCGGGCCAGGACTACAAAAACCACAGTCACCCCACCGAAGGGCTTTAAAACTGTGCGCAAATGCCTCACCCTATAGGAACAATTCTAGATTTTCGTTTCCTTGAAAAAGCTTAAAATCGCCAGTCAATGCATGGACAACTCAAGACAGTCCTAATTCAAAATAAAGTAAACAGCAAAGAAAATTCAGTTAGCGACCAGAGTGTTTATCCGATATCGCGAACAATAAGGAGTGATTGAAGATGTGGCTGCAGTTTAATGTAAAATCATTTACCATACTCACGGACCTTTCGACAACATAAGTGTACCGATTGACGTAATATCGTGGTAAAAAACGAACGCTTTTTACTGTAGGACGATGACGTCATCATACAAAAGGCGTCTTCACTCTGGCATCCTGAATTTCAAACCGTTAAAACCTAATTTTCCCTGCTCGTCAAGAACGCCTCTGAGGACAAGTAGTGGTAATGTGCTTGTTAGAAAGACGTCCAACATAAGAAAACATTCATAATCAACTTGGTTAATGCATTGATAAAGGGAAACTTTCTCCTTTACTCTTAGGGACAGAGTTCAAAAGCGCAAAAGATTTTTATTTCAGCTCTAGTATGTGTTGTCTAACGATTTGCCTTGAGCTTCTCTAAATTTTCCAGATCAAACAAGCTGTGCCCATCGTAGACTAGACTGCAAAACAGTCAGTATTTTTGCGTATTCAACTACGCGCTAACAGTCAAACAAAAGGTCCGAGTCTCGCTCTCTGTTTTCAGCCTCGGACCTTTTGTTTGACTGCTAGCGCGTAGTTGAATGCGCAAAAATACGGTCTGTTTTGCAGTCTGTGCCCATCGTACATAATCTTGTCTGGGCTCCCTTGAAAAATTGCACTTCATCAGAAGCCTTCAAGTTCATCCTCCGCCGCGACAACTTCATGATATATTTTAATGGGTGGTTTTCTAGAACTATCCTATGGCTTGTCCTTTCTGGTCGTCACTATATTAGCGAGCACGTTTCAATTTGTCTCCAGCAAAAGTATCTATCAGGAGCGTGGCCAGGATTTTCCAGGTGCGCGCACAATTTTCAAAACTTACCCTAACTTGTTACTCAGTTCTCTCGTAAAGTTTCCTCATTACATTTGCTAATTCTGTTAACTAGGTGAGGTTATGCGTGGATGAAATGGCACTTGCAATCGGTGAGAAAATTAGGTCAGACCCTCAAGGACGACTCTCACGTTTTGCTGACACTTTCTACCTTAGAAGAGAGAAGTCAAGCTTTGCCGTCCCCACTCCACGTAAAAAATGTCGTTCGGCTGTTCAAACTACTTTTGGGAAACAACAAACTTCCCAACTTTAATTTGTAATAAAGGTATAGGGGTAGGAATCCAAATTGTTTTCAAATGTTCTTCAAAATGTACACCATGCAAATGGAGTATAAAAAATTAGTTTATCAAGAAAGAGTGAATTAAAGGTGTCATGAGGCGTGTGGGATTTTATGAACTATTTAGCGCGGTCCTTTTCTTACGGCTTATGTCCGTTGGTGAAATTGCTACGTGGGTTTTCTTGGATTGAAAAGGGCGGGCTCTTTCTAAACGTGGCGTTGTTTATGGAACCTCAGTATTCAGAACAGAATCAGTCGATGGCAACAACGAAAAGGCTTTTATGTGGTAAGTTACAGTGATGAACCTTGCCTCGAGATGGTCATATTTTTGTACATACCTTCAGTGTTGGTCTGACATTTTTTTGTTATGGATTGGGGGGGGTGGGGGGGAGAGATCAGAACATGTACCTCGTGTTGTTTACGAGACATTAAAGTACTGAAAGCTGTTAAACAGTCTTCTACAAATCAGAATAGCTGCAAATGCTTACGGGAGGCCCTGACTATATGATGATTAGGAGGGCAATATTTGGAAAGGTGCATGGTCGTGGAGTTAACGAGATTTGACTAATCAGCCAATTTCCCGCCAAACATAAGGGCGTGGCCAGTGGCCCCAAAATTGTGTTCGCTCGCCCCGGGCTGGCTCGACTTTTGGGATACGGTCATGGAGTTATAAACAATGAGTTCATCATCTATATAGCCTACTCGCCTCAAAGTGACTGCATTTCGCTTTCCAGAGACCCATCAGTTACTGTTTGACCCTCTCGGATCAGATTTTATGTCCGTGATGTAATACTGGTGGAGAGGTCAGTCCACAAGCAGAGTCGTGAAAAACACCGACACTTGAGCCTTTACGTTCAAAACATTCCTGGCTATCGGGGAAAATAAAGGAGCTTTTTAGAAAAAGTAAAATAAAATGTCATTTCAAATTTCACTTTGTCACCGTTCGAAAATTATTGTTAATCAGACCAAATAAAAGTTTGCTCAAAGAGGGGGAGGGGGTGGGGGGGGAGTCGTAGTTCTTAACAGTTCCAGTTTGCTAAAAAATTCAAGGTTACGAAAAAATACTGGGCGAACTGCAGAATACATGCAAGAATGAGAAAGAAAATAAAAAACAACTTCCTGTTCAAAGTCGGGTGAAACGTTTAATAGCGTCAAGAAGACTGAACTTGATTAAGGTTGTTCATTTCAGTTCCGTTCCAGCGTGCAGTTATTTGTCCTCCTAAAAATAGCTTCATTTCCCACCGATCATTCCATGTCATATTTTTCGGACTTATTATTCAGTAATGACGGTACGATCAGGTACCTTGACTTGATGAGTTCTTTAATTTCATTTCATGTACTAGTTTTATATCTTACGCTGGAAAGATCTGCCAAATGTACATTAGCAAAGGTAGGTTCCTGTTTACAAGTGTAATTATCGAATACCATATAATTTGCATAAAGCTGCAGTGCACAGTTTGTTTTTCTAGCCTTTAGATAAAAATTGACAACGTTTGCGTTATCTTTGCCGAAGAAAATATGTAATTTGTAGCTGTATACAGCGAAATATTACAGAGAAAATTGTAACTGTGCGGTACACGAGCGGCTTAGCTTCCTATTGGTCTGGCAACTCGAAGAGCGAACTTGAGCGGGTGAGGACAAAACATGGACCGGGGGTCCATGGACCCCCACTTTGGACCGGGTCCATGGACCACTTTGATGGACCGGGTCCATGGACCCCCTGTCAAGGACCGGGTCCATGGACAGTTTTTTTTAATGACGAGAAATGAACAAAAACAGAAATAGTACAAAAAAAAGGTTAAAAAACAACAACAACAAACAATGCTCGATTGATCAGTAATGTTTAGTTGTGCTTACATGGTGTAAAAAAGGGGGGGTCGGTACCTCATGCCAAAATGCTGCTTGTTCCAATGAATTGTTTTCTCTGATGGGTAGATTATGCTTCGGAGGAAAACGTTTTGACTGAGCAAATGCAAATTTTTGCCGCGCATTTCATACTGAGAGGTCGTGACACACATATTGATTTTCTACCTCTTTAAAAATGTAAAGCTGTCCATTGCGGCTGATTAAAAGGGTTTTAGTTTGTTTAATTTCTCCAAAGTGCATCCTGGATCTGAATAATTCTAAGCCACTTTGTTTTTGGCCATGAATGTCACTTTTTCCTGCAATGTTTTGTCACGCTGGGCCCAGCCCCTTAGCGCTTTTAGCAGGACGATTATAAATTCTCACGGACTGAGTGATTTACAGAACCAGCTCTCGAAGAAGAAGACTGTGGCATGGATTGTAGCTTAAACTGAAGCTACATCAGCTATGGAGAATTGCGATGTGACTCAGTCATGATTGCTCTAAAAGCAATGAATTCTTAACTTCAACTTGTTTTTCTAAGGGTGATGCGACTCTTTAAACTGGAGGGCGTAATTCCTCTCTTGGTGATAACTTTTGAATTAGCTTAATTTAACAGTCTTGCGACCGCACTTGTGCAAGCAGAGTGTACGTCATGTAAGCACAACTAAATATTTGTATCAATCGTGAGCATTGGTCGACAGCGTCTCGTGAAATCTTTTTTGGCACTATTTCTGTTTTTGAGTGTCCATGGACCTGGTGTAAAACCTTATTCTTATAAAAATAAAAAAACTGTCCGTGGATCTGGTCCATGACAGGGGGTCCATGGACCCGGTCCAAAGAGGGGGTCCATGGACCCCTGGTCCATGTTTTGTCCTCACCCAACTTGAGCTAGTGCCGTGTGTAACAAAATTTATAATTGTCATTTTAGCGCATATTTCAAGCTCTTCGCAAGATCAGAATCAAAAGGTCATCTTTTTACATTACAAGGGAGGGCTTTTTAAGCGATAGATAGGCTTTAAGAGACACGATCAATTTTTAAAGAATTTTCTTTTCAAATATTCACCGAATTTTGTTTGGAAGTTTTAGCGGCCAAGTGGCTGAACCATTGCGCATTCATGCAATTATATATCTGCCCCGTTGCATTTGCCCAATTATTTTATTCAACGGTCTAACTTATCTATAAATAAACTATGTTTAATTAAAATGGCTTAGTCTAAATCGATGTGACATGGGTGATATTGAGCTTCCAATTTCTACCAAATTTGTGTACCTTTTGAGGACCGAAAAAGTGCTGTGAGAAGTTATAGTCGTTCGTAGCTCAGGCTTAACCATTTTCAGATAAGAGTAGGTAAATGAAAAGAGGAAGGATAGTTCTTTCAAACTGTATGAGTCACGATTAAGTTATTTTAATGATAAGGCTAGAATTAATTACTGTAAATCTCCTTCAGTTCAGCAACATGGCGGCCCCTCGAGGCCTCGTCAAAACTGTCATTCCTGTATCTTTGAAACCAAAGAGAATTCGAACCTTAGAATATGCATTCAGTATTTAGGACACCATTCTAAGACTATATGCCGAAAATCAGCCAAATCGATGAGGTACCGTGTCAGGCCGAAGTTCGAATTTTACAGAAAATCACTCTTAAACGATGGAATTCGACAATCTTGGTGTTGCCTTTGTGTTGCCGTGCGATTAGCGAGCAAATAGCACAATTGCCTGGCTCTTAGAAAACGAGTTAAACTGTTAGTAATAAAAGTCTATTAACCAAGTCTTGATCGATATTTCTGTTAAGCATATATTCAAATTGAGTAAAAAACGGTTTTCGTCAATTGCTAGAAGTTAAACTGACGCGCTCATAATGTCATCGCAGGCAGTGAGGTCTCAGTAACAATGTGAAAATGTTCAAATAATGGGCTTGAAAGTCTGGGCCATTTATGAAGTGGGAATTAAAGAAAATAAAACGTTCGTTTGAGCTTAGGAAATTAGAATGTAACCTGTTTTTATCACATAAAAATCATGAAAAAAAGAATTGAATTCGACGATTAGCTGAGAGCAATCAGCAGTTTTAGTAAGAGTGAGAGCAAGAACGAGAAAATTTTGCTAACGGAGGTGTTAAGTTTGTGAGCCAAACATATGATATGCGGTGCCGTAAACTGCTGCTTAAAAGCCCTGGGATTATACATCTTTGTAAGGGTTTTTAGAAGGGATCTTGATAAATTAAACGGAGGGGCTTATATCCGAGGGGGATTATAACGGAATTGGAAAAAGCTCTTCGAAACAAGCTAACGCAGTGCTGATTTAAATATGTTTTGCAGTTACTGGTAAAAACTTCAGAATATCATAATAAATCAAATTCATTTCAATGCAAGTTAGAGGGGAGAATATATTGGCGAGCCTGTTACTGGTGGGCCTTATATTAAAGTGTTTCTGTATTTTGTAGCTTCAAATTGCTTGTGCCGTTTTTCTTCAACTTTGACTGACGTTCACATGGATACCAGCACTAAATTGGCCACATTTTCTTTAGAAGAGGAAGTCTTAACCGAGTATATCCCCAAACATGTCAAACTTTGTGGGCTATAACTTTAACGTTTTGGGCGCTTTATTTGCAATTGCTTAAATTGCTATTTCACTACGTCAAGATTATATCTTCATTGAATTGTTTTTTAAATTTATTTTCCCCGTTCACATCATCTCCCGGGCGCGTCCAATTCGGATCTGTTATATGAAAGGTGAAATATTTAAATTAAAAACGCTATGGTGACGTTCATTTCGATTGAGTATAGTGAACCCAAAATATTAACATAGAACTTGCCCCATCATTCACCATCATATTTAGCTATCCTCTTTTGTCTTAGAGAAAAATTAACTTGCCATGTACCTCTCCTCGACTCTCCAGTGAATTTTGCAGAACAATACAGTTCTCAAATAGCTTGGTAGTTTGTCATTACCATGACTTTTCTCCGAAACAACTACGTTCAAGCGAACCTTTTTTTAATATATCTGTTTTCCTTATGTGATAGCTTCATCATGTTGAAAACCAATTAGATATGTGGGTTGTATTTTCATTTTATTAAACGACAGAGCTATTGGCAATCTTGTTGCTGCCGTGCAATTGGCAAAACAAATAGCACAATTGTCTGGTTTTTAGAAAACGAGCTAAACTGTCATGGTCAGTGAAACAATGTTTATTAACCGAGTCTTGATCGATACATCTGTAGAACAAAGATTCAAATTGATTAAAAAAGGCTTTTTATTAATGTACTGCTAATCGTCTCATCGCAGCCAGGAAGTCTTAACAGTTATACAAATGTTCAAAACATGGGCTAAATTATGTCTGGGTCAGTTTGTACCATATACTTTAATACGAGATGAGAATTAAAGAGGAAATATGCTTTACGTTCGTTTTTGCTGCTACTATTTCTCTTTTTAGATCCAGATTAGAAGCATTTCTTCTCAGTTGATTCAACCATTTGTAAATAGTACTTGTTTTTTGCTGCTTTTTGTCTGTTTTGTCCGGTTTGTTTTGCTTGCTTTTTATCCTAATTATATTTCAGTATGACTTTGCCGCTTATTTATTCTTTATGTTTAGTCTTAGTTTAGGGAGGGAGCTCATATAAAAAGCCCCAAGGTTTCCATTTGAGCTTCCTCGCCAGAACATTGTTTTAAAATTCTTTTACTTGCAATTTACGTCTCTTTAATCTTTAAATAACATTTTTGTAATATATTGAATGTCTGTATGCATATGTATTTTTTTCGGGCAAAAAAATAAATGAAACTAAACTGAAACTGAAACAGTTTCAGAGAATGCTAAACCTTCTTTTTAAAGCGATGGCTTGTGCGCAGCCCAACATATAAAAACCGGTTCATACTCATGCGAATGAATTCTTATTTTCAAATGAAAGAAAGAGCACCAGGACTTACACCTAATTGCAATAACATTGTTATGCAAAAAAATGCTAAAAGGAAGACAGGAAGAAGGCAAGTAGTAATTAATTAGACTTACTTGGGGTGCTTTCCTTTGGGATGATCCCAGGGGGATGATCCGGAACAGGATCAGTGATCCGAGATCACTCGGGCAATGGTAGATTAAGGGACGGACCATTAGAAAACTTATAACGGGGGGGGGGGGGGGGGGGGCGGGCGAAGTACAAAAAAAAAAATATTCGCGCAAGGCAAAATTAAAGGGAAAAACATTCATGCACGTAAATTAACCCTAAAAGATATTCATGCCACGGCCTAAAAACATTTTCACTCAAGGAATTTGATAACGAAAAAAAATTCCTGTGGCTCAAAATTCCCCCCCCCCCCCCCCCCCCACCATAACGTTTCTAATGGTCCGCCCCTAAATGAACCGATGAATCTATCCTGGACAAGGATTCATCACAGGCATCCCAAGCTCACGTTATGAGTGCGTTATGCAAATTTAACTTTCTTACAAGAGAGTCGGTGTCACGTTTTAGAAATGAGGAGGAGGAGGAGGGAAAATAATAAAATTGTGGAGGAGAGAATACAAACATTGAGGAGAGAAAATAATAAAATTGTGGAGGAGGGAAATAATAAAATTATGGAGGAGGGAATAAAACATTGAGGAGGGAAAATAATAAAATTGTGGAGGAGGGAATAAAAGAATTGAGGAGGGAAATAATAAAATTGTGGAGGAGGGAATAAAACATTGAGGAGGGAAATAATAAAATTGTGGAGGAGGGAATAAAACATTGAGGAGGGAATAAAAAAAATGGAGGAGGGAAACGCAGGGTAAACAAAATAGCTTGCTTTCTTTGACTATTTTAATAGATTCCTTCTAAATCAATGAGTATTTTTTTTTATTTTAGGGTCATAAAGTGGATTTCTTGTGTCTTAGGAAACGTGTCTGATTTTATCGCTAGCATTTAATAGTCGCGTATTTCAATTGATCCTTCTTAAGTTTTTTATTGTTTTGTGTTTTTATAGTAATTTGTCAAGACTGTCCCTTGGGACTAGCTGTAGAGGCAATTTGTATGCAAATGTCGGGTTGTTAACTCGCATAATCATGAACTGACCAACGGTCCGTGAAAATGACAAGACTTCAATAGTTTTTCATTTCCTCGAGATAGAACGGAGACAACGGTTTTGTAATAGTCAGGCAAAATTGAAGTAAAGAGTTTTCAGCTCTACTTTGTGTATGCGCGTGTGTGTTTTGTTTATATATCCGATTTATAGCGCTGAATAAGATATAGTAAGCCTTTTCTCGCGTTGCTAGGTGACCGCTTCTCTTATTCGTAGTTTTTTCAATAGACGATCCGAAAACTGGGCTCAAGTTACTAAACGGGCAAGCCTATTTTGCCTAGAGTAGTAGAGAGACGCATATTAGTAAACCTATACCGAATTAGTGTGCAGGAAGGCACTTACTTAGTATGGAGGAAGAGCCTCATTAGTGTGGAGGAAGACGCTGACTAGGCACTTAATAAGTATGGAGGAAGACAGTTATTAGTATGCAGGAATACCCTCATTAGTATAGAGGAAGACAGTTATGCATATGAATAAAAAAGAAGACAGGGCAAGACACCAACGGGGCTTAATTCGTAACATACTAGACTACTAAAACCATATACCCTGAACTTCCGCTGGGCCTATACAATTCGTAAGGGGTTTGTTTAAGGAGGACTTATATCCCGAGGACGGGGGTGGGGGGGGCTTATAACCGAACTGAAACAAGGCCTATTATGGGAAATGTGAAAATAATGAGTGAAAAGGCTCGACACTGGACCTACAGATGTTAAGTTGGTCGTGCTAACCTCTCGCTCACCGCACCTCTACACGCTTGTATCATGTTAGAAAGCTAAAGAATGATGAATTTATCTTTCCCATTTTGTTTCTCCCTCTTCAGGTACAAAATCAATGCAATCACCAACAGAATGGGAAAGTATATCTGACACGTCCATCGAGATTAGTAGTTCACGCCAATCAATGTCATTATCTCCATCGTCAACACCACATTTGTCATCATCGACAGCATTGTCATTTTTAATCACATCAACAACAACCTCGCTATCGGCATCGTCAGCTACGCATTCACAATCGTTTCATTTATTATCATTAGTTGTCATGCCTAAACTGGCATCATTGACATCTTTGTCACTATCATTACGATCAATATCATCAGCTTCAATGTTGTCCTCATCCTCATCCTCGACACCAACACCATCGCCCACTTCACAGTCAAGGACTTCATTACCACAGATGCCTCCATCATCATCATCATCATCGCTCTCATCTGCATCATTACCATCATCAGAGTCAGTCCTATTAACAATGACATTATCATCACGATCGCCATTATCAACACTACAGATAGAACGATCACCATCAGGGCAAGCAACAACACCGCCAACGCCCTCATCACTACCACTGTCATCGTCTCCATCGTCATCACAGTCGCCTGCTCTATCGCAATCATCGTCACAATCGGCATCGTCATCACCACCTCCATCACAGTCATTATCGTCAGCGCCATC
>OZ037780.1:15336860-15636860 GCA_964035525.1 Porites cylindrica | reverse complement strand
AATAAACATGCAAACGCTTGAATTATCAGCTGTAGTAACCAACGCATAACTTTGCTTGTAAGATAATACACACGTAATTATCGGTATGAATAACTTATAAACACAACGAAGGCGCCAAGAAAAATCATGTTAGACCAAATAAGCTGTCACATTAATGTAACGTATAATTGGTATTTTGCATTGAATTTGTAAAATAACATGCAAGTTATTGTTTCCATGATATCCGTTGAGAACAATAATGCCGGATTACACCAAGGATAGATTATCAAAAACGTGAAACCAAGTGAACAACAACAACAACCACAACGGCACTGACGACACTGAAACATTTGCGCAGTCGAAACGTTAACTGACGCAGTTCATTAGCAGAATGATCCGGAAACTCAATATGTAGAAACAACGCCACAGGGGAAAGAAAATCTGCGCGTGTGCGTTCAGTGCGAGTCTTGATGCTATATACATATACACTCATCATATAGACAAAAATAGATTACATGTAAAATAGATTACATGCTAATGTACATTATAGTATTAAAGCGAAAAAAAAAATAAATAAAAATAAAAAAATAACAGAGAAATATTCTCTTTTAATTCTACGTCTCTCAATGGCCCGAGCATCGTTATTTAAACTTACTCCATAAATGAGTTGCTGTTATTATTGAATTTGGGGGATACTTAGACCCCCTTTTACGGTATGTGAAGAAAAGTTGCGCGAGAGAGGGTCACGGTCCCAGTCCAGTCAACTTCAGCGAGCGTTTGTATGAGAATAAAGTTGACCCCTTTGCCGGAGCCAACAGCGTTCACGCATGCTCTGATCTTGCCGCCTTGACAGAGTCGACCCAGCTGGGCGAGCCAACGTGTCAATACAGCTATTTCGAGAAAGGTTAACAGAAAAAATGCGCTCGCGACAATCCCGAAATTAAAGGTAATATGGGATATGATCAATACGCTGTTCCTGACCCTGTAGCTGTCGAATCGTCTATTGTTGCTTTCCTTTAGCATTAGCAAAACATACGTCTATGGCCTCTTGTGCCATTCTTCCAAATTTCTTTGAAGAACAGGGAACTCAAAACCACCCACAATACCTTTCGGGATCGTCGCGTCTACTTTTTCCGACAACCTTTCTCGAAATTGCTGTATGGAGAAAAGTTGACCCGGCTAGGAGGGTGACCCTACCACCCTAAAAGAGTGATCCGGCAAAGTGGGTCATCCTTTTAGCCAAGCCAAGTTTCTGTTTCTCATGTTAACGGTACACCACGTTTTGTAATGAAATGTATAAAAAGTTGGCTCACCCAAGGTAGCTCAGATAAGCAGGCGATCCTTTTTTACCGAGACATGTTTTCCCCTTAATAACGAGGCTTTAACATGTTGGATACAACCATCGTATTTCTAGGACGTTTTGACGCCACGATCCAGACGATCTCAGAAAACGGGGAACTCAACTGGAATTAGCAGGAAAATGTTACGGTTGGCGTTTGCTGCTTTTTCCATTAGAGCTCCGTTTTTAGGCCTTCTTTCTCAGTAAAATATATTCATTTGAGCCACATACCTTTTCTTTTAACAATTAATCCATTTTTCATTCAACACCCTTAAACTCCCATGGTTTACCCTATAGTAGCAGGAAGCATATAGTAGATAAGCCTCCGGCTTCTGTTTAGGCTTCCTTGTCATTACCACTTTAAAAATTTAATTTTGTAAATAATTTCAAAAATTTCTTGTATATTGTTGTATTTATATGTGGTTAATGGCAAAAATGAATGAATGAATGAATCTTAAAGTTTAAGGAGTGCATGAAAGCTTACAGTCGATTTCTAAACAATCAGGTTAACCTACCCATTCAAGCTGTTCAGTTTGTCACCTCTGAGCTCAGTGTTGTCAGTCGACGAGCGTAAACTTCTGAAACTTGGTAGATCTGTCTTAGAATTTCAACTTGTTCAAATCCAGGTGGATGTATTCTTCTACAATATTTGTCATTATGATGCAGGAGAATAGTTCAAGCTCTTGATCTCTTGATCGCGATACTCTGATCAATACAAGGTATTTTAAACCCTTGAAAGTTGTCGTTTGACGAACAGCCGCAATTCATCGATTTAAGAGAGTTTCGTTATTCAAATGCAAGGTACGTACTCAACCTGGTACTCAACATACCGTCCTTTGATGAACCGCCCAATTCATCGAAGGAGTGATAATCTTTCGTAGGAAGTGGGTAATACGTCAGCAAAACTGGGGAATTTCGTTATTCAAAAAGCAAGGTATGTATTCAACCCAGTCAAGAGCCATTAAAGACCCAGTACGTACTCACATAAATTATCAAAGGGGTTCGTGTTATAACCATGGAAATTTTTAATCATCTTAGAACAAGTGCTTTTGTAGACTGGCCCCAGACGTTGAAAAGTTTAGCGGGGAGAGCTATCCATTATCTCTCGCCAGTGAATCACGTGTTAATCCAACCAATTGCGTTATCCACTTGCTAGAGAGTATTCAGTGGATAGCTAATAATAGCTCTATCTACCTTTTGAAGAACCGGGG
This sequence comes from Porites cylindrica, assembly GCA_964035525.1. NCBI lineage: Eukaryota > Metazoa > Cnidaria > Anthozoa > Scleractinia > Poritidae > Porites > Porites cylindrica. Next base: position 15,634,331 of record OZ037780.1, on the reverse strand, counting down.
CCGATGAAGAGTCTAGATTTCTCCTAACTGCTGATAGAAGGCGAGAATGTAGGGACACATTTGAAATCTATCACAACGGACGATGATGTCTGGAATTTGTTTTTTGCTACAGGATTGTCTGTCAGGGTTGCAATGCACATTTCTGAAACGTTAGCTAAGTCGATAAACGGAAAAAGTTTCCTAAGTGCGTGTTTCGCAGCTTGTCTTACTTCTATTATCTTCAGCAGAAAAGCAATTTTTAATGAATTAAAGTAATAATTATTCCAAAATTCAAGGCCTAGTGAGGAAGAAACTTTGAGAAGTTAAAGTCCGTTCTGTACTAGAAAGCAGCTCAGCTCTTAAAAAAACAAGGCATGGGGCATTAATTGCTTTATTCGATGGTCATTTATCGAAGAGGTATCACAGGATCAGAGAAGGAATACCCCCGCTTGGTATCGCTACAAGCAGTGATGGACAGTTCCTTATAGCAGACTATTATACCTTGAAAGTGTTCGATAGCAATGGGAACTTTTATATGAGTGTAAGACCCCAATCTAAAACTACCTCGTACATCTATGATCTCGCCATTTCAGACGTGGACAATACGATCTATCTACTAGTGACACAGTTGATGTCACCCAGAATCTCGTCGCCAGAGAATTTTGAAGTGCAAGTCTTTAACGAGACTCTTGACTTTCAGCTTAGGTTTTCTGTTGGGAAAGGGAGCGGTTTCAACAGAATGACCGTCAGCGGTAGCAAGGTGTTCATATTGAAGGAACATAAAGTGGTTGATCTATACCATGCAAGGAACGGTAGCTATGTTGGTTCGTTTTGTGAAGGGATAATCAAGTCTGCACAGGAAATCACTGCGTCTAAAGATGGGCGAGTTATGGTGTTGGACTCAGACCAGTCATGTCATTTGTTCAATTTAGATGGACTACATCTGGCCAACTTCAGTGTCAACATCTAAGGAGATCGCTATTACCGCATTGCGTGCCACCCAGTTGGTGAACACGTTGTAGTCGCTGGTGAAGAAAGAGAGACACACCTCCTGATAGTAGCAATATACACTGTCAATGGAGACTTCGAACGAAAGATTCAGCTGAACGAAACTTAAAAGCATAATTTTTTTGGAACACGAAGCCTTGCATTAACAGTGTCCCAGCAGGGTCATATTGCAGTGGCTTTTGAAGAAAAATGTAGTGGAAGAGTAATTGTGCTTTAAAACTATCGCACTTCTCTAGGAGACAACTAACTGTAAACAGATTCACCCTGGAGGCATGCTGAAGGACATTTTGTTTTAGTTCGCAATTTGCACTGGGGTGTGAAAGCAACTCCACCATGTTTTGTGAAAAAGATGCAACTACTCGGAGAAAACAATTTTTAGACTACGTCTGAGAATTGTTTGCGCGTGCAACATGATAAGTATCTTTTCCAAAGCTAAGTGAGGAGGGCGGAGTTGAATGCGGGGTGTGGGAAACGAGTGTAGAACAGCCAGTGCGGGATGATGAGAAAGCCTACGATTTTAAAAGTCTCTGAATATGCGTTTGCGAGAGGCTGGTGACGAGGCAGACGCAGAGTGATTAAAACGTTTGTAAATAAACACAAAGTCGACACGGAGGTATAGAGGTTCCCCGATGGGTTTTTCGGGATCCGTGCGGTTTCGTTACCTTGCTTTACGTTATTCTAAAATTTCTGAGAGTGAATCTATTTCTGTAGGGGCACGAACTTGCTAATTCGTTTCTTTTGCTCAGAGTACATAAGTGTTTTTCACAAATGATAAAAATTTTTTCTTTGAGGCACAGATTACATTTTTTGCTAGCTTTTTTGCTGAGTACTTTTCCCTGCACGTGAAAGGATCTGTTGGCATCTTTGAGGGTCCACACCCGCTTGGACAGTTCCGTCTCGTTTCTTCTGTTCGCGTGTCGGAAGGATGTCAAGTGATTTCTGTACTGTTCTTTGAAGTTAGTGGCTACTGAGTCCAATGTATGATTCTGTTGTTGTTCCAGTCGTTACAGTCGCTTGGTAAATCAAGTTTTGTCTGAGGCAATTACCGTCAAGAAACCGGAATGCCCTCTTGAAGGTAATTGCCTGCAACCGACTAACTTCAAAGAACGGTGCAGAAATCACTTGACATCATTAAAATTGTGACTCGTTGAAATACTTCTAGGGACCACTACTGACTTACTGCCCGGCGTCAGTTAAAGGCTTTTAATCGGCCTTTTAATGATTTTTCATTGTTTTAAATTGCCAAGTAGTAGAGTGAGTTGATTTTTTTGCTAAACCAAGTTCAAAAATCCAGGTAAAACTATTATATTATATATATACTTTCCCCGTATACAGCAACTTGTACATAGCACCTCTATCCGTTGTTCGATTAGTTTACAGCTTGTTGACTGTTGTTCTTCTTCTCTTTGTTAAAGTAAACTGAATTACGTAGGCTAGTAAGCAATCCATAATTCGAGGTAAAACTTTCTCAGTTTGCCGGACCGCTACCGATGGCTAAGATTGATGCACTTACCTATAATAATTATTCAGATTAAAGCTTAATTACAAATAAAGTGAAAACAACGAAAGACTACCATTTCTCCGAGAAGATAAGTTTTTATTATGATTCACCAACAAACAATCAATTGGCCAAATCAACGTGTTCCTGTTTTTCTGTGTGACGCGCAATACAAATTACCAAGCTCAGTCAAACTTTCAAATCGAAGCAGTTTTCCCCGAGATATGCTGTCTTGTCATGCAGGCCCGTAGGAACGAATTTGAAAGTGAGAGGGGACAAAAGTTAGCAGTGCTGGTGGCGTACTCAACTGTTATATGAACCCAAGGCCCATTTTTGTAAAAGAAGGGGTTTCGTGCCCTAGGGACATGGTCATGTTCCATCCTTTAAGCACTGTATATGAGTCTTCTTTAGCTCTTAGCTGAGAAAGTACTTCGCTTTTGCTACTAATTCCTGCTATAATTCGATCTCGCAACACACTTTATTTTGGATAAAACAATTAATACGATGGCAAATAACAGCAGTAGTTAGCAGTTAGTCATCTGAGCAATCCCTCGAGGGGGACTGATGACAACCCCTTCTCTTCCATTGATATCACGTTACCATGTGGATATTCTTAGTTTGCAGCCACGTGACAAGGTGGCCATGCTGGGGATCAATACAATAGAATTGTTTTCTCGAAAGATTTAAATGAAAATAGAGGTTACTTCCCAAAGAAAACCACCAACATGGCCGCAGTGATGTCACCTGCAAACCAGCAGTATAGGGTTCATTTCTCCCCCACGGTCCGTGGGAGAGAAATGAATGCGTGGCGAACGAACCCCAAAGACGTCTGCGGGGAGGCTAGGTTCACTTTTCATTATATCTAAAAACAAAAGCCTTCGTATGCTCGCAAGCTTTTAGTAAAATGACCTGTGTTAGGCAACAAAACAATGTTAATGTGTATTTATTGGCCATCAAATTTAACTTACATCATGTACTAGCCCTCACTGATTATCCCACAATAAACATTGTTCGATTATGAGAAAAACATTCGGAAAAGTAATATTTTTGCGTCCTGATTAGTGTTACCAAACTGAACTTATGACGTTTGTTAAACTTGATTATACTATGAACATAGTGGGTTTTATGGTTATCAACAGCTGTTATTTATGAAGTGTATTTTCAAGATAACTTCGCCATGTACCTCTCCAGTAAATTCGGCAGAACAGTAAAGCTCTCTGAGTCTCTTCTGGCTTTAAAAAACATTAGTCAAAAGAGTTTGTCGCTGTGATGTTGCGAGCAAGTGAGCTGTTCTCTTTAAGAATATGTGCCTGCTTCGTAGTCTTCATTGCCAGAAAACTAATTAGCTAACTGACTAGTTTTAGTGATATTTTCATTTTGTTTTATGATTATTAAACTTTTTAACATAAACAAATGATTTTGTTTGTGTCTTTACAATCTGCAATGAAACAGAAAACAATCTTAAAGGTGCAATTCGGACTAGGACATTTGTCTGATTTTCTTATATATATATTTTCTTATCAAGTTCATTATTAGTAAATGTTCTTAGTGTAAGTCTTAGTTCAGGTACGCAAGTGTAGTTGTTGTAATGTTTCTTTCACAGCTTGTCTCACTTCTGTGACCTTCCAGCAGTACAGAAACGGGTTTAACGACGAGTTTAAATACACTAAAGTAACTGTAAATTGCCTAGCAAGGTAAGTAGATAAAGGCATCCCCCTTTGACGTCTTAAAGCTACAGCTATAAAGTACGGCAGATAACAAATAACCAATGTTACCTGCACCCACAGTGCACTGTACACTGCCTTTCTGTATCGAGCTTTATTCAGTGTATTTACTTGGCTCGATTGCCCTTGAACAACATGGTTCTGACCATGAATTTGGTTATGACGCAGAGACATGAAGATTTTTGTGTAGGCACAGGTTGTAGTGACTAAACAAAAAGCTGTAACAATATATTGGTACAATGAAAAAATAAGAAGATTCAGAAAGAAGGTAGATGCACCGACAACAGACACAATCCAACCACCAATAGCAACTAAACGTGTTCTTTTCAAAGTTACAACTTGTCTGTATCTGAGACCCAGTAGCAAAGCGAGAAGTCTGTCCACGCTTATTGCAGTCAGTGTTATCAACGACATTGAACACAACGTAACACCTGCGAAATATGCTGTCAAATTTGCGTAATAGCGAATATCCCATCTTCCGTTCACCACAGATATCCAATATGCAACCAGTACAGGCTCCGCAACGATACCAACACAAAGATCGGTTATCGCTAGGTTACGATACAAGAGTTTGGATGGCGGATGAATTGATGTGTCCTTGCGAAGGGCAACTAGGATCAGAGTATTCCCCAAAAATGCTGTAATGGACAAAAAAGTGTTAATGACAGAGAGAAAAACGAGCTCGCCATGTACCTCTCCAGTAAATTCCTCAGAGCAGGCAAGTTCTGCAATTGTTTGCGGGTTTTCACCTCCAGTAAAATTTTTCATTTCCATGACTTTTCTGCGATGCGGCTACAGTCAACTGAACTCTTTTTTAATATATCTGTCATCCTTATATGACTGCTACATGCACCTTGTCAGCAAACAATTAAATATTTGCTCTGTAGTTTCAGTTTATTAAACGATGGAATTCGACAATCTTGGTGTTGCCTTTGTGTTGCCGTGCGCCCATTAGCGAGCAAATAGCACAATTGCCTGGCTCTTACAAAACGAATTAAACTGTTAGTAATAAAAAGTCTATTAACCAAGTCTTGATCGATATTTCTGTTAAGCATATATTCAAATTGAGTAAGAAACGGTTTTTGCCAATTCCAAGAAGTTAAACTGACGCGCTCATAATGTCATCGCAGGCAGTGAGGTCTCAGTAACAATGTATAAATGTTGAAATAATGGGCTCGAAAGTCTGGGCCATTTACGAGGTGGGAATTAAAGAAAATAAAACGTTCGTTCGAGCTTAGGAAATTAGAATATAACCTGTTTTTATCATATAAAAATCATGAAAAAAAGAATTGAATTCGACGATTAGCTGAGAGCAATCAGCAGTTTTAGTAAACATAGTGAGAGCAAGAACGAGAAAATTTTGCTAACGGAGGTGTTAAGTTTGTGAGGCAAACATGTGATATGCGGTGCCGTAAACTGCCGCTTAAAAGCCCTGGGATTATACATCTTTGTAAGGGTTTTTAGAAGGGCTCTTGATAAATTAAACGGAGGGGCTTATATCCGAGGGGGATTATAACGGAATTGGAAAAAGCTGTTCGAAAGAAGCTAACGCAGTGCTGATTTAAATATGTTTTGCAGTTACTTGTAAAAGCTTCAAAATATCATAATAAATCAAATTCGTTTCAATGCAAGGTAGAGGGGAGAATATATTGGCGAGCCTGTTACTGGTGGGCCTTATATTAAAGTGTTTCTGTATTTTGTAGCTTCAAATTGCTTGTGCCGTTTTTCTTCAACTTTGACTGACGTTCACATGGATACCAGCCCTAAATTGGCCACATTTTCTTTAGAAGAGGAAGTCTTAACCGAGTATATCCCCAAACATGTCAAACTTTGTGGGCTATAACTTTAACGTTTTGGGCGCTTTATTTGCAATTGCTTAAATTGCTATTTCACTACGTCCAGATTATATCTTCATTTAAATTGCTTTTTAAATTTATTTCCCTCGTTCACATCATCTCCCGGCACGTCCAATTCGGATCTGTTATATGAAAGGTAAAATATAAACGCTATGGTGACGTTCATTTCGATTGAGTATAGTGAACCCAAAAAATTAACACGGAACTTGCACCATCATTCACCATCATATTTAGCTGTCCTCTTTTGCCTCAGAGAAAAAATAGCTGCCATGTACCTCTCCTCGACTCTCCAGTGAATTTTGCAGAACACGAATACAGTTCTCTAATTGTTTGGTAGTTTGTCATTACCATGACTTTTCTCCGAAGCAACTACGTTCAAGCGAACCTTTTTTTAATATATCTGTTTTCCTTATGTGATAGCTTCATCATGTCAAAAACAAATTTGATATGTGGGTTGTATTTAAATTTTATTAGACGACAGAGCTATTGGCAACCTTGTTGCTGCCGTGCAATTGGCAAAACAAATAGCACAATTGTCTGGTTTTTGGAAAACGACCTAAACTGTCATGATCAGTGATACAAAGTTTATTAATCGATTCTTGATCGATACATCTGTAGAACAAAGATTCGAACTGATTTAAAAAGGCTGTTTATTAATGTACTATTAATCGTCTCATCGCAGCCAGGAAGTCTTAACAGTTATACACATGTTCAAAAAATGGGCTAAATTATGTCTGGATCAATTAAAGAGAAAAAAATGCTTTAATACGTTCGTTTTTGCTGCTACTATCTCTCTTTTTATATCCACGTTAAAACATTTCTTCTTAGTTGATTAACCATTTGTAAATAATGCTTGTTTTTTGCTGCTTTTTGTCTGTTTTGTCCGTTTTGTTTTGCTTGCTTTTTATCCTAATTATATTTAAGTATGATTTTGCCGTTTATTTATTCATTATGTTTAGTCTCAGTTTAGGGAGGGAGCTCATATAAAAAGCCCCAAGGTTTCCATTTGAGCTTCCTCGCCAGAAAAAAAAAAAATTCTTTTACTTACAATTTACGTCTCTTTAATCTTTAAATAACATTTTTGTAATATATTGAATGTCTATATGCATATGTATTTTTTTCTGGCAAAAAAAAATACATTGAAACTAAACTGAAACTGAAACAGTTTCAGAGCATGCTAAACCTTCTTTTTAAAGCGATGGCTTGTGCGCAGCCCAACATATAAAAACCAGCTCATACTCATGCGAATGAATTCTTTTTTTCAAATGAAAGAAAGAGCACCAGGACTTACACCTAATTGCAATAACATTGTTACGGAAAAAAATGCTAAAAGGAAGACAGGAAAAAGGCAAGTAGTAACTAATTAGACTTACTTGGGGTGCGTTCCTTTGGGATGATCCCAGGGGATGATCCGCAACAGGATCAGAGATCCGAGATCACTCGGTTAATGGTAGATTAAGGGACGGACCATTAGAAAACTTATAACGGGGGTGGGGGCGGGCGAAGTACAAAAAAAATATTCGCGCAAGGCAAAATTAAAGGAAAAAAATTCATGCACGAAAATTAACCCTAAAAGATATTCATGCCACGGCCTAAAAACAATTCACACAAGGAATTTGATAACGAAAAAAAATTCCTGTGGCTCAAAAATTCCCCACCCCCCCACCATAACATTTCTAAATGAACCGATGAATCTATCCTGGACAAGGATTCATCACAGCATCCCAAGCTCACGTTATGAGTGCGTTATGCAAATTTAACTTTCTTTCAAGAGAGTCGGTGTCGCGTTTTAAGCGACCGTTGAGACTTTGTATGAGAAATAAAATACTGAGGTTTGCGAAGGCCAAATATCATTGTTTTCACTTTTTGCTATAAAATAAATAAGGGAGACTTAACTTTGATGTCTTTCTGTGTTTTTTTGGTGTGAATTCATCGATGTAGTCGGCTTTTTTGGCTGTTTGTGTGTGACCCCTGTCAGTCTCTCCATAGTACTGAAGAGAGTGACAGGGGTCACACTATATAGGGTGCACTCACTTGCAATATATGCGTAGAACCGACGCATTTGTATCTGTTTTTAAGCCTTAAAATCGCCTATTCTACAAATGAAAGCCCTGTAATTGTTTTTTCTAAGCCCACAGGTTGCTAGTCTGCTACACAGCCGTTTTTAGTGTCGTCACGCAACGCTCCTCCCCACAATGGGGAGGAGCGTTGCGTGACGACTCTAAAAACGGCTGTGTAGCAGACTAACAGGTAGCCCAAGCATCGGCATTGTTGCATAACATTCTAAATATAAGGATTTGTATGGAGAAAAACCTATCGTTTCTGAAACCTACGAAAACGAAAGGATTTCAATAAAAGACCGCTTACCTTACATAAAATGTGTTTCATCTCTCCTGTGTGGTCCATGGGCCGATTTATAGGTTGCACTGTAAACGGTTTATAAATATACAGAGAAATCCGTTTACAGTCCAACACCTAAAACGGCCATAAATTGGCCCATGGACTACACAGGAGAGATGTAACACACATTTTATGTAAGGTAAGCTGTTTTTTATTGAAATCCTTTCATCTTCGTAGGCTACAGAAACGATAGGTTTTTTCCCCATATAATTCCTTATACAGAATGCTATGCAACAATGCCAATGCTCGCCGATGCTCATATTTCGAGCTCGGGCTACCCGTGGTAAGCCTAATTAATCCCTGTTTGGTTATTTTCGTATTTTCGGTATCCTCCGAGGAAGTGCACGTCTATAACAAAAGCGAGCAATCTGATGAAAAAAACAAACAAACAAACAAACAGACCAAACGAAAAAACAAACAAACATCAACTCAAAACCATCATTCACTCACCAGAATTACAATTCTGCCGTTTACATGTTTATTATTTGTTAACCTAATCTTAAACAATGATGACCGCAATTCTTTCTTCTTACAAGAAACTTTCTTCTATGCAGAACGGTCTACTTTTTTGGTGTTTATATATTAAAGTTACTATCTTATGAAATGATCTGATCATACAATGCGGAATAACAGTACGGTAGGTAAAAGGATATCGTATAAACTAAAGACATACAAAACATTTCAAAAAGATTAAACTAACGTTAATTCCCCCGTAATCGTATAAACACTTATCGCGGCATGCACTTACTGCAAACCGTGTTCAATAAATTTTCTACGGAAATTTTTCTATTTCTTTTTTTTTTAACGACCAAGACCTTTTTTACTTTGGATATCATCCTTTGTCCTCATAACCTTTACATTACATTAAGAAGAGATATTTTAAGTTACATGCTGTTTACTTAAAGGGCCAAGAGTTAAAATAGACGGGCAAATAAGCGGAGAATCAGTCATAAAAGTTTGCAATTAGCAAATAAAGAAATGGAAGGAACTTTGCAAACAGCAACGCGCGAAGGATATTTGAAAGGGAGGAGGACATGTTCTTTACCTTTTCGTTCCATTAATCTGCTATTTTTTTCAATTTTCTAACTAGTAAGGAAATCCCACGGACATATTACTTAATAATTATTCATTTTTTATGATTACAACATATTTCTTTTCATTCAGTTATAAAAAATACCGATTTAAATGTTGCGAGTGCACCACTGCAAACTTCCCAAATGTTCAATGTCAAGACATACAGTAACCTGATTTTCTTTGTTATCCCTACTTTTCAAGCTAAATTATCCTTGTATTCTAAGGGCAATCATCATAAGCATGTTTCCACGTTCAGAGTATAAACAACAGATTATGATTGGTCCAATTATGATCTCTTGGTATGAATGATTTTAGTGTTTTTACAACGATAAATAAACAATCTGACAAACTACTATAACTGATCAACCTAAACCTACTTTTCATTTCTTATTCATCGTGAGATTTGCTGATAGTTTTCTTAATTAACTTTCTAAAGTAATTTATGATTACTGCTTTTCAAATTCTGACCAATATCACTCTTTTCACCCCTGAAAGGACCTTGATAGTTCGTGGCGAATGGCCCCTAATTGGACACCATTAACGGCTCAAGGGCGAGGGCCAGCTTAGGCACAACAAATATGCACCGGAACCAAACGGTCTGTACAGCTGAGAACTCCTAGATGTGCCACGAAATTTATCTCTGTTTTCATTACTTACACAAAATAGTTTCGTGTGTAATACCTCACCGGACCTTTTGGAGCCCACCCCTGGGAGGACCTAGAAAGTCAAGGTTTCTAGTTAGACAGCTTGGATGGCTCCAGGGCCCGGGCCAGCTTGTGGACACCAGATAAGCACTGGGTCCAAGCGGTCTGTGCGGCTGGGAACCTTTTAATTATGAGCCACGAAACGAACAGAAACAAACAAAAGTACATCGTCCAACGAATGTTACGAAGTCTGGAAAACAACATATGAAAAGTGCTTTAGTAAAAGAGTGCTCTTTGCTCATATAAGCAGTTCTTGACTGGATATATGCGCAGATTAGATCACGTTTTTTGTCAGATAAATCATGTAAGTAAAATCTGACGTCACTATCGTTTAGCCAGTAAAGGGGATGAATGTTTCTGGATTTAATGAAAGTCGTGATCAGATAAGCCATTAAGAGTACGCGCTATATCTAGAATAAGAGAGGATTTCCACTGTCGCGTAATTTTAAGTGCGTAAATAAAATAGAGGCAATGTATGAAAAACCGAGTGTAAACTTGAGCGAAGTTCAACTCTTACGTTTACGCGGGACATTCCGTACATTGCCTCTATTTTATTTACGCGCGTAACATGTACGCACGTAAAAATTACGCGACGGTGGAAATCCACCTTTACTGGCCCTATGCAGAAAGTAAGAATGAATGCATACTTTCTGGAACCACTCGCTTGCAAAACGAAAGGTAACAGTTATTTCACCACTTACTTGCGGATGCGACTATGTGCCACTGGAAGATTAGCCAGATCTTCTTTCAACAGAAATGTCTTGAGGCCGATGGTAAACCGCTTAAGATAGTTTTCCCACTCAATTTTTTCCACGTCAAAATTAAAAATCTGAAAAGGGAACAAGCGTATGATAGTGAAAATAAAGTCATGGGTGACAAATTGCTCCTAAATTCTTGCGCAAAATTTCAGCGTTGAATCCACATGTGAAACTACGGCAAAATTGCTAAGACAATGTTACGTTTGTACCAGATGGCGTCAAGGTTTCAAGATAGCAAGATAGCACGAATGAAGATGTCAGAGCATTTAAAGACAATAAGGAGTACCTAAACACACCAAAGAGCACAAATTTTATCAACAAGGAGTCTAGCGGGTATTTTAGTAAAAAATTCTGAAAATTTTGAATATTTAATGTATGTTTTAAACTTTTCAGTACTTGGAGTTTTCGATACGAACAAGTGAAAACTCACTATAAGCGTTATTGTTTGTCATGACATAAAAAGGTGATACACTGGTGAAATCAAGAAATGATTTCACCTGCATTTTGTCAAAATTCTTATAATTTCACTCGTCACCATTTCTTTACACACACTAATATTATTATTTGTCACAACAACAAAGAAACTGTTTTGACCGACTAACCTCTCGGTCCTGTGGACTCATGTCCTGTATCAAACCACGATAATTCTCCATTGAAAACTGCAAAGCACAGCAACATTCATTTCGTCAAAACATATTCAATAAGAAGAAGAACAAAGCCAGGAAGACAGAGCATTTTTCAGTCGAATATCTTAAAATTAAAACCAGAGTGCAGTCGAAACTAATCGCTTTACGGCCACTCCACTTACAGCCGCTTGAACTCTTCATTCAATAGAACATTGCCGTAGGCCCGCGGGTGTCGGGTTTACGGACGCTTCGACTTAACTTTGTCTGGCCAATCACAGTTACAGAAGATAATCAAATGAACCAATCAGATATTAAACCAAGGACGTGTCCCTGGCGAAAAGCGCGGGAAAAAGCATACCAGCAAGTCACGACCGACACGACCGGTTTTAAACTCAATTTTGATTGGCCGAGAAAGTGGCGCCCAAATGTTCTCACGACGGGTTTAGGGTGCGTTCCTTTGGGATGATTCGGATTAGAATCAGTGATCCGAGATCACTCGAATCATGGTAAATCAAATGAACCAATGAAAACTTTCAAAAGGATAGGCAGATCGTCTCCTTTGATGTGCTGTAATCCGATCGATCAGATTACTGAGCCTGTTCCGGGTCATCCCAGCGGAACGCGCCCTTAGTTGCATCAAAAGGAACTGTGGCGCGGTGTCGGTGGGGAGTCAAACACAAAATTTGATTTTATTAACTGAGCTATCAAAATAAATTTATCACCGAAAAAGAAAAAGATTCAAAAGCTGACATTCGAACTTAGCTAGCCTGCGAATACGGCCGTCTCTCCTAGGGACGTTTTATTTCAATCTTTTAGGTCCCAAGAGTGACCAACATAAATTTTTTCCCAACAACATCAGCAGATCATCGAGTAAAGGTTATGAGAATTACTAAATTGATTACCAAAGGGAGAATACTTTGATCTTCAACCAAATTCTCTCCACTATTCTTAAAAGAAATGTATGGACATCAGTGTAGAGAATCTGTATGTAGATCTTGGGGCTTGAAGGGTTAAGGGGAACAAGGAGAGATGGCGGTATTTTTCGCAGGCTAAGCGTAATTCTTCGTCACAGCGAATCAAGGGATTGTGCGTGGTTTACATATCGAACGGTGGAGCTACGCCATTGGTGGGAACATAGAAAAAATATGTTGAATGAACCACAAAGTGAACCAATGAATGTTTTAAAGTAATACTGTCAAACCTCTTTAATACGGACACCAAAGGGACAGAACCAAGTGTCCGCTTTACAGAGGTGTCCGTATTGTAGAGGTAATGAATGTACGATTTGTGGCCTTTCTGGGACCAAACGAACCGTCCGTAACAGAGAGGTGTCCGTAGGGAGAGGTTAAACTGTAAACCCAAGGTGATATTTGTTACCTCCCAGCTTCTTGTTGTAAAGTAGATCAAACTTCTGGTGGCTCTCTCCAGTTTTCCATAAAGCTTATTCATCCTGTACATAATAGTAAAACAATTCGTTGTTGTATGAAGTTTTTCAACAGCCGTTTCACCCTTCAACGCAAGGAACCCATTTTTAGCTCCCTTTCACAAGACGTTTCTGCTAAATCATAAAATTTAAGTCGAACGTAATAGAGAAGAGAAGTGATGACGTCAGATAAATTAAGGAATATAAATAGGTTAGCATATTCAGAAAGAACTAGACGAAAAGGCCCATCTTGCGAAAAAATCAGCCTGTTAGTGCAAAATTTGTGGGAAGATAATAAGCACCGTTATGCTCTGATGACTCCATATAAATGCCTAAGTAATTTATACCTTACGAAAGTACGAAGACGACGGCAACGGGGACTTCGAAAACACACTAGGGAGCTTTAGCATCGACGAAAGAGAAAAAAGAAAGAAAAATTCGTCGTCGCCTGTTTACGTCCTCCATAAAATGTGAAAATAGGCATTTTCACGTCGTAGTTCTGCAGTGACGGCAAAGAAATGTACAAAAAAGCGTGATTCTCGCGGAGAGTTGTTGTTGTTGTTGTTGTTTTTTTACTTATCTAAACCTATTGCTTTTTTTGACGTTCTCGTTGCCGTCGCGGTCGTCCTTGCTACAGCTCCCTAACAGGCTTAGGAAGCAAACACAACTCCGCACTTGCATTACGCTTTTTTGGTACATTTCTTTGCCGTCCCTGAACAATGACGATGTGAAATGCTCAAATTTAAAATTTATTTAAGAAAGGGAACGGCAAGGGGAGAAATTTTACTATCTCTGTCTGAACTCGGACGCGGTCCCTTCTCTTCAGCTCCAACCTAAGATTTCCCTTCTTTTAAGTAACTGGGCGAATTGGATAAACCGCGAAAAAGGTGAAAGGATACGGAGTCTATTTTATAGCGACGTATTCACTGGGATCGCCGTTGTAGGATCGTAAGGTCTAGCGAAACTTGTATTTTACTTACGCACACACAAAAATGAAATTATCACAAATTGTTACCTCTTGTTTTATTTTAGTTTTGATTTGTTGGTAAAAGACGGAACTTCGTGACGTCCAATTCGGACTCAGTGTAGTGATACGATGATTAAGCAAAACCCTTATTAATGTTTCTTAACCACTCGTACGATTGCAGACCGAATAGGCCATTTCCGAGTTGCACCGAGGCCTCTGTTTCAAAGCGAGGCTAAGTACAAAACTACCTTTGTATTGATACAGTGGAACCCCGATAATACGGTCACCAATGGGCCAAAAAAATTCGGCGGTATCAACGGGGTGGCCGTTTTAACGAGGGTTTTTTTTACATGGAAATGTAGCGTCGTTTAAGCGGGCGGCCAAAAAAAGTGGCAGTAATAACGAGGTGACCGTAAGGCGGGGCTCCACTGCATACATTTTATCATACAGAAAATATACATTAACTTAAAACTTTGTGCAACATATGTACGCTAGACTTCATATCATTAGAAATAAACAAACAAACAAACAAACGAAAAAAAGTAAAATGTAATATGCGAAGAGGAAAGCTACAAATTGAACTCAAGTCAATTTTTCATTATATTAATTAACACATGAATTTCAACATAATGCCGAAAGGGGGTGGGGGGGGGGGGGGAGGAGAACAGTTAATGAAGAACCAATTAAAATATGTCAAGAGGAAAGCTAGAACTAACATAGAATTAATTTTTCACCTTATTAATTAGCGCATCAACTTCAACATAGGAGTCTTCAGATTCAAGAGTTTTGACTAGTTTTTCTTTAACATATATTTCTATTGCTGGAATTTTGTAGTATGGCCAGCGATGTGCTTTAGTCTAAAGCTACGTGCAAACGGACGCAACAACTCCCAAAATTGTTGGTCCAAATGGCGACTATACTCACTTTGGCCGCTGTCCAGCGCAAAATGACGTCATGTCTGCGATAAAGGCTGGAATTTTATGACTGATGTAACACCAGTACGAGTGCATTAGCCTGCAAAAAAGGAAAAAAAATTAGCTAAACTTAATAAAAAAGAACTGAAAACTGTTTTCAGGTTTACATGATCAAACAAATATCAAAGACCTCTCACAATAAATCTGTCACTCAGTTACAAATGCAGTGTTCGTGTAGATCAGCAATCAGTTGTGAATTTTGTGACAACCGGTAAAATAACTTACTGTGTCCAAAGCTCGCCATATTACAAAAATAATATCATAGGTGACGAATTACTCCTTAATTTTGGCGCGAAATTTCAGCGTTAATTTGTAATTTCACATGTGAAATTACAAAATTGGCATGGCAACCTTCCGTACGTCTCAGTGTCAAGATGGCGAAGTTTTAAAATGCTGTGAATGAAGATGTCAGGGCACAAAAAGACTCTTTAGAAAACCTGAACACACAAGAGAACATCAAGAAGGATTCTAACAGGTATTTTGCCGAAATAGTCTGAAAAATTCTGAACTTTATGAGCCAAATTTAAGGTCTAAACATTTGAGAGAGTGAAGTTCTCGATCGATACGATCCAGGATAAACATGTCAAAAATCCAAGATTGCTAACGTAATTCGTCACCCATGCGTTTTGTCCAAGGCTGAAGGCTCGGGAAATTATGAGGATTTGGACAAAACGCTCGTGAAATTATTCCCTAATTTCACTCGTCACCATTTGATTACACATACTAATACCTTTCTCATTCATTCACCGAGCCAAGCATATGAATCACTTATTAATTCAGAGTTGAGCTGGTGTTTAACAAAACCGCGTTAGAAGCCAAAGGTTGTGCACTGTTCGCGGTACGAAGAGGTTTTGTGTATGGGTTAAGGCACCAAGTAATAACTAAGTAAAGAACTAAAGGGGCTGTGTCACAGCAGTCCAGTTCGTTTTGTTTAATTTTGCCAATTACTCGCCCTCAATCGCCATGGAACTTAAAGTAAGCAAAGAAATTACATGTAAATGACAAAATCAGAGACCCGAGACAAACAAATATGTCTCCTAAGCATTATTTTTGAAGTTGCAAGCAGCAGGGATCAACTTTGAAAAACTGTTAGGCTGAACAGTTTTCAAAAATCCTAATTTCAATCCGTTTCAATCTTCTCCAGTTTTGCCCATTCGTGACATCTGTTGTTTCCGTTATGTTATTTAACCTTCCTTTAAAGTTAAAAGCGGTTATTTTTATCTTTCTCTTAATTTAACAGGCATTTTGTAATTTCCTAATTTGGCTGAATTTTGTGACACAGCTCCTTTAACCCGAAACAGCAATATCCCGTTGCATGACCCTTTAATTACAGTTTCAGGGCTCGTACTCCTTTTATGTCACAAAATAAAATGACTTTCAAGGACCCTACCTTAAAATTTCAAGACATTTTTAAAGAGTTTATGCAGAAACGCTGAAAAAGGAAAGCTCGAATTACAGTGAACGAAAGTTAAAAACACCCTTCATGCAAACCAGGGACATGCGTGGTACCCTTGTGGGTCAATGTGCCCACGTGCACGATAGAAACGGACGAATAAACGAGAGTTACATTGTACTACTCACTTTCTTGACTCAAAGGCGAAGTTTGGCCGTCTGAAGACACCCTCAAAGGGATATGTTTGGAAACTCGCACTAACACGTGAACCTGAAATGATCACGTTGTTTCAATCAAAAACAGCAGAATTGTTAAAACAAAAAATCAGGGCGAGATGAGAATTCAAAAATCGCTTGCCCTTCGGGTAAGTTGTTGCTCAAGCCTCCTAAACAGGCCTTATTAACTACAAAGTTGGGTTATCCGGTCAAACCTGTTGTTTCGAACAGCCCCACCCCCACCCCCACTTGCGCACTACGTTTAAATCACTATCAAACAAGTATATTCTATAAGTTCTAGTAATAATTTATTGTACATAAAGCATTGCCTTGAGGTGGTTCTCTTATTACTCGAAGTTGCGTGGCACCGAGAGTCTTAATCTGCAAGCCGTTTTTCTTCTTCGTATTTAGGACGCAAAAGGGAGGTTGGGCTCCCAGACGTTCTTAGCGGAGACCGTGGAAACTGGGAATAAGAATCATGGCGACTTTCATTGCATGCAAATCTTAGTGAGACTCGTGATGAGCATGTGGTTTATTTACGGAAATGATTTAGGTGATGCGCGTAGTTGATAACGTTCTGGCTTTTTGGCAATGACGTAATTTTCCCTGAATCAAGGCTCTTGATTTTCGTGTATTCATACACGCGTATTAAAAAGCAAATACCCTGAGGAATACTCGACCGTCGATAAAGTAGGACATGAAAGAAATCATGTTTCGTGGTGTATTGAGGCATCACGTTTCTCAGAATGTTGACGCAATTACTGGAACTCTATGGTCGATATTACAGATTCACTTTGTTGTATGTATTTAATTGATACATTGCGCTTTAGATAGATGCACGTTATAAATACTTGAGATATCAATGATTTGACCTTCAACTACTAGAAGCAACTTCAATTACTCGTCTAAAGTTACGTATGTGTCATGGATGTGTTTATAAGGGTAGCTTTGTACTTGGCTGTCGCGCACTCTACTTGCAGCACTTCATCGGTCAATGGAAACTACTAGTCTACAAATTGAACTGGTTTATTTATTTTCGAAGTTCTCTAGTTTGGGAAATGTGTATTTATTTTTCATACTGACGTCTTCATTAATGTTTCCTTGATGTCGTAGATTTGCAAGGTCTCGATTTTTGCCTCATAGTATTGCCTTTGATTGTGGAAGATTGTTTGAAATTACACTGCATTATCGCCTAGACCCCATCATTCGAAAGTTTCACTTTAGATTTGTAAACTGTAACGATTGAACTACAATCTTTTACCAGTTTAAGTTTAGTCTGACTATTCTACATTTATTACATGGCTGAGTCTGTTTTCGCCATGCGATTGGTCAATTTGCGGTCCGTAACTTGCTATACGGACCAAAATTTTTAAAGAAAATGCTCATTTCGGAGCTCTAAATCTCTTTACCTCGGAAAAAAGGTTTAAATAAAGTTATAAGGCGCCTGTCAACCTTGAGGACTTGGATGTTGACTTTGGCCTTCAACATTTTAAACTGTGTTTATTTGTAAACGAAGGCGATGAAGAAACTAACTAGATATAATTGTGTAAAGTTTGCTTATCATTTTTGCATAAATTATGACCTAAATTTGGAAACCGCTGAATTTCTCGCATTGGTTCTTTGCGATTTTGGTGAAACTTTGTTCAACGCAAGGCACTTATGCGCTCTATATGTAGCCGAGAGATTGTCACGAAAAAATGCCGGCAACAGCAGATTTTCGACTCAGACCTCAAAGGGGCGTGGCATTATAATTACGGGACATTTACTCCGATCGCCAAAAAAATTTGTGTTATATTGTAGATTGGTCTATATATTATCCATTCTATGTGTTAGACTTACGATAAAAGAAAAGGTGGGGATACCAGAGAGCTTCAAAGTAGGATGGTAGCCCCTCAAAAAAACTGGGTCGAGTCACTTTAAAAAACATTAATCACTGTCGGTGTGATGTTGCGAGCAAGTGAGCTGTTCTCTTTAAGAATATGTCCCTGCTTCGTAGTCTTCGTTGGCAGAGAACTAATTAGCTAACTGACTAGTTTTAGTGATATTTTCATTTTGTTTTATGATTATTAAACTTTTTAACATAAACAAATGATTTTGTTTGTGTCTTTACAATCTGCAATGAAACAGAAAACAATCTTAGAGGTGCAATTCGGACTAAGACATTTGTCTGGTTTTCTTACACATATTTTCTTACCAAGTTCATTAGTAAATGTTCTTAGTCTAAGTCTTAGTTCAGGTACAGAAGTGTAGTTGTTGTAATGTTTCTTTCACAGCTTGTCTCACTTCTGTGATCTTCCAGCAGTACAGAAACGGGTTTAACGACGAGTTTAAAAACACTAAAGTAACTGTAAATTGCCTAGCAAGGTAAGTAGACAACGGCAACCGCCCTTGAGGTGTTAAAGCTACAGCTATACTGTACGGCAGATAACAAACAACCAATGTTACCTGCACCCACAGTGCACTGTGCACTGCCTTTCTGTATCGAGCTTTATTCAGAGTATTTACTTGGCTCGATTGTCCTTGAACAACATGGTTCTCACCATGAATTTGGTTATGACGCAGAGACATGAAGATTTTTGTGTAGGCACAGATTGTAGTGAGTAAACAAAAAGCTACAAAAATATATTGGTACAATGAAAATATAAGACGATTCAGAAAGGAGGTAGATGCACCGACAATAGACACAATCCAACCACCAATAGCAACTAAACGTGTTCTTTTCAAAGTTACAACTTGTCTGTATCTGAGACCCAGTAGCAAAGCGAGAAGTCTGTCCACGCTTATTGCAGTCAGTGTTATCAACGACACTCCACACAAAGTAACGCTTACGAAATATGCTGTCAAAATTGTGTCCAAATTGAAATTTGGATGGGGGATGAATTGATGTGTCCTTGCGAAAGGCAAATAGGATCAGAGTATTCCCCAAAAATGCTGTAGTTGACAAAAAAATGTCGATGACAGAGAGAAACACGAGTTCGCCATGTACCTCTCCAGTAAATTCCACAGAGCAGTAAAGTCCTGTAATTGTTTGCGGGTTTTCACCTCCAGTAAAATTTTTCATTGCCATGTCTTTTCTGCGATGCGGCTACAGTCAACTGAACTCTTTTTTAATATATCTGTCTTCCTTATATGACTGCTACATGCACCTTGTCAGCAAACAATTAAATATTTGCTCCGTATTTTCAGTTTATTAAGAGCAGTTGTCTGTAAGATTCGAGCTATATTGAAAAGTCGCTGCCACACTATCTCACCGAATTGGCTAAAAATTGGTAAGTAGACTTGATTTGGGGTCTTTAATAAGGAATAGGTAACTTTAGGTTCTAATTCCTCCTATTTCGGAAATTGTCGACATGGCCGGTTTTTGGGCGCCTCGGACCGGCGCCATATTGGTTAATAGAAGCTGCTTTTGAGCCTTCGACTACAACCCTGTCATCAAAGCTAATCTTCCTTTGCCGATACACATTGAAAGAACAATCCCTCTTTATTGTATTTTTAGAAACTACTTCGAAATTGATAACGTTTTCGCAACGATCGATTATACTTTTGGTGGGTATACGTTTTGAATTTTGGACACCCGCAAAATTAACAGAATTTTAAAGGCGTACATCTCTTTTGCCACATCGCATTGAAGCTTGCCACTCTGCCTGAATACTCATTGTTTGTGGTTAAATCGAGTTCGTTAATAAGAAAATTGGGCAAATTTAACGGAGCAGAAACAAAATAAAAAAAGTAATGAATGGAAGAGTGTTATAGCGACTTTGTCGGGGTGAGGACAAAACATGGACCAGGGGTCCATGGACCCCCTCTTTGGATCGGGTCTATGGACCATTTTCATGGACCGGGTCCATGGACCCCCTGTTATTGACCAGGTCCATGGACATTTTTTTTTATCTTTATAAGAAGGTTTTGTACCAGGTTCATGGACACTCAAAAAAGATTTGACGAGACACTGTCGACCAATGCTCACGATTGATCACAAATATTTAGTTGTGCTTACTTGACGTACACTCTGCTTACACATGTGCAGTCGCAAGACTGCTAAATTAAGCTAATTCAAAAGGGCTTATTCTATTTTGCGAAACGAAACGAAACGAAACGAAACGAAATATATGGAAGAGGGAGAAAAAATGCTTATTAACCTAAACACAGCTTAAGACAACATTGACAATGTGTTTGGAAGTAATAGTTAACGAAAAATGACGGATTTTTACCTTTTTCGCAAAGTAGTAATTTCAATACAATTACTATTTTGCGAAATGGCGTTTGTCAGCTTTATTTAGCAAATATGTCCTTTTCGTCTGAAACAAATTGTGTCCACCAATAAAATGATAAATATTTCGAACAGTCTAGGGACCGCTCATGTTATTGACCGTGCTAGAACTCATTTCGCAAAGTAGTAATTTTGCCAGAATTACTATTTTGCGAAATGGCGTTTTTTTACCTTTTTTCCCCTATATTTGGCAAATATGTCCTTCTCGTCCGAAAAAAATTGTATCCACCAACAAATTGCAAAATTTCGCAAAATAGTAATTCTGGCAAAATTACCGCTTTGCGAAAGGAGTTCTAGTAGGGCCAATAAAATGAGAGGTGCCCAGACTCTTTAAAATATTAATCAATTTATTGGTGGATACAATTTTTTTCGGACGAGAAGGACATATTTGCCAAATATAGGGGAAAAAAGGTAAAAAACGCCATTTCGCAAAATAGTAATTCTGGCAAAATTACTACTTTGCGAAATGAGTTCTAGTACGGTCAATAAAATGAGAAGTCACCAGACTCTTCGAAATATTAATCATTTTATTGGTTGACATAATTTGTTTCAGACGAAACGGACATATTTGCTACATAAAGGTGAAAAAACTCCATTTCGCAAAGTAGTACTTCTGGAAAAATTACTACTTTGCGAAATGAGTTCTACCACGGTCAATAACATCACAGGTCCCTAGACTGTTCGACTGAAATATTTATCATTTTATTGGTGGACACAATTTGTTTCAGACGAAAAGGACATATTTGCTAAATAAAGCTGAAAAACGCCATTTCGCAAAATAGTAATTGTATTGAAATTACTACTTTGCGAAAAAGGTAAAAATCGTCATTTTTTTTAACTCTTACTTCCAAACACATTGTCAACGTTGTCTTAAGTTGTGTTTAGGTTAATAACCATTTTTTCTCCCTCTCCCATATATTTTGTTTCGTTTCGTTTCGTTTCGTAAAATAGAATAAGCTGTTATCACCAAAGAGAGGAATTACGCGCTCCAGTACGAAGACTCGCATCACCCTTACAAAAACAAGCGGGAGCTAAGAATTCATTGCTTTTAGAGCAATCATGACTGAGTCACATCGCAATTCTCCATAGTTGATGTAGCTTCAGTTTAAGCTACAATCCATGCCACTTCTTCTTCTTCGAGATCTGGATCTGTAAATCACTATCCGTGAGAATTATAATCATCCTGCTAAAAGCGCTAAGGGGCTGGGCCCAGCGTGACAAAACATTGCAGGAAAAAGTGACATTCACTGATCGGTGAAAATCTTAGCTAGGCAATAAATAGCCTGCGTAGCAGGCGTCGAAAGGGGTAGGTGGTATAAATAATGGGAGTTGATATAAGTTATCATTATTAGTAAGCGAGGATGCGATGATAGTTCCAGTTACATGCATATGTATTTACAGCGTTTACTCAAAACTCATGAGACATGAGCCATTGAAATAAACATAATGACTTCCGGGCGTTGGGCGCTGGGCGTTGGCAAAGTAATAATACTCATATTCTACCTTGTACACCATTAACAACGGTTCCGTGCAGAATTTTCAGGTATTTTGTCTTAGTCACGAAGCCCGTTTTGAGGAGATTCTTTGTCTTTCCATAAAGGGTCTTTTGATAAAAAGTAAAATTGGTTTGGAAGGGGTTAATAAGAATGAGGGGTGAGCGCTAATCGTTGGTTAAGAGGTATCAAAATGTATAGATTTCCATGGTATGTAACGCTGGTTAGCACTAACCGTGCTTCGAGCAACCCGGGCCAGGACTACAAAAACCACAGTCACCCCACCGAAGGGCTTTAAAACTGTGCGCAAATGCCTCACCCTATAGGAACAATTCTAGATTTTTGGTTCCTTGAAAAAGCTTAAAATCGCCAGTCAATGCATGGACAACTCAAGACAGTCCTAATTCAAAATAAAGTAAACAGTAAAGAAAATTCAGTTAGCGACCAGAGTGTTTATCCGATATCGCGAACAATAACGAGTGATTGAAGATGTGGCTGCAGTTTAATGTAAAATCATTTACCATACTCACGGACCTTTCGACAACATAAGTGTACCGATTGACGTAATATCTTGGTAAAAAACGAACGCTTTTTACTGCAGGACGATGACGTCATCATACAAAAGGCGTCTTCACTCTGGCATCCTGAATTTCAAACCGTTAAAACCTAATTTTCCCTGCTCGTCAAGAACGCCTCTGAGGACAAGTAGTGGTAATGTGCTTGTTAGAAAGACGTCCAACATAAGAAAACATTCATAATCAACTTGGTTAATGCATTGATAAAGGGAAACTTTCTCCTTTACTCTTAGGGACAGAGTTCAAAAGCGCAAAAGATTTTTATTTCAGCTCTAGTATGTGTTGTCTAACGATTTGCCTTGAGCTTCTCTAAATTTTCCAGATCAAACAAGCTGTGCCCATCGTAGACTAGACTGCAAAACAGTCAGTATTTTTGCGTATTCAACTACGCGCTAACAGTCAAACAAAAGGTCCGAGTCTCGCTTTCTGTTTTCAGCCTCGGACCTTTTGTTTGACTGCTAGCGCGTAGTTGAATGCGCAAAAATACGGACTGTTTTGCAGTCTGTGCCCATCGTACATAATCTTGTCTGGGCTCCCTTGAAAAATTGCACTTCATCAGAAGCCTTCAAGTTCATCCTCCGCCGCGACAACTTCATGATCTATTTTAATGGGTGGTTTTCTGGAACTATCCTATGGCTTGTCCTTTCTGGTCGTCACTATATTAGCGAGCACGTTTCAATTTGTCTCCAGCAAAAGTATCTATCAGGAGCGTGGCCAGGATTTTCCAGGTGCGCGCACAATTTTCAAAACTTACCCTAACTTGTTACTCAGTTCTCTCGTAACGTTTCCCCATTACATTTGCTAATTCTGTTAACTAAGTGAGGTTATGCGTGGATGAAATGGCACTTGCAATCGGTGAGAAAATTAGGTTAGACACTTTACCCTCAAGGACGACTCTCACGTTTTGCTGACACTTTCTACCTTAGAAGAGAGAAGTCAAGCTTTGCCGTCCCCACTCCACCTAAAAAATGTCGTTCGGCTGTTCAAACTACTTTTGGGAAACAACAAACTTCCCAACTTTAATTTTTAATAAAGGTATAGGGGTAGGAATCCAAATTGTTTTCAAATGTTCTTCAAAATGTACACCATGCAAATGGAGTATAAAAAATTAGTTTATCAAGAAAGAGTGAATTAAAGGTGTCATGAGGTGTGTGTGATTTTATGAACTAATTAACGCGGTCCTTTTCTTACAGCTTATGTCCGTTGGTGAAATTGCTACTTGGGTTTTCTTGGATTGAAAAGGGCGGGCTCTTTCTAAACGTGGCGTTGTTTATGGAACCTCAGTATTCAGAACAGAATCAGTCGATGGCAACAACGAAAAGGCTTTTATGTGGTAAGTTACAGTGATGAACCTTGCCTCGAGACGGTCATATTTTTGTACATACCTTCAGTGTTGGTCTGAAAATTTTTTTGTTATGGATGGGGGGTGGGGGGGGGGGGAAGAGATCAGAACATGTACCTCGTGTTGTTTACGAGACATTAAAGTACTGAAAGCTGTTAAACAGTCTTCCACAAATCAGAATAGTTGCAAATGCTTACGGGAGGCCCTGACTATATGATGATTAGGAGGGCAATATTTGGAAAGGTGCAGGTCGTGGAGTTAACTAGATTTGACTAATCAGCCAATTTCCCGCCAAACATAAGGGGGTGGCCAGTGGCCCCAAAATTGTGTTCGCTCGCCCCGGGCTGGCTCGACTTTTGGGATACGGTCATGGAGTTATAAACAATGAGTTCATCATCTATATAGCCTACTCGCCCCAAAGTGACTGCATTTCGCTTTTCAGAGACCCATCAGTTACTGTTTGACCCTCTCGGATCAGATTTTATGTCCGTGATGTAATACTGGTGGAGAGGTCAGTCCACAAGCAGAGTCGTGAAAAACACCGACACTTGAGCCTTTACGTTCAAAACATTCCTGGCTATCGGGGAAAATAAAGGAGCTTTTTAAAAAAAGTAAAATAAAATGTCATTTCAAATTTCACTTTGTCACCGTTCGAAAATTATTGTTAATCAGACTAGCCTGAGTATCAGGCCTTCCTGAGGGGATAGAGGAGAGGAGATTTTTGATGGGGAGGGGGTAGGGGGGAGAAGAGAAAGGAAGGCCTGACACAAAACCATTCAGCAAATCGTGTGACAAATCCAGAATCTGGATGTGGCAGTGATTGGATAACACACAATACGCCCTGACGTCACCGACCGCAAGTAAACACGAGCAGAGTGTTTTGATTTCATGTGTTAATTTTATGGATAGAGACGCAGAGAGGAATTCAAAGAGACTCTAGAGGGCGCTCTCAAGTTCTTTCCGGGAATAAAAATAACACCCGAGCAAGAAATGTGTTTTCAAAGCCTCGTAGTTAAAAGGAAAGATGTTCTCGGAGTATGGAAAAGCCTCATATACCAGCTTCTGCCGAAACTGTGTCCTAGTATTGGTTTCACAAGACCAGGACAAAGAAGACGATATCAGTGCTTCAGATATCTAAGTTTTGATTTACAACATCCTGCCTCTAAAAGGGTATTGTTACTGTAAATAAAATTAGAGCGAGGTAGCCATGTATTGAGAATAGCCGACAGCACCAAGGCTTTAGCTTGACTTTAGATTTTCCCTCGGACGATTTACGGCCTGATCTATAGCAGCTTTTTAGCTGCCAGATTCTCAGGAACCTGCTTATTAATGAGCGCCGCTGTTGTAACTCTGTAAACAAAAGCAGTTTACAGTTTTCCGGACACACGTTTATTTACAAACAGAGCGTTGGCGATCTTACATTAGTACAATTCCTAAAACATGTTATAATTCCTCAAAAACGGCAGGTTTTCCATTACAAATATTCGAAAACTGCTCATTGGAGGTTTCAGAAAAAGCGAAATCGTATAGCAACACAAGCACCGGAGCTCGGCAAGACCGTATGGTGAGATTTATTTCAGGCGAGCTTTTTGACACGTGAAGCTGACAACCCAATGACCGGATGTGATTTTGATTGGATGGTTTCGAATCATGCTGTGTGGGGGTGGAAGGCTCCAGTAAAAGCATCTGTGTCAGGCGTTTCTCTCCTTCAGCTCTCTCCCTTTTTCGCTTCCATCTTTCCCCTTTTCCCCCAGAAACGCCTGATACTCAGGCTATAATCAGACCAAATGAAAGTTTGCTCAAAGATGGGGAGGGCGGGGGGGGGGGGGGGTTGGAGTCGTAGTTCTTAACAGTTCCAGTTTGCTAAAAAATTCAAGGTTACGAAAAAATACTGGGCGAACTGCAGAATACATGCAAGAATGAGAAAGAAAATAAAAAACAACTTCCTGTTCAAAGTCGGGTGAAACGTTTAATAGCGTCAAGAAGACTGAACTTGATTACGGTTGTTCATTTTAGTTCCGTTCCAGCGTGCAGTTATTTGTCCTCCTAAAAATAGCTTCGTCTCCCACCGATCATTCCATGTCATATTTTTCGGACTTATTATTCAGTAATGACGGTACGATCAGGTAACTTGACTTGATGAGTTCTTTAATTTCATTTCATGTACTAGTTTTATATCTTACGCTGGAAAGATCTGCCAAATGTACATTAGCAAAGGTAGGTTCCTGTTTACAAGTGTAATTATCGAATACCATATAATTTGCATAACGCTGCAGTGCACAGTTTGTTTTTCTAGCCTGTAGATAAAAATTGACAACGTTTGCGTTATCTTTGCCGAAGAAAATATGTAATTTGTAGCTGTATACAGCGAAATATTACAGAGAAAATTGTAACTGTACGTGCGGTACACGAGCGGCTTCCTATTGGTCTGGCAACTCGAAGAGCGAGCTTGAGCGGGTGAGGACAAAACATGGACCAGGGGTCCATGGACCCCCACTTTGGACCGGGTCTATGGACCACTTTCATGGACCGGGTCCATGGACCCCCTGTCAAGGACCGGGTCCATGGACAGTTTTTTTTTAATGACGAGAAATGAACAAAAACAGAAATAGTACAAAAATAAGGTTAAAAAACAACAACAACAACAACAAACAATGCTCGATTGATCAGTAATGTTTAGTTGTGCTTACATGGTGTAAAAAAAGAGGGGTCGGTACCTCATGCCAAAATGCTGCTTGTTCCAATGAATTGTTTTCTCTGATGGGTAGATTATGCTTCGGAGGAAAACGTTTTGACTGAGCAAATGCAAATTTTTGCCGCGCGTTTCATACCAGTCCGTATTTTATACCCAGTCCGCAGTCCGAAGTCCGCAGACCGTGTTTTATACTGACCGCCATAAATTCATTCATACGCATAACCCACTACACTACTACAAGGTAGTCGAAGAGCAAATGCTCATCTTCTCGTCAAGTTTAACCCCTGGATGGGTCAAAGGCTTTTGAATCGTACTAATTTGAAAGATTCCTGCGTGTCTTGAATTTGGTAAGACCTCTATCCTAACCGTGCTGTAGCGCACGATGCACGCTCTCAGCGAGGAATTTGATGCTACCGAACTTCGGCGAGCGCGTGCTTCTTTGGAAACGATAGATCTTCGCGCTCTCGAGTATTGCTTTTTTGACGTTCTCGGTGCCGTCGCGGTCTAACAGGCTTAGGAAGCAAACACAACTCCCCACGTGCATTACGCTTTTTTGGTACATTTCTTTGCCGTCCTTGAACAATTACGATGTGAAATGCTCAAATTTAAAATTTATTTAAGAAAGGGAACGGCAAGGCGAGAAATTTTACTATCCCTGTCTGAACTCGGACGCGGTCCCCTCTCTTCAGCTCCAACCTAAAATTTCCCTTCTTTTAAGTAACTGGCGAATTGGATAAACCGCGAAAAAGGTGAAAGGATATGGAGTCTATTTTATGGCGACGTATTCACTGGGATCACCGTTGTAGGATCGTAAGGTCTAGCGAAAGCACTCCAAAAAACTTGTATTTTACTTAAACAAAAAAATGAAATTATCACAAATTGTTGCTTCTCATTTTATTTTAGTTTTGATTTGTTGGTAAAAGACGGAACTTCGTATCGATAATCGTCCAATTCGGACTCAGTGTAGTGATACGATGATTAAGCAAAACCTTTATTATTCTTAATCACTCGTACGATTGCAGACTGAATAGGCCATTTTCGAGTTGCACCGAGGCCTCTGTTTCAAAGCGAGGTTAAGTACAAAACTACCTTTGTACTGATACAGTGGAACCCCGTTAATACGGTCACCAATGGGCCAAAATAATTCGGCGGTATCAACGGGGTGGCCGTTTTAACGAGGGTTTTTTTTTACAAGGAAATGTAGGGTCGTTTAACCCGGCGGCCAACAAAAGTGGCCGTAATAGGAGAGAGCTGTTCAATACGCTAAAAAAGGAAGCTAATCTTATTCTTGACTCTATGACTCCAAGCTCTACCTTTGCAACGTTGGTAAATATGAAGCAAGGAGAGAAAACGCAAAAAATTGTGGCTAAATACATATATGATCGCTTCCGCGAAAGAGATAGACGCGTTAAATATAACCTTGTTTAATAGTTGTATAAATTTTACAAATGTACACCTCTGTAATTATTGCACGAAAATCTTTGTTATCGTTGTAAACACAGGTGTCTGTAGGCGCTCTGTTGACAATAAAGCACTTATCCTATCCTATCCTAACGAGGTGACCATAAGGCGGGGTTCCACTTAATACATTTTATCATACAGAAAATATACATTAACTTAAAACTTTGTGCAACATATGTACGCTAGACTTCATATTATTAGTAATTAAGAAAAAAACAAACAAACGAATACAAGTAAAATGTAATATGCGAAGAGGAAAGCTACAAACTGAACTTAAGTTAATTTTTCATTATATTAATTAACACATGAATTTCAACATAATGCCGAAAGGGGGGGGAGGGGAACAGTTAATGAAGAACAAATTAAAATATGTCAAGAGGAAAGCTAGAACTAAAATAGAATTAATTTTTCACCTTATTAATTAGCGCATCAACTTCAACATAGGAGTCTAGATCTTCAGATTCTAGAATTTTGACTAGTTTTTCTTTAACACATATTTCTAATGCTGGAGTTTTGTAGTATGGCCAGCGATGTGCTTTAGTCTAAAGCTACGTGCAAACGGACGCAACAACTCCCAAAATGGTTGGTCCAAATGGCGACTATACTCACTTTGGCCGCTGTCCAGCGCAAAATGACGTTATGTCTGCGATAAAGGCTGGAATTTTATGACTGATGTAACACCAGTAGGAGTGCATTAGCCTGCAAAAAAGGAAATAAAATTAGCTAACCTTAATAAAAAAGAACTGAAAACTGTTTTCAGGTTTACATCATCAAACAAATATCAAAGACCTCGCACAATAAATCTGTCACTTAGTTACAAATGCAGTGTTCGTGTAGATCAGCAATCAGTTGTGAGTTTTGTGACAACCGGTAAAATAACTTACTGTGTCCAAAGCTCGCCATATTACAAAAATAATACCTTTCTCATTCATTCACCGAGCCAAGCATACGAACCAGTTATTAATGCAGAGTTGAGCTGGTGTTTGACAAAACCGCGTTAGAAGCCAATTGTTGTGCACTGTTCGCGGTACGAAGAGGTTTTGTGTATGGGTTAAGGCACCAAGTAATAACTAAGTAAAGAACTAAAGGGGCTGTGTCACGGCAGTCCAGTTCGTTTTGTTTAATTTTGCCAATCACTCGCCTTCAATCGCTATGGAGCTTAAAGTAAGCAAAGAAATTAGACAAAATTAGACAAAATCAGAGATCCGAGACAAACAAATGTCTCCTGGGCATTATTTTTGTAGTTGCAAGCAGCAGGGATCAACTTTGAAAAACTGTTAGGCTGAACAGTTTTCAAAAATCCTAATTTCAATCCGTTTCAATCTTCTCCAGTTTTGCCCTTCCGTGACATCTGTTGTTTCCGTTATGTTATTTTATTTAAAATTAAAAGCGGTTATTTTTATGTTTCTCTTAATTTAACAGGCATTTTGTAATTTCAAAATTTGGCTGAATTTCGTGACACAGCTCCTTTAACCCAAAACAGCAATATCCCGTTGCATAACCCCTTTAATTATAGTTTCAGGGCTTGTACTAAAAAAAAAAAAAGACTTTCAAGGACCCTTCCTTGAAATTTCAAGACATTTTAAAAGAGTTTATGCAGAAACGCTGAAAAAGGAAAGCTTGAATTACAGTGTATGAAAGTTGAAAATACCTTTCATGCAAATCATGGACATGCATGGTACCCTTGTGGGTCAATGTGCCCACGTGCGCGAGAGAAACGGACGAATAAACGAGAGTTACATTGTACTACTCACTTTCTTGACTCAAAGGCGAAGTTTGGCCGTCTGAAGACACCCTCAAAGGGATATGTTTGGAAACTCGCACTAACACGTGAACCTGAAATGATCACGTTGTTTCAATCAAAAACAGCAGAATTGTTAAAACAAAAAATCAGGGCGAGATAAGAATTCAAAAATCGCTTGCCCTTCGGGTAAGTTGTTGCTCAAGCCTCCTAAACAGGCCTTATTAACTACAAAGTTGGGTTATCCGGTCAAACCTGTTGTTTCGAACAGCCCCACCCCCACCCCCACTTGCGCACTACGTTTAAATCACTATCAAACAAGTATATTTTATAAGTTCTAGTAATAATTTATTGTACATAAAGCATTGCCTTGAGGTGGTTCTCTTATTACTCGAAGTTGCGTGGCACCGAGAGTCTTAATCTGCAAGCCGTTTTTCTTCTTCGTATTTAGGACGCAAAAGGGAGGTTGGGCTCCCAGACGTTCTTAGCGGAGACCGTGGAAACTGGGAATAAGAATCATGGCGACTTTCATTGCATGCAAATCTTAGTGAGACTCGTGATGAGCATGTGGTTTATTTACAGAAAGAATTGAGGTGATCCGCGTAGTTGATAACGTTCTGGCTTTTTGGCAATGACGTAATTTTCCCTGAATCAAGGCTCTTGATTTTCGTGTATTCATACACGGGTATTAAAAAGCAAATACCCTGAGGAATACTCGACCGTCGATAAAGTAGGACATGAAAGAAATCATGTTTCGTGGTGTATTGAGGCATCACGTTTCTCAGAATGTTGACGCAATTACTGGAACTCTATGGTCGATATTACAGATTCACTTTGTTGTATGTATTTAATTGATACATTGCGCTTTAGATAGATGCACTTTATAAATACTTGAGATATCAATGATTTGACCTTCAACTACTAGAAGCAACTTCAATTACTCGTCTAAAGTTACGTATGTGTCATGGATGTGTTTATAAGGGTAGCTTTGTACTTGGCTGTCGCGCACTCTACTTGCAGCACTTCATCGGTCAATGGAAACTACTAGTCTACAAATTGAACTGGTTTATTTATTTTCGAAGTTCTCTAGTTTGGGAAATGTGTATTTATTTTTCATACTGACGTCTTCATTAATGTTTCCTTGATGTCGTAGATTTGCAAGGTCTCGATTTTTGCCTCATAGTATTGCCTTTGATTGTGGAAGATTGTTTGAAATTACACTGCATTATCGCCTAGACCCCATCATTCGAAAGTTTCACTTTAGATTTGTAAACTGTAACGATTGAACTACAATCTTTTACCAGTTTAAGTTTAGTCTGACTATTCTACATTTATTACATGGCTGAGTCTGTTTTCGCCATGCGATTGGTCAATTTGCGGTCCGTAACTTGCTATACGGACCAAAATTTTTAAAGAAAATGCTCATTTCGGAGCTCTAAATCTCTTTACCTCGGAAAAAAGGTTTAAATAAAGTTATAAGGCGCCTGTCAACCTTGAGGACTTGGATGTTGACTTTGGCCTTCAACATTTTAAACTGTGTTTATTTGTAAACGAAGGCGATGAAGAAACTAACTAGATATAATTGTGTAAAGTTTGCTTATCATTTTTGCATAAATTATTACCTAAATTTGGAAACCGCTGAATTTCTCGCATTGGGTCTTTGCGATTTTGGTGAAACTTTGTTCAACGCAAGGCACTTATGCGCACAATATGTAGCCGAGAGATTTCCACGAAAAAATGCCGGCAACAGCAGATTTTCGACTCAGACCTCAAAGGGGCGTGGCATTATAATCACGTGACATTTACTCCGATCGCCAAAAAATTTGTGTTATATTGTAGATTGGTCTATATATTATCCATTCTATGTGTTAGACTTGCGATAAAAGAAAAGGTGGGGATACCAGAGAGCTTCAAAGTAGGATGGTAGCCCCTCAAAAAAACTGGGTCGAGTCACTTTAAAAAACATTAGTCACTGTCGGTGTGATGTTGCAGCAAGTGAGCTGTTCTCTTTAAGAATATGTCCCTGCTTCGTAGTCTTCGTTGGCAGAGAACTAATTAGCTAACTGACTAGTTTTAGTGATATTTTCATTTTGTTTTATGATTATTAAACTTTTTAACATAAACAAATGATTTTGTTTGTGTCTTTACAATCTGCAATGAAACAGAAAACAATCTTAGAGGTGCAATTCAGACTAAGACATTTGTCTGGTTTTCTTACACATATTTTCTTATCAAGTTCGTTAGTAATTGTTCTTAGTCTAAGTCTTAGTTCAGGTACAGAAGTGTAGTTGTTGTAATGTTTCTTTCACAGCTTGTCTCACTTCTGTGATCTTCCAACAGCAGTACAGAAACGGGTTTAACGACGAGTTTACATACACTAAAGTAATTGTAAATCCCCTTGCAAGGTAAGTAGATAACTGCATTCCCCTTTGAGGTGTTAAAGCTTCAGCTATAACGAACGGCAGATAACAAATAAGCAATGTTACCTGCACCCACAGTGCACTGTACACTGCCTTTCTGTATCGAGCTTTATTCAGTGTATTTACTTGGCTCGATTGTCCTTGAACAACATGGTTCTCACCATGAATTTGGTTATGACGCAGAGACATGAAGATTTTTGTGTAGGCGCAGATTGTAGTGACTAAACAGAAAGCTATAAAAATATATTGGTACAATGAAACTATAAGAGGATTCAGAAAGGAGGTAGATGCACCGACAACTGACACAATCCAACCACCAATAGCAATTAAACGTGTTCTTTTCAAAGTTACAACTTGTCTGTATCTGAGACCCAGTAGCAAAGCGAGAAGTCTGTCCACGATTATTGCAGTCAGTGTTATCAACGACACTCCACACAAAGTAACGCTTACGAAATACGCTGTCAAAATTGTGTAATAGCAAATGACCCGTCTTCTGTTCACCACAGAGATCATATAAGCAACGCGTAGAGGCTCCGCAATGATACCAACACAGAGATCGGTTATCGTTAGGTTACGATACAGGAGTTTGGATGACGGATGAATTGATGTGTCCTTGCGAAAGGCAAATAGGATCAGAGTATTCCCCAAAAATGCTGTAGTTGACAAAAAAATGTCGATGACAGAGAGAAACACGAGTTCGCCATGTACCTCTCCAGTAAATTCCACAGAGCAGTAAAGTCCTGCAATTGTTTGCGGGTTTTCACTTCCAGTAAAATTTTTCATTGCCATGTCTTTTCTGCGATGCGGCTACAGTCAACTGAACTCTTTTTTAATATATCTGTCTTCCTTATATGACTGCTACATGCACCTTGTCAGCAAACAATTAAATATTTGCTCCGTATTTTCAGTTTATTAAGAGCAGTTGTCTGTAAGATTCGAGCTATATTGAAAAGTCGCTGCCACACTATCTCACCGAATTGGCTAAAAATTGGCAAATTAGACTTGATTTGGGGTCTTTAATAAGGAATAGGTAACTTTACGTTCTAATTCCTCCTATTTCGGAAATTGTCGACATGGCCGGTTTTTGGGTGCCTCGGACCGGCGCCATATTGGTTAATAGAAGCTGCTTTTGAGCCTTCGACTACAACCCTGTCATCAAAGCTAATCTTCCTTTGCCGATACACATTAAAAGAACAATCCCTCTTTATTGTATTTTTAGAAACTACTTCGAAATTGATAACGTTTTCGCAACGATCGATTATGCTTTTGGTGGGTATACTTTTTGAATTTTGGACACCCGCAAAATTAACAGAATTTTAAAGGCGTATATCTCTTTTGCCACATCGCATTGAAGCTTGCCACTCTGCCTGAATACTCATTGTTTGTGGTTAAATCGAGTTCGTTAATAAGAAAATTGGGCAAATTTAACGGAGTAGAAACAAAATAAAAAAAGTAATGAATTTAAGAGTGTTATAGCGACTTTGTCGGGGTGAGGACAAAACATGGACCAGGGGTCCATGGACCCCCTCTTTGGATCGGGTCTATGGACTATTTTCATGGACAGGGTCCGTGGACCCCCTGTCATTGACCAGGTCCATGGACATTTTTTTTATCTTTATAAGAAGGTTTTGTACCAGGTCCATGGACACTCAAAAAAGATTTGACGAGACACTGTCGACCAATGCTCACGATTGATCACAAATATTTAGTTGTGCTTACATGACGTACACTCTGCTTGCACATGTGCAGTCGCAAGACTGCTAAATTAAGCTAATTCAAAAGGGATTATTCTATTTTGCGAAACGAAACGAAACGAAACGAAATATATGGGAGAGGGAGAAAAAATGCTTATTAACCTAAACACAACTTAAGACAACGTTGACAATGTGTTTGGAAGTAATAGTTAACGAAAAATGACGGATTTTTACCTTTTTCGCAAAGTAGTAATTTCAATACAATTACTATTTTGCGAAATGGCGTTTTTCAGCTTTATTTAGCAAATATGTCCTTTTCGTCTGAAACAAATTGTGTCTACCAATAAAATGATAAATTTCAAACCGTTAAAACCTAATTTTCCCTGCTCGTCAAGAACGCCTCTGAGGACAAGTAGTGGTAATGTGCTTGTTAGAAAGACGTCCAACATAAGAAAACATTCATAATCGACTTGGTTAATGCATTGATAAAGGGAAACTTTCTCCTTTACTCTTAGGGACAGAGTTCAAAAGCGCAAAAGATTTTTATTTCAGCTCTAGTATGTGTTGTCTAACGATTTGCCTTGAGGTTCTCTAAATTTTCCAGATCAAACAAGCTGTGCCCATCGTAGACTAGACGGCAAAACAGTCAGTATTTTGCGTATTCAACTACGCGCTAACAGTCAAACAAAAGGTCCGAGTCTCGCTCTCTGTTTTCAGCCTCGGACCTTTTGTTTGACTGCTAGCGCGTAGTTGAATGCGCAAAAATACGGACTGTTTTGCAGTCTGTGCCCATCGTACATAATCTTGTCTGGGCTCCCTTGAAAAATTGCACTTCATCAGAAGCCTTCAAGTTCATCCTCCGCCGCGACAACTTCATGATCTATTTTAATGGGTGGTTTTCTAGAACTATCCTATGGCTTGTCCTTTCTGGTCGTCACTATATTAGCGAGCACGTTTCAATTTGTCTCCAGCAAAAGTATCTATCAGGAGCGTGGCCAGGATTTTCCAGGTGCGCGCACAATTTTCAAAACTTACCCTAACTTGTTACTCAGTTCTCTCGTAACGTTTCCCCATTACATTTGCTAATTCTGTTAACTAGGTGAGGTTATGTGTTGATGAAATGGCACTTGCAATCGGTGAGAAAATTAGGTTAGACACTTTACCCTCAAGGACGACTCTCACGTTTTGCTGACACTTTCTACCTTAGAAGAGAGAAGTCAAGCTTTGCCGTCCCCACTCCACCTAAAAAATGTCGTTCGGCAGGAGCCCATCAAATTTGATAGGCTCCTGCGTTCGGCTGTTCAAACTACTTTTGGGAAACAACAAACTTCCCAACTTTAATTTTTAATAAAGGTATAGGGGTAGGAATCCAAATTGTTTTCAAATGTTCTTCAAAATGTACACCATGCAAATGGAGTATAAAAAATTAGTTTATCAACAAAGAGTGAATTAAAGGTGTCATGAGGCGTGTGTGATTTTATGAACTATTTAACGTGGTCCTTTTCTTACGGCTTATGTCCGTTGGTGAAATTGCTACTTGGGTTTTCTTGGATTGAAAAGGGCGGGCTCTTTCTGAACGTGGCGTTGTTTATGGAACCTCAGTATTCAGAACAGAATCAGTCGATGGCAACAACGAAAAGGCTTTTATGTGGTAAGTTACAGTGATGAACCTTGCCTCGAGATGGTCATATTTTTGTACTTACCTTCAGTGTTGGTCTGAAATTTTTTTGTTATGGATGGGGGGGTGGAGAGAGATCAGAACATGTACCTCGTGTTGTTTACGAGACATTAAAGTACTGAAAGCTGTTAAACAGTCTTCTACAAATCAGAATAGTTGTAAATGCTTACGGGAGGCCCTGACTATATGATGATTAGGAGGGCAATATTTGGAAAGGTGCATGGTCGTGGAGTTAACGAGATTTGACTAATCAGCCAATTTCCCGCCAAACATAAGGGCGTGGCCAGCGGCCCCAAAATTGTGTTCGCTCGCCCCGGGCTGGCTCGACTTTTGGGATACGGTCATGGAGTTACTCGCCCCAAAGTGACTGCATTTCGCTTTTCAGAGACCCATCACTTACTGTTTGACCCTCTCGGATCAGATTTTATGTCCGTGATGTAATACTGGTGGAGAGGTCAGTCCACAAGCAGAGTCGTGAAAAACACCGACACTTGAGCCTTTACGTTCAAAACATTCCTGGCTATCGGGGAAAATAAAGGAGCTTTTTAAAAAAAGTAAAATAGAATGTCATTTCAAATTTCACTTTGTCACCGTTAGAAAATTATTGTTAATCAGACCAAATGAAAGTTTGCTCAAAGAGGGGGGGGGGGGGGGGGGAGTCGTAGTTCTTAACAGTTCCAGTTTGCTAAAAAATTCAAGGTTACGAAAAAATACTGGGCGAACTGCAGAATACATGCAAGAATGAGAAAGAAAATAAAACACAACTTCCTGTTCAAAGTCGGGTGAAACGTTTAATAGCGTCAAGAAGACTGAACTTGATTAAGGTTGTTCATTTCAGTTCCGTTCCAGCGTGCAGTTATTTGTCCTCCTAAAAATAGCTTCGTCTCCCACCGATCATTCCATGTCTTTTTTTTCGGACTTATTATTCAGTAATGACGGTACGATCAGGTAACTTGACTTGACGAGTTCTTTAATTTCATTTCATGTACTAGTTTTATATCTTACGCTGGAAAGATCTGCCAAATGTACATTAGCAAAGGTAGGTTCCTGTTTACAAGTGTAATTATCGAATACCATATAATTTGCATAAAGCTGCAGTGCACAGTTTGTTTTTCTAGCCTTTAGATAAAAATTGACAACGTTTGCGTTATCTTTGCCGAAGAAAATATGTAATTTGTAGCTGTATACAGCGAAATATTACAGAGAAAATTGTAACTGTGCGGTACACGAGCGGCTTTCTATTGGTCTGGCAACTCGAAGAGCGAGCTTGAGCGGGTGAGGACAAAACATGGACCAGGGGTCCATGGACCCCCACTTTGGACCGGGTCCATGAACCACTTTCATGGACCGGGTACATGGACCCCCTGTCAAGGACCGGGTCCATGGACAGTTTTTTTTAATGACGAGAAATGAACAAAAACAGAAATAGTACAAAAATAAGGTTAAAAAACAACAACAACAACAACAAACAATGCTCGATTGATCAGTAATGTTTAGTTGTGCTTACATGGTGTAAAAAAAAGTGGGTCGGTACCTCATGCCAACATGCTACTTGTTCCAATGAATTGTTTTCTCTGATGGGTAGATTATGCTTCGAAGGAAAACGTTTTGACTGAGCAAATGCAAATTTTTGCCGCGCATTTCATACTGAGAGGTCGTGACACACATATTGATTTTCTACCTCTTTAAAAATGTAAAGCTGTTCATTGCGGCTGATTAAAAGGGTTTTAGTTTGTTTAATTTCTCCAAAGTGCATCCTGGATCTGAATAATTCTAAGCCACTTTGTTTTTGTCCATGAATGTCACTTTTTCCTGCAATTTTTTGTCACGCTGGGCCCAGCTCCTTAGCGCTTTTAGCAGGACGATTATAAATTCTCACGGACTGAGTGATTTACAGAACCAGATCTCGAAGAAGAAGACTGTGGCATGGATCGTAGCTTAAACTGAAGCTACATCAGCTATGGAGAATTGCGATGTGACTCAGTCATGATTGCTCTAAAAGCAATGAATTCTTAACTTCAGCTTGTTTTTCTAAGGGTGATGCGAGTCTTTAAACTGGAGGGCGTAATTCCTCTCTTGGTGATAACTTTTCAATTAGCTTAATTTAACAGTCTTGCGACTGCACTCGTGCAAGCAGAGTGTACGTCATGTAAGCACAACTAAATATTTGTATCAATCGTGAGCATTGGTCGACAGCGTCTCGTGAAATCTTTTTTTGGCACTACAGTCGAACCCCGCTATTTCGAGGTCCTAAGGGAAATGGGAAAAAGTTCGAAATAGCGGGGTTTCGAAATAACCGGGGAAGCGTAAAGGAGAAGGGTAAATCCAAGGGAATTCGATCTTCCTTCGAAATAGCGGGGACTTCGAATTAGCCGAGTTCGAAATAGCGGGGTTCGACTGTATTTCTGTTTTTGAGTGTCCATGGACCTGGTGCAAAACCTTATTCTTATAAAAATAAAAAAAACTGTCCATGGACCTGGTCAATGACAGGGGGTCCATGGACCCGGTCCATGAACGTGGTCCATGGACCCGGTCCAAAGAGGGGGTCCATGGACCCCTGGTCCATGTTTTGTCCTCACCCAACTTGAGCTAGTGCCGTGTGTAACAAAATTTATAATTGTCATTTTAGCGCATATTTCAAGCTCTTCGCAAGATCAGAATCAAAAGGTCATCTTTTTATTACATTACAAGGGAGGGTTTTTTAAGCGATAGATAGGCTTTAAGAGACACGATCAATTTTTAAAGAATTTTCTTTTCAAATATTCACCGAATTTTGTTTGGACGTTTTAGCGGCCAAGTGGCTGAACCATTGCGCATTCATGCAATTATATATCTGCCCCGTTGCATTTGCCCAATTATTTTATTCAACGGTCTAACTTATCTATAAACAAACTATGTTTAGTTAAAATGGCTTAGTCTAAATCGATGTGGCATGGGTGATATTGACCTTCCAATTTCTACCAAATTTGTGTACCTTTTGAGTACCGAAAAAGTGCTGTGAGAAGTTATAGTCGTTCGTAGCTCAGACTTAACCATTTTCAGATAAGAGTAGGTAAATGAAAAGAGGAAGGATAGTTCTTTCCAACTGTATGAGTCACGATTAAGGCTAGAATTAATTACTGTAAATCTCCTTCAGTTCACCAACATGGCGGCCCCTCGAGGCCTCGTCAAAACTGTCATTCCTGTATCTTTGAAACCAAAGAGAATTCGAACCTCAGAATATGCATTCAGTATTTAGGACACCATTCTAAGACTATATGCCGAAAATCAGCCAAATCGATGAGGTACCGTGTCAGGCCGAAGTTCGAATTTTACAGAAAATCATTCTTAAACGATGGAATTCGACAATCTTGGTGTTGCCTTTGTGTTGCCGTGCGATTAGCGAGCAAATAGCACAATTACCTGGCTCTTAGAAAACGAGTTAAACCGTTAGTAATAAAAGTCTATTAACCAAGTCTTGATCGATATTTCTGTTAAGCATATATTCAAATTGAGTAAAAAACGGTTTTCGTCAATTGCTAGAAGTTAAACTGACGCGCTCATAATGTCATCGCAGGCAGTGAGGTCTCAGTAACAATGTAAAAATGTTCAAATGATGGGCTTGAAAGTCTGGGCCATTTATGAAGTGGGAATTAAAGAAAATAAAACGTTCGTTTGAGCTTAGGAAATTAGAATGTAACCTGTTTTTATCACTGCATAAAAATCATGAAAAAAAGAATTGAATTCGACGATTAGCTGAGAGCAATCAGCAGTTTTAGTAAGAGTGAGAGCAAGAACGAGAAAATTTTGCTAACGGAGGTGTTAAGTTTGTGAGCCAAACATATGATATGCGGTGCCGTAAACTGCCGCTTAAGGTGATTCCCTAGTTTTGCACTGCGCATCTCTTACTGCGCAGAACAAGATGGCCGCCGTAAAAAAGAGCATGTGAAGTAATATTATTAAAATGAAGTTGACTGAAGAGAAACGCTATTGGGATTTTTGCTTGCTGTTGTTTCTTGCCGAGGTGAGACTCAATGTGTTGGGAATGTGCATAACGTAAGCAGTACGCGTGTTGCTGAGTTCGACCTCCTCTAGGAGAACCTCGATAGTGGATGTTTAACTTGTGCGTACTCACTTTGATTTTCATTTAAACACTTTCTTTATCACATTGTGTCCTAAATGTGATATCTCAATGTAAATTCTGTAAAAACGGATTTTTTAATACTTTCTTCCCCCTTTCAAATACATTCTATTTTGAAACTCGCCCCAGTCCTCTCTCAAAAATCGGAGAAAATGCGTTTGGTGCGCACTTTCTGCAGCTCTACCGCAAAAACGAGCACGGTGACCCCCATTTTTTATTTCATGATTTTAATAAGGACAGTGCTTCCTTTCGATGAGAAAAAAATTGGCACAAATCTATGTTCACTTTTTTGGCAATTTTACTAACTTGTACGGATTGAGCAATCACGGGTCGAAAAGCGCGCGTCCAATTTAATTCTACTTTGGAGCGTAAAGTAAAAACAAGGGCATCAAAAGGCATTTTTCTGGTACGTAAGTGGATAAACAAGACATTAAAGTCAAATTCTGTGTGATGTCACATGCATCATCGAAAAAATCTCTCCTTTTTGTCTAGTTTTGCGCTGCCCGCGGTTTTTGTAAAAGGGTCCTAAAAAGCCGTAGTTGTCAGCATTGTGACGTCAAAACGAGCTCGGTGACCCCCACTTTTTATTACTTTTTTATCATCTTCTTGACTTGTTACATCAGTGTACCAAGTTTTAGCTAAAATCTATGTTAGGTTCTTTTACTATGGAATCACCTTAAAAGCCCTGGGATTATACATCTTTGTAAGGGTTTTTAGAACGGATCTTGATAAATTAAACGGAGGGGCTTATATCCGAGGGGGATTATAACGGAATTGGAAAAAGCTGTTCGAAACAAGCTAACGCAGTGCTGATTTAAATATGTTTTGCAGTTACTGGTAAAAACTTCAAAATATCATAATAAATCAAATTCATTTCAATGCAAGTTAGAGGGGAGAATATATTGGCGAGCCTGTTACTGGTGGGGCTTATATTAAAGTGTTTCTG
The DNA here is from genome assembly GCA_964035525.1 of Porites cylindrica. Lineage (NCBI taxonomy): Eukaryota > Metazoa > Cnidaria > Anthozoa > Scleractinia > Poritidae > Porites > Porites cylindrica. The sequence goes on along the minus strand of OZ037780.1, from coordinate 15,593,297 downwards.
TATTTTGTAGCTTCAAATTGCTTGTGCCGTTTTTCTTCAACTTTGACTGACGTTCACATGGATACCAGAACTAAATTGGCCACGTTTTCTTTACAAGAGGAAGTCTTAACCGAGTATATCCCCAAACATGTCAAACTTTGTGGGCTATAACTTTAACGTTTTGGGCGCTTTATTTGCAATTGCTTAAATTGCTATTTCACTACGTCAAGATTATATCTTCATATAAATTGCTTTTTAAATTTATTTTCCCCCTTCACATCATCTCCCGGCGCGTCCAATTCGGACCTAGTATGAAAGGTGAAATATTTAAATTAAAAACGCCAGGGTGACATTCATTTCGATTGAGTATAGTGAACCCAAAATATTAACATAGAACTTGCACCATCATTCACCATCATATTTAGCTATCCTCTTTTGTCTTAGAGAAAAATTAACTCGCCATGTACCTCTCCTCGACTCTCCAGTGAATTTTGCAGAACAATACAGTTCTCTAATAGCTTGGTGGTTTGTCATTACCATGACTTTTCTCCGAAGCAACTACGTTCAAGCGAACCTTTTTTTCATATATCTGTTTTCCTTATGTGATAGCTTCATCATGTTGAAAACCAATTAGATATGTGGGTTGTATTTTCATTTTATTAAACGACAGAGCTACTGGCAATCTTGTTGCTGCCGTGCAATTGGCAAAACAAATAGCACAATTGTCTTTGTTTTTAGAAAACGAGCTAAACTGTCATGATCAGTGAAACAAAGTTTATTAACCGAGTCTTGATCGATACATCTGTAGAACAAAGATTCAAATTGATTAAAAAAGGCTTTTTATTAATGTACTACTAATCGTCTCATCGCAGCCAGGAAGTCTTAACAGTTATACACATGTTCAAAAAATGGGCTAAATAATGTCTGGGTCAGTTTGTACCATATACTTACGAGATGAGAATTAAAGAGGAAATTAAATATGCTTTACGTTCGTTTTTGCTGCTACTATCTCTCTTTTTAAATCCAGATTAAAAACATTTCTTCTTAGTTGATTAACCATTTGTAAATAATACTTGTTTTTTGCTGCTTTTTGTCTGTTTTGTCCGTTTTGTTTTGCTTGCTTTTTATCCTAATTATATTTCAGTATGACTTTGCTGTTTATTTATTCATTATGTTTAGTCTTAGTTTAGGGAGCCAGCTCATATAATAAGCCCCAAGGTTTCCATTTGAGCTTCCTCGCCAGAACATTTTTTTTAAATTCTTTTACTTGCAATTTACGTCTCTTTAATCTTTAAATAACATTTTTGTAATATATTGAATGTCTGTATGCATATGTATTTTTTTCTGGAAAAAAAATACATTGAAACTAAACTGAAACTGAAACAGTTTCAGAGCATGCTAAACCTTCTTTTTAAAGCGATGGCTTGTGCTCAGCTCAACATATAAAAACCAGTTCATACTCATGCGAATGAATTCTTATTTTCAAATGAAAGAAAGAGCACCAGGACTTACACCTAATTGCAATAACATTGTTTCACGTTATGAGTGCGTTATGCAAATTTAACTTTCTTACAAGAGAGTCGGTGTCACGTTTTAGAAATGAGGAGGAGGAAGAGGGAAAATAATAAAATTGTGGAGGAGGGAATAAAAAAATGGAGGAGGGAAACGCAGGGTAAAAAAAATAGCTTGCTTTCTTTGACTATTTTAATAGATTCCTTCTAAATCAATGATTATTATTTTTTTATTTTAGGGTCATAAAGTGGATTTCTTGTGTCTTAGGAAACGTGTCTGATTTTATCGCTAGCATTTAATAGTCGCGTATTTCAATTGATCCTTCTTAAGTTTTTTATTGTTTTGTGTTTTTATAATAATTTGCCAAGACTGTCCCTTGGGACTAGTCGTAGAGGCAATTTGTATGCAAATGTCGGGTTGTTAACTCGCATAATCATGAACTGACCAACGGTCCGTGAAAATGACAAGACTTCAATAGTTTTTCATTTCCTCGAGATAGAACGGAGACAACGGTTTTGTAATAGTCAGGCAAAATTGAAGTAAAGAGTTTTCAGCTCTACTGTGTGTATGCGCGTTTGTGTTTTGTTTATATATCTGATTTATAGTGCTGAATAAGATATAGTAAGCCGTCAGTTTCTCGCGTTGCTAGGTGATCGCTTCTCTTATTCGTTTTTCAATACACGGTCCGAAAACTGGGCTCAAGTTACTAAACGGGCAAGCCTATTGTGCCTAGAGTAGTAGAGAGAGACGCATATTAGTAAACCTATACTGAATTAGTATGCAGGAAGGCACTTAATAAGTATGGAGGAAGACAGTTATTAGTATACAGGAATACCCTCATTAGTATGGAGGAAGACAGTTATGCATATTAATAAAAAAGAAGACAGGGGAAGACACCAACGGGGCTTAATTCGTAACATACTAGACCACTAAAACCATACACCCTGAACTTCCGCTGGGCCTATACAATTCGTAAGGGGTTTGTTTAAGGAGGACTTATATCCCGAGGAGGGAGGGGGGGGGGGGCTTATAACCGAACTGAAACAAGGCCTATTATGGGAAATGTGAAGATAATGAGTCAAAAGGCTCGACACTGGACCTACAGATGTTACGTTGGTCGTGCTAACCTCTCGCTCACCGCACCTCTACACGCTTATATCATGTTAGAAAGCTAAAGAATGATGAATTTATCTTTCCCATTTTGTTTCTCCCTCTTCAGTTACAAAATCAATGCAATCACCAATAGAATCGGCAAGTATATCTGACATGTCCATCGAGATTAGTAGTTCACGCCAATCAATGTCATTATCACCATCGTGAACACCACATTTGTCATCATCGACATCGTTGTCATTTTTAATCACTTCGACAACCTCACTATCGGCATCGTCAGCTACGCATTCACAATCGTTTCATTTATTATCATTACTTGTAACACCTGAACTGGCATCATCGGCATCTTTGTCATTATCATCACGATCAATATCATCAGCTTCAATATTGTCCTCATCCTCATCCTCGACACCAATACTATCGCCCACTACACAGTCAACGAGTTCATTACCACAGATGCCTCCATCATCATCATCATCATCGCTCTCCTCTGCATCATTGCCATCATCAGAGTCAGTCCTATTAACAATGACATTATCGCCACCATCGCCATCATCAACACCACAAATAGAACGATCACCAGCAGGGTTATCACAGGCAAAAACACCGCCAACGCCCTCAACGCCATCATCGTCTCCGTCGTCATCACAGTCGCCTGCTCTATCGCAATCATCGTCACAGTCGGCATCGTCATCACCACCTCCATCACAGTCGTTATCGTCAGCGCCATCTCTATCACAGTCGCCTTCACAATCGGTATCGTCATCACCAGCTCCATCACAATCGCCAACACAATCGGTATCATCATCATCTTCTCCACCTCAATCACAGTCATCATCGCTATCGTCATCATCGTCATCGCCAACTCCATCAAAATGGCCGATACAATCGGTATTATCATCATCATCATCGTCATCACCAGCTTCATCACAATCGCCTTCACAAACGGTATCATCATCATCATCGTCCCCACCACCATTACAGTCATCATCGGATACACCAGCTCCATCACAATCGGTTTCATCATCATCATCATCATCATCATCATCGTCATTATCAGCTTCATCACAATCGCCTTCACAAACGGTATCATCATCATCATCGTCCCCACCACCATTACAGTCATCATCGGATACACCAGCTCCATCACAATCGGTTTCATCATCATCATCATCATCACCATCGTCCCTTTCTCCGTTACAGTTATCATCACTACCAGCTCCATCAAAATCGGCAACGCAATCCGTATCATCATCACCAGTGTCATCATCATCGTTCCAACCTCTATCACAGTCATCACCAGTTCCATCGCCATCAGCATCATTATTTCTACCGCCAACGTCATCACAATCATCGTCATTTTCGCCATCACAGTTGATATCGTCATCGTCAACAGCATCGCTATCACCATCGTCATCATTACCATCACCATGGCAAACGTCATCACAATCAACGTTGTCATCGGCAGCTCCATCACAATCACCAGTGACATTCCGATTGATTCAAGGTTCCGTAACCATTGAGTAGAAGTGGACCCCTACCTATTCCGATATCAACTCAGAGAAGTACAAAACGCTTCATAGTGAACTCACTGAACATTTAACCAAAGTGCTCAAGAAAGCATACGACGAACTTTTTATGAAGGTGGAAATAAGTAACTTCCGTCAAGGAAGCCTCATTTTCGATTACAGAATTTACTTCAAAATCACATGGAGCGTAAGCAGAACCGACGGCTTGAAAGATGTCATTAGGAGAGCGGAAGGTGGTGATAAGAAGTTCAACCAAACTATTAGTGTAAGCATCACGAGTGTATTTCCTCCTGAGTGCCCTGAGGAACAAAAAGATAGTTCAGGGTTAGCACGATGGATCATTGTTCTCATCGTGTGTGGTCCCGTAATAGTCATCCTACTGATTCTTGTCGGAATTCAAAAGGTAAGTTCCTCTTTGTTCAGAGCTCGTACCTTCGAAGGTTATTCTTTACTCCAATCTTGTAATTCGATGGTAATGCTTAACGTATTTGGTAGCACATAAGGCTACCCGGCAAAAATCGAGGTATCGTATCGGTTCTTATCGTTACATAGGGGGAAGGGTGGTGTTGGAATCTCAGGTGTAATTTATGTTTCAGATCATTTCATAACTGATAAAATGGAAAATTGTATTCACATCTCCCTTATCATATAAGCTTATACTTTAACTCCAACTCGTCATGATCACCATAATCAATCATTTGCCGTGCTTAAGTATGGACAAGTGTTACAACCTGATTTTCACGGCGAGAGGACGTCGAGGGAAACCATCGGGCTGAAAAAAGAGGTCACGTGAAAAGACAGTAATCTTCATATTTCGGAACTCGGAACATTTTCCCACGATGTCTGTCTTCCTCTCTGGCGCACGCTCCGTCCAATGTTCTTACCACAAATGATCTCACCGTAACATGCAATCTTGTACTCTCTTGTTTCGGCAGGTACAAAACAACAGACTCAAAAACAGCGCGTTTCAAGGGAGGAGCATTTATAAGTTCCGTGACGAGAAAAGACTATTTGTGCAGACGAATGTCTACAACCCTTCTAGCTCCTCATTTGAAATGTGCCAGTTGTCTGGCTCCGAACAAATATACACACCCAAGACGGCCTCGGCACGCTCTCATGGTAAAGAACTCAAGGTGAGAGTTATTAGTGCAATAGTTTGTCAATGCGTTTCGTTTTCATGGTATGTTACCATTCCTCAATTAAATGCCAGGACTATTTTGGCCTTTTATTGACTGGTAAAATGGGAAATGAATCTTTACTGGAAAATAGAAGAGAGAATTGGGGGAGGGGGTGGGTATGAAGGAGGCGGGGATCAGGGAGTCTAAACCAACAGCCTTCCTTACCTTGCATTCCTGGCCACCCCTTCCAACCCCATCCTTCACCCACAAAAGTAACTCTTTCGCTTTGATTATCGAGCTCAGACGAATATAGTCAATTCTGATTCATTGGCAAAAAGTTTACCCTCCAGGTTTCAAACACCAATGTCTTAATCTAGTTTAGCACCTTTCCTTTGTTGCTACCTAAAAAGGCACTTGCAAATCGGTCATTACTAAATAAATATATAAAACTCGTATACAGGACTGGACTTGGATTACAGGGCTGAGGGGTAAAGGAGGTGGCAGTAATTACTGACCCTTTAGGTGTTACTACGTTTATACTTTAAAGGTTACAAAAAAAAATACAAAGAAATACTCCTGACACGTCCCTACTCGTCCCTCGCAGCCTCTCCCTAGTGGCGCGCTGGGTGTGATGGGAAAGAGGAAAGCGAGGGAGAGAGTTCTTCCCTTTCCCATTCCCATCAATCTTTGCTCCTGGCGTGCGCGTTACGCAAAGCCCCCGGGGGGGGCGTACTTTAGGAATTTCTGGGTGGGGACGTGCCGCTGGGACCCTGGAACCCATAACCTATACCAGAGCTAGTTCAGCTGAATTTTGCTACCCTATACTAGAGTAAATTCCCAAATCCCCCCTATCCTAGAGTAACTGTTTCCCTAGTCTAGATAAAATCTTCAACCAACTGATTAGTTTCCTGAAAAATAATACCCCATTCTAGACCCAAACGCTCTGATTTATATACCCTATCTAGAGTAAACTGCTTGAAAACCATACCCTTCACAGCGGCACATACCTATATAGCCCATATACGGCAGTTCCCCCCCTTGGGCGCAAAGCCGACCGGTGACGAGTCAGGAAATACTTCACAGGAAAATCCTACAACCATCAATGATTTCAGTCGATAAACGTACAATTTATAGATGATCATGAAGAATTAAAAGATCATAGCTGATTTTTTACCCTCATTTTTTTTTGTCTTTATTCAGACATTTAGTGCAGAACAGGAGAACTTAGCAACAGGCTTCTCGAATAGGAATTTCCTTGCTGATGGAGAAATTGAGATCCAAGAAAATGACAGTAAGAGGGACGATGGCGACGGAGAGGAAGAAGTGGATCATGATCAGGGAAATCAGTGATGAGCACGTAGCTCAGTTATACGGAGCATATAATTGTGACCTTCAAAATAATAAACATGCAAACGCTTGAATTATCAGCTGTAGTAACCAACGCTTAACTTTGCTTGTAAGATAATACACACGTAATTATCGGTATGAATAACCGTATAAACACAACGAAGGCGCCAAGAAAAATCATGTTAGACCACATAAGCTGTCACATTAATGTAGCGTATAATTGGGATTTTGCATTGAATTTGTAAAATAACATGCATGTTATTGTTTGCATGATATCCGTTGAGAACAATAATGCCAGATTACACCAAGGATAGATTATCAAAAACGTGAAACCAAGTGAACAACAACAACAACCACAACGGCACTGAAACATTTGCACAGTCGAAACGTTAACTGACGTAGTTCATTAGCAGAATGATCCGGAAACTCAACATGTAAACGCCACAGGGGAAAGAAAATCTGCGCGTGTGCGTTCAGTGCGAGTCTTATTATGCTACATACATATACCGACTCCCTCTAGAAATTAGACACTGTCAATCATTGAACATTTTTAAAGTTTTACTAAAGACACATCTTTTTAAATTAGCTTTTTATTGGTTCTTTTATTAACTCATATTTTACTTTTATTGTTTTCCGAAAATTGTAAATTATTATTATCATTATCATTATTTGGATTAACAAAGAAATATAATCATTTCAATTCTCTTTTAATTCTACGTTGAAAATCAGTCTCTCAATGGCCTGAGCATCGTTATTTAAACTTACTCCATAAATGAGTTGCTTTTATTATTGAATTCGGGGTTACTTAGACCCCGTTTTACGGTATGTGAAGGAGAGGGTCACAGTCCCAGTCCAGTCAACTTCAGCGAGCGTTTATATGAGGATAAAGTTTTCACGCATGCTCTGCATGATTTTCTGGCCTTGACAGAGTCGACCCAGCTGGGCAAGCCAACGTGTCAATACAGCTATTTCGAGAAAGGTTAACAGAAAAATGTGCTCGCGACAATCCTGAACGGTAATTTAGGATATGATCAATACGCTGTTCTTGACCCTGTAACTGTCGAATCTTCCATTGCTGCTTTCCTTTAGCATTAGAAAACATACGTCTATAGCCTCTCGTGCCATTCTTCCAATTTTTTTTGAACAAGTGTAAACTCAAAACCACCCACAATACCTTTCGGGATCGTCGCGTGTAGTTTTTCCGGCAACCTTTCTCGAAATTGCTGTATGGAGAAAAGTTGACCCGGCTAGGAGGGTGACCCTACCACCCCAAAAGAGTGATCCGGCAAGGCGGGTCATCCTTTTAGCCAAGCCAAGTTTCTATTTCTACACCACGTTTTGTAATGAAATGTATAAAAAGTTGGCTCACCCAAGGTAGCTCAGATAAGCGGGTGATCCTCTTTTACCGAGACATGTTTTCCCCTTAATAACGAGGCCTTAACATGTTGGATACAACCATCGTATTTCTAGGAAGTTTTGACGCCACGATCCAGACGATCTCAGAAAACGGGGAACTCAACTGGAATTAGCAGGAAAATGTTACGGTTGGCGTTTGCTGCTTTTTCCATTAGAGCTCCGTTTTTAGGCCTTCTTTCTCAGTCAAATATATTCATTTGAGCTACATACCTTTTCTTTTAAAAATTAATCCATTTTTCATTCAGTACCCTTAAACTCCCATGGTTTACCCTATAGTTGCAGGAAGCATATGGTGTATAAGCTCCCGGCTTCTATTTAGGCTTACTTGTCATTACCACTTTGAAAATTTAATTTTGTAAATAATTTCGTTAGAATAGTGTATATTATCTTTAATGTATTATAAATTTCTTGTATATTGTTGTATTTATATGTGGTTAATGGCGAAAATGAATGAATGAATGAATCTTAAAGATTAAGGAGTGCACGAAAGCTTACAGTCGATTTCTAAACAATCAGGTTAACCTACCTATTCAAGCTGTTCAGTTTGTCACCTCTGGGCTCAGTGTTGTCAGTCGACGAGCGTAAACTTCTGAAACTTGGTAATTTCAACTTGTTCAAATCCAGGTGGATGTATTCTTCTACAATATTTATTATTGATGCAGGAGAATAGTTCAAGCTCTTGATCTCTTGATCGCGATACTCTGATCAATACGACGTATTTTAAACCCTTGAAAGCTGTCCTTTGATGAACCGCCGCAATTCATCGATTTAAGGGAGTTTCGTTATTCAAATGCAAGGTACGTACTAAACCCGGTACTCATACATAACATACCGTCCGTTGATGAACCGCCCCAATTCATCGAAGGAGTGATAATCTTTGGTAGAAAGTGGGTAATACGTCAGCAAAACTGGGGAATTTCGTTATTCAAAAAGTAGGCTCTTGACCCAGTGCGTACTCACATAAATTATCAACGGGGTGGTTCGTGTTATAACGATGGAAATTTTTAATCATCTTAGAACAAGTGCTTTTGGCCCCAGTCGGTGACAAGTTTAGTGAGGAGAGCTATCCATTATCTCTCGCCAGTGAATCACGTGTTAATCCAACCAATTGCGTTATCCACTAGATACAGAGTATTCAGTGGATAACTAATAATAGCTCTATCTACCTTTTGAACAACCGGGGCCGATGAAGAGTCTAGATTTCTCCTTACTGCTGATAGAAGGAGAGAACATAGGGACATATTTGAAATCTAATATCAAAATTACGATGATGTCTGGAATTATTTTTTGCTACAGGCTGGTCGGTCAGGGATGCAATGCACATTTCTGAAACGTTAGCTAAGTCGATAAACAGAAGACGTTTCCTAAGTGCGTGTTTCGCAGCTTGTCTTACTTCTATTATCTTCAGCAGAAAAGCAGTTTTAATAAATTAAAGTAATAATTATTCCAAAATTCAAGGCCTAGTGAGGAAGGAACTTTGAGAAGTTAAAGTCGGTTCTGTACTAGGAAGCCAATTTTAAAAGTCTCTGAATATGCGATTGCGAGAGGCTGGTAAAGAGGCAGACGGACAGTGATTAAAACGTTTGTAAATAGACACAAAGTCGACACGGAGGTATAGAGGTTCCCCAATGGGTTTTTCGGGATCCGTGCGGTTTCGTTGCGTTGCGTTACGTTATTCTAAAATTTCTGAGAGTGAATCTATTTCTGTATGGGCATGAACTTGCTAATTCGTTTCTTTTGTTCAGAGTACATTTTCACAAATGATAAAATTTTTTTCTCCGAGGCACAGATTACATTTTTTGCTAGCTTTATCATATGGCGGTTTACAATTCCTGAGTACTTTCCCCTGCACGTGAAAGGATCTGTAGGCATCTTTGAGAGTCCACACCCGTTTGGACAGTTCCGTCTCGTTTCTTCTGTTCGCGTGTCGGAAGGGTGTCAAGTGATTTCTGTACTGTTCTTTGAAGTTAGTGGCTACTGAGTCCAATGTATGATTCTGTTGTTGTTCCAGTCGTTACAGTCGCTTGGTAAATCACGTTTTGTCTCAGGCAATTACCGTCAAGAAACCGGAATGCCCTCTTGAAGGTAATTGCCTGCAACCAACTATTAAACTTCAAAGAACGGTGCAGAAATCACTTGACATCATTAAAATTGTGACTCGTTGAAATACTTCTAGGGACCACTACTGACTTACTGCCCGGCGTCAGATAAAGGCTTTTAATCGGCTTTTTAATGATTTTTCATTGTTTTAAATTGCCAAGTAGTAGAGTGAGTTGAGTTTTTTGCTAAACCAAGTTCAAAAATCCAGGTAAAACTATATATATATAGTATATATTATATATATATATACTTTCCCCATATACAGCAACTTGTACATAGCACCTCTATCTGTTGTTTGATTAGTTTACAGCTTGTTGACTGTTATTCTTCTTCTCTTTGTTAAAGTAAACTGAATTACGTTGGACTGGTAAGCAATCCATAATTCGAGGTAAAACTTTCTCAGTTTGCCGGACCGCTACCGATGGTTAAGATTGATGCACTTACCTATAATAATTATTCAAATTAAAGTTTAATTACAAATAAGAAAGACCACCATTTCTCCGAGAAGATAAGTTTTTATTATGATTCACCAAACAATCAGTTGGCCAAATCAACGTGTTCCTGTTTTTCTGTGTGACGCGCAATTCAAATTACCAAGCTCAGCCAAACTTTCAAGTCGAAGCAGTTTTCTCGCCGCTTTTTTTCCCGAGATATGCTGTCTTGTCATGCAGGCCCGTAGGAACGAATTTGACAGTGAGAGGGGAAAAAAGTTAGCAGTGCTGGTGGCGTACTCAACTGTTATATGAACCGAAGGCCCATTTTTGTGAAAGAGGGGTTTTCGTGCCCTAGGGCCATGTGGTGATGTTCCATCAGTTTAAGCACTGTATATGAGTCTTCTTTAGCCCTTAGCTGAGAAAGCACTTCGCTTTTGCTACTAATTCCTGCTATAATTCGACCGCGCAACAGACTTTATTTTGGATAAAACAATTGATACGATGGCAAATAACAGCAGTAGGTAACAGTTAGTCATCTGAGCAATCCCCCGAGGGGGACTTATGATAGCCCCTTTTCCATTGATATCACGTTACCATGCGGGTATTCTTAGTTTGCAACCACGTGACAAGGCGACCATGTTGGGGGCCAGTAAAAAAGAATTGTTTTCTCGAAGAATTTACGTGAAAATAGAGGTTATACTTCCCAGGGAAGAGACATGCTTTTGTTCTTGACGACCAAGATGGCCGCTGTGTGACGTCACCCGCAAACCAGAAGTATAATGGTTCACTTTTCATTATATCTAAAAACAAAAGCCTTCGTATACTCGCAAGCTTTTATTAAAATGACCTGTGTTAGGCAACAGAACAATGTTAACGTGTATTTATTGTCCATCAAATTTAACTTACATCATGTGCTGGCCCTCATTATCCCACAATAAACATTGTTCGATTTTGAAAAAGCCTTCGGAAAAGTAACATTTTTGCGCCCTGATTAGTTTTACCAAACTGAACTTATGACGTTTGTTAAACTTGATTATACTATGAACATATAGTGGCTTTTATGGTTATCAACAGCTGTCATTTATGCAGTGTATTTTCAAGATAAGTTCGCCATGTACCTCTGCAGTAAATTCGGTAGAACAGTAAGCTCTCTGATTGCCTTCTGGCTTTAAAAAACATTAGTCAAAAGAGTTTGTCGGTGTGATGTTGCGAGCAAGTGAGCTGTTGTCCTCTTTAAGAATATGTACCTGCTTCGTAGTCTTCATTGCCAGAGAACTAATTAGCTAACTGACTAGTTTTAGTGATATTTTCATTTTGTTTTATGATTATTAAACTTTTTAACATAAACAAATGATTTCGTTTGTATCTTTATAATCTGCAATGAAACAGAAAACAATCTTAAAGGTACAATTCGGACTATGACATTTGTCTGGTTTTCTTATACATATTTGCTTATCAAGTTCGTTAGTAAATGTTCTTAGTCTAAGTCTTAGTTCAGGTACAGACGTGTAGTTGTTGTAATGTTTGTTTCACAGCTTGTCTCACTTCTGTGATTTTCCAGCAGTACAGAAACGGGTTTAACGACGAGTTTAAAAACACTAAAGTAACTGTAAATTGCCTAGCAAGGTAAGTAGACAACGGCAACCGCCCTTGAGGTGTTAAAGCTACAGCTATACTGTACGGCAGATAACAAATAACCAATGTTACCTGCACCCACAGTGTACTGTACACTGCCTTTCTGTATCGAGCTATATTCAGTGTATTTGCTTGGCTCGATTGCCCTTGAACAACATGGTTCTGAACATGAATTTGGTTATGACGCAGAGACATGAAGATTTTTGTGTAGGCACAGATTGTAGTGACTAAACAAAAAGCTATAACAATATATCCGTACAATGAATTTATAAGAGGATTCAGAAAGGATGTAGATGCACCGACAACGGACACAATCCAACCACCAATAGCAATTAAACGTGTTCTTTTCAAAGTTACAACTTGTCTGTATCTGAGACCCAGTAGCAAAGCAAGAAGTCTGTCCACGTTTATTGCAGTCAGTGTTATCAACGACTTTGAACACAAAGTAACACCTGCGAAATATACTGTCAAATGTGCGTAATGGCAAATATCCCATCTTCCGTTCACCACAGATATCCAATATGCAACCTCTAGAGGCTCCGCAATGATACCAACACAAAGATCGGTGATCGCTAGGTTACGATACAAGAGTTTGGATGACGGATGAATTGATGTGTCCTTGCGAAGGGCAAATAGGATCAGAGTATTTCCCAAAAATGCTGTAATGGACGAAAAAGTGTTAATGACAGAGAGAAAAACGAGCTCGCCATGTACCTCTCCAGTAAATTCCACAGAGCAGTAAAGTTCTGTAATTGTTTGCGGCTTTTCACCTCCAGTAAAATTTTTCATTTCCAGGACTTTTCTGCGATGCGGCTACAGTCAACTTAACTCTTTTTTAATATATCTGTCCTCCTTAAATGACTGCTAAATGCACCTTGTCAGCAAACAATTAAATATTTGCTCTGTATTTTCAGTTTATTAAACGATGGAATTCGACAATCTTGGTGTTGCCTTTGTGTTGCCGTGCGCCCATTAGCGAGCAAATAGCACAATTGCCTGGCTCTTAGAAAACAAGTTAAACTGTTAGTAATAAAAAGTCTATTAACCAAGTCTTGATCGATATTTCTGTTAAGCATATATTGAAATTGAGTAAAAAACGGTTTTCGCCAATTCCAAGAAGTTAAACTGACGCGCTCATAATGTCATCGCAGGCAGTGAGGTCTCAGTGACAATGTATAAATGTTCAAATAATGGGCTCGAAAGTCTGGGCCATTTACGAGGTGGGAATTAAAGAAAATAAAACGTTCGTTCGAGCTTAGGAAATTAGAATGTAACCTTTTTTTATCATATAAAAATCATGAAAAAAAGAATTGAATTCGACGATTAGCTGAGAGCAATCAGCAGTTTTAGTAAACATAGTGAGAGCAAGAACGAGAAAATTTTGGTAACGGAGGTGTTAAGTTTGTGAGCCAAACATATGATATGCGGTGCCGTAAACTGCCGCTTAAAAGCCCTGGGATTATACATTTTGTAAGGGTTTTTAGAAGGACTCTTGATAAATTAAACGGAGGGGCTTATCCGAGGGGAATTATAACGGAATTGGAAAAAGCTGTTCGAAAGAAGCTAACGCAGTGCTGATTTAAATATGTTTTGCAGTTACTGGTAAAAGCTTCAAAATATCATAATAAATCAAATTCGTTTCAATGCAAGTTAGAGGGGAGAATATATTGGCGAGCCTGTTACTGGTGGGGCTTATATTAAAGTGTTTTTGCATTTTGTAGCTTCAAATTGCTTATGCCGTTTTTCTTCAACTTTAACTGACGTTCACATGGATACCAGAACTAAATTGGCCACATTTTCTTTAGAAGAGGAAGTCTTAACCGAGTATATCCCCAAACATGTCTAACTTTGTGGGCTATAACTTTAACGTTTTGGACGGTTTATTTGCAATTGCTTAAATTGCCATTTCACTACGTCAAGAATATATATTCATTTAAACTGCTTTTTAAATTTGGATCTGTTAATGAAAGGTAAAATATTTAAAATGAAAAACGCTATGGTGACGTTCATTTCGATTGAGTATAGTGAACCCAAAATATTAACAAGGAACTTGCACCATCATTCACCATCATATTTAGCTGTCCTCTTTTGTCTCAGAGAAAAAATAGCTGCCATGTACCTCTCCTCGACTCTCCAGTGAATTTTGCAGAACACGAATACAGTTCTCTAATTGTTTGGTAGTTTGTCATTACCATGACTTTTCTCCGAAGCAACTACGTTCAAGCGAACCTTTTTTTAATATATCTGTTTTCCTTATGTGATAGCTTCATCATGTCAAAAACAAATTTGATATGTGGGTTGTATTTAAATTTTATTAGACGACAGAGCTGTTGGCAACCTTGTTGCTGCCGTGCAATTGGCAAAACAAATAGCACAATTGTCTGGTTTTTGGAAAACGACCTAAACTGTCATGATCAGTGATACAAAGTTTATTAACCGAGTCTTGATCGATACATCTGTAGAACAAAGATTCGAACTGATTAAAAAAGGCTGTTTATTAATGTACTGTTAATCGTCTCATCGCAGCCAGGAAGTCTTAACAGTTATACACATGTTTAAAAAATGGGCTAAATAATGTCTGGATCAGTTTGTACCATATACTTACGAGATGAGAATTAAAGAGAAAAAAATGCTTTACGTTCGTTTTTGCTGCTACTATCTCTCTTTTTAAATCCAGATTAAAAACATTTCTTCTTAGTTGATTAACTATTTGTAAATAATACTTGTTTTTTGCTGCTTTTTGTCTGTTTTGTCCGTTTTGTTTTGCTCGCTTTTTATCCTAATTATATCTCATTATGATTTTGCCGTTTATTTATTCATTATGTTTAGTCTTAGTTTAGGGAGGGAGCTCATATAAATAGCCCCAAGGTTTCCATTTGAGCTTCCTCGCCAGAACATTTTTTTAAAATTCTTTTACTTGCAATTTACGTCTGTTTAATCTTTAAATAACATTTTTGTAATATATTGAATGTCTGTATGCATATGTATTTTTTTCTGGCAAAAAAAATAGATTGAAACTAAACTGAAACTGAAACAGTTTCAGAGCATGCTAAACCTTCTTTTTAAAGCGATGGCTTGTGCTCAGCTCAACATATAAAAACCAGTTCATACTCATGCGAATGAATTCTTATTTTCAAATAATAGAAAGAGCACCAGGACTTACACCTAATTGTAATAACATTGTTACGGAAAAAAATGCTAAAAGGAAGACAGGAAGAAGGAAAGTAGTAATTAATTAGACTTACTTGGGGTGCGTTCCTTTGGGATGATCCCAGGGGATGATCCGCAACAGGATCAGAGATCCGAGATCACTCGGATAATGGTAGATTAAGGGACGGACCATTAGAAAACTTATAACGGGGGTGGGGGCGGGCGAAGTACAAAAAAAATATTCGCGCAAGGCAAAATTAAAGGAAAAAAAATTCATGCACGAAAATTAACCCTAAAAGATATTCATGCCACGGCCTAAAAACAATTCACACAAGGAATTTGATAACGAAAAAAAATTCCTGTGGCTCAAAAATTCCCCACCCCCCACCATAACTTTTATAAATGAACCGATGAATCTATCCTAGACAAGGATTCATCACAGGAATCCCAAGCTCACGTTATGAGTGCGTTATGCAGATTTAACTTTCTTTCAAGAGAGTCGGTGTCGCGTTTTAAGCGACCGTTGAGACTTTGTATGAGAAATAAAATACTGAGGTCTGCAAAGGCCAAATATCAGTGTTTTCACTTTTTGCTATAAAATAAATAAAGAAGACTTAACTTTGATGTCTTTCTGTGTTTTTTTTGGTGTGAATTCATCGATGTAGTCGGTTTTTTTGGCTGTTTTTGTGTGACCCCTGTTAGTCTCTCCATAGTACTGAAGAGAGTGACAGGGGTCACACTATATAGGGTGCACTAACTTGCAATATATGCGTAGAACCGACGCATTCGTATCTGTTTTTAAGCCTTAAAATCGCCTATTCTGCAAATGAAAGCCCTGTAATTGTTTTTTCTAAGCCCACAGGTTGCTAGTCTGCTACACAGCCGTTTTTAGTGTCGTCACGCAACGCTCCTCCCCACAATGGGGAGGAGCGTTGCGTCAAGACTCTAAAAACGGTTGTGTAGCAGACTAACAGGTAGCCCAAGCATCGGCATTGTTGCATAACATTCTAAATATAAGGATTTGTATGGAGAAAAACCTATCGTTTCTGAAACCTACGAAAACGAAAGGGTTTCAATAAAAGACAGCTTACCTTACATAAAATGTGTTTCATCTCTCCTGTGTGGTCCATGGGCCGATTTATAGGTTGTACTGTAAACGGTTTATAAATATACAGAGAAATCCGTTTACAGTCCAACCCATAAAACGGCCATAAATTGGCCCATGGACCACACAGGAGAGATGTAACACACATTTTATGTAAGGTAAGCTGTTTTTTGTTGAAATCCTTTCATCTTCGTAGGCTACAGAAACGATAGGTTTTTTCCCCATATAATTCCTTATACAGAATGCTATGGAACAATGCCAATGCTCGCCGATGCTCATATTTCGAGCTCGGGCTACCCGTGGTAAGCCTAATTAATCCCTGTTTGGCTATTTTCGTATTTTCGAAATCCTCCGAGGAAGTGCGCGTCTATAACAAAAGCGAGCAATCTGATGAAAAAAACAAACAAACAAACAAACAGACCAAACGAAAAAACACACAAACATCAACCCAAAACCATCATTCACTCACCAGAATTACAATTCTGCCGTTTACATGTTTATTATTTGTTAACCTAATCTTAAACAATGATGACCGCAATTCTGTCTTCTTACAAGAAATTTTCTTCTATGCAGAACGGTCTACTTTTTTGGTGTTTATATATTAAATTTACTATCCTATGAAATGATCTGATCATATAATGCGGAATAATAGTACGGTGGGTAAAAGGATATCGTATAAACTAAAGACATTCAAAACATTTCAAAAAAGATTAAACTAATGTTAATTCCCCCGTAATCGTATAAACACTTATCGCGGCATGCACTTACTCCAAACCGTGTTCAATAAATTTTCTACGGAAATTTTTCTTTCTTTTCTTTTAACGACCAAGACCTTTTTTACTTTGGATATCATCCTTTGTCCTCATAACCTTTACATTACATTAAGAAGGGATATTTTAAGTTACATGCTGGTTACCCAAAGGGCTAAGAGTTAAAATAGACGGGCAAATAAGCGGAGAATCAGTCATGAAAGTTTGCAATAAGCAAATAAAGAAATGGACGGAACTTGGCAAACAGCGAAGCGCGAAGGATATTTGAAAGGAAGGAGGACATGTTCTTTACCTTTTCGTTCCATTAATCTGCTATTTTTTTCAATTTTCTAACTAGTAAGGAAATCCCAAGGACATACCACTTAATAATTATTCATTGTTTATGATTACAACATAATTATTTCTTTTCATTCAGTTATAAAAAATACCGATTTAAATGTTGCGAGTGCACCACTGCAAACTTCCCAAATGTTCAAAGTCAAGACATACAGTAACCTGATTTTCTTTGTTATCCCTACTTTTCAAGCTAAATTATCCTTGTATTCTAAGGGCAATTATCATAAGCATGTTTCCATGTTCAGAGTATAAACAACAGATTATGATTGGTCCAATTATGATCTCTTGGTATGAATGATTTTAGTGTTTTTACAACGATAAATAAACAATCTGACAAACTACTATAACTGATCAACCTAAACCTACTTTTCATTTCTTATTCATCATGAGATTTGCTGATAGTTTTCTTAATTAACTTTCTAAAGTAATTTATGATTACTGTTTTTCAAATTCTGACCAATATCACTCTTTTCACCCCTGAAAGGACCTTGATAGTTCGTGGCGAATGGCCCCTAACTGGACACCATTAACGGCTCAAGGGCGAGGGCCAGCCTAGCCACAACAAATATGCACCGGAACCAAACGGTCTGTACTGCTGGGAACTCCTTGATAATGTGCCACGAAATTTATCTCTGTTTTCATTAGTTACACAAAAATAGTTTCGTGTGTAATACCACACCGGACCTTTTGGAGCTCACCCCTATGAAGACCTCAAAAGTCAAGGCTTCTAGTTAGACAGCTTGAATGGCTCCAGGGCCCGGGCCAGCTTGTGGACCCCAGATAAGCACTGGGTCCAAGCGGTCTGTGCGGCTGGGAACCTTTTAATTATGAGCCACGAAACGAACAGAAACAAACAAAAGTACATCGTCCAACGAATGTTACGCAGTCTGGAAAACAACATAGGAAAAGTGCTTTAGTAAAAGAGTGCTCTTTGCTCATATCAACAGCTCTTGACTTTATGCGCAGACTAGATCACGTTTTTTGTCAGATAAATCATGTAAGTAAAATCTGACGTCACTATCGTTTAGCCAGCAAAGGGGACGAATGTTTCTGGATTTAATGACAGTCGTGATCAGATAAGCCGTTGTGAGTACGCGCTATATCTAGAATAAGAGGGGATTTCCACTGTCGCGTAATTTTACGTGCGTAAATAAAATAAAGGCAATGTATGAAAAACCGAGTGTAAACTTGAGCGAAGTTCAACTCTTACGTTTACGCGGGACATTCCGTACATTGCCTCTATCTTATTTACGCGAGTAACATGTACGCATGTAAAAATTACGCGACGGTGGAAATCCACCTTTACTGGCCCTATGCAGAAAGTAAGAATGAATGCATACTTTCTGGAACCACTCGCTTGCAAAACGAAAGGTAACAGTTATTTGACCACTTACTTGCGGATCCGACTATGTGCCACTGGAAGATTAGCCAGATCTTCTTTCAACAGAAATGTCTTGAGGCCGATGGTAAACCGCTTAAGATAGTTTTCCCACTCAATTTTTTCCACGTCAAAATTAAAAATCTGAAAAGGGAACAAGCGTATAATAGTGAAAATAAAATCATGGGTGACAAATTGCTCCTGAATTCTTGCGCAAAATTTCAGCGTTGAATCCACATGTGAAATTAGGGCAAAATTGCTAAGACAATGTTACGTTTGTACCAGATGGCGTCAAGGTTTCAAGATAGCACGAATGAAGATGTCAGAGCATTTAAAGACAATAAGGAGTACCTAAACACACCAAAGAGAACACATTTTATCAACAAGGATTCTAGCGGGTATTTTAGCAAAAAATTCGGAAAATTCTGAATATTTAATGTATGTTTTAAACTTTTCAGTACTTGGAATTTTCGATAAGAACAAGTGAAAACTCACGATAAGCGTTATTGTCACCCATAACATAAAAAGGTGATACACCTGCATTTTGTCAAAATTCTTATAATTTCACTTGTCACCATTTCTTTACACACACTAATATTATTATTTGTCACAACAACAAAGAAAACTGCTTTGGCCGACTAACCTCTCGGTCCTGTGGACTCATGTCCTGTATCAAACCGCGATAATTCTCCATTGAAAACTGCAAATCACAGCAACAATCATTTCGTCAAAACATATTCAGCAACAACAAGAAAAAAACCAGGAAGACAGAGCATTTTTCAGTCGAATATCTTAAATCAGAACCAGAGTGCAGTCGAAACTAATCGCTTTACGGCCACTCCACTTACATTCGCTTGAACTCTTCATACCGTAGGCCCGCGGGTGTTGGTTTTAAGGACGCTTCGACTGAAATATGTCTGGCCAATCACAGTTACAGAAGATAATCAAATGAAGCAATCAGATATTAAAACAGGGACGTGTCACCGGCGAAAAGCGCGGGAAAAAGCATAGCAGCAAGTCACGACCGGTTTTAAACTTAATTTTGATTGGCCGAGAAACTGGCGCCCAAATATTGTCACGAAGGGTTTAGGGTGCGCTCCTTTGGGATGATTCGGATTAGAATCAGTGATCCGAGATCACTCGGATCATGGTAAATCAAATGAACCATTGAAAACTTTCAAAAGGATAGACTGATCGTCTCCTTTGATGTGCTATAATCCGATCGATCCGATTACTGAGCCTGTTCCGGGTCATCCCAGTGGAACGCGCTTTAAGTTTCATCAAAAGAAACTGTGGCACGGTGTCGGTGGGGAGCCAAACACAAAATTTGATTTTATTAACCGAGCTATCAAAATCAATTTATCACCGGAAAAAAAAAAGTATCAAGAGCCGACATTTCGAGCTTAGCTAGCCTGTGAATACGACCGTCTCTCCTCGGGACGTTTTTTTAAACCTTTTAGGTCCCAAGAGTGACCAACATCAATTTTCTCCTAACAACATCAGCAGATCATCAAGAGTAAAAGTTATGAGAATAACTAAATTGATTACCAAAGCGAGAATTCTTTAATCTTCAACCAAATTCTCTCTACTATTCTTAAAAGACATGTATGGAGATCAGTGTGGAGAATCGGTATGTAGATCTTGGGGCTTAAAGGGTTAAGGGGAACAAGGACAGATGGCTGTATTTTTCGCAGGCTAAGCGTAATTCTTCGACACAGCGAATCAAGGGATTGTGCGTGGTTTACATATCGAACGGTGGAGCTACGCCATTGGTGGGAACATAGAAAAAATAAGTTGAATGAACCACAAAGTGAACCAATGAATGTTTTAAAGTAATACCGTCAAACCTCTTTAATATGGAAACCAAAGGGACAGAACCAAGTGTCCCCTTTACAGAGGGTGTCCGTATTATAGAGGTAATGAATGTACGATTTTTGGCATTTCTGGGACCAAACGAACCGTCCGTAATAGAGAGGTGTCCGTAGGGAGAGGCTAAACTGTAAACCCAAGGTGATATTTGTTACCTCCCAGCTTCTTGTTGTAAAGTAGATCAAACTTCTGGTGGCTCTCTCCAGTTTACCATAAAGCTTATTCATCCTGTACATAATAGTAAAACAATTCGTTGTTGTATGAAGTTTTTCAGCAGCCGTTTCACCCTTCAACGCAAGGAACCCATTTTTAGCTCCCTTTCACAAGACGTTTCTGCTAAATCATAAAATTTAAGTCGAGCGTAATAGAGAAGAGAAGTGATGACGTCAGATATATTAAGGAATATAAATAGGTTAGCATATTGAGAAAGAACTAGACGAAAAGGCCCATCTTGCGAAAAAATCAGCCTGTTAGGGCAAAATTTGTGGGAAGATAATAAGCACCGTTATGCTCTGATGACTCCATATAAATGCCTAAGTAATTTATACCTTACGAAAGTACGAAGACGACGGCAACGGGGACTTCGAAAACACACTAGGGAGCTTTAGCATCAACGAAAGAGAAAAAAGAAAGAAAAATTCGTCGTCGCCTGTTTACGTCCTCCATAAAATGTGAAAATAGGCATTTTCACATCGTAGTCCTGCAGTGACGGCAAAGAAATGTACAAAAAAGCGTGATTCTCGCGCAGAGTTGTTGTTGTTTTTTTTTTTTACTTATCTAAGCCTGTCGCTTTTTTTGACGTTCTTGTTGCCGTCGCGGTCGTCGTTGCTACAGCTCCCTAACAGGCTTAGGAAGCAAACACAACTCCGCACGTACATTACGCTTTTTTGGTACATTTCTTTGCCGTCCCTGAAGAATTACGATGTGAAATGCTCAAATTTAAAATTTATTTAAGAAAGGGAACGGCAAGGCGAGAAATTTTACTATCCCTGTCTGAACTCGGACGCGGTCCCCTCTCTTCAGCTCCAACCTAAGATTTCCCTTCTTTTAAGTAACTGGCGAATTGGATAAACCGCGAAAAAGGTGAAAGGTTACGGAGTCTATTTTATAGCGACGTATTCACTGGGATCGCCGTTGTAGGGTCGTAAGGTCTAGCGAAACTTGTATTTTACTTACGCACACACAAAAATGAAATTATCACAAATTGTTACCTCTTGTTTTATTTTAGTTTTGATTTGTTGGTAAAAGACGAACTTCGTGACGTCCAATTCGGACTTAGTGTAGTGATACGATGATTAAGCAAAACCCTCATTAATGTTTCTTAATCACTCGTACGATTGCAGACCGAATAGGCCATTTCCGAGTTGCACCGAGGCCTCTGTTTCAAAGCGAGGCTAAGTACAAAACTACCTTTGTATTGATAAAGTGGAAACCCGTTAATACGGTCACCAATGGGCCAAACAAATTCGGCCGTATCAACGGGGTACCCGTTTTAACGAGGGTTTTTTTTTTCAAGGAAATGTAGGGTCGTTTAACCGGGCAGACAAAAAAAGTGGCCGTAATAACGAGGTGACCATAAGGCGGGGTTCCACTGTATACATTTTATCATACAGAAAACATACATTAACTTAAAACTTTGTGCAACATATGTACGCTAGACTTCATATTATTAGGTAATTACTGCGCTTTTCACAAACATGCGAACTGTAAAGTTCAAAAGCCGCCTTCACAATTGCGTTTTTCGCTGCCGTCAATCATAATTACGATCACAAGCAACGAACCTTGAAACACAGAAACCCACAAAACGGATCGAAATCCACAAATCACAAACCTTGACCTTTTGAACTCGTCAAAGTAAAGTTTTGTTTCCTAAGAGGTCCGTTAAGATGATTGACGGCAGCGAAAAACGCAATCGTCAGTTGGCTTTTGAACTTCAGAATTCGCATGTTTGTGAAAAGCGCAGTAACAAACAAACAAACAAACAAACGAAAACAAGTAAAATGTAATATGCGAAGAGGAAAGCTACAAACTGAACTCAAGTTAATTTTCCATTATATTAATTAACACATGAATTTCAACATAATGGCGAAGGGATGCGGGGGGGGGGGGGGGGACAGTTCATGAAGAACAAATGAAAATATGGCAAAAGGAAAGCTAGAACTAAAATAGAATTAATTTTTCATCTTATTAATTAGCGCATCAACTTCAACAAAGGAATCTTCAGATTCTAGAATTTTGACAAGATTTTCCTTAACATATATTTCTAATGCTGGAGTTTTGTAGTATGGCCAGCGATGTGCTTTAGTCTAAAGCTACGTGCAAACGGACACAAAAACTCCCAACATTGTTGGTCAAATGGCGACTACACTCACTTTGGCCGCTGTCCAGCGCAAAATGACGTCATGTCTGCGATAAACGCTGGAATTTTATGACTGATGTAACACCAGTAGGAGTGCATTAGCCTGCAAAAAAGGAAAAAAAAATTAGCTAACCTTAATAAAAAAGAACTGAAAACTGTTTTCAGGTTTACATGATCAAACAAATATCAAAGACCTCGCACAATAAACCTGTCACTTAGTTACAAATGCAGTGTTCGTGTAGATCAGCAATCATTTGTGAATTTTGTGACAACCGGTAAAATAACTTACTGTGTCCAAAGCTCGCCATAATTATTATAAAAATAATAACTTTCTCATTCATTCACCGAGCCAAGCATTCGAACCAGTAATTAATTCAGAGTTGAGCTGGTGTTTAACAAAACCGCGTTAGAAGCCAATTGTTGTGCACTGTTCGCGGTACGAAGAGGTTTTGTGTATGGGTTAAGGCACCAAGTAATAACTAAGTAAAGAACTAAAGGGGCTGTGTCACGGCAGTCCAGTTCGTTTTGTTTAATTTTGCCAATTACTCGCCCTCAATCGCCATGGAACTTAAAGTAAGCAAAGAAATTACATGTAAATGACAAAATCAGAGACCCGAGACAGAGAAACGGACGAATAAACGAGAGTTACATAGTACTACTCACTTTCTTGACTCAAAGGCGAAGTTTGGCCGTCTGAAGACACCCTCAAAGGGATATGTTTGGAAACTCGCACTAACATGTGAACCTGAAATGATCACGTTGTTTCCATCAAAAACAGCAGAATTGCCCCCGCCCGCACTTGCGCACTACGTTTAAATCACTATCAAACAAGTATATTTTATAAGTTCTTGTAATAATTTATTGTACATAAAGCATTGCCTTAAGGTGGCTCTCTTATCACTCGAAGTTGCGTAGCACCGAGAGCAGCCATAATCTGCAAGCCGTGCTCTTCTTTGTATATAGGACACAAAAGGGAGGTTGGGCTCCCAGGCGTTCCTAGCGGAGAACGTGGAAACTGGGTAAAAGAATCGTGACGACTTTCATTGTATACAAATTTTAGTGAGACTCGTGATGAGCATGTGGTTTATTTACGGCGATGATTGAGGTGATGCACGTAGTTGATCACGTTCCGGCTTTTTGGCAATGACGTAATTTTCCCTGAATCAAGGCCCTTGATTTTCGTGTATTCATACACGCGTATTAAAAAGCAAATACCCTGAAGAATACTCGACCGTCGATAAAGTGGGACGTGAAACAAATCCTGTTTCGTGGTGCATTGAGGCATCACGTTTCTCAGAATGTTGACGCAATTACTGGAACTCTATGGTTAAATAGATGTATTTTATTGATAGATTTTTGCAGTTGTTAAGATGTGCAGTCGCGTTGCACTTTATAAATGCTGTAACGCACTCTACTTGCAGCACTTCATCGGTCAATGGAAACTACTAGTCTACAAATTGAACTAGTCTATTTCCATTTATTTTCGAAGTTTTCTAGCCTGGGAAATGTGTATTTATTTTTCATACTGACGTCTTCATTAATGTTTCCTTGATGTCGTAGATTTGCAAGGTCTCGATCTTTGCCTCATAGTATTGCCTTTGATGGTGGAATATTGTTTGAAATTACACTGCATTATCGCCTAGACATCATTGGAAATTTTCACTTTAGATTTGTAAACTGTAAGGATTGAACTATAATGTTTTACCAGTTTAAGTTTAGTCTGACTATTCTATGTACCATAAAGCAGTCAGTAGTTTCTGTGTAACCTATGCCTGCACACAGGCTCCTTAAGAATTTATCTCCTCTTCATTTCTTATCTAATCTCCAAGCAACCTCGAGTTAACACTTTAAGAGTGTCTTGTTAATACAGGCGCATTGAGCTAAGACAAAATTTTCGTCATAACTTTTTTGGCTTTAACGCGATGGCTACGAACCTTTGAAGAGAATTACATATATTCAGCAATAACACTAAATAATCCGATTTAGTATTTCTCAACTTGAATTTCGCGTTTGCCGTTTGCCGTAAACGTCACTCTAAATCTCTCTATTGTTTAAAGGCCGCATGATACGGTGACGTACTCTCCCCAGGACTTCGCACTCACGACCGACGTAGTAGAGATCGCTGTAGCTGTTTACTTAAACTCCCTAATAAGAGACTGCTCGCGGTCTACGGTTTTGCGAGACACGAATTTCTAGTTTGTTTTATAAAATTTCAAGGACTGGTCGTCTTCTCCTTTTCCCGTTTTTTCCTACTCAAACACCGATCCAACCTTTGCAATTATTCCAAGCCATGCTAAAACAAAATTAACCACTTGATATATGGTCCCACAGGGAAAAGGAATCTCAGTAGAAACGTTGATAACACTGAGATTCTTGAGAGAAGAATCAACTGTTTCTTATATTTACTGTTAAATGCAATGCTTACATATTTCTCCCCAGGTGCATCCATTCAACAATCCCGTTGTAAGATGATAGATTGGGATGCCTGAATGTCTACAATGAAAAATTACAGTTCAGTTAAAGACACGCTTATCTACATGAATTCCATAATACGACCAAATAAGAGGACCCTCAACTCAGAAAGGTCAGCAATTCTCACTTTTTAGTGACTCTGTGCCAGGCAATGGCGAGCATCATGTTAGCAGAAAAATCTACCGGGATTATGTCTGCCACAGCATTGAGTTCACCCATCATTGATCGCAACATTCCTTTTCCAGCCTAAACAAAACAAAAACAAGTGATGTTACAAGCAAAATCAAGATCACTAAAGCATCAGTCCCCATTGCTTTGTGGCTGAAGAGCAAAATCTATCACAGGGCCCTGACTAAGATTTTAGGTTGCCGCGCACATACAATTTTGGTAGGCAGGGAATTGAACATTTAGGAAGTTGTTTTCCTTTTGGTTCCTATGAAAAAAGCCGGAGGTCATGCTGATGGTTGTCACGGGAAATGCCCAGCCACTGGGCGTTAGTGACCACTCTGCTATCATTCTAGCACATTCAAATGAAAGCCATTGTCAAGAAGTTCCTTAAAGAACTGTATATTATGTTCAAAGTGTGAAGCTTTAACCCTTAAGTGTGAACATTCAGATTAATAAGAGAACAAGTACTTTCCAGTGGAGCCAAGTGTGGGTTAAGTCTTTGATATGATACTATAGTGTTAAAGTCACCCAAATCAAACTCACTGTCCAGTGAATGTTTTGGTACTTGCCCTCAATTTGAAAAACAAGGTCACAAAATGCTACTATTCCTGGCAATTGTAAGTCCTACCAATCAGCAAAATATTTTATAAATTATCATCATGCAATCAAAGAGATTTAAGGCAGGCTGGATCAGAGTTTCACTAGTACTTACAGCAACAAAAAGTCCACTTGGCCCGTTGAAATTATCAACCCACCCCTAAAAAAGAATATTAAGTAAGGCCTCAGCTCAGAGCCTTCCTAGGGTATAAACAGGTCATGTTAAGATACCATATTCAAGATGCTACCAACATGCAAAAAAAGATACTGGTTGTAGGAGTACTTTGTTGTATTTAGTGAATTCAAGTACCAAATACTTTGAAACAACTATTGCAGAATAAGCCATCTTTGTGTCAATGTTGTCATTTTAACACTACCAGTATGACCAGAATCCTTCAGGGTTTGCTTTCTTTCACAAACTGAGGCTTTTGTTATTTAAATCTCACCAGGGTTACCAAATAAAACATGAAAGGAAAAGTGAAAAGGATCCTAGTAGTCACATTAGGATGATTAAAATATTAAAATTTTATTTCGCTAGGGGAAAGTAGCCAGTCATTTATCCCACAAATCCTCATATATAAGCTATGTTTGACTCATTTTCAAACTCAGAGTAGCTGGCTGATTTTACTACTACAAAAGCCCACTGCTGGCTGTGAATGACAGCCCTGCATCTTGCAAATGGCCTATTAATTAAAATAAGGCTGCCAGATCAACAAGAAATTCTTAGACTTCTGTAAATTCCTCCGTACATGTATAGGTAATAGCATGATTTGTAGTGATATTTGGTATAAATACCACGAGTGATATTTTACAATTGTTATACGTAATTTCACGAGCCATTAGGCGAGTGAAATTTGAGACAATTTAGAAATGTCACGAGTGGTATTTATGCCAGATATCATGTACAAATCATGCTGTTATTTGTTTATACTAATACCAGCAAAAGGTTTGTAATTTTCACATGTAGGTATTTCAAATTAAGCTGAAATGCCACTGCTCTAAGCAAATCAAATTGCAGAAATTTCTTATGTGGTAGTATAAACAGTGGAACCTCAATAATTATAACAAAGGGCCAAGGGACCGGCAAAAGTTGTTTGCTACATCGAGGTTCTTTTTCATATATTTTACTGTTACTGGGGTGAAGGAAATCGTTCGTTGTTTTGAGGTCTTCATTATATAGAGATCGTTACATTGAGATTCAACTGTATCTGACAAAGCTAATGTGACACCTCATATTCCTGGGAAACAGATGGTGATAAGTGCCTCCCACCTCAAAAGGTTCCTTCCATGCTGCACCAATGATTGACGGCCTAAAAATTGCAATGGGAAAATTGTCTGCCTCCTGAAGCAACACATGCTCAGCCAAGCTTTTGGTAAAGGTATACGTGTTAGGTCGCTTGCCGATTAAATGTGGTGTAAGAGCATTCACCATGTTATTATCCATCCAGCTGTTCAAAATGAAAATATTACAATAATAAACAAAAGAACAACAATAAATATTTCATTAATATTGCCATGAGAATCTTATGCACTTAATGTCTAATACAAAGGATTTCACTTGTGGGCAGCTAGCCTGAGAAAACAGATGACATTTTGAGACGCCACCAATGGTTTCCCCACAAAATAACATCTGAGAAACAGGGCTCAAAATTGTGACTGCTATTGTTGCCAATGCAACTAACAGTTTTTCCTTGGCAACTAAAAATTCTGGTTTAGTCGCCATGCTGGCAACCAGATTTTGCTACGATTTATATTTAAATTAACAGAGTAAAGTAAAAAAAAAAACACTTCATCTTATCTTCCTTTGCTTTTGTTCTAAAAAATGTGCCAAGTTGCATAAACAAAGCCAGTTTACCTCCAAATTTAAACCGACTTCTGTCCGCGATATTTTCAACCAATCAAATCCGATGGATCGCACCAAACTATGAGCTGCATCATTTACAATGTACAAACTGGCAACTAAAAATTTGCATCTGGTGATTATATTTCTCCAGTTGGTCGCCAAAAGGCGACCTGAGGATTTTTTTAATTTCGAGCCCTGAGAAATGACTGCAGAAATTCCATACTGAAGATGCGTCACTACTCAGATCTGGGTGGTAAAATAGTCTCATAATTATGTTATTTACTTGTGGTGACTTCCTTGTAAGGTAGTGTCAAATCCTGTTATATTTTTGTAACTGAAATTTTATTAAAGGCTTCTGATTGGATGAAGCAAATTTTCAACCAATAAGAAGCACTATCCAGATGTGGGCAGTGTTGTGTCATCAGTATGGAGTTTCTGCACGGGTTTCTCAGACGTTGTTTCATGGGAAAACCAGTGGGGGTTTCGCAAACTGTCTGCTTTTTCCTCTAGCTAAGAGGTAGCACAAATAACAGAATTGAGAAAAGACAGTTTGGGTGATCATGTCCTCAATTCTCAACTCATTGTCAAGAGATTGTAATGGAAATTCAAAAGGGAGATATCAGGTCTTCATTTATCAGGTCTTTTACTCCAATGCAGTAGGATAAAAATGACACCCAAAAGTTCTGATTTCCACTGTGTCCAGCATTTCAGTGTTATGGAAAAATATGATTTTTTTGACAGCCAAAGGCAATAAAGCACACTGCCAGGCAATACAAGGCACTCGCTGGTATAGCACAGCCCTACACAATTCCATTTTCCTTTAGAGATTTGGGGTAGAGAAAGATTCATGAGGAAGTGTTTGGACAGCCTGGTCATGCTGTTACACTGTGATTGAAGCAAAATAGTCAGAAGTATTTCATACCCAATGGAACTAGTAAGCTTTTCTGGATCTACAGGTGGAGGGTATACTCTTTCTTCAATGGAGTCTTGGTCACAGTTTGCATATGCAGTTGATACATGCACCAAAACCTATGGTCATACAAATGATCACAAAAAAATGTGTTAAATAAAATAATGAAACAGATAAATCAGAATCTACTATAGCAAATGGAAAAAAATCCAAATGAAGCATATATCTGCCACTTCTTAATTGCATCAAAATTATACAAAAAATATGTTAAAATGCTTTGGAACGTCTAAAAATAAAAGACCCAAAATTTTCTTTCAAAACAAGCTACATAGCAGGGCTGATCAGAATACTTTTGGAATTTGATTGCTTTTTTAGCTTCAAAATGTAGTAGAAAGTTGAATTCATCTCAATACAAGCTAGAGGGGGGCTCATATTCAAGGGGGGGGGGGGCTTATAACCAGGTGCACTTTTTTGTTCACGGGTAGGTAGGCTTATATATGGGCGTGCTTATAAGTTGGGGGGGGGCATATAAGCGGAAGTTTATGGTATGGATGTTCATGTGGATGTTCATGTATATCCAACAGATTCTTGGATCATAATCTACGAGAGTCTACATGACAGAATAAAAAGGACTTTTCCTACCTCTAGATGTTTCATTCCCCTACACAACTTTATGACATTCTGTGTTCCATGGAGATTAAGGCGCAATGCATCCCTTGGGTGATAAATAATCTGAAAGTTAATCTCATTGCCAATTGATGAGCTTGGGAACTGGAAGTGCCTTTAAAGTTAGCAGGATAGGGCATAAAATAAACCAGGCATAGCATGAAGGTATTCATGGTAATCCTGCAAATGGGAACCACGCCTACAGCAGCTGCTGCTGGCATCATCACAGTGGAACCTGATCCAGTGGAAGAGACTTACCTGACCAGATACTTACCTAACACAGACAGACCGACCTTGGGAAAGAGTAGGGTGGGGCAAAAGGAATCCAAGACGATTTACAAAAACATACAACAGATTCGCAACAAAAGAAGAAATAACACACTAGAAAATTATGCAAAGTATATATTTTGCTTCAATTTTATCTCTGGTTTAATTTTAATTTTTTTTCATTTTTGAGTATGGTGATAATGATCAGTGCTCGAAAGAAAAAAAAAATTGAATTCCAGCACGTCCTTTGGGCAAACAGCTCTCTCATTTTGCTTGCCCCGGGCAGCTACAATACTTGCTTTTCTTACATGTAAGTTGATTACACAAGACAATTCGCAACAACGATTTTCAGTGCAACACAGTGTTGCAACATTGTTGCGACATTGTTTCGAATAGTTACAACATTTTTCTAACATTGTAACACTGTGTTGTGCTAAAAATTGTTGTTACAAATTGTCCCGCGTAACATCACCTTTAGGTAATGATTTAGTTAGAGGATGACTTGTCTAGACCTTTGTTCATTGGGCAAGTGAGCTTAAGAGTTTACTTGCCTAACAAGAAAAACTACTCGTCCTGGACAAACAGACAACAGGATGGGAGTTTTTTCAAGCCCTGATGATAATGATTTTGAAACAGAAGAAAATAAAAATTAAACCAAAGATTAATTGAACCACAACATATACACCCTGCCAACCCAAGAGGTGCCCCGTAGAACATGTGCCTGGGAAGAACAGACAGTGATGGCTATCTGTTCCGAGTTTTTGAAAACATACTTTAATAGATCAGTTTTGATATATTAAAATTCACACTTAACTCCGAGACTTGAGGAAATAAAACAAAAGAAATCATCTCGAGGCTCAGCAATGGATAATACATTTCTTTTTGTCTTATTCCCCCAAGCCTCGGGAATATATCAAAAATGGTCTTTTTGCTTGCTCATCTGTTTGGATCTGATCAGTTCAAATGGTTCACAATGATCAATAAAGTGCACTTTACTATGAAGAATTTATTTTAATTTTTTCAATCAGTTCAAGACAACAGACAAAAACACTCACTTCAAATCCTCATCAAATCTAACAGTTGCTGCAGAATGGAAGACCACTTCGACACCCTCTTGCAGCATTTTCCAATCTTCATCAGAAATCCCAAGATTTTCCTCTGCAATGTCTCCTTCAACAGGTACAATTTTTCTTTTCCAGTCATCACCCATTTCTCTTACTCTGTCAAAAACCTGTTTAAAAAGGAAATTATTACACTTGAAAAGAACATAATTAGGAGATTAAAATACAGCTCACACTCCTACACAGACCTACAGATACAAGTACATGAGGCTATTGCATTAAGTCTGTCCCCACCTCCACCCCCACCCCCCTCCCCCGAGGTGGACTTACCTTTTCTTCTAACCGCTGCAGATTAAAATTGCATTCAAAATTGAGTTAAATTTTGTGATGTGCAGGGTTTTACTTGTAAAATCGCAATGAAAATGTCACACATGCAGTTCTTTTGGACACCAGTGATTTTAACTCATACTCATGAGAATTTTTTAACATCCATCATTAATTTTAGAGTAGCTAAACCGGAACAATATTTTGCTATTACCTTCAGCATTACTGTCGTATTTGCTTAGGTCTCTTAAAGATATATATGGGTTTTTGAGGGGATTCCTTGGCAACACTTGATTCCTCTATGAAGTCTGTTTTCAGGAGTGTCCTCCAAGAGAGGTCTGGATTGCTCATATAAAAAGTGTCACCATTTTTGTCTAGTCCATTCTCCTCAAACCATTCCTCCCCCTGCCTCAATTTATCTCCTTAATAGCTATTTGCTGGTGGGAAAATTATGTATTACAAGCAGTCTAGTCTCAAATAAATCTGTTGTTGTTCGTTGTTTTTGTTATTAAGCAATATTAGTGA
Organism: Porites cylindrica; assembly: GCA_964035525.1. Classification (NCBI taxonomy): domain Eukaryota; kingdom Metazoa; phylum Cnidaria; class Anthozoa; order Scleractinia; family Poritidae; genus Porites; species Porites cylindrica. The sequence goes on along the minus strand of OZ037780.1, from coordinate 15,561,314 downwards.
GCCAATGCTGCATCTTAAGAGGAAAATGCCGCATTATTTGCAGACATAGGGGAAATTTTTTAAAAGCACAATATTTATTAAAATAGCCACATGCCTTAAACCACCTGGGTTTCCTGAACAGTCAATTTCTAGTCTCAACAAGACATTCCTGTCCAGACACCAACTTCTAAACAACAGTCAACTTTGATCTCAAGAATTATGCAACTTAATAACAGAATTTATACACTATACAAAAAAATGTAAATTAAATGAGGGGACAAAATTGCATTGTGCAAAGAAAGTAGTGTCCAATAGCCCGGAGCCAGTGGATTTTGCTATCAGGCTGAAGTTTTTTGAGGAAGTTACCGGTAAATTTATTACAGAATTTAATACAGAAGAATTGGGACATCAATTCTCCTCATCAAAAAGTTTTTGGGGCTGGTTGAAAAGACATTTGGGTTAATAAACACTAGCTTAGGCTTGCCCGAAGGGCAAGCTGTAAAACTGACTTTCTGTGCACCATGAGATTGGCACGATTCAGTTTTCTTCTCCTATTATAGCCGCAGGCCAAAACTTTGTTTCAATCATTGCTATATGCCTTGAACTCCTCAACATAACAAATAATTCATGTTGAAGAACAAAGGATAGAGTGTTCTGATATTGGATTATTACCATAAAAATTTTGCAAATTTTGGCTTTGAATTTCTTCAAGAATATATTATAACAAGCTCATTTGTGAGGCCACATCCAACACTTTCTTCAGTGTTTCATCTGAATATCTAGACAGCAGAAAATAATTGCTCCTAAAAACTTCGGTTCGTAACTTCTGGATTACGGATGAAACACTGTGTTTCATGCTTATTAAATTACTGAGTAATATGAACTGAACTAAGAAGGAAAAATTATAAAGTGGATTTCAGCAGCAAAAGTATTCTAATAACAAACTCAGAACTTTACAAAAAGGCTAATTTTTCCTTAGTGTATTTTGAACCTTTCCTGTCTTGGCACAGTACATTTTGTAGAAAAGCATTGAAATAGTATTATGGTCTAAGCCCAAGGCAATGAGACACAAACATAAAATTCAATCACTTATTCATTTTATTTGAACTACCTGAACAAATACTCACATTAGTCTGCAACAGTTCATCAATACGCTGTTGAGGTTTTACGCCACGTCTACTTCTTGTCAAGAGGTAAATTTTCTTCACTGATGGACATGCCCACAAAAGTTTCTCTATCATAATTTTACCGAGGAATCCTGTACCACCAGTTACGAATAGAGTCTTCTCAGCAAAGAACTCGCTTATAGACATCACATCTTTAGCTTCAGCCATTGCTGTTTCAATAAATCACTTGTGACTGAGCTTTAAAGGAATGCTTTGGCAGCTAGTGAAATTTTGTCTAGACACTGAGATCTTCTATTGACAAATCAGTGTACTGCCAAATCACCTGAAGTATAAACATAACACAATGTCTGAAAACTGTGGTCTCTAATGGTAAAGTAAGTTAACATGCAGTCATAACTCAGTGACCAATATGCAGATTGGAAATAAAAAACCAGCATGTACACATACAAAATCCAGTACACTTTAGGTAAAATCTGAACATTGTTAGGTTAAAGTAAAGCAGTATTCAACTTAGTTTGATTCAGAATTAATATTATTAGCAGGTACCTTGCCCTGATAATAAGTAAATCCTGCTTTAACCTGAGAATGGATTTTACCACAATGATTTGTTACCTCTGCATCCTGCGCCCCTGACGCATAAAAATCCTTAAGGACGTAATTCAATAATTCATGGCAGACACCCCACAGGATGCAAAGATCAATTGATTGATCCATGTGTTTTTGTCAAAAATATCCTGTTTGTGTAATTTCTGTGGCAGTTAATATGGGTTTTGTTTAAAGATGCATATTTCTTTTAGCCTTTGTTGTGCTTTAAAATAGAAGGACTATACTTCAATTTCAGTATACTGTAGTAAAGAGTTTTGGAGTCTGCCTTCAGATTAACTGTCTGGTTACATAAAGGCGCAAGCATAATTGGATTCGCTGTTTTCTTAACTGGGACATTTTGCACATGGTTCTGGACTGGGACTCATAATTTTTTACAAAATGCGTCCCAGGACTCACCATAACTATTTGTAACAAAATCACTGTTGCCAGCAGTATAAATTACTGTCTCTACAAAAAAAAACATGGTTTGATTCATCAACTTCCTAGTTTTCAAAAATGTTCTTGGTCAAGGGAAGTACATGTATTATTGTTTTTAATATCATAGGTGACGAATTACTCCTTAATTTTGGCACGAAATTTCAGCGTTAATTTGTAATTTCACATGTGAAATTACAAAATTGCCATGGCAACCTAACGCACGTCTCAGTGTCAAGATGGCGACAAAGTTTTAAATGACATGAATGAAGACGTCAGGGCACAAAAAGACACTTTAGAAAACCTGAACACATGAAAGAGCACATCAAGAAGGATTCTAACAGGCATTTTGTCGGAAAACTCTGAACTTGAGCCAAATTTAAGCTCTCAACGTTTGAGAGAGTGCGGGAGTTCTTGATCGATACGATCCAGGATAAACATGTCAAAAATCCAAGATAGCTAACGTAATTCGTCACCCATGGTATTAAAAGGTAATCAAATGGTATACTCGTGAAATTAGGGAATAATTTCACTTGGGTTTTGTCCAAATCCTAATAATTTCCCTCGCCTAAAGGATCGGGAAATTATAAGGATTTGGACAAAACGCGCGTGAAATTATTCCCTAATTTCACTCGTCACCATTTGATTACACATACATATCCACCATTCCTTTCATAAAGCACACTTTCTCTGCCCAGGACAATATTTTAATTACTTATGTCTTTATTCTATCTGTTTATTTTCTTTATCCAAATTAATCAATTGGAAGCTTCTTTCACAGATTCTGTATTCCGCATTCTGGACTCCGTGTCCAGATTCCATGTTTCAGGGCTGCCGGTTTACAGAGTGATAAGCACCAGCCTATCACGCGTCCAACACGAGTTTTTTTTGGCTCAGCGACCAAAACAATAAAATTTCTCACCCAATTTCTAAGTTATGATGAACGTAAAAATTTTCATTGTCATTTTAGATGACTAAAGAAGAAGAAGAAGAAGAAGAAGAAGAAGAAGAAAAAGTACGACAGAAAATGAAAGCTTAAAAAGGCTCGCAGATCAGTTAAATAAAGTTCTACATGATCAAATTTTGGCACGTAGACAGAAATACAGAACGCTCGACAAAACAATCATTGTAAAATTCTTAAAAGGTACCTATAGATGTAAATCATGTTCAGTTTATTGTCAAGAAACAAGACAGCGAGACAGTAAGCTTATTCATGCTGCAAGCGCATGGTAAATTAATTTCGCAACAGTCCGGGAGCTCGTTCAAAGATTATTGCTCCATGCAAAGCTTTCAAACATTCAATAAATTTTCTGTGTTAAACGACTGGTTTAACTAAATTTTATTATCCTTTCAGTGGCATGAGTTTCCTTATTAAAACCTACAAGCACATGTAACAACTAGGCTTTAGCTAAAAGACCAAACTGCGTGATTTCGTAACAAGTTCAACTCTGTCACACTCACCTGAGCACTCAGCGGAACATTAATACGTGGTCAAAAAGACTTCTTAGCTTCTAAGTTTTCGACATTCCAAAAACTCAAACATCTTACAGTTTGTAGAATGAGAAAGCAGTGCTCTCAGCCAATCTCCTATGCTGCAATTAACTCATAGAAACAACAAATCGTTCCAGCCGTGAATCTGCCCGCCAAGACTCGTACCCAGTCGCTATTTATGGGTTTTGAGGGTGAGAGGAGATTGGGGGTAACCACTCCAGAAAAATACCATAACCATTAATGCCCTTTGTTTGTCACCCCAAATTTTGCATAAGCATTGTTTTCAGTTTCTCTTGGGGCCATTTTAACTCCCAAGAGAAACTGAAGACACTGCGTATGTAAAATTTTGGAATGACAAACAATGAACATTATGGTATATTATGGTATTTTCTGGAGTGGTCAATAGGCTCTTTGCACGACTTGATCACGTGACCAACTGTCGGTAAACACGGGGCGCTTTCCATTTACTCAAAATTTCCGGAATTTCCGGTTCGGCGGTAAATGGAACACGTTTCGTCGGTTCGTCCCACTGGAAAATTCCCAGAAAAAGTGGAAAATCTAAAAAGGTGGTCCCGGGGTGCTTACCATTTGACGGAAAATTTCGGAAATTCCGGATGGAAGGTAAATGGTAAGGTCACTTTTCGGAAATTCCAATCGAAAATTGAGGAGTACGTTTTGACGTAGTCCTCTCATTCCGGTTGGTACGAACCAAACGGAATGTTGCTTACCATTAACTAATTTCTCAGTTCCTTCTCGGTTACAGACTCACGCGACACAAATTCGCCCTTTTTTCGAATTCAAACGGTAACGGATGTGGCATTTCTACGGTAAACTGGCAAATCGCTTACCATTATGCTTTCGACACCCCAACCGGACTTTTCTGTCAAATGGTAAGCACCCCCGTTTTCCCGTTCGTGTTCCATTTACGTTTCTCGTAGTTTGTACCAGTTCCAGGTCCACGGTCGGGCACCGCCACGTACCGGGGTTTACGACCAAATGGAACAACTTTTTACCAATCGGAAATTCCACTTTTGCAGACTTTTGCTACCACCGAAATTTCCGGGTTTTTTTCCTAAATGGAAAGCGCCCACGAAAACAGTTCACTTTTGAAAAATTTCGTTAGGACAAGCTGAAAGAGCATATTAAAATTGAGTAGCCTGAGAATTTTCAGCCGTATTTCTCAAAAGTAGCGATTATAACGGGCGCCAAAAGTTAGAAGCATTTGTTTGAGAAAAACAACTTTTGCCACCCAGTCACGCTTGAATGGTTTTCCATACAAATCCTTGAAAATTCTCGTTAAATCTTTACTTTACTCATTTAAGGGCTCAAATTGCCTTTATGAATTCAAAGGAGATTGCCGAAAGGAAATATTTCATGACGGTTTTGAAAATTTCGAAAACACAAGGATTTGTATGGAAGACCATGCAAGCTTGACTGGATGGCAAAAGTTGTTTTTCTCATGCAAATGCTTCTAACTTTCGGCGGCCGTTGCAGTCACTACTTTTGAGATATACCGTGTAGCATGAAAATTCTGCGGGTTCTAATTTTTGCGAATTTTGTGTCGATTTGTGGATTGACCTCGATCCGCAAAAATTAGTTCCCGCAGAAAAAAAAATCCCGCAAAATAAAACGCCGCAAAAATTAACTCCCCTCAGTCAAATTAAAAACTCTGCATTTAATGGACCTGTTGTGTATGGTAGGGATAGGCTTTTGTTTTGTTTTGCTGTTGTTCAGTCCCTTTGTGCAGTAAGATATTGCAGTGATTACCGTATTATTCTCCATTAAATATGTTAGTAGAGTGAACTTTGACTCAACATACCGTAAAATAAAAGTTGAAAATACCATATTAAGGTTTCAGTTCCACTTAAATATTCTGCTACTTGAACAGAGAATAGCAAAAATTAATTCCCACCAGAAATTTCAGTCATCTCGAACCGCAAAAATTTGTTCCCGCAAACCACAAAAAATCGCCAATCCGCAAAATAAAACTCCTGCAAAATTTTCATGCTACACGGTACGGCTGAAAAATCTCAGGTTACCTAATTTTAATATGCTCTTTCAGCTTGTGCTAACAAAAAATTCTTCCAAAAGTGAACTGTTTTCGTGTTTACCGATGGTTAATCACGTGATCAAGTCATGTAAAGAGCCTATTGAGGGGTTAGGTTGAGGCGCGCGCGGGGTCTCATGGGAACGGACTAAGGGCAAATAGCGTCCGTTTCCATGAGACCCCGCGCGCGTCTCAACCTCCAATCTCCTCTATGGAGAGCCAGACTCGTACCCAGTCGCTATTTATGTGTTTTGGGGGTTATTGATTTCAAAACTGGCGAACAACAAAGTCGATCGGGGTCCGTTAAGAAGCGAAGAAATCGTTTACAGTAGATTCATAAAGATCCCATTGGGCTAATTAATTGTGCTAAGCGACAGGTATAGACATTTTTCAACGTGAGACTTTAAATAAGTACGTAATTCATTTATTAACGCGAAACTCCTCTGGACCCTGTACCAAAATACATAAATAGCGACTGGGTGTGAAGCTTCAGTTGAGCCTTCAACATTAAACATATCGTCAGCGGCTCTCCACTAAACCCAAAGGGCCTGGGTGCTAACTTGAACGCAAATTTCCATGAAATTTTTCCTTGTTGTGAGATCGAAGTTTATGGAGTTTTAAAGGTTTTATTCCACTTTTCTATGAAGCGATGTAGGGCAAAGATCTGTTTTCAAAGTCCTTTCAAATGTTTAAGCTGTCCAAAGGAGCCGTGTCATTAGCCCTCCAGAATCATGGAATGGCTTATGGGGTAAGGTGTACTCAACCGGGTTAAATTTGTTTGCTTAAAATGTCTTCTCCCACTCTTTTTTTTCGCGGTCATATTGGGTGCGGCTTGTAAGATAATTATGGAACAAGGAAGCTAAAGTAGTAGGTGTTTACTTGATACTTTTTCAACAGACAGGAAATAGGATGGATTAAATACCGGCGCGAAGTCCGTTTGAATTTGACCTTTTGAAAGCGATTGCGCGTGTATGTCTGAGCTAGTTCATTTCAAATTGCGAAATTAGAATTCAACTGAAATATCCTGAACACAGCTGATGTTTTTACGTGCATAATATGTTTACTTTTTTCAAGAAAAGGGGTTATTTAATCAGCGACAAGTGACGATACAAAGCTTAAGCGTTATATACTTTTTTCTAGTTATACGTTTGTATAAGAACAGCTAACGCGGAATCAATCTGATCAATCAGCGAATTTCGATTCAATCAACGTCATCAATAAATTTTGTTGCTAATCAGTGCATTGTCTGTTATTCAGGTCTAATGTATACCAGGGCTTACGGAGAAAGCCATCACTTCATGAGTGACTTCCCACTTTAAATTTTGCAAGGTTTAGCTCTCTGAATTAAAAAAAAAAAAAAAAAAGACAGTGGACTATTCGTTTACACATGTCGTCAATGGAGTGTGAGATTGAGAACAATAACAAATTTCACCTCGAAAAATAAATCTCTGTTTTTATGCAGACTATTTCCATTGTTTCCAACAATAAGTATGGCTGCTATGTTGTCTGTTTATTTATTCACTTATAGATAATTTTGTTTTTCTGGGGAGGAGAGGGCAGTTTCTTCATAATTGACATTTTTAGGACAGATGAATACAACAGACAGTGAGGTTACTGAGCAATGCGAGTGACTCTAACAACAATGTCTGAAGATCTCAGAAATTTGATTTCAATGCCAAAGAAAATGATCATTTTACGTTGGACATGTTACTACAGCATTGAGCTCAGGGTTTGCATTTAGGGCTGTTGAGCAGCTAAGAAGTTTGATATTAAAGCACTCAGGAATCATGACCATAATACCCAGGGAAAAACCCAGTCCATGAACCTTGGGTCGGTGAACAGCGCTAGATATATACCTCGACGCTTTGCATCTCAGTATATAATATCCACAACTACTGTGTGTATTCACCTCCCTTTCGTGGGATAGTTGTGTACTATACCTACCTTGCAGTACAGGTACATGTGTATGAGACCACTTGACATGGTACGGTGGACTCGAGGCCCTTTACCCCTGATCTGCTTGGGGAGGGTCACCAAGCCTTGTTGGTATATTCTTCATCCAATATTTTGTCCACATATGAAATATGTGTTTTTTCAGCATAAAAGCTTACATTATGATATTGTATTACATTGTACATTGCATTGTACACCTTTAATGCATGATAATGCTGTTTTTATAGCAACACCCTTAAATTTATCAGTGCAAACTTTTAGATAAGCTAATGCAAGAGATCTCCATTTTCATATGGATAAAGAAAACTGAGAATTACCCATGAGTACAGGTTTCTCTCTTGCTAGGCTTTTAATGGTTATGAAGTCATTTGTTGCATATCAGTTTTATACAACTGGCATGCGACGCAAACAACTTTGTAAATGCTAAAAGCCATGCAATAGAGAAACCTCTGCTCATAATGCACACTGAGTGTATCTCTTTTAAGCAGGAACCATTGTCTGTAAAACAGGGTTCCAGGGAGTATGATCATTCATGGCAACTTTATTAATGTCCTTTATATCTGTAATGTAAACTTGTTCCTTTTGCTGTTTATAGGAAGGGGAAGAAAAAGCCTGTTGAACCAGAAGTTAAAGAAGACAAACCATATTTAGAGGAACGCTATGTAAATAGTTTCTTAAGGGAAATGTCTGAAATCCGAGAACTTGTGCCCCTTCCTCCAAGCATTGATCTGAATGAGTGGATTGCAACAAACAGTAAGTGATTAAATAATGGGCTACAATTTTGCTGTTGTTTGCATGGTTCAGCAAGGAGATAGCTTGCTTGGTATGGGGTTTATAATGTTACATATAAAATGTCAAGCTAACTGCAAATGGATGCAACAACCCCCAACACTGCTGGATCAGCAATGTGTGGAATTGTTGTGTCCATGCTAGCAGTGGTGTGCAAAGGGATGCAACAACTCCTAACATTGTTGGGTCAGTAATGTTTGGAATTGTTGTGTCTATGCTGGCAATGGTGTGCAAAGGGATGCGACAACTCCAACATTGTTGCATCAGCAATGTTTGGCATCGTTGTGTCCATGCTGGCAGTGGTGTGCAAAGGGATGCAACAACTCCCAACATTGTTGGGTCAGCAATATTTGGAATTGTTGTGTCCATGCAGGCAGGCAGGTGTGCAAAGGGATGCGACAACTCCAACATTGTTGCATCAGCAATGTTTGGCATCGTTGTGTCCATGCTGGCAGTGGTGTGCAAAGGGATGCAACAACTCCCAACATTGTTGGGTCAGCAATATTTGGAATTGTTGTGTCCATGCAGGCAGGCAGGTGTGCAAAGGGATGCGACAACTCCAACATTGTTGCATCAGCAATGTTTGGAATCGTTGTGTCTATGCTGGCAGTGGTGTGCAAAGGGATGCAACAACTCTCAGCAGTATTTGGACTTGCAGTGCATTGTGGGAAGGATACAACCCATAAGACTAAGTAACAATAAATGTTGGGGGTTGTTGGTTCAACAACTGGGAGTTGTTCACCAACAATGTTGTGTCCATTTGTATGGGGCTTTATTTTTAGTCACATAATGTGAGCACCTTGACTAGCCTGCGTAGCATGGCGGTTTTGGTTGGGTGCGCCAGGTAATAAAGGCGGGCAAGGGCAGAGAAACTGCGAGGAGATTGGGGCGGGAGGAACTTGAAAAACCACCTGCACGGATGAGGGGCTTTTTTGAGTCGGTCCGTATGCCAGCATACGGATCATTCCGATTGGTTCAGAATGTTCGCCTGTCAATCAAATATTTTGGTAATCTCCCATGGGAGAGTTTCGAGGGACTGAACAAATCATCTCCGCAAAAGAAAATCAAAATATCAAAGAAGCGTTGACCGGAGCGTCGTCGATCTTGAATATTTGACGGGAAAACAGGGCAATTGTATTGAAGCCTAAACAGGAAATGGCCATTTACAGTCTTCTTCAAAGGAGAGATGTCATGGAAATTTTGTCAACAACTTTTGGCAAGAGCATGATCTCTACTGTCTTTGCTATGGCCAAAGAAGAAATATCCTCATCGAAAACCTGTATGATCACAATTTCCCCTCTAAAAAGTACTATAGACGACCAGATCTAAAACAAGATCTACTCAGTCAAGTTTAGAACGCAGTGTAGTCACCTATGCACGAGATAGCAACAAAGAAAAAACCTGTGTTTGTTCAAGCAAACTCCGGCCAAGGTCACGTTTTACATTATATTTATCACAAGCCTTTGGGTCATGTTTAGGCTGTCAACAATCGATTTCTGATTGGCTGGGAAAACTGAAACTAAACAAGTTGTTATCAGGATGTCAAAATGAGTTAAAGGGGGGTGGGGGGGCAGTTGAAAAGGCCAAGAATCCGGGCAGGCGGTTTTTATTTTTTTCGCGACTTTGCCGCTCATTCTCGCGCCCTTCGCATGCGAATCTTGCGGCTTTGCCGCTCGTGAGTCCAGCTCGACAAAACTGCCATGCTACGCTGACTACACCTTGACCACCTAGTTAATCCACTGTCTGTTAGAAGGCCAGTGAAGGCATGACATGGCCAAGCAGCTAACATCTCAAACTTGTACAGTCCGGAATATCCCTAAATTTAAGGACAGGGCCAACTGGTCACGTGACACTTTTCAACCAATGAGAAGGCGTGCTTGTGTTTACCAACAAACAAATCAAAACATCGCCCCAGCGATCAAAAATTTTCAAAACAACTGACGGAGTCGGACAGAATCAGTCATCGTTTCGAGGTTCTCAGGCATATTTTTAAGACTTTTCATGATGAGGCACACAATTTTTTTAAGTGGACAGCGTATCAGAAGCCATATTGGAAGTGTCTCGTGAAATATTCAGCACATTTTGTGGCTTATTTCTTCTTTTATCTTTTAATCAACGCGTTGTATAGGAGAGATTTTGGTTGGTTTTCAAGGTAGGTGAACAAGTATCTATCATTTTTTCGATTCACAGATTTTTTACGAAGTTCTAGATATTTTTCCTCGATTGTCGTATCGATTAACTTTTATCATGTTGAATGTGGGGATGGTAGACAACCTAGAATTTTGGTAGACAATTTTTGAATTCCGAGGTCCAAAACACGTACATTTTCCACTCCCGGGTTTCTCACAAAAGCCGTGTTATTACTTTTTTTCACATTAGTACGAGCCTTTGCCTTTTTTCTTTTCAAGGCCAAAACAACTTTATTAGTCTCATGGATATTCACGTCTAATATCTCGCCTCACTTTGCCGAATTTGCGGGGATGAAATTGAAGATCATAAACGCAAGGTACAGAAGGTAGATACTAACCGCTTTGTTTCTGAAATTCACTAATCTGGAAAGATTTAATGTTGTTGGATTCTCCAAATGTTCACCCACGGTTAAAAAACAACCAAAGAAACAAGGCAAACCTCAATTGTAAATGCTGTATTTCGCTACTCATTGAACATGCACTGATTATCTGGGATAAAATTAAAACATTGCAGGTACTACAGCAAGCAAAGAAAGCACCAGATGCGTGAAGTCAACACAAAACAACACAAAAAAACAAACAAGAAAAATTAATAAATTTGAACTACTTTCTATTCTTGTTATGATGACTGGTTCTTTGATTCTTGTCCTGTAGAAGTTAATAGGTAGTACCAATCCTGTTTTGTACGATCTCAACAAATTTTCACACTCCCTCTAAGGCTATTTTTCACGAGACCAGTTGCTTCTATCAAAAATCTTGCAAGCCATGCCAGTGAAACCACGACCTCTGCGATCGGTCAGGAATCAGTTCGAACACCCCAATGATTCCTTGCAATGATTAATGCTCTTATTCTCTTAAATGAAATGTTTTCTTTGAAATATTAAATGTGAAACCTAGACGAGTACTGTAAGCTCATCTTTAATTCTGTCCGACTCCGTCCGTTGTTTTGAAAATTTTTGATCACTGGGGCGATGTTTTGATTTGTTTGTTGATAAACACAAGTGCGCCTTCTCATTGGTTGAAAAGTGTCGCGTGACCAGTTGGCCCTGTCCTTAAATTTAGGGATATTCCGGACTGTTGTATAGTACTGACAATCTGGGTTCAGGCCTTGTTATCTTGCTGTTTCCTCTGACAAAAAAAATTTGCTCCACCGTGAAAGTTGCTACGCGATAAAAGAGTTCAATCCCCACAGGATTTTCTTGGTACACCAACATGGCCACCATTTCATTGCTTTGCACACCAATATGGCCACTGTGTTATAATTTGATGTGAAAATGATCAGATTCTATGAATGGGTCAAGGGACATATTTTGGGGGCTAACCTGGTGTGATGGACTTGCATTTGGTAAACAACCAGTTAACCAGTATAAAACTAGGTATACCTATCGATAGAGTGCCAACGAGCGTATTTTGCTTAGGAACAAAATTCCTTTTTTTCCCCAATTGACCGTTTCTTGGTCCCTTCCTGTTGCAAGGATTATTTTCTTGAAAAGTTCTCAGATTCAGTCTGGTGGCTTTACAAACCTGCTATGTAAAAGTGTGAAGTGCCTTGAAAGAATAAAGTCAGCTTTGCAGAGGAAGCGATCGGGAATATTATTAAGTCCAGCTACAAATCTACTGTCGGTTCGGTTTCACATTGTTGATAAATATTTGCACAGTTTAATCATTTAAAATTCCTTTCAAATTTCCCGAGGCTTCTTGTTATGGGATTGAAACTTAGAATGATTCGCTAGGCCATCTGAAATGTTTCCAAGGACATGCGATGTACGGCACGTCGGTATTTAATTTTAGTTCATTATTTTTATACTGAACTCGGCCACGTTTCGAAAAAAATGGCGTTGTTTTCTTTTCCTTTGTCGTTCACTTTAGGCTTGTAATTCGTTTTTGTTCTCATTGTTTTTGTTTGCTGGTTAGATTTTTTCCCCAACACCAGATTTTCCAACAGAAGCGACTGCATTCTTCGTGTCAAGCTTTCCTTATCTCCTCGTGTAATCTGATCCTTTTTAGTGGTCAGAATATTGCTTGCTGCACATAGAACACTTTTGCTGTTTTACAAACTTCTCTTCATTAAAACTTAACATTATGGCCCCTAAAATTAACAGAATATATGAAGTGCTCACGTCTCTTGACTGCGGTGACCGGTTTTGACGAAAAAATTTAGGTAAATAAACACAGGAAGTCGCGACGGCGGGAAGTGTGTGAAATTTTGTTTGTTATTCAACTTGAGCCCGTGCGCCAGGTACTGCCTTTTGATTGGTTCACAACTGACCACTTGGTCTCAGGGGAATCTACATTACATTGGGTTACACTTTTTTCAGCTCGATCGAGAATTTTTCTGCCTATTGCCCAGTCTTGCGCGGCTCTATTCTGCTGCCGCCTCGCCATCCGAGCGTCTTCGCTCGGATGGCTCGTTGGCAATAATTATGGCTGTACATTTTGAAATATTAATAATTTAAAATGAATATATATATTGAATAAATATATTGAATAATGATATTTAATTGCAGCTTTAGCCTTTTTCAACCAAGTTGACTTGTTATATGGAAGTGTTAGTGAGAGATGCACTTCGGCATCCTGTCCAACTATGTCAGCCCCAGGAGCTGTGTAAGTTAATATTTCATTTCTCCTGATACTATTCACACATACAGCAAGCTTTTAGGACATGAAATTGCACCTATTGTAGTGTATTGGCACTAACACACCAAAATTTCCCATTTTGGCAGTCAAATCCTGCAAATTAGTTTCCAAATTGACAACTAGAATGCTTCATTGCACCTTGTTTGAAGAGATTACAAGTATTTTGAAAATGTGTAAATGTGTAAGATGGTCATCTAAACATCTCTGTTTTAACCCATTCGCCCCTGAACCGCCCGTAACCGCCCGTGCGGATCCAGGTCCTTTCTACCCTTTGTGACATCATCAGTTTTAACGGTCAAGGACAACTTTCTTCGCTAACTTGTGCAGAGTGAAGAGATCTTTCAAACCATACCAGAATGAGCACAATTCAGTCAAGGACACCGGAGAAAGAAGCAAAAAACCACGTGACAAGGACCTGAAAATCTCCATGAAAATCTTGTTCCATTACCCACCTACCTTTCCTTTCACCTAATCCTAAGATCCTAAAAGCTTTCCTAAAAACTCTTCCCACCAAAATGAAGCCTACTAAATGCCCAGCAAGGGAAAAAAAAAATGAGGCAAGAAAAGCGAAAAAAGAAGGGAGGAGAGAAAGCGAAAAGTAAAAGTCAAGACTGCTGTGTCACTTTTAAACCCAAAAACTATGTCGAAATTTTGCTTTCTGCGCATGCCCGAACTTCGCAAGCTGATGTTTTGCATCTGGATCAGAAGGCCGCCAAGTGTACGACCTGTAAACCGGTTTGTGGTAAGTTTTAGCTCTTTATAGCACGACAGTGACCAGAAAACCACTCGGCTAGCTTCAAAACGCGTTTTTCGGCAAAATCTCCAGGAGCGAATGGGTTAAAGTGAAAGAGGTTTCAAATCCAAGGATAGAAAAATAATGTATAAGCATACACAATCTTTTGATAACCATCATGGAATCTTTATCAAGACAAGTGATGGATTTGGATGTTTTTAGTCACTTAATAATAATTTGTAATTTGTAATTCACGTGACAAACATCCCAGTAGATCGCGGGGAGCTCATAATAAGATTGGAGTCCCTGTGCACTTGCTTTGCAAATAAAATCTTAAGCTAGACACCATCTTGGTTTTCACATACATGTACATTCATTGTATTTTGTCTTTTATAGTATCACTTTAGTTTTAGATGTATGCTACCTGCTAGAATCATTTTTCTGTAGGGATTAACCTTTACTTTAGATGTAACTGTTTACATCTTGGGTTAAAGTAAAGAGTTTGATTTAGATGAGTGTCATTGTTTATGCAGCTGGCAGTAGCCCCTGTTTGTTTGCTGACTGTCCAACCATCCCAATCTCCTTGGGATTCTCTCGATTTTGCTTGAAAATCCCAATCCCGACCAATATGTGATCACAATTGGAAAAATTCCAGTTTTGATATTAGTTATGATGTTTTCAACTGTATTCTTGGGATTTGCGTAATGATGGTGGTGTGACTTAAATGTCTACACCAGTTAGTTGCATGTTGCAGTGACCAACTTGAAAGCCTGGCTGATTAGTCTCTGCACACACTTCACCTTTGATGATTTATGTCATTTTGTTTCATGTTTTCTTACTTTTGTAATTTATTGTAATTTTTGTAGCAACCTCTTGAAATAGTGCAAAAAATAAAAAATGTGAATCTAACTCTGACTCTGATACTTTTCCAACAGAATATACTTAAACGGAAACTGAAATCGAGTACTTGTATGTGAAGCCACGCAATTAAAAATAAGCATAAAAAGACATCGATTTAGCTGACATTTAGACAGAAATTGTCCTCTCAAAACACTAGAAAAAGCATTTCAGAGCATAAAAAGTTCAAAATTTTCTGGGGTAGCATGCCCCCTGCCCCTTGTATGGGCTCGCACCCTCAGTGCTCCCGTTCATTCATCGATGATTGAAAAATGTCTTAGTTGATTTTACATACTCAAAAGGTTGGACAGTCTGTGTGGTTCTAAGGTTTTTGCTTGGAAAAGGTTCCAATGGAATTTTCATTGAACTTTTTTTTTTTCAGAGTATATTTGTGGCATGATGACAAAGGCAAAAAGATAACAAAGACAAATGTTTCAGCACCTCAGTATATTGACTATGTTATGACATGTTGTCACAATTATCTACATGATGATGCAGTGTTTCCTACAAAATATGGTGAGTTTAAAGAAAAAGGTGGTGGTGAGTTTAAGAAGACATGTAGAGAGCATATAATAGTAAAAACCAAGTGCAACAACAACATCAGAAAAACAAACAGGTTTATAAATGTTACTGAGCAGAACCACACTTCTGCATGTTTGTCACACTTTAATTAGTTACATTTCTTTTTTGTCACTGAATGCATGACTGTGATGTGAAATTAATCTACCCTTATATGGCTAAAGTAACTTTCATTCTTAGCACAAGAGCAGCATGACTTTCTTGCACTGCGTGACAGTCTTCAGGTGGTTAAATAAAAATTATATACTTCGCACATCGAAGCATCTTTAAACTATGTGGTTTAATTTTTCTGTTTACAATCTACCTTCCATTAATTTTGTTTCAAGTTAGAAATTAACTGTAATTATATTTCTTTTAGATGGCACATTGTAGTCAAGTTCACTGTGGCTATAGGTGTACGTGTTGTACATTATATGCATGTGTACCATTGTATTCTAAATTCTTTAAATTATCTTAATACATTAATGATATTCTTATGCCAATGCAACATTATTCCTTGTACCTAAAAGAGAAGCATTATGTGTGGTATAATTTGTAGAGAAGGCCTCTGTGGCAAGTTTTAAAATAACCAATTAATTATATTTTGCTTTTTTCCCCTGTAGGAATGACATTTCCATCAACTTTTCTTACAACAGTGCGCAAGATTTTCAAACTTCTCTTTCATGTGCTGGCTCACATTTATTATGCTCATTTCAGTGATCTGTTAAATCATGAACTGCATTCTCACATTAACACTGTGTTAATGAACTTCATTTTATATGAGCAAGAATTTCACTTGCTTGACGCCAAGGAAACAGCACCATTAGATGACTTACTTCAAGCAATGGGCCTGATTAGTCAGAGTTAGTTTTATAAAATATGTCCTTTGGGTATGTATTTTTATCCAGATAAATTTGTGTGTTATTAATAGGTATATTTTCTCAATATTTCTGGTGTTAATATTTGTGAACATTGAAATATGTATGACATTCATTGAAAAAATTTGCCTGGGTCAATTTTTAATTTAAAGTGTAATTTTTAGTGGTTAGTATTTTTAATTAACCCCTTTACCCAGTTTAACAGTGACCAACATTGGATTTGTCCCTAAAATTTCACTGATAAAAAGGTTATTAGCACAGGCATCCCAAGCTCACATTATGAGGGTGGAATGTAACTTCCAATGACGTGAGTGAGTCGGTATCGCATTGCAACGTTGTATGAGAAATAAAATACCAAGGTCTGCGAACAATAAATATTTTTATTTTTACCTTTTGATCAATAAACTAAATAAAGAAGATATATCTTCATTGTATTCTGTGTTTTTTGGTGACTTCATCAGTATACAACGTCTTAATGATTGTGTGTAATACAATACCTACTCACTCGCATCAATGCCCGTAATTGCTAGCATAGAGGAGATGATAACCAAGTAAAAAAGGTCTTGATCATTAAACAAATTCTCCTCATCAATACCATGGAAAATGTATGAAAGACAATGTGGAGAAAGTGCATGCTGATGTTAGGACTTAAACCTTTAAGTCCCAAGAGTGATCAACATCAATTTTCTCCTAACGGTATCAATACATAGTGATGATAAAAGGTTATGAGAATTAATGAAATGATCACGTTGGGGAAAATGCTTTGATCTTGAACAATTTCTCTCAACTTATTCTCTGAGGAAATGAATAGAAATCAGTCTGGAGAATTTGTTTGTCAATATTGGGGCTTAAAGGAAATTAGGTTCAATTTTAACAGAACATACATGTAGAGAACTGAAAAGAAGGATCATTTGTTTTTCATACAAGCTGATTGCGTGCAGACCAAACCAGTAACCAGATATAATAGAAATGCAAGAGGCCTGTAGCCAGTATACTCCAACCCCAAGGTGGTTGTCTTGTTAAAAAAGGGAACTTAAGCAACGACAGTGATGACAGCAGTGAAAATGTAACTAGAAAAATGAATTTGGGTTCTTTCAAATGTTATCGGGTCTATTTGGACATGCTCAGTATCTTTCCTGGACTTGAATTCTTAAGGACTTAATCCAGGTTTAAAGAGAGTCAAAGGAAAATTCTTTGTCGCATCTGTCATATGTTCACGTCCTGCGTAAAACATTGCATCAGATTGTTAATCGTTTTCATGCAGTGGACATCAAATAAATGTACTAAAAAGCGTGATGTACACCCAGTTGTTTTGGTCATAAAACCAATTGTTTTTTGTTGTCATCGGTGTTTAAGCTCCCTAATGACTTTTCTTTTCACAAGTTTCTTGTGTGTGTGGCACAAGTTCTAAACGCCATGTCATAATGAGCGTGCCTTGGTCCCTTTCTAACCTGTTCCTCAGTTTCACTGGTTTGCATCAAGGTTATGAGATATAAGCTAGCTGTCATAAAGGCATTATTTATATTAATATTGATCATCAAAACATCGCTAAAGTAGAGTTCTAGTTTTTATAGCTTAATTGCATCAGTCACTGAAGTCAAAAGTTGCATTCATACAGTAAACACCGGTACCACCCACATAAAAATAACAGAACCTGGCATTTTCTGATTCACGCTGTTGCATAAATATATACACTGTATAGGAGGGGGCATAGTGAGAAATCAGTTTGCCAAGTTTCGGCATGTCCTATATAAGACTTGTCTTAAATGGCTCTGTTCTGTGCTAGTGGTGGCTCATACACCTACTTGGATATACCCCACATCAACGTAGGATAAAACGGCGCCTGGAAAGGAGATTGCAACCTTTGGTTACCTTTCCTTTAAGAACGCGCTTCATTTGTCAGGCTGAATGGGCCTTTTGCACCCAGTCATTCACATGGTACAAAACCACCATGCTGGAGAGCAAGAGACATGCTGGAACAAGTCAAACTATCAAATGATGTGGACTCTTTGTTTGTCCTGTCCTAGTGTTCCTTAGGGCCTGTTTACATGAAGGTAGGCGACCCCAAATAGGTGAGGTAACATGTGGCGGGTCACCCCACCTATCATGTAAACGTGATCAAATTAAAATGAGAGATTATATGGACAGGCGGGTTACCCCATCTAAGCGGGTTACCTCACATACCTGGGGTCCCCCACCTCCATGTAAACAGGCCCTTAGTCTCCAGCATGGCAGTTTTATACCACGTGAGTGACCAGCTGCAAATGGCCTATTGGTTCTTTTGATTACATATTAGGGAGCTTAAGAATCTATTCAACAATGGTGACGGACACGAAAACGTCACTTTAGAAGTGAATTCACGCTGCCTGAAACTCTATTGCGCTAATTCCATTAATTCGTCAAATGTTGGCAATTTTTTTGAAGTTGAATTCTAAGGGACTGTATCTAAGAAGGAAGTTGTTGTTGTCTTAATTGTGTTTCCGCCCTCAACAAAACGTGAAATTAGGCACTTTTTGCATTGTATTCATGCAACAACGGCTAAGATCTGTACAAAAGGCGTTGTTGTTTTGCCAATCTAAACCTATTGGTTTTTTGCCATTCTTGTTGCCATCGCCATCATCATTGCTTAAGATCCCTATTTTTAAATTAAAGCATTTTATTAGCCACATTTCAGTTTCGAGTTTCTTATATAAACTGCTGTTTTTTTTCTGTGGGTGTTTACGGTATTGCAACTTCCAGCTTTAACAGATCTTAACAGTTTTCTTTCATATTGTGGTTCAGTTTTGTTTCCTTAAAGGACTCCTTGCATAAATAATTAATTATTAACACAAGTTTTTAAGGTCCAAGATTTTGAAATACCTTAGCATTTTAGTACGTGTATTAGATAAACTTTTGCACTTTCAAAGTCAGATCAGTTACACATGTACATCGATTAGTTGATGCAAACAATAAAAAGAGGAAAGCGTATATGCCAAGAGTGATAGGTAACACACAGGCGGCCCAAGTTCGGTGCATAAAGTACCGCGAGTTCAGTATCAAAACCCGCGGAAATTTATGCACCGAGCTTGGGCCGCTTGTGGGTGACATAACACCTCTGTGTCTACAAGCTAAATTCAGTGACTGTCATAATCACAGATTTTGCTTGATTTTCTTTGATACTTTCCTTAAAAATGAAATGTTCCTGAAATATTTCCCTTCAGTAACAAGAATAGAGACAAAGTCGCCTTTTGTTTTCAAATAAAAAGAAATTTTCTAATGCATACCAAAAAGCCAGTGCCCACATAGGGTGACAGGGCTGGTATAATGCCTTCCCCCCTCCCCCACCCCCAACTCCAGAGGGTGTGGTTTACAGGGTCCTGAATCTTAGGGTGCTTTCCATTTGGCAGAACTGACCGGCCAGGCCACTCCCGTCGTAGTGAGACTGTCACATATAATCAAAAGTATCCAGCCAGATCAGACAGATCCTAACTAGTATGCACGAAGGAGATGGCTTTTCAGCAAAAACCCTTTGGAAAAAGCCCATCTCATTTGCTAATTGACTGGTCCAGATGGCCAGTTCTGACATATGGCTTGGTGTATTTTTGGACCAGAAGCCTTTAAACGAGTGTGAAGGTTGGTGATCAGCTGGCTTTGTATGTGTGTGGTAACAACGTTTTTTCAAAAAATCTATTTTCATGTTGCTAATTTCAAAAATAACTTAATTCTGTGCTCGAAAGGAAACGAATCAGGGTCATGAAATAATACTGGTCTCTTTGTTTCATTCGCTGTACTCACTCGTGAAATACTTTTTCAACACTTGAAGAGAAATTTCGCATCTCCGAGCGGCCATGTAATATCCAATCTATACACCACCATGGAAAACAAAACAAATATTTTTAATGCATTTACGTATAATTTACTATTATAAGTTTTCTGAACACAACGATAATATATTTTACAAAAAGATGCAAGTGGTTTACAAGTTTGTAAAAGTTTTCACAAAAGTTATAGCAAACTATATGTTTTAGTTCTGAACTTTGAGTTCAAGAATTTTTTTTTCTACTTATTGCCAAAGAGAAGACCCCGGAGATACTTCCATATATGGGGTAGATAGGTATGTGCCGCCTAATAAGGTTGCCATTGTTAACGCGTCATAATCCTTGTGTAATCCTTAGATAGGGTACCGTTTTTATATCAGGTAACATTCAAGTTGCGTAAATGTCCAGATAGACGAGAAATTATCTGTTAGCTGAACTTTACCTTAGAGTATTAGGAAAGCGATTAAGGAAGATTTGTGTGTCTCCAATAAATTCTTAGTTTCTGTTTCATCCTTAAAATGGGTCTCATTTTTCAGGTTTGGGCCTGAAAAGGGACTCCGTTTTCGTTTGTCTCATCCTTAAATAGGATCAGGGTTTAAGCCCCCGGGCGGCACACACCTATCCAAAATTTTTGGGAGTAGCCTCCCCTCTCCCGCCGGGGAAGACGACCAATATATCCTTCTCTCCAGCAACGTTGACTTCGTTTTCATTTTCCGAAATGTATACGTACATGAATACTATACAGAAATCAATTGTTTGTAACGTGCGTACAGAAAAGGTCTTCTTTTCTGCCAATTGCCATTAAATTTCGCCTTGTGAAACTGAGATCCAGGAATGCCTCAGCTTCCATAATGAATTTCTTTCCTTCTTGTTGCTGACAGGCGAACATCATTCTTCTCGTCACGAGTTTTACATCGCCATCAGATTACGTTCTTTTTTCCCCGAGCCACGTTTGTCGTCAGCTAGCGATCCTTGTGGCAGACTTCTTTTCCAGCCACGTTCTATATTTTGCAAGGGCAGAGTCAAGCATCTCGACTAAGTGGTCCGCTAACTGCAAAGAGACCAAGGGACTATGAGGATCTTCAAAACGTTTTTTTCGGGATGCGGGATTTTGCCTTATTCAAAGAACGGGATTCGGAATTCGAAATTCGAAATCAAAACGAGGGTGAGAATTGGGACTGAAAGTATACACGGGATGCGGAATGCCGAAAATAATCATCGGGATTACGAGATTGCGCGAAATTTGGTTCGGGATTACGAGACTGAAGAACCCGATTGGGAGCCTCCAAACCTCACACAATCAAGCAAAAATTCTCGCGGACTGGGAAAAAATTACCATTCTAGGTAATGTCAAGTAAATAAATAAAAAAATCATTTACTAACGTGAGAATCCTCCATGGAAAGATCACTGCGAAACTGTTGTAATTTAACATCTCTGAACTTCTCAAGACTCTGACCCATCCTTACAACCTGTTGAAATGATAACAGAAATAAATACACCTAATTGCAATAACGTTGTCATAGAAAAAAGCAAAAAGCAAAAAGCCAAATAGGAATTAATTAGCCATGTGATTTACATTTGCGTATTTTAATAATATAACAATTATTTAAGAAGTCAGTCACAATAACAAGAAATAATTCTGTAATTCCGCGCTGTAAGATTCCGCAGATGAAACACTGATGTGTGTAACAAAAGGGTCCTGACAAACGAAGCTTAGTTTGTGGCGCGGGAGAGGGACTGGCTGAGGAACGCCTCACCCTCTCCGCGATGGAAAGTCCTGCGTACGCCCCTGATTTGTTGCTTGAAAATTGTGATCTGATGGTGTGGTGCACTACAAACCATACGCAGACTGGCTTTTCTATTTAGCATTAAACGAAAAGACGCGTCGCG
Organism: Porites cylindrica; assembly: GCA_964035525.1. Classification (NCBI taxonomy): domain Eukaryota; kingdom Metazoa; phylum Cnidaria; class Anthozoa; order Scleractinia; family Poritidae; genus Porites; species Porites cylindrica. The sequence continues at coordinate 15,539,328 of OZ037780.1, read as the reverse complement.
TTCCTGGAATTTACCCTAGGCTATATTTATTGAAAAAAAAATGGAGCCATTTTTTCTTTAGTAGTTATCCGATGTACGTTTGTAATTAGAGCACGTTTGAAATCCGCTAGATGAATCAGCCTCGAATTGCATTAGAATGACACAAAGAAACTGATGCAAATGATTTCTCTCATGTTACGTGATTAATATTCAGCTATAAGCGTGTGTGTTGGGAATGTTGCAAGCAATGATAATTAAATGCTAATTAATTCCTATTTGGCTTTTTGCCTTTTGCTTTTTGCTTTTTGCTTTTTTCTATGACAACCTTATTGCAAATAGGTGTATACAAAATTACTAAACCCTTTACTCCTGGCAGAAGTTTTTTGTTAAGTCTTAAGAAATAAATAGCACCACGTAAGTTTTACCAAAGGGGTTTCATCTGAATGGTAACACTGACCGTAGGATTTCGCTCACAGATTTAAAAGTTAAATAATGCATCTCCCCGTATCTCGGGCTTGAAGTGAAACGGTGAAAGACACTATGTTTAACAAAAACGTTTCCTAGTCTGTTACAAAGACACCTTTGTGGGAGTGTAATAATTGAATAAAGACCCTGCTGGTTTCTGTATAAAAGCAAATGAAAACCATCCTGCTGCTTGGAAGGCGGGCGAGAGGGGATAATCGACTACGTCCCTTTCTTTTCCCCACCCATTCGAGCGCTTGACACATGCACGCAAACGAAACGCAGCCAGTGCATTTTAACAAAACTTTTGGTTGGAATGGTGGAGTTTGTTTTGAGGATTTCATCAAGCGTACATGGTAGTGAGATCAGTTTATTTTCTGTAATATTCGTTGCGTGCGGTGCGTCTTTTACGCGAGAAATTCCGTAACTGCCCTTTTGATTGGCTGTTTATTGAGGGACGTGGAACCAGTGATAACATTTCGTTAACATCTCGGGAAGCTGTCGTGCTCACTTCCTTCCTGTGATTTTTTGACGTTTCCATTGACAACTATGTCCAATAGTATTATTCTCGCGGAAAAAAGAGCGGTCGCACACAATTCAATTCATCAGAGGTAACAGGCTTTATCTCTTGGGAAAATAGTGAATGCAGCAATAACTCTAGCCTAAGAGCAAGGCCTCCATCGCTTGACATTTCACGATACCCCCCCCCCCCCCCCCCGCCTCTCCCCATGGAGAGCTGGCTCGCACGTCTCGAAGCTACGATAACTTTTGTCTTTGCGACTTATCACATAAAATTAAAGCTGTCTGAATTTATACGAACTATCGCCGCAAACTTACATCGTTGCCGTAAAGACCATGAAGGGAACTATCGCCGCGACCGGTCCACGCTACAAAACGCTGCACCAAGGGGCATAGTGTGTATTAACATGTTTAAGCGTACCTTTTCTTCTAAGAATTGCGTTTTTACTGGAAAACATGACCAAAAATGCCGCAGGAGCTCAGACAGCGAATTGTACTGCAACTTCAGCTCCTTCTGTAGTTTGGAAGGCACCAAATCTATAAAGAAAGAAAGCAAATATATGATTAGCAATACTCTGCGGCTTTCAAGACAGCATTGCAACCTGAAAGGAAGACATTTACTTAAAAGAAGCAACACAACTACTGATATAGCTGATAAGGTGATACTCGGTAAAGAAATATCAAAAAGTGTCTAATGTTTTTAAAAAAACACAAACGTCTCGGGTTTATGATAACCTAGAATTTTACATTGTGGCCTAAAAATAAGGAAAAGTCCCTAAAAAAGACACTTACGTTGCATACTCGTTTCCGAAGTTGTGTTCATCAAGGATCCTCCGGGAGACATTTCTGTGAGCACGTGGCAGGCCATGTCACTCGGGAGGACCTTTAAGGCAACAGAATCTTGCTAAATTTCGGCCAACTAACGATGTAAGGGAACGCAAATTCAGATCAAGTTCTCTTAATTAAGGTGGCTCGATATAGTTTTTCAAGGTCAATACCTCCCAAGTTTGAGCGTAAACTACGTCGCCATAAACAAAGATTTGGAAAAATTGACACCACAGTTGTATTAGATAAAGATAAAAATTTGTTATGATCAGGGTTGCAATGACATCGGAGTTTTCATAGCAACGAAATGACGCCATTACCTATTTTACTTGCAGCATGATTTCTCAGCACTGGGAACTGTTCTTCCAAAATCGTTTACTGGAACTTTTTCCTACAACAGCCGCCTCGATGTTCGTGAAGTTTAAGCGAAATCTGTAAGAGCGTTATCGAGATATTTTGGGAACAAGTTTTTATGGTTAGAAATACGGTAAAAAATGGTCAATCTTGATGTTCGACTGTTATCTGTACTAAACGAAGCGCTTTTGGCATGCAATTTCACCTCATAGTAGTTTCAATCTTTTTAAAAACGTGTGTGAAAGATCATTGAGATACCTCCAGCCGATTGCTAGAAAGAAGGATTTGATTAGTATGTATCAAGGCGCTCTTGTTAGCGCTAATGTAGACATTTCGGTCTACTTTAACAAATTAGCGAATAATTTTTAAATCGCTCAATAAATTTTTTAGAAAATTTAAGAATCTTGAGATTAACCGTCCTTTTATATGACCTCTTAGTTTCAAGATTATTGATACATTGTAAGGCAGTAAAATAAGGGCTTGAATTCGCTAATATTTTGTCAGAAATTTTGTGTTTACAAGTGAGAGCCTCTCATTATTCAGGGTTATTGTCTCCAAGTTTCATATTTTCGTGCACAACAATACCTAGTATTTTTGCATATGTCAAATGCATTGTTAGTTACTGCTGTTCACGTGAAAATGAAACTTTGAGACAATACCGCCGAATAATAAGAGGCTCTCACTTGTAAACACAAAATTTCTGACAAAATGTTAGCGAATTCAAGCCCTTATTTTACTGCCTTACAATATATCAATAACCTTGAAACTAAGAGGTCATATAAAAGGACGGTTTATCTCAAGACTCTTAAATTTAAAAAAAAAATGATCGAGCGGTTTAAAAATTATTCGCTAATTTGTTAAAGTAGATCGAAATGTTTACATTACCGCTAACAAGAGCGCCTTGATACATACTAATCAAATCCTTCTTTCTAGCAATCGGCTGAAGGTATCTCAATGATCTTTCACACACGTTTTTAAAAAGATTGAAACTACTATGAGGTGAAATTGCATGCCAAAAGCGCTTCGTTTAGTACAGATAACAGTCGAACATCAAGATTGTCCATTTTTTACTGTATTTCTAACCATAAAAACTTGTTCCCAAAATATCTCGATAACGCTCTTACAGATTTCGCTTAAACTTCACGAACATCGAGGCGGCTGTTGTAGGAAAAAGTTCCAGTAAACGATTTTGGAAGAACAGTTCCCAGTGCCGAGAAATCATGCTGCAAGCAAAATAGGTAATGGCGTCATTTCGTTGCTATGACAACTCCAATGTCATTGCAACCCTGATCATAACAAATTTTCATCTTTATCTAATACAACTGCGGTGTCAATTTTTCCAAATCTTTGTTTATGGCGACGTAGTTTACGCTCAAACGTGGGAGGTGTTGACCCTGAAAAACTGTATCGAGCCACCTTAAAATTCATTTCACTCTGAATGTAAGATAGGTCCCACATTTGTAACCTACGACCAGGCGGAAATAGAAAATAAAGGGAAAAAAGAGACATGCAGAGATATAAGGAAGGCATGGTCACAGTACTCCGGGCTCAAAAAACGTCGCGTCTGGTTGCCCAGGAAACTAGATATTCTTGCAGGGCTCGTAACCTTTCATGCTCTTGGCAAACAAAATTTAAGAGCCGCTAGCATTAAAGTCGTGACTAACTGTATAAATTCCTGAAGAGTCCCAAAAGCGAGCCCTCACTTCCGCTTGAAAAAGGGTATTCAGTTAGAAGAAGCGAAGTGTAACAGACACTTCAAAGGGGTAGTATCACTAGAAATCTTAACATGGTTTGTCTAAACTACGTTAGAATTCAGAAGCTAGACTTGCTTATATAAAATCGTTCCTGAACAACAAGAAGACATGGCACAACGGTTTTTAAACAAATTTTCACTTTCGCCAAATTGTCGTTTCGGGGTTGCGTGTGGTACTTGGTCGGTATTGTGTCGAATCGCGCTATCGCCACTTTAAAAACCAGAAAGGAACTGGGTCGAGTTGACTATCGCAAAGACTTCTGGGATTGTTACTAGAGGCAGGAGAAAATAATTCCCAATAGCTGACCGGTGCGTCCCAATAACGATTTCAATTGCGAGACGCATTTCGGCTCCAGTTCCCTTCTCGTTTCTAAAGTGACAATTGAGACTGGTTTAGAGACACTACCGCGTCTTTTTCTGGCTATTACAAGGTTGCACAGGGAAGTGATTCAAAATTCTCCGCCCTTCCAAAAAACAGTCCCATGTTGCAATGCCACAGAATACTAACCCACTCTCCTACGCGTCCATAGCCTGCGTAGCAGGCGCTTGGAAGTAGTGGGCACAAGAAAAAACGGGTGCGCGAGAAGGAGACACGCGAGGGGAGAGGAAGCGCCTGCACGGAAGGCCCCCGAAAATCGTTTCCCGCCCCCTCTCTAATTACTTGGCAGCCGTTGCGTGATCTGTCAAAAGTTTTGACAGAAAACGACTGACCTCGCACAAACAAACCAAGCCGCCAAAAGGCGTTGTACATTTTATCTTCGGTCTAAATATATCTGTTATAAAGATCAGCTGGGTTATCTGATTATAGAGCGATGGGGCAATAAACTGATGGTTAACACACAGCTTTAAATCGTTTTTTAACATGGGCACAATAAATAGGAAATAACAAAGTCAAAACTGGGTATCTTTTAAACAATGCATGCTGTGTATTATAAAAACTAAAAATATTGTTCTGGTCAGACACCAACGATCACAGCGTACGTGGAAAATGACCATATTGCTTTTACTGCGCTAACTGGCAGCCGTTTTTGGAGCAGACATGTCTTACTAAGCGGACCTAAACCTCAGAACACAAACTGTACCGACATGTTTTCTACTGCAGTAATGAGACATAAACAACAGACCTCAGGTCGCCTCCGAACGGCGAATAATACTATAGTGAAATGTTTTTTTCAAATTCATGCCCCTGGTAAGTGTTTCATTTCATCAATCATGTCCAAGTTTTGATGGTATACGTTCCATCGACAGGACTAGCCGCCAAGTTCTCCTGAGCAAAGAATATTTCCTCTGATCTTCATTGCAACAATTCGACAAATCTTTTGTCTCTCGCCACTTCTGTTGATGCGTATCCGATGTCAATTCTTTCCATCGTGAACACCGTTTGAACACTCCAACTTTTCTTTGAGATTACAGCCACATAGTCTCATTAAACCAGATTGAAGTGACCTCCGAGACCTAAACTTACCCAGTGGTGTAATGCAAGATCTTCACTACGTTGTCCATGTACTGTTGATTGACAGTTTTCTCGCCCCGCGCGGTTAATTTTTCCCTCGGGAGCCTCTCGACCAATTGGAAATATCCGCACTCACAGAGTGCGAGTTGAAACGATTTTCGGGGGCCTTCCGTGCAGGCGCTCCCTCACCCCTTGCGTGTCTCCCTCGCGCGCGCCCGTTCTCTCTTTCGCCCGCTACTTCCAAGCGCCTGCTACGCAGGCTAACGCGTCCACAAAATAGCTAACAACAGTCAAAAACGTATCGGCCCATCTTCTTAAAGTTTTAACATACGTCTTTCCTAACTGCCCGTAATCAAAGACCGCGACTTTCTATCAGTTACCATGGCCCAGTTGTCAGCTGGAAAGGTGGATAACGCTATCCACTGGTTTCATCTCTATCCAGTGGATAACGCAATAGGCGATTTGCACGATGACGTCTTTTGACTACTACGACCAGAATTCTTCATTTGTGCAAATTAGGGCTATTGGTATTTAAACCTCGTCGGAATAATCAAATATAACTTCACAGGAGTTCAGGCTTCAGGAGTAATCATCACTTATTGCGACCCGGCGGATGGTGCTATCCAAATTTTGAACAGCTGGAGCCAGGACACTATCAGCAGATTTACATTTACACAAATGCTCCTTGTGGATGTATTTTTAAGTAGCAATAAACATCGGCGATATCATCCCTTCATTCGTACCCTGGTAAAGGATAAATCTCTACTTACCCCAGGAAGGTTAGGCTGCCACCGCTCCACTTCTTTTTGATTAAACTGGAGAGCTACAGAATTATCCGCATGGCTTCTTTTAGCCTGATGTGAACCTCTTTCCTAGGAAAAAAACAATAAACGTTTTATGGTGTTAGTCGGGAGTAAAAGTATAAAAAAAAAAGAACGCAGAGTATCCCAAAAGATGACCACATACACATCCCGACTACTTTTTCGTTTCTGAGCTGTTTAGACGGAACGGAAAGTTAAAAAAGGGAAAACATCATTTTCACATCAAAAGGTGCCCAATCAAAATAACGAGAAACAAATACCGTCACTGGAAAGTAATACCGAGATAGTCTCAGTTAAATAAACAAGAAAGTCTCTGGGTTGTTCCTCGAGACCAGCTAGAGGAAAATTGCCGTCATAGTACGAACGTGGACTAAGTGCTCAATGGTACTTGTTTTCCAAATCTCGTTACACACACTCATAGTTAAACTACAAGTAGTCCCCTATTTTTCTCAGATTAGTAAAACGAGCGCATTACGCGAACGTGCGTGAAAATCGCCACCTTCGTGGAAGGTGATACACGGAGGGAAGAGTTCAAATGAGGAACTAAAGACTAAGCCAAACTGGCCCCAGTTGGTCGATCGGTGGATAACGCTATCCAATGGATAAATCTCTATCCAATTGATAACGTAATCGGTTTCCCTAATATTTATCCGCTGGATAGTGATTTCGCCGGTGGATAATACTGAACAACCGGGGCCTGCAGGAGTTTGACCTTTTCCATTTTCTCTCTTTCCTCCGTGTTACACCTTCCGCGCGGGTGGCGATTTTCACGAGCGCTCGCGTATTTCGGTCGCTCTAAAATGGGGGACTACTAGCAGCCTAAACCAGTCTTGCCGCCGAGGTTAAACTTTGTGAAAATGATTTACCATTGTGATACCTACTATACTACTAACACAAATAGGGAGCTTTAGCATCGACGACGACGATGGCAGCGAAAACGTCGCGTTTTTTTCAAACTTTGTCGCGTTTTAATATTCTAATTCAATGAAAATATCAAATGTAGGCGAATTTCCCTGGAACTGATTTCTTGGGGACCGCGCTCAAGTTTAGAAAGAAAAAAAAATCGTCGTCGCCTGTTTACGTCCTCCATAAAATATGAAATTCGGCATTTTCACGTCGGTAAAGAAATATACAAAAAAGCGTGATGCACGTGCAGAGTTGTTTGCTTATCTAAACCTATTGCTTTTTTGCCGTTCTCGTCGCCGTCGCCGTCGCCGTCGCCGTCGTCGTTGCTAAGCTGCCTAATAACTTAACACAGGTAAACTTCAGAGAGCTCAAACTACCAACGAAAGTTTCTCTTTGTATGGAGGGCTCCAAAACACTACTTAATCACAGTAATCCAGCACGGGTATATAACGAATCCAAATAATAACCAGCTCTCAGTTTGCTTGATAGATCAGATGGTGAGAGCAACGCACCAGTACCGCAGGAGCATATGTTCAAGCCCGAACCAGGAGCTGATGAGTAACTCCCATACTAGGCCTACATGCATGTCATAACGTTTTCACGGACTGGTTTATTTTCAGATACATTTTAGATCACAGTTTTTCCCCTCCGTTCCGTTCCGTTTCCGTTTATGAGCGCATTCAAAGTATAAGAAATATCAAAAAGGAAAACTAAACGTCGTCAAAAGGTAAAAAATATTATTTTTTGGTCTGTAGGTTTTGCTAACTGGATTGTGAGACTTGAAAGATATTCTAAATTCGCGCCAAAACTGGTCGGTGAAAACGCCGTGACTAGAGGACATGGACGTTACTCGCTCCGGGTTATGAACTCCCACCCGAGTCTTTTTTTTTCCAACCTACTCAAAATTGCTTAGAATCATTATGCCTTCTTATTATCCTACCTTGGGGACAACAGGAATAAGGCCCTGAGAAAATTTCGATGAATCGGCGATTTTTAAGCTGGGAAGCTCTCTAGCTTGCTCTACAGCCAAGTCATCATACTGAACCATTTCCCGCAAACGGGTCTGTCGGAAAATATATGAATAAAAGTTTAATTACGTGATAGACAAAAGGGATAAGCCAGAAGCTAATGAGGGGTTGAAACGTGTAACTCTTTGCTTAGTCCGATGCTCGTGAAATGTCATCTTCGCAAGAACCGTATTTGGAACGAGACGAAAAGATAACTGACCAATCAAACTTCGTAAACGCCGTGACGTAATTTTACTCCAGGTTCTCGGAAGGGAACCTGAGGAAGCTCAAGCAACAATGATGGCGAAAGCTACCACAGACGTCACTTAAAAAGTGTATTCGCGCTGCTTCAAACTTTATCTCGCTTTTTTCATCTCGTTCACTTCGTCTAAAGACTGTATAGAAGTTCTGGAAAAGAAAACAAAAGTCGCTGTATTGTGTTTTCGCCCTCCACCAAAGGGCACTTTCATGTCGTAGTCGCGCAGTGACGACAAAGAAATGTACAAAAAAGCGCGATGCACGTGCAAAGTTGTTTTCAAACTTTTTTTTTTTTTGAGGCCACAGCGAGGGTTTCCAAATATGGTAGTTAGAAAAAATGAATATTCACGAGCATTAAACGCGAGTTTCACGTTTCAACCCCTTATGAGTTCCCCTTATGAGTTTCTGATAAGCTTTTCCCGGGTAAGTTTTACACTGCTGGCAAAAGGGAAGGGATATCAATAGGACAATTGCACGATGACATCATTTTACTACAACTACCAGAATCCTGCAGTTTGTTGTTTTCTTGTGCAAATTAGGACTATTGTTCTTTAATCCTCAGCGGGATTGACAAATTTCAATAACAAAGCAAAAACGAAATGAATTCTGGTAGTTGTAGTCAAATGTCGTCATCGTGAAAATGGCCTATTGCCTCTCCCAAACGCACTAGACTACGACAGCTACGAGTAGTCCCTCATTTCGGTCAAGGATAGTAGAGCCAGCGAAATACACTAGCGCGCGTGAAAATCGCCAGTCGCGAGGAAGGTGACCCTCTTTCCACCATGTCTCGCCTCTCCTCGCACGCCGAGATTTTCATGCGCGCTCGCGCATTTCGCTGACTCAACTATCTCTGAAAAGAATGAGGGACTTCTCGTAGTCTTCACACTAACGTAAAAATCTTCAAGAGCTGCAACTTGTTACACGAAAAGTTGCAGCATCTGCACTTATTGGAAGTCTGGGGAGAACTAGCTTATTCTGGTTAAAACAAGATGCGGCCGAACAGGGTACAGTTTTAGGTTCTTTCCTCTTAAACAGGGTCAGTGTTTGAGGGTTGAGCGGAAACACCATACCCAAGCTTCCGTTAAGTAACCCCCAAAATTTGACGCTGAAATAATGTTCTTAAATAACCTGTGTAGTAGATGAGTAAATCAAGCACTGAGTGAAAAGAAAGGAAATGAATAAGCCCATCTGTACAAATTACAAGTATAATTTGTCCTTTGTAACCACGACTGTGCACTAGGCGGGGGTTTAGATACCTAAGAGGACCTAGGGGGGTCATGCTCATAGCAGCCGGGGGAAATCCCTGGCCATCGCCGCTTAATAGAGAGCTTTAGACTCTAAGACGAGGACGACTATGAGTACGAGATTTTCCCAATACGAAGTATTGCTCTTGCGTGAACCAGCGTCATTTCGGCGGGAAAACGTGATAGCCGTCCTCATTCTACTACGAGTTTTAGCGAAAATGACGTAGTAGCGGAAACAAGTTATCGAATTTTAGAAGTTAATTCATTTTGCAACCGGCAAAGAGCTAAACCTACTCCAATGAAAATAACCGCACTAATTTTTCAGGTGAAAAATAGTACAATGAAGCTTTCCGGGTTGAATGGTTTTTTTTTAAAGTTAAATCTCGTATTCGTAATACAAATTTAAAGCTCTGTAATGACAACTCTGTTGTAACGAAAGAGGTGCAGTAGAAAAGTTAGCTGACTCTACATAAACTACGCTTAACAAAGGTTAAAATAAGAGGACTCTTTACATTAAAGTCTTGGTAAAGTCTTTTGAAAAGAAACCTCTTCTGTACTTTCACATGATACTAGTAACCATCAAATGCTAATAACTAACTAGTATCAACTATTAGTTTTGTCTTCAGGATTTAGCTAGGATTTTATAAAATGAAGTTTAGTAAAGGCAAGTTTTCACTAGCGACGAGTCATAAGAGCGCTTATGACCTAGTGAAAATCAAAAATGGGAGTCGTAAGCAGAGTAATAAGCGCGACGGAATCGGGGTCAGAAGAATCAGAAGGTTTCCATTTCTTCAGACTCCGTTCACGACTCCGTCGCTTACGTTCCGCTTATGATCTAGTCAAAACCAGATTGTCAGAGTCGGAAGCAGAAGCGGAACGATAAACCAATCAAAATGCACGTTCCCACGCTTTGTGATAGGTTTAGTTCTTCCGCTTCTGCTTCCGACTCCGACAATCTGGTTTTCACTAGATCATAAGCGGAACGTAAGTGACGGAGTCGTAAGCGGAATCGGAACGCTGTTTTAACTAGATCATAAGCTCTACGCTTCTGATTACGACTCCGACTCCGTCACTAGTGAAAACCAGCCTTAATTTTGTTGAATTTTTATTTCAGTTACTTTTGTAAGGTCAAGTAGATAAAATTGAATTTCAAAACCTTTTTAGGGGGAGGTGCTGTGTCTTTGGCGTCACCATTCCTTCCATTTGTTTCTTTTACTGTAGCCATGCTAGACCTAAGGACGAAAATTGTACATCAAAATAAAATCACTGACTGTGAAGTGAACTCTCAGCTTTATAGATCTGGAAGTTTAAACTTGACTTTTTCATAGCAGTCAGTTACAGAAATTTTCAAATACAAAGTCAAGATATGTACCTTAATAGAAATTGTTAAGATCATAAAATATATTGAGGCTGGTGAATTTTACTTATGCTCACTACAACAGGTTGGCTGATCAAAATACATTTTGCTTTACTTTTTTTAATCAAGCTTCAAAACAACATAATAAGTAGCCTGAGAAAATAGCTAACATTCGGCGACGCTACAACTGGTTTCCACACCAAATGACGTCTGAGAAACGAGCGCAGAAATTCCATACTGATGACGCGTCACCACCCAGATCTGGGTAGTTCTTCTGATTGGTTGAATCAAATTTCCCACGCGGCACAACCAATCAGAAGCACTACCCAGATCTGGGTAGTGACGTCGTCAGTATGGAATTTCTGCGCTCGTTTCTCAGATGTCATTTGGCGGGGAAACCAGTGGTGGCGTCGCCAAATGTCGGCTGTTTTCTCAGGCTACATAATAAGCATCCTCGGAGACGGCGGAGGCGGTCAGTTGGGCCGGGAGAAAAGGCGCGACAAACGTTTTCAAGCACAGGAGGAAAAGGCATAATAAGCAGAATTCAAGAAAAGCAAACCTGGAGTAGGGCTTATATCTAAGGGGACTTATTAGACTGAGATCCTTTCACACTTTTTTTTAAACTTTTGACAAAGAGAAGTAAGTGAATATCCATCTACACTGCTGAAAAGAGGGCCTTAAAATAAGGTCACTTACCAAGGTTTTAAAGATGGTACGTCAAAAGAGAGCAAAGATATTGCTTTTCAAAGTTGCGACATTGTACAGGCGTTTGTATGGTGGGGGATGGGAGGTGGGGGGGGGGGGAACAAACTTGCCCCCACCTTAAAAACAACTATAAAATTCTGCGACTTTGCAGAGCTATATCACCCTCCCCCTACATCCACTCCTGGATGGGCCTGAGCTACGGGGAAGCATATGAGCAGTAGTTTATGGTATTAGTTTTATCAATTGATATAATATGGAGAATTGACCATTATCAAGTTAAAACTTCTGGATCATATGGTCAAATGTGGAAAGTTCTCATGCAATGTCTTACCCAACAGATGTGTTTTGGAGCACCATTAAACTGTGATGATTTAGTCTTCTAAAGAGAGACTGTGTTGCAACATTGTTCTTAGGGTCAATAACCTCTGATGTGAGCCCATAACCCTGCATTGTTGTACAAGAAGATGAAGATATTTGAAGCTATCAATAACACATTACCTCATGGGTTCTCAGCCAATCAGAGGTTTTTTTCTGGGTTGTGGAGTTTCAACCTTTTCCAAACTATTGTAATTTGTAAATTGATTACCCATGAAGCACTTTCCTATTGAAATGCACAAGAGTTCTTAGGTGTTTCTTCAGTACACAAATTACATTCATATTTCCAAAATATTAACAATGTTATACATCTGCCCAAAATTCCTTATGCTTTCAAAGAGACAAGATCCATCCAGCTAGCCAGCTCTGGCCTTTGGTGATTGTCCTTATACCCTGTTCCACACATGCGGATATACTTGAATCCGCAACTTTTTCTTTCCGGACTCAATAATTTCCACATCCGCACGTAATGCTGTAATTTGTTTACCCACGGAGCACTTAGGAGTTCTCAAGAACTTGTTGAGACATGTGTATACCTTCCAGATTGAATATTAGAAATTTGGAAGTGTTGGTTTTTAGGACGGAAAACTAGAGTACCCGGAGAAAAACCTCGGAACAAGGGAAAGAACCAATGACAAACTCAACCCACTATGGCATCGACGCCAGGATTCGAACCCAGGCCACACTGGTGGGGATGAGTACTCTCAAAACTTCACCAAAATCGAATTTGCCTGTCCACACCTATCCAACATGTATCCAGATTCACTCCAGTGTCCAGGACTCCTCTGGGAATATTGGCAACAGAGCACACATTGTAAAGCACACAAAATTTGCATCTTGCTCTGCCTTGAGAGAAACTGGGAACAAGGTTGCCATCTTGAATACAGTATTCACGGTAAAGAACCCACGATCAGGGCTTGATCTTTTTACATCACCGGATAAAAAAATATCTGGATCGATTTAGCATCCACACAATTTCGGATTGATAGCGTATTCAAACATTTCCACTATGGAGAGCAGATTCGTATGCCCGATTTACCAGATACGTGTGGATGGAAGCTGTACCCGGAAAGAAAAAGTTGCGGATTCAAAAATATCCGGATACATCAAGGGCCTTAGTGGCAGTGCCATAAGTGGCAGTCTTAGAGAGAGTCAAGACTGTACAATATTATCATTCTTTCATTAATATTAATATTAACATACATTGTGATATTACTCTTTTTGCAAATAAGATATAATTAATGATTTACAATTAAAAAAAATTCCAAACCTCATCAGGAACTGGAGAGGCTCCTGTCAAGTCCAGTAAAGGATCACTAAACGTGGCAAGTTTCCTTTTCAGTTGCTCTAAATAACCAGATAATATTAAATCAATAACAACCCAATTACAACTGATATAAAAGGAAGTTGTCAAAGTTCAAACATTTTGATAGAGCAAAGTTTATTTGAATAGTTTACTTGAAACTGCAATGAATTTAACTTGAGCTCAAATATTTTTTCTTGCTCCTTCTTATGAGGGCAAAGCAATACTTAGATAGATAGATAGATAGATAGATAGATGCTTTATTGTCTTAATACCTTGCAGCCATAGGCTGAATTACGAAAGACATTACGATAAAGACATTACAATTAAAAAAAAAAGTATATAAAATATAACAATAAAAAGGTAAAAAGTATAAAATTGCTACATAACTAACTAATTAAACACTACTAAGCGCAGAAAACGTGACTAAAAATGAAAGATTTTTTGCATCGATTGGTCTTGCAAAAGGGTAAGGCAAAGTTCCGATTCCTCCTCAGAAAGTAATTTGCTGGATTCTTGGAAGGAAGGAGTTTGTGAAGAGTGTGCCCGGGGTCACCCACGACTTCATTGAAGAGCTTTGATGAAATCTCTTCTCTCCTTTTAAAAAGGGTTGGCAAACCTGAAAATTCTAGGGCCTTATTGTAAATTTGCTTTAATACATACTGGTAAATATGTATTTTCTTCTTTCCTCTAGTTGTTTGTAGTAATATTAATGTGGCTGAATTTTTATTTAGACTAAGTTAACCTTGAGCCAATTCAGCCAGGAGTGTTCCCATATTAGCATGTGTGACATGTGGGGCGGCCCATTTGGGGTTTTCAGGGCTGCTATCCTTTGGCATTATTTTGCAAGCTATTCTCGTTGATTGTTGCAGATCACCTTTTAGCTTTGTGTTAGGGAATCTTCGTGGATTCTTGCTCCCTCTCCTCCCTCCCTGCTGTCATGTGTGGGTGCACAGGTAATGTCACTTGGTAAGTATCTTATCATCTGAGTATTGTCCCAGTGCCAGTTAGCGGCTGCTCGCAGGGGTGGTTCCCGCTTCCGGGGTTGCCTGGTTACCTCCTTGCCTTATTTTTCGCATTAATTATTTTGGCCTGCCCCGCTAACCTTTTAGGCCCCAGTTCCCATGCTCATCAATTGGAAATGAGTTTATTAAAGACAATATTAAGGAAATATTACAATATTTTAAGGAAAAATTACATAGTTCATCTTACCTTGTTCATCTTCTTTAGCACATTTTGTAAACATATCACCTGTTGAAGACCCTGGATTGACTGTTCTATCTCTGTGAAAGTAATGTGACTGAAAGAATTTTGTCCAAAATTCTTTCTCTTGCATCTAAGAACAGACACAGCAATACTTAAAACAAATCACCACAAAATAAAATTTCTGGAATATTTTTTAGAGGGAAAACAATTGTCAAGGTTACATTATTAAAGGGTTCAATCTGATGGCTGCTCAAGTCTGCCTTGCTGACAAAGAAAAAAAAACATATGGTCTCTAGAAAACCATTGGAATGGCAAAAAAACATAAATACCGCTTTGAGTAGAAATCTAGCTCTGGCTGTGGCAACCTTGTTCTAATCATAACCTTTTATGTTTCTGGAACAAATCCCTTGATCAATGTTTTCTTAACGAGATAATATCTGGTCTGCATCTACAAGTGACAGGACGGATGAACAATGCTGATAATCCGATTACAACTGGCTGTTTCTTCCCAATTTTTTTCCCTCATATAGAATTGTACAGTTTGAAGTCACCTATTTGACCATTTCAGTGCCACGTGCGTTTTTCAGTTTTTGCCATAGGAAACTTTATTCTTTGATTCTGTGCATATTTTTTAAATATGAAAGCCAAATAGAACCTGGCCCGTCGCAACTGACACCTCTGATGCAACTGAAAATCAAAGGTGCTCATTCTTTGCATGAAAACTGACACCCTTTTTTACATGTAGTTGGCTAATAAAGGATCATTGGTCATTTCCGTGGGCTGATAAAACAATTGGAAAGGAATGTGGTTCATATGTGAGCAGCCAATTGTTGGGGAGGAAAATTGCACGATGAGACAAAAACGGCCACGAGGGAGACTAACAGTGCACTGACATGATGCATAATCCAGGATGATTACACTGATTGTTATTATAAATTTAAGATGTCGGTTACCTCATGAGGCACAACCTCCTGATGTTTCCGTCTCACTGAAAATTAAAAAAAACAACAACAAAATAGTTTTAAACCTTGGTAACCATTTCAGGTTACACTGTAATAAAATTATTATTATATAACTTAAATAATAATTTATTATTCAAGTTATAAATTATTTATCAAAACCTCAAGAGCTTGTTTAAAGATTATCAACATACATCACATGATGCCTTGTTTCTCCCTATAACAAGGTACATGGGGGTGGACAGTTATTCGAGGCTGGGCACTTATTCGAAGTTGGACACTTATTCAAATAAATACGGTACTTGATGATAAAACTCAATTTTGTGTTTCAATACCCTGAGTAGTCAATTGAAAAAAAATGATTTTTACTGATTGATAATGGAAATCAGTGAAAATCAACAAACTACATTGCCTTGTCAAATCGATTATCGATTTTTCATGATTTTAACGATTTATAACGGAATTCCACCATTGTTGTTTTTTGGCATGAGTTAGATAGTACAGCTGAGAAAACACATCCACGAGGAACAACAGATCAACGAACATGAAAATGAGAAGTGTGCAAACTATAACACACACAAGTTTCTCTCTAAAACTCTTGGTTTTGTACATAATAACAAAAATAGTTCAGTTTTATAATAATAAAAAATATTATTGCATTCAGTTCTTCCAGGGAAGTATCACGAGAACTACAACCTTAGTAAAGATTTCCTAGCCCTAATTTCAGACATCCCTTCGAGTTGAAGGGATGTCTGAAATTCATTCATAGATTTCCCTAGATAGATTTTCACTGTTGCCATTATCAATCGATAAAAACCACTTGATTGCTAACGATTTTTATTGATTATTATTTTTATCTATGGGCTATACTCCGGGGTGTAACTTCACCCGGAACTACACCAATGTTATTTTGAAAGGGCGGCAGGTCTAAATCATGAAAAACTGGGCGCCTACAAACAAGAAAGAAGATTTAAAACCTGGTTTTGAAGAAAAGATAAGATTTTTGAGATTTTTTTTTAAGATTTTTTTTAAAAAGTGTTAATTGTTTGATCCTTTGACTCTCAATTGCAACTCAATTGTCAACAAATTTACTGTTTGCACGAAATCAGTTTTCATTTTTGGATGAATAGATGAACAGATATATCTTCTGATATATATTGATGAATTTGGTAAAAATCAAGAGAAATTGATAAACAAAACAAGTGTGTCATCAATTTCTACTGATTGATCTATACAATCGATATCAATCAAATCAGCTTTACCAATTTTATTGATTTATCGATTGATAAATCGATACTGATTTTTATTGATTGACTACTCCAGGTTCAATAGCCTATCAAGCTTCATTTGAAACGAACCCCTTTATTCACATTCAACACAGCTTATTTGTTTGTCTGTGTACTCACCGGCTGGATAAGTTTTAAAAATTGCCTCAATGGTGTCGACATTCAAATTGTACTTGACTTCATTGCATCCAGAGCTTTCTGGTTGCATGTCTGCCTGCAGGGATAACAATGCTTACACAATTAAGTTCACAATTATATTATTGACCTAATACACACAGGATTGATTTAAAACATATACCCTTCCACTGCTTTTTTTTAGCTTTTCATATGGGTCAGTAAGCAAAAATCTGTCGACGTTGACAGCCCTCTAGCTAGAAAGAGCACTATAAAATCGGCACCGTAGCCAAGTCAAACAATAATTTGTCACAAACTAAAACAGATAAAGCTCTGAAAAGTCACAAAATTTTACAGAAATTTGTATGGTGGGGGGACCAACTTGCCCCTTACCATACAAACATCTGTGTAAATTTGTGACCTTGTGGGATAACAGATGTATGACTTTCAACCTTGGCAATATTTTTACAGTAATTTTTTACAGTAAAGTTCGTAGATAATTATGTGCCAACTGGTCTTATAATCTTTACGGAAATGTGGAAGGCTCTATAATGACCTAGGAAACAAAAAAATTAATGGTAATCCAGATTATTATTGATTCA
Source organism: Porites cylindrica (assembly GCA_964035525.1). Taxonomy (NCBI): domain Eukaryota; kingdom Metazoa; phylum Cnidaria; class Anthozoa; order Scleractinia; family Poritidae; genus Porites; species Porites cylindrica. Next base: position 15,521,840 of record OZ037780.1, on the reverse strand, counting down.
ATATTCTGATTAGGATACCAGGGGGTCAGCCTCTCTTTCATGCACACAACTACAAACAGCCACCAATGCCGAAAACATAACCTTAACGTACAAGTAGTGCTGACGATAATCCAATGGCTTGGTCATTCTGTACAGCTTGGGTATCCTGGTTCTATAAAAAGGAAGAAATGGTACAAGTTATACATTGTAAGCTTCCTCCATTCAGATAGTGCCTTTTAACATTGTTTTGGGCACAACTTCCTTGAACCATGTCCTTAAAAGCAAATTAAATCATGATCTATGGCATGATAAAACGGGACCACAGAAATGTCATTCCATGATACTGTTTAGCTGTGTGCTGGTCATCGATTATAACTGATCATTGATCTAAAATCTTTAAGCGACAAGACAATCGATTATGGATGATGACAATCGAGTATCACGGCCAAATGAAAAAAACTACTGATAACAAATAAAAACATAAAAAAAATTGTGTTGTATCCACATTTTAATGGACTTGTAAAAGCAGCTTCCACTGAATACCTCTTTCTCCTATGTTTCATGCATTTTTGATGTTTTACAAAACTCGGCAAAACATGCTTGCACCAGGCTAGGTGTTGCATTTTGAATTTCGTTCACATTTGATAGTTCGTATTCCATACGCAAAAAACGTACCTCGATGGTTCTCTTAGAAATTATTCTAAATTAGTAGCTGGCCGTAAAATACATTTTTACATCTATTTACTGCGATCAGAAAGGTTACAAGAGTAGATGAAAGCAAAACAGATATAAACGAAGGTCAAAGTGAAACTCAAGTTGGCTCCCAGGGTCCTCTCCTCATTGTCTGATTTTTATGTTGTCCACAACAAACATGGCAGGTGAGTTTTTTGTTAGTAGATTTTCCAATTATAATTGATGATTGATTAGTTGGGTCAATCCGATTATTTCTAATGATCGATGATAAAATCTCAGCCTATTCCCATCATTTATACTGTTTGTGAAATTTCAAATACTTGGAATGCATAATTATCAGCACCTGGCCCTAGGAATAAAAGACACACTTTCTACTTGCACAAAGATTGACATGATTGTAAATACCTTTCCTCTGTTTGCCCAGAACTCCTCAGCTGTAATTACACCACTAACAACCAAATCTTTATATAACTGATACAACTCAGGATTGTCTTTCAGCATTCTAATCAGAGTGAGATGAAAACAACAATGAGAATCAAAGTACCCAAAGCCAAGAGCAAAATGATTTTCTGGTTTGCTACCATAACAATAATAATTATTATTCTTTTTTTTGAAATTTGGATCTGAAGCTATTCTAACCATGGAGAATTCTACTGACACTCGTGCAACCAGTCAAGATTCTTCTTGAGGTGCTGATACAGTCCAATTCATTTTTCTTGAGATAAGTGAGTCTTTGGGACTGAAGTGCGATCCATTGGTAATTTATTTTGGTAATTTATTACTTTTGAAATAGTTTGTTTACCGTATTTATTCGAATAAGCGCCCAACCTCGAATTAGCGCCCACCTCGAATAAGCGCCCATGCTAAAGGCAGAAAAAGTTAATAAGCACCCAGCCTCGAATAAGCGCCCACCCCACCCCACTCCCTCCCACAATAACTCCAATAAGAGATCATAAGAGACCCTCCTGAAGACGGAGTTTTCTTCAGCGTATTTTACAGAAACCTTGCTTTGCTACATCTTCACTTTTTGTTGGTACCATTTACTGTTTTGTTGCAAAATATACTACTACACTTGCTGAGAATGGTGAAAATTTAATAAGCACCCAGCCTCAAATAAACGCCCACCTCGAATAAGCACCCACTCTCAAGGTCCAAAAATTTAATAAGCGCCCAGGGCAGTTAATCGAATAAATACGGTATTTACAGTCAAGCCAGGTCAAGCGTATCCCCCAAAATTCCATTAATGAATTTATTATTTGAAAGTTGAGTCGGTTGGCAGTTGTAGATTTCAGATTCATCTCTACATTCTTGCATGCGTAATGAGTCGTGAATTCAAATGTGATTCAGTTATGAAATTTCTACCAGCTCAGTTTCTCTGAATTTGATGTAACTGTCTTCTAAGAATTTTAATTCATTCAAAGATCTTCAATCTGACCAAATACAGACAAGTTCTGGTAAACTATTCACTGCTCATTACGCATGCAGTAATTCCGATTTGAATTTGACACTAGTTACGGGAACGACTAACAGATTCATTTTTCAAATAATCAATTCATTAATAGAATCTTGAGGGGTACGCTTGACCTGTTTTGACTTTAAAATGTCTTCTAAATGCATCACTGTGATTGACATTTTAAAAACAAGGTCAAGATCCACCCAGTACAGTAAATCAAGGTGCTCTTTGCCAGAGGTTATTTCTTGTGGATTTGTGGCTTGTGGCTTCGGCCTAGAGGCTGAAGACATACCGACCTGCAGCATCTCTACCACACTCAATCAATACATGTGAGATAAAACCTCTCCAGGGTACTTAATTAACACCTGTTCTTTTCTTCCAGTTCTCTGTTAGCTTTTTTCCTATGTGCTGGTATGAGTTGAGCCAGCAGATCTTTAGCTTCATCCCTTTCCTTTTTTGCTGCTGCTGCTGGTTCACTTGTGAACTGGAAGGTGAATGAATTCCCATCATGAAGAACGATTTGGATCTGTATCTTGGAACTGCCTTCAGGGCTTATTCGCTGGACTGTGGAGAAAATTATGGAAGATGGCAAAGTTGCACAATTGGACGCCGGCAGTTTGACAGAAAAGTACCGCAAGTTACCTTAAAGATTATAACTTCATGTGATAACGGGGGAAAAATTTAACAAGTAATCGTGCTTGATGTGGGTGCGTCGAGAATCGATTTAAGACATAGCAAAGGTTCAAAAAAAGTTCTGCCAAAACTCGAGATGATTACCTAACGCACACGTGTCAACGTCAAATTACATTGCACTGATGATGAGGTTTACCTTTGATTTCCGAGTAAGCACACGATAGTTTGGGATTATCTGATCCATGGGGAATCCAAATCAAATTGTTTGAAAGGAGGCGCAGGATTCCAGCAGCCTTTTTATGCTTGGTGTTGATTACTTCAAGAATAACTGACTGCTGGTCCGCCATCTTGTTGATGGCATTGTTGAAGTTAGCCGCTGACCCATTTTTTCTCTTTTTGCATGATTCTAGTACCAGTCCTTTTCTACCAGTTTTGGGATATAGGCGCAGAGGCCTTTATAGATGACATAACAAGTATGTTTCCGTCTCGTGTTACGATTTTTTTAAATGAATGAGAGGCTGAGGTTGACCTTGTTTTGATACAAACCTATTTCCTTTTCTTATGGAAATTATGCTTGTAAAATACTAGTTAGCATAAGAACGACATGATTTACATAACAAAGCAGGAAGGGTTGTATCAAAACAAAGTCAACTCCAGCCTCGTTTCCACCTGTAACTGTAAAATGGACTATGGGAATGTTATCTTAATTGCTGGTACAAAGCTCAAATTTGGCACAAAACTAATGTATATTTAAAAAACGTTACATTTGTTAGATTAAACCAGTTAAACGTAAAATTACGATAGTTGCCATGGGAGCACGGATGTTTAAAATATAGCCTAAAATTTTTTTTAAATAAGTAGGTTTGCGCAAGAATTAAACCAGTCATTCGATTTCCTTATGAGCTTTCACACAGTTTACAATAAGTAATCCTTATTTTCTAGGAACAACTTGACCAAACTGCAACAGTTTCTGATCTTTAAGTAAAGAAACCCGACATGTGAAATTTGATTGGGTCACAAACTCTTTTGTACAACTTATATTCATTGTTTAAGTGCGAATTCTGCCAAATTTCGTCAAAAGTCTTAGAGCAGAGTTTGAGACATTTGAGGCGTTTGTTTACATTTCCTTTTAAAGTCAACAAAACAAGAGCTGTCACATTTTTCCTAAGTACAGATGTTCAACACAAGCTTGTGCGCACGCTGAGATTATGCGATATGATAAAAGCAGAATAATAATTTGCGCACCCTCCATTGTGCAACACCCAAAAAATACCCGATGTTGGGGATCTTGAAATAGTGCCCAGGCAACCCTTGCTGGTCGACACCTGTCGAAGGTCGAGTGTCGTTCCTTTCTACTGCTTTCCTGAAGTAACAGTGGAGTAACATGTCCTATACATGCTCGGGATAGCTTGGGATTCTCTTCACACAAACAAGATAAGTCGAAATAGAGCTCTACCGTTGATCCAAATGGTGAAATTCTAAAGAGTGTGAAAAATATCGAAGATCTCGGTATCACAATATCGTATAATCTATCATGGAGCGATCATATTCACGAACTGGTCAACAAAGCCAACAAAGTCCTTGGGGTCATTAAGGGCTTGCTTGGGTCTAATAGTGTAAATGAATTCTCTTTGCTATACAAATCTCTAGTGAGGCTGATACTGGAGTATGCGGCTCCAGTGTGGTGCCCCTTCCTAGTAAAGGACATTGTTTCGCTAGAAAAAGTCCAGAGGAGAGCGTTGAGACTGGCTCTAGGCCAAAAGAGGGGCGAAATGGACTACGAGAAACATTGTTCCATTTAAAGTGGTCACTATTAAAGAATCGAAGACTGTATTTTTCTTTGATCGAGTGTTATAAATCTCTATTTTCTTTAAGTAATCTCGAATTTCAAGGGGGATCATAATTACAAGTTGAAGTTTCAAGAATCTAGTCGTAATTGTTGCAAATAATCATTTTTTGTGAGAATTGTGAAAGAATGGAACGATTTTCCTGAGTGGGTTGTCGGGGCGGGAAATCTTGCATGTTTTAAGCATTCTTTAGGATCATATTTAAATATCTCGTAGCATTTTATTGTTATTCCTTATTGGCTTTATTTTTAGCTACCTTTTTGGGTGTACATTTGTAAAATTACATTTGATTAGCTAAGAATATTTTTAAGATTTTTCTTTTGGGAGTTTTTTACACTCAAGCTGGGTCAACCTCTTAAACTCCCTTTTCAAAGCATTCTTTTTAGATATTTATTTTTGTTTTTAAATGCTTTGAATAAACGTGTGCATGTATGTGTATGTATGTTGCAAATAGCAAACAAATTCTGAATGAGATCAATGACACGTGGCTGGGTTTTCACAATAATAATTTTCTAATAAAAACTTCTGGGCATCTTTTTTTGCTTGTCTCAGCAATTTTTCTTGAGAAGCCCATTGGCTAGTTATCATCCGATTTAGATGCTTACAGCAAAGGGAAAAATCATTTCTAGGGGCGAAAGCTTCGAGGTTTTTAGTTTTATATAACGTCAGACATTTGCGCCTACGGAAATATATAGGATTGCATCAAAATTTATCTCAGTGATTCCGAAAATTGTGATTGGAATGTAAATGGCACCGTTTTTCGTGCGTTTTACTGGAAAATTGCCGAGAAAAAAGTGTAACTCTGCAAAGGTAGTCCTGTTTTCCCGTTTGAAACTTGTCGGGTAGAAAAGCTTGTTGCACTTTAAGAGTTTTCAACAGGATTTGAACACCAGTCCCAGGCTTCCAACGGTGACATCTGTGCCGCCATCTTAAATTTAATTAATTGCGCGAGAGAGAGAGAGAGAGCGGAACGAATGGAACTTGTGTCAAATGGAATTCGTACTTCACCAAATGGAACTTCCCATCGAAGTTTCTGAAAGTTTCTGGTAAATGGAAAATGCTTCATGTGTCACATGTAGCAAATTCAGAATGGAAACACGTGTAACACCAGGGCAAGCGCCGACGATTTTCGTTTTAATACTTCGGCGGAGCGCGAATTGAAGTAAAGGATTTGCGACCCTTAGGAATGTTTCAAAGTTGCATACGGAGGTCCCGAAGTTGCTTCTGAATTACTCCGAGATATCTTCGAGTTCTTTGATTCATTCTTTCGGGGAAAAGAAATAATTATGAGGAAGAAATAGTCATTGCTTCTGGAAGAAATAAAGAAGAAATAATTATCATTTCGCTGAAGTGTACGCTCCCAAAGAGTCTTGTTTCACTTGCAAGCTATCCAACCTCGTCCGTAGGGGGCTTTTCCCTGGTTAAGCGCCCTAGCGACGAGGTTGGCAAACGTCAATTTGCAGGGATTAAATTAACTGCAAAAACTGGAAGGAAGATCCTGCGAGTTATAAATGTTGGATCTCTAGAAAAGGGATCTAATCAGCCAAAATATTAAGAATCAATAACGAGAAGTCCAAAGACCACTGCAAAGCTTATCAGAGCAACGTGTATTGTCTTTTCATAACATATAATATTGTGATTCCTATCATAAGTTCAGTAACATCTGTAAACCTGAAGAAGGCTGGTATGGCCAGCCGCAGAAAATATATTGATATATTGATAGATGGAGAATGTCGCAATAAAAATTGTTTAAGAGGGAGAGGCGGAAACGCGGGAATTGTTTCAAAATTATGACACGATATAAGTGCGGTTTTTTCCCACGTATACTTGCAATCATTCCTGCTACACGATATACGTGCGTTTTTTTGTCACGTATACTTGCGTTTTATTCCCAAGTATATGACCATTTTCTTACAAACGCGCATATATATGCGCACAAAAAAACCCCATATATATGCTTTGCAAACTAGGGTATCTAAAAGATAGTAATGCTGCCGCACATTCTGTTGATACTGGCATTAGTTAGGCAGTGGGACTTAAAAGAATCGAAAATGACATTGAATGTCCTATTTACATGTTGGAACTGTACTAGAATAATTACTATCAGTCTATATAAAGAACTCGTGGGAACGTTGTTCAAAAAATGATCAAGTGGTTATCAACTCCGATCTGGTTTTCCCACAGTAGATTGTAGGAAATGATAGAAATTCAGATTGTTTATCCATATATTTATATAGGGTGTACTATATCTTTTCTCTGGAAACATGATACTTTTCTTGCTGTTTATTGCACTTTATTAAGTAACAGTTATTTAGCTATATATTTATACAAAACAACAACACAAAAAACAGAAAAAAAAAGAAAGAAGGAACAAAAGAATTTGGTAAGACTCGAACCCGGCACCAGCGACTCAGCGCGACTACACCTCACCACTACACCACAGAGACCGATTACATTATTTTGGGAAAAGTCTTTAATTTAATTCCTTTTCCGTGAAACTTTCGCCGGCAAGATGCTCGCTAGCCGCATTAATCGAGCTATTAACAGCAAAAAAACAATGTAAACGCATATTCCATGGCAATGAATGAATGAAAGAACATAATTATGCTTTTCAAAACGCCGATACACGTCCTCGTCTGCAACGTAGGACACAAAACATATGTTTTGTTATCTCGATTTCCGCTGTTATTTTGAAGCGAATGGTCAAAATCACATCCATTTTCGGCTAATGCAGGTGCTTAAGAATAGCATGGCATGACATTTTCTCACTTTCACATCACCTTCTAACAAGCTGGCATTTGTATATCCCCCGGCCGTGTTGCGGAGTCGAAGAGCAAATACTCATCTTCTCGTCAGGTTTAACACCTGGACGAGTCGAAGGCTCTTGAATTGAAATCCAATCCCCAAGTTAACCATCGTACTCATCGGAAAGACTCCTGCGTGTCTTAAATTTGGTAAGATCTCTAACTGTGCTATAGAAAATTTGCTACAAAGAAAACTCTGAGTCTGGGCACCGAACGATGCGAACTTCCCCGTGTTTTTATTTGACTTGTTCGTGGCAAAATGCACTCTGGTTAAATGCAATGCATTGTGGTAAAAAGTGTGGTTAAATGCAATGCATTGTGGTAAAAAGTGATGAATTCGAGAATTCGTCGCCCCTTATATATTTCCTTTAAATCCTAAATATGTTGCTGCTCGCTCCCTTCGGTCGCTCCGCAGCAACCAGCATGTGGTATATGCGGTCGCAGAAAGTCGTCGTATAAGAGGCACCGAATTATACCGTCAGCAAAAAACCTCTTCATGTACGATGGAGCTGATAAGTGACTTCAGTTTGAATCAAGCATGGCCGCAATGCCCGCGTTAATTTCGAGCAAGATTTGGTTCTTCTTCATTGCCCTCACAGTAGTGGTGGTTGTAGGCTCCCCGACAACGGATTTGTTGGAATCCGTGGATTGTCTCTTGAGAGACGGTGTACGCTATTTCACAAATGCTGACCGAAACAACGATCGATTCAGTTAGAAATTAGCGTCCGGCAGGCAAAACACGACTCATAAGCTCTTGATAATGTGAAACATGACCTTGAGACCTTTCTTCTTTTCTCTCTCTCGCGCGAATTATCAACACGTTTTAAGCCTCCTAGTCTCGAAGCTTTTTATTATTTCCCTGGTATTCTCACTGACTGTAATAGCCTTCCACCTGCCTTCCTTAGTGCTCCTCCACTTTGTGATTCTGATTTTGATGGTTAATTGACTCGTTCTCGTTTGATTGTGATTTTCATGGTTAATTGACTCTTTCTCGTTTCAACTTGCATAAACTGTCCCTCAGGTATCAATTTGCTATTAGTTTTCAAGCCTCAATTATTTGGCAACGATATCCCGGCCCACGGATATACCCTTCACTGTCGGTAAGAAGCTGTAACAGCCTTACCACCACTGACTTTAAATAGAAACTAAAACTTTACTTTTTAAGCCTGGATTGAATTAGCACAGGATTGTCATAGTTTATTGTTAGTTTATTTGTCACTAGTACTTCTAGTTTTACCTCTGCCATAGGACTGCTTGCATTACTTAATTTAAGTTTTGTATCTTGTTTTAGTTTTGAAATTTAGCCTTCAGTGGCTTCATTTCTACATAAAATAATTTCTGTCATTTTAACCACAGGTCGTATAAACCCCCGGCTTTGGCTTTACTGCGTTCTGTACTATATGAACGATGGAATAATAACGTTAAAGTTAAAGTTACTAGCACTACAGAGAATTACAAGCATACTGAGTAATCATCTCCTGTGGTTTATGGTTCTTTATAGGTGTTCCTACTAGGAGTTGACATGCAGTTGTAAAGTGTTTTAATTTTCTTTGACCTCTGTTTAAGCCTAAAGCTTTAATTTAATATTACGGCTAAATAAAGATTTTAGTTTCTATGGTTTTCTCCGTAAATCCTGGATCTGCGGAATAACTATATGCATGCATGTAAGTTTCTTTGTCCGGGAATGTGATTATTTCTTACTATGCCAGAGGAGAGGGTACTCCCTATGATGGCCTATACGGGGAGGCTCCGCCCGAAATCCCGGAGAGGTACTTAACAAATATTTGTACGGGGAGGCTCCACCCCGAGGTCCAACCCCTTACCCGTCGAGAAAGCGTTCTACATTTGTGACTGATTCTTATTTTATGACAGCGCAGGTTTCCAGCAGTTAAAAGGGCTGAAAGGGATACAAAGTTCTAAGCAAGATATGTGAAAGGAGTACCATTTGTCAATAGAAGGTATACGAAATCGTGAAAAATGGTATATAAAAGGTTAAGGGGTGGGCTTCCGCTGAATAAGAATTTGTTAAGTACCCCCTCACCCCTCCCGGGCTGCTATGTCAGTATGACGCTGGGCCCAGCTCATAAGTGTTGTTTCAAGCAGGATTTTGAGTTTTCACGGAGAGTGACTGTGATCTTCAGATTTGAGTTGTACACGGTAGCTTATAAACTAAAGCTACCGGCCAAGTATGGAGAATCATGCTTTACGCGATTTAATTTTTTTTGAGATCAGAAGTGAGTCTTAAAACAAAAGCGCGATGTCTTGTTGTTCCTTCTTAGTTGAAATAGCGTACACAGTCTCTCAAGAGACAATCCACGGATTCCAACAAATCCGTTGTCGGGGAGCCAACAACCACCACTACTGTGAGGGCAATGAATAAGAACCAAATCTTGCTCGAAATTAACGCGGGCATTGCGGCCATGCTTGATTCAAACTGAAGTTACTTTTCAGCTCCATTGTACATGAAGGGGTTTTTTGCTGACGGTATAATTCGGTACCTCTTATACGACGACTTTCTGCGACCGCAAATACCACATGCTTGTTTGTGACGCATATATATGGGTTTTTTTGTGCGCATATATATGCGCGTTTGTAAGAAAATGGTCGTATACTTGGGAATAAAACGCAAGTATACGTGACAAAAAACGCACGTATATCGTGTAGCAGGAATGATTGCAAGTATACGTGGGAAAAAACCGCACGTATATCGTGTCATAATATGGCACCATTACCTCAGGACATTTCATGGGGTCATACATGAACTACTGACCCATAATTTTGAAACAAATAGCCGACCATACGTCTGGGAGGCTACCACTACAATTGCCAACTGTGATACATCAGGTAGAATTAATTATATTACACAAGTCAGAAAATGAATTCCAATTCAGTGAGGGAAGCTCCTTTGAAAACTACCAATAACGCTTCGGAGACGAACCAGCTCTTCATTCCTAAAGAAACAGTCGATAATCCATTTGACGTTATGCACCTATCAATGGTTTGCCCCAGGACGGGGGGGCCGGGCAACCCACGGGAATTAGACTTCGTAAAGCGCACGTGGGTGGGGATTTTGACATCCACAAAGGTCCCCAGGGTGGGAAATTTGACTCAGCCGCCATCTTGAAAAGCGGAGAGAACCTGGGAATGAGTGACTGGTCCGCCATCTTGGAAAATACCCAGAAGTCATTTGTGCGAGTTTCCCGCGTCCAAGGATGGCTGAAAGAAAGGTAAGGAGTGTCGTGTTGCTTTTTTTAAAGCAAAAACGTTGTTTTTTATGCCCATCAGTGCTCTGTCGTTAACGTTCTAATAACATAAGGTATTTTTCGTTCAGTTTTGAGAAGAAATATTCGCACAAGAGCTCATTTAGATCAAAATTTACTTCCTACTTACCTGTCTTCAAAGTATGCCACCCTGCCTCAAGTTTTCGATACTCTGTGTTTATAGATTTGCTAGTATACTTCAAATGTTAAATTAAATGAAATTCTGGTCAATTTTGGACCCGAGTTACAAACATCAGTTCGATGAAAGCGGAATACGACCTATTCCAGTCGTGGCATAGAAGATGAATCCAGAAACCTGTGCCAAATCTCACCAAATAATGACAGTAGTGCTTTATTAAATAATCTTATTTTTTGATACTTTCTATGTCAATTTTTTAATAATTCTACCCTAAAAAATTTTTGTCTACAAGAAATACAATTTGGAGTGTTTTGAGAGGATCTTGTGTAATCGTTGTTTGTTCAAATCAGTGTTGTGCAGCTTTTGATATAGTGCTACTTTGTTCCAGGTTCTGGTTGAGTTTGGCGAAAGGCGTAAAGTTCTCTCTGTAGAAGAGGGCAACTGTATGGTTAAACTAATAAAGGATGCATTTGGAATTGAAGGCGAAATATTGTTACAGAAATTTGACAAAGAGTGGGAAGAATTTATTGATGTTGATTCGAGTGCTGTTGTAGAAGACAAGTCAAAGTTGCGTGTCATTTCAAAGGTGTGCAATATGTGATAGGATTTGAATATTTAGCTATTGTTGTAGTTGATTTATAAAGTCTGTATGATTTTCTTTGTTTGATTGGCTGAATTAAGGAAGTAACTCCAATCAGAGACAGTCACAATGAAAGGGCTGCCAAATTTCCGAATGATTTTTAGAAAAATATTTACTCATTAAAATATAATTATGTGGTATTTTGCTCTCTGGCCTCAATACATCTCTGTTGTTCACATTAACTGGGCAGTACCACTTCTATTGTGTGACAAACGCTAATTAACTTTGTTTGCTGATATATACAGCCGTCAAGCCATGTCCCAGCTGTTGAACCCACTATATGTGCGATATCAACAACCACAGGTAATCAAATTTATTGACACCTTTCATACCAGACAAAAGCTTGAACATTTTTCTCTACTGAAGCTGTAAATAGATAGGCTTAGAAAATCTGTTATTCTTCCGCCACCTTCGACGATCTGCACACTTCCACAGTTTCATGAATTTAGTAAAATAGAAGAAGGCTTATCAGGCATCTGCTAATGAAACATATTAGATTACATATGCCAGTAGATAAAATAGTGCCATTATAGTAGTAGTGTTTATTCTTTTATATTTATAGTTTGCTCAGGAAGTCAATCAACACTTGTCATAAACAATGGCAAGATAGGGATTGGCCCCAAAGTAAAGGTCAGTGATCCTTGTGAGTGTATTTTGTTCAATGGTAGTCTGGTTCAGTAATTTTATGGTTAATGAAGGAAATAATGCCCATGCCTGTCTGCAGCAAGTAATTACTAATAATGGCATTCCATTGTTATAAATTCAGCACTTTGAGTTTACTGAATCATGATTAATATTCATACATGACTGTAAAGGACCTGTTTTCTCCATCAGTGTATATTGGTTTATATATTGAATTCTTAAAGTGAAATGTAAGTACAACAGATTTCAACATAGAAAATCACCTTCAAGAAGCGTCCTACTCCATGTTTCAGGATTAATAAACCAATAATATTTTATACATTTGGTATTCAAGTTATTTTGATACATTGAATTCTTGCATGGAGAAGTAATGGGGAAAAACAAAAATATCCATAAACTATTCATTTGTCAATACTGATCGGTATTTTGTTTTGTTGCTCTTATGCTGGGACTCTAGTTGTACTGTAAGAAGAAAAATATTTTCTCATCAAAATTGGTTAAAATGTGAAAATGAAGTGATTGATTGTCTTTTAATAGATAGTTCTTTTTGTTTGTGTCAAAGGTGACTGGACAGAGTACAAAAAATAGTCAACAGGTGATCAGTGCAGCCATGATATATGGAAAGGGCTCGTCAGACAAGGTGTTAACACCCTACCAGATTTCAGTAAATGAGGCTGCAGGTAAACTGGCTCTTGAGAATCCTTCCCTGCTTGACCAAAGGGGTATCCTGTATGAGAAAGCCAAAGAGGCAGTAAGGGGTGATAGTTGCTTTGTGTTTAAGAAAGGAAAATCCCGATCAAAATCAGTTGAGGAAGTAGAACCAGTACCATCCAAGAAACAATATACCTCGGACACATTCAGAAAGGAACACACTGCCCAGCTTCTTGAAGACATAGAAGGAAAGCAGCAGCAACTGAAGTACAAACAGCTTCGTCAAAGTAAAGCACAGGCATCTAAAGACTGGGAGACGTGTGATAAGCTACAGAAGGAAATGGCCACATTAAGGAAGGAAGTTTTTGAGGCCCAGAAAGAGCTTAAGTTGTTTCAAAGGAAAGAAAAGAAGTGTAAGTGGTACAAAAAAAAGGCAAACCAAAGCACTGGTGTCACAGTTTCGAATCAGGCCTCTATTGACGTTTACAGGAAAGGAACCAACAATAAAAAGATGAATCCCAGTCAGGCCCCTGTGGTTCTATGGCAAGAAAGCTGTACCACTACACAGCCCGGCAGTCCTTCCATGGTTCCTGAGGCTTTAGACCAAGAAAGCAGTGGTCCTCATGTATCAGTGGCTTCAGGACAAGAGACTTTGAAGGCTACACAGCTCAGTAACAGTCCCCAAGTTTCTGTGGCATCTGAGCAGGATTTTGTGGAAAGCCCCCTCAGGATATGTTGAGGGGGCCTGACAGTGACGTTATTTTGTTAAAGAGTTTTAAAGATTTGTCTTACTGTGTTAGAGTTGATGATTTTACTGACATTTCTGCATTACAAGGATTTACTTTAGAGAGTTACGTTGCCACAAAGGAAAAAATATGCATTGCAGAACATACCCAACCTTGTAAATTGTGTACTGGATTGTTAACAGTTGCAAAACGAATTGCTGATGATGGGTACATTAGATTAAATGAAGCATTCTCAATATCCAGCCCCGGTGTGAAGTATAAGTCAACACATGCCAAAAGAAAACTTCTCCAAATGCCTCTCGCTGCTATCAGGATAAAAGAGAAAAATAACCATGCAGTTTTCCTTGTTCCAAGGGAAAGCAATTTAGAATTAGCTCGAAGCCTCTTGTCAAGATTGGACAGTGAATTTGACATCTTTGGTAAAGAGCATGTCAAGAAAAGTGTAACGCCTATTAAAGACGTTTTAGCAGCTGCCGAGTCAGATGCAGAGAGGGAAAGGATTACCTATGCTGTTGCTGCAGCATCTGGGCAAAGCAATACAAAGTTAAGAAGCATCTATGGTTTTGAAGATATACAGAGAAGAAAGGAAAGAGTAGAAAATGCTTTAAGAGAAGCAAGAGAAATCAGGGAGGCGGTAGACTCCATTGCAACTATTCAAGAAAAAGCTGTACTGTCATCATTCGGTATTCAAGTTGACAGTGATGATAGTGATGATGATGAAGAAAGTGAAACTGATACAGAGAATGAGGAGGAAGACAATAATAGGGAGTCACAAGAGGATGACCCAGTGAATGGCACGACTGGAGATTCAGTGGTGATTGACATAACTCATCAGTTTTCTCTCAGCAAGCAAATAACCGATACAGGATCAGTGTATCAGAATTCTCAAGAACTGATGGACCTACTAAGAGCCTGTGAACTTAACTGGTTTCTTTTTGTTGAAGTTATTGAACAGAAGTTAAGCGGCTACACCAAAGCTGCCATAGATCAGATCCTCTTAGACTTCAGTGGCCAAATCCAGTTGCTTAAGTTGAATGAAAGGGAAGAGTCTATTATAGAACAGAGCAGACAGGCATATCTTCTTTCAGAAAGACTACAAGGAAACCAGTCAGATGTGGATGATGATGCCATCGGATCTGAAACTGAAGAAAGTGGTGCAGATTGGGGAAACATTCATGATCCCCTACAACCTGAAGCACGGGCCATTATCTCCCAAAAGGTGAAGCAGTTAAAAATAAATGCAAGACGAAAAGCAGCCCAGAGGATAGCAGAGGCTAGGTTTCTGAGACGAAAGAGAGGGAAGAATGTTGGAAAAATTCTAAAAGAGTGCCCAGATATTGGTTCCACCATTGAGAATTATGTGAAGAGTGCTGGAGTAGGAGCTGAGAGTTGGAGAAGAACTGGGATTCTTACATTTGATGGAAATCGGAAAGTTGAAAAAAAAGCAACTTTCAGTAGAATAAAAGAGCACTTGGAACGAGTTTACCAAAGAAGGTTTGGATATGGGACTGTGGTGCAACTTTGTGTTGCAAGAAACAAAAGACGGTTGTCTGCCAGTCGGTATAAAGGCCTTGCAAAGGTCACATGTCGCCGAGCCCGAAAAGGCTTTACAATACGATATAATCCAGATAAGCATTGGTCATCTGCCCTATACAGGGCCCTTGATGCTTTGCAGCTCAAAGACGGCACAGATATCATCAACATAAATCGAGATGACCAGGCTGGGTTTCGGTTAGATACCTTAGCCACCCATAACAAGCAAGCAACATTGTACATACAGGATAGTGTTCCACTCACCACCAAGACAGACTATGTGAACAAATACCCGTCAACACTTCAAACGACTTCATACAACTTTTCCAGCACAGGCACAACAGCAGAGATATGTGCTGGCATTGTTAAGGCCATCCCACTTCATCAGAAGAATCCCGCACAACATGCACATGATTTGAATGTGATTGAGACATATTCAGAGGTGGAGCCAGCGTTTTTCAACCATATTACCGGAGAGAGAAAGAGTAAGGTTTGTGTCAGAGTGGATGGAGGGCATGATGAAGGGCCGTCACACAAGGAGGTTCAATTTTGGTGGACTAACTACCACCTCGAAAAGTCATCTAAAGTGCTCATAGTAACCACTAGAGATAGTGGCTCCAGCAACCGAAACAGAGTGGAGTTGCAGAACGGATGCCTGGCTCTCGGCCATAGCAATTTGTTTATCCCTTCGACTCTGAATGGTTCTTGTTTTGACTCCAAAACTGGTAAGATCGATGACAATAAACTTAAGGAGAATCTTAACGATGCTATTGATATTTACATCAGCAGGGTGAACAAATCCCCATGTGCGAACACCAACATTCATCTTTATAAGGGAACAGATAGCTCATGTTATCAAACACTGAGAGCGTTCGTCAAGGTATTCCTTAAAGGAAACCCAGCCGAAAAAGCCAATTTGAAGAATGAACACCCAGGAACGTATAATTGGATCGATGAAGTTTGGTCGTTACGAAATCGTCACCTGGTGTCTGGTATGCCATCCAAGTATGTTTTCCATCTATTTCTGTGCTACCAACCTAGTTGTATCCACCCCTTGTGCAAGTTAGGAGCACCACCTAAAGAGGAAACTTGGTATGACGGAGGACCTCCACTGAGTTTCACTCCACTTCCTGTTGCAGACCTGAACAGGTAAAGAAACAAAAAAACAACGCACAAGCTCTTTCTTGTTTCTGTAGACTTATCGGCCTTTTTTTACCTAGGTCCTATGGCAATCCAGCGTGTGCTGACTGTAAAGGCAAGACATGTGCAGGACACTATATGATGCCTGACGAGTTGTTCTGCTGTGATGATTCAACTAGAGTGGCATCTTCGCCTCCAAGTGAAGTACTGAAAACTCTGTATGACAAGGATGCAAAAGACCTGGAGGGAGCAGCTAAACAAGTCCTTCTACCCACAAATGAGGTAAGACACATTAGAATTGTACTGACCAGAATTTAAGATTCATTACAATTTCTGCTTAGGACAATAATAGATTTAAACCCAACAACTTTTTTAATAACCTCAAGGTTGTGCTGTGGTTTACCCACCTAAAGACTGTTCAGGACAACAGAAAGAGAGGAGCAGCAAAGGCAGCCCAAACAAGGAAAAAGAAAGGATGCAACAAGAAAGGCTCATCGATGGTCTGTATATTGATTTTAAGTAAAAGTAGACAAAAACACAGTTACTCCCACAATACCGTTTTATTGCAATTCAAAATTGTCATGATTTAAATTGGGCACTGACTTGGGCGCTTCTTTCGTTTAAGGTACTCTGTGGCTACTGCAAAAAAGAAGACCCAAAAGATGATAAAGCTGAAACTGTAGAATGGATCCAGTGTGATACCTGTGATAATTGGTACCACCAAGTCTGTGCATTAACCCCTCTTGATGACGACATGTTTTGGCATTGCACATTTTGTGTTGCTGTAAATACTATGTGAAACAATTCACAGGTATTTTGGGCAGTACAGAATGTGTGTGAAATTGCTAACCAAAACTGAACCATGCTAAATACCTAGAATATGCCTTCTTCATTTAGGAAAATGCACAAACTTGGTGTGGGCCATTTGCCAACAAGTACTTTTACTGTCTGCAAGAGTGCTGCCATAAACTTGTTGTGAGTGCCTATCATTTCGTTTAACTTACTATGAAGGTCTGTGGTCCCCAGGGGTGGGAATTTGACTTACAAGGGAGACCCAAGGGTGGGGAAATTGACATTTGAAAACCTGAAATGTCAAATTTCCCGTGGGTTGCCCGGCCCCCCCATCCTGGGGCAAACCATTGATAGGTGCATTACTTTGGTAGTCAGCGACTCGAAAGAAATCAAAGTTCATAGACGTGTTCTCTCAGAGGCAAGTCTTTTCTTCGAAAAACTGCTAAACACGAATATGAGGGAAAGCAACGAAGCAGTCGTTAACTTGGAAATGCTAACCGAGTCTTGCTTAAGAGATATACTAGAGTATATTTACACTGGTGCGATTCTGGTTTTGAATGACGACATGGCCCAAGAGCTGCTAGGAATGGCGGACTATTTGGTTCTACCCAATCTTAAAACTCTTGCTTCAAAATACCTCATAGATCACATCAGTGCTAACAGCTCTATTTCAAGTTATTACTTAGCCGAAAAATATCATTGCGAGGAACTCCTTTCCGTGTCTAAGACGTTTATCCTGGCAAATTTCACGACCGTAGCAAAAACAGAAGATTTCTTGAATTTGCCCGGCAAAGAAGTTAAAATGTGGATTTCAAGTGATGATATTCAGGTCAGTGCCGAGGAAGATGTGTTTAAAATCATCCTGAGGTGGATTGGCCATGTTAAAATTGAACGCAATGACTGCTTTGTCGAGCTTTTTCGTGAAGTTCGGCTTATTTACGTATCGCGTGACTTCCTACACAGTGATATCGTGACAAATGATCTTGTGAATGATAACGAATACTGTATCGCGCTTGTGAAAGATGCTATAAGGTTTGTTGATTCCAAGGGCCATTTGCCCCTCTGTGTTAAGCCACGAAATTCACTTGAAATTCCTGTTGTCTTCATTGCTGTCAAGTCTACTAGTCAGGAGTATCAAGTTGTTTGTTACCTTCCTCGCGAAAATAAGTGGACTCAAAACTTTAGATGTGGCACAGTACTTGATCAGACAGAAAAAGTAATCGGCTGTCAAGGAAAACTTTATTTCATATCCCAAACACACAGAAGGTTGCTGTGCTATGACTCATTGTCTAACTATTGGACGCAAATCCCATTCGAAGAACCAAGGAATTTACTTAATGTATTTGTTAGACATAATGATGAAATGTGGGCTCTAATGAGTGAAGACCAGTCTTGTTGTCATCTGTCCTTGCATTCTCATGGAAACAACCAAGTTTGTGGAGGAAAGCACCTTTATTTTTTCGCAAAGTACAAACCTGAATCGAACGAATGGGAAGAAAAGTCATCATTTGAACTGGAGAAAGTTAGGGTTGGAGTTTGCGTGGTAGCCAACAGCGACAGTTTTATCTATTTCCTTGGTGGTTCCTTAATTAATCAAATCACTGGTACGTTTGAAGTTATGGGGGATTGTGATAGGTATGACTGCAATACAAACACTTGGCAGAAAATTTCTGACATGAAATATCCCAAAAGTCATGCCTATGGCGCTGCAAAGAATGGAAATGTCTTCATTGCTAGTGACCACTATAAGCCTTGCCCTTGGGGTGGAAGGTTTGAAGTGTACTACGAAGCGACTAACGAGTGGCATGTCATAGCAGACCCAATCTCATCTTCTAAACGCTATCGAAGATTTTTGTGTGGCTTAGTAGTTTCTGATCACAATCTATATTCGTTGAATATGTTTTTGTCTATCGGCGGGTTGCGAATTGGTTGCCAACGATGTGCGATTCAATGCTATGAGCACAATAAGAACGAATGGACCATGAAATCTCAATCAAACCCTGTTAAGAACGAATATGATGAAACTGCACGCGACTGGTTCTGCAGATATGACTTGATCTGCTCGATGAGAGTATTTAAGGGGAGTGAGTTTCTTCAGCAAGCCTTGAACTCTGATGTCCAGGTTCAATGGTTCTCAGATGAGCCTGAAATTCTGGGACACACTCTCCAGAGTGATGACCTTTCTCAGGGGGAGGGTGCGGCTACTCATAGGCTAGACACCATACAATGTAAATGCGCCATTTTGTAGACTGACCCATCTAGCAGAACCTCTTTCCAAGGAAGTCTCCCCTTCTCTGAGTTTCTTGGAGAGACTCTGAGAATGAGATTGGCTCGGTAGACGCAAGAACGAAGGAAAGAAAAGAAATGAAATAGCGATGGGAAAAACAGAGGAAGGAAGCTACAATACTCCTTTTCCCTTAAGCTTTAACATGCCCAGCTATAGCTTTTACCCTTCAAACACAGGCTAGAAATTCCTGTAAGTAGTATCAGCAAGCCTATGGTGTGTTTGCCAGAAAGCTTGAAGTCGCCCTGTTTCAGCTGGGATAAAAGCTCCTGCGCTGGGGGTTGGGGGGGGGGGGGGGGGCACTTAACGTCGCTGATGACCTCTGCCTTGGTTGACTGCAAAACAGTCGGTTTTTTTCTCAAAACCAGTAAGGAAATCGGTAAAGCGTGGCGTAAGAGTCTTATGCGCGCGAAGCGCGCGAGCCTCTCACGCCCGTAGCGTCTCTCCCCAGTCTTGCTCTCTGTTTTCACCCTCGTTCCAGACCTTTTGTTTAACTGCTCGCGCGAACTGGAATAAGCAAAAATACGGACTGTTTTGCAGTCCATACTATTGGTTAAAACTACACTGGTAGACGCACACCTAAGAACAATTGCTTTTTGTCAACCAAAATATCGAGACCATTACCCTTACTGGGCCGCGGCACAGTAGTTTTATCAGGGCAAGGCGATTCAACAGAATTTAGTCAACGTGACTACTTTTTTCTACTTTGTGGTCAGTTGTTGGGAAGCAAAACCAAAGTTGTTACTTCTATGTTACTTTGAATAATTGATATGTATATGTCACCGCAATGTATTGAGCGTTGAGCTAGAATTCGGCCTTTCGTTATGCATATACAAATTCACATCCCATATTCAAACGATTCAAAGTAAAAACGAAAATTACAGTCAACTGCAAATCATGACTAGGCATAATACTCATCTAGGAGGAGGATGCGAGTTTAGTAATCCGCAATTAAAAATAGTTCTGTAAAATGAAACAATCAAGTCTTATAGGGGAAATCCCTATTACCCTAATTTGGCAGAAGATGAAACCTCTCACAAAGTAAAGCTCAACGATCTCTTTAAGTCAAGCAGTTTAAGCCGTCTTAGAGAGGTGTCGACCTTGAGAATTAAAGAGAATAAAAAACGTCAGGGACTAATACTAAAGGTAGATTTCCACTGTCTTGGGTTATAGTGGTAGCCTGAATGACAGGCACTTAATGAGCCACTCGAGGAGGCGAACGGGACATTTCATGCACAAGGGCAAGACCCCTCATCTCGCGCTTCACGTGGAATGCCCCGTTGGCCTCGCTTGGCTCTTAAGACGCTTGACTCTCAAAGCGGCGGTAATACAGGCTGCTATTATTGTGGTTTATTATGCCTGTCTGGTGTACTAAAGGAAGATTCTAAGCAGATAAAAACTGAGTTCCGATTGCTCGTAGCGAAGCCATTTTTTTCATAATTAATGCCCCGATTAATGCATCTTTTTCTCTTAGAGAACCACGTTTACAGCCGGAGCGTCGATGTGTACCACCTGTCCACTCTAAACAGTTTCCGCCTAGTTGTCGTTTACGGTTCATTAAACTCGTAGGAAAATGAATAGTTTCATTCCAGTTATATCCAACAGAATTTTCTTAGACAGTTTTATCGGCTCATTTTCTAAGGTTTATCGTAAAACGTGATTCCAAATCTCGCTTATTCATTCATTTCTCCTAGAAGTTAGTCTAGTTTGGAACGTGCGATGCCTACCTGCAGGGTCTTTTACTTTTGACCGCCCCGCTAAAGTCCGAGGAGGGATACTCCCTTATACCTTATAGGTATGTGCCGCCCCATCGGGTAGGGTTTTTGTGACTTTTTGGTCTGAAAACGGGTATACATTTTGCCCATTTTGGTCTGGGATCGGGTGTGCTTTTCGAGGGCACTACGGGAGTGTATGAAAGTATTTATCGTTTCAACTCCAAATGAGTAAGAAAGAAAGAGAAATATGCGAATTAGAGATGGATTTGATTTTTTTTACTCTCTAATCTAAGTAATGATGATATAATTTCTGCCCGGAAGCCAGGTCTGAAAACGGGTATAGATTTTACAGGTCTGGTCTGAAAACGGGTGTGGAAAATGACAAAAATGGTGTTGGTGCATCCGGATGATCAATTTTCCCATCGATTCCTGTGGAGAAAGAATCAGAGTGATCCTCCCACCGTATACCAGTGGCTCAGACTAAATTTCGGTGACAAGCCAGCTCCGGATATCGCTTCGAATGCCATCAACATCCTGGCGAAAGCTTCTCAAATGGAGTTCCCTGAAGCGGCAAAGGAACTTCAGGAGCGAACGTACGTTGATGATATTGGTGGATCCAGGCCAACCGCTGCTGAAGCCAAGCATGTCACGACTACAATTAACAAAGTGCTTGGAAAGGGTCAGTTCCAGATAAAGGCGTGGCATTCAACCAGCCAGGAAGTCGACCAAACCAGCGGTGAGCGTTATACAGATTTGCTTGGTCACAAGTGGGACAAGCAAGACGACACATTCGCCCTAAAGAAAGACTCGGTTCTGAGAAAGAAAGATTTCACAAAGAGATGGTGCCTTGCCCTACTGGCCTAAGTATGGGACCCCTATGGGACTCGTCGCCCCTGTGACGATTAAGTACCGAATTGACCTTCAAGAACTGTGGAGTACCGGGTATGATTGGGACGACATCCTCCCAGAAGCAATCCAACAAGAATGGACGAAAAACGAAGAAGCAATAAACCAAACCAGATCATGCAATAGGTCCACCTCAAGTACATGGTTTTGCGGACGGAGGAGAACTGGGGTATGGAGGCGCCCTTTTTTCTCCGTTGGAGAAAGCTGCAGGATGGAAGTCATCAATGCGTTCTAGTTAATGTCAAGCCCTTTGTCGCCCCGCTGAAACGGAAAACCATTCCCTAACTTAACCTCTTGGGGTGCCTAGCACTTACGAGGATTTACAACACATGCCAAGAGGAGCTGGCCTTTGTTAATTTTCACGACTATGATAGGACCTTTTGGACAGACTCTCGAGCGGTCTTAACAAGGATCAAGACCCCACCTGAAGAATTCAGACCGTTAGTGTCAGTTAGAGTGGCAGAAATCCAAGAAACAGTAGGATAAGAACAATTACCCTACTTCAAATCCAAGTACAACCCTACAGATGCCCTTACCAAGGGTATTGCTCCGGGTAACCTCGAAAGTTGGATCTCGGGGCCGTCGTTTCTAAAGTTGCCAGAGACAGAATGGCCAAAACATGAGGACGAGGACCAGAAACCTCGCCAGGATCGAAAAGAAACTTTAAAAGAAATGAAGGCTGCAACGAAATGGCACGACAACAGTAAAGAGTTTCATGCTGCCTCTGTTCACGAAGAGAAAGAAGACAACCCTTTCTTTTGCCACTTATTGCAAAGTTGCTCGACGTTCAATAAAATTCGCAGATTCCTTGCTTACGTTTATCGTTTTGCTGACATTGCAAGACGTACGGCTGTACCCAACAGCTCCTTAACAGTCCAGGATCTAAAGCGTTCAGAATTGCAACTCTTGAAATGGAGTCAGCTCCACCTAGATGTGTCACAACTTGACGAGAAGCTGATCGCCAAAACGAACGAGGAAGGGCTAATCAGAATTCATGGCCGTCTTAAAAATTCCAGGACATTGAGGGTAAAAGAGTCTTATGCACGAAGCAAGGCGAACGCTTTGGATTATTGGGCTCAGGAAAATGGCCAAGTCCGTGGTAAGCAAGTGTGTCGACTGTCGGAAACTGCCCAAGAAACCCTTACAACAGCTTATGGGTCAACTGCTAAGTTTGCGGGTAGCAGCAGGATTTCCTCCATTCTCGAACACAGCTATGGACATGTTTGGGCCACTGCAGTTCAGACTGAACCGAAGAACACTCCAAGACGCCCAGGTAGTAATTTTCACATGCGCAACAACGCGAGCGGTTCACCTGGAACTCGTAACTAATAATAACAGAAATAATAATATACACTTATATAGCGCCTTTCTCTTAGTGATCCAAAGCGCTTTACAATCAGTAAATACTTAGAAAACAAATAATTCAAATAAAACATAACAGGGTTTAAAACCCCAACTGGCAGGAGGCAACCAGTTGGCTATTTACAAGCATGGCCGAGGATTTGAACTCGGGACGACCGAAAACAAATCCAGCAAGTGGCCAGAGCGGGACCTGAACCCGGGACCGTCGGATTGCAAGTCCGACGCGCTGACCACTCGGCCACGCTGCCTCCCTAACTGACAAGTCAAGCGAAGCCTTCCTAATGGCCTTTCGTCGATTTGCGTGTTTGGGCGGGCACCCAAACGTCCGCTGATCAGACCGAGGCTCCAACTTTGAAAAGGGCACAGGAATACCTGAGAGAGGTAATGCAAAACCGGGAAATCACCAAGATACAAAGCACCCTTTCAGAGGAATTTGTCTGCGATTTTGTGTGGCAGTGGAACATTCCACATGCAAGTCACCAGAACGGGGTTGTCGAGTCGCTGATCAAGTCTGTCAGGTGAGCCCTCAACAGTGTATGTAAGAAACAAGCGTTTACTGAAGAGCAATGGAGATGTTTCCTGGCTAAAGTTACCTACATGATCAACAGTCGGTCAATCTACCCAAATTCTGAAGACGTCTGGGAGGAAGCACCTATTACGCCGAACGACATCCCAATTGGTCGTCACAGCTGTCCTCCTCAGCCCGATCAAGAAGCCAGAGTTATTCTGAGACATTCACTAAGGGTGTCCAAAACAGGGTTGCTGAATTTTCGGCTTGTTGGTTGAAGTACTTTGCTACATCGTGGCTGCCTCGGAACAAGTGGTTTCGTAAAAGAGAGAACGTCAAAATCGGCGATTTGGTCCTCTAGCTCAACCCACATCGGAATAGATTACAGTGGGAGATGGCGCTGATTGTAGACACCTACTCAGGCGAGGATGGATGCGCATCATGACCCAGAATGGCGAGTACGATCGCCCCATACACAAACTATGTGCCATTACTACAAAGCAAGAGCTTTGTGGAGAAGAACAATAATACGAACAATTTTTACTCAAGAACACTAAACTAATAGAATATAGCTGAGTTTAACTTCGTGCTAATTTGATCGTTGCTCATGCGATCAATTAGGTCTAATTCCCGCATTGGGGCCGAGTGTTTTGCACTCCGTTGACAGCTGTAATTAATTTTGAGTCACGGTATTTTTTTGATTGTTTTTATTAGTGATAAAAAAGGACAAGCAAGATTATTATTCTTTCTTAAAATTTAGCCAATCAGTTTTCAGCTGGCTTGTGGGACTAGGGTATTAGGGAAATTGAAGGATCAGTGAGAAAGAATCCTGTTATTAAAAACAGTGTTTTATACCTTTTCTTCAAATAAGATAGGAAACTAGCCGTGTTATCACGGGATAACGCCTTACAGAATTGTAAGTATGTTCACATTTGTTGAAGAAAGTTTGCTGATTTCATTTTCAGTTAGATTCGATTTATCAAGCTTTTATAGTCGATTCACAAGTAAGCAATCATGCCTTTATTTTCAGTTGACTACACATTTAGCTAGCTGTCGCGAGATTGGAAATTGTGACATTGAGTAGTTCAAAAACAACTGGTAGATCCCGTAGACATTATTTTCCTGGTGTCTCTTCAACCCGAATAGTACCCAAACCCATGGTGCGAAAGACATGATATCAGGAGCCGATTACCCGCCAGCCTGTGTACGGCCGCCCACTCACTCTTTGAGGGGAGGGTGCGGATGTACACAAACTGATCACCCGCTAGCTCGGTGATAGTGATTATACTGAACTTTGATGAATGGCAACATGTAATCTATTTGTTAATCTTGACTGGGCCATAACACAAGACATACAGGCTGTTCTGTTACACTAAAAGCGATTTTTACATTTTCACTACTATAGCATCTTTCAGTGTACTTTTTTATGTAAAACGCGGCACTAGAAGAGGATTATTCAGGTGTCTCAGTCTACTGAATGTTTACTCGTTGCGTGTTCTTCTTGTTCAAAACCAAAATTAAAGCTCAAAGGGTCGTTCTCATGGCCAGACCTAAAAAAAAAAAGAAATTGGTGATGGTGCATTTCCCACAGAGTGTCCATCGATTGGATTCTAGCCTTCAACGATTTCGGGTTAGGGCCTCCTTAGGTTTTGCAGTGGAATATAGTAAACTCTCTCTAAGAACAGGGATACCTTTGGGACCGGCACTAATAAGTGTCTGTCTCAGAGAGAGATGTCAAGGGGGAAAGAAAGCAAGGATCAACTCTAGGTGTCCGTTAAGAGAGAGTCGACTCTATCGTTATCACCTTACTGTTTCGTAAAAAAATTAAATCACTATAACTCCTCAATGTTCTCGGTAATGAAGATAATTATTTGAATGTTTATTTTATGAAGTTAACCTGATATGTTGTATATACCTCCAGTTGTAATTTTAGTCTTTTTCAAATAACAAAATCCCCTGTAGTTGAATTTATATGTAAGGTGTTTCTTTCTGTATGTGATTGTACTTCTTTTCTTTTTTCTTAAATAATTTAATAACGTCTTTATTTTAACGTCTTTAGATTGGCATTATAGCTATTTGCAGGACATAAAGTATTGTAACTTTATATTTCTTAAAATAAATACATTGTTTTTGTTGTTTATGACATTGTTCTCCACAATTCCCCTTTTTTTTCTATATTAGACGTGAATATACGAATATATTTACAGCTCGGTCGTTTCCATTGAGCACTTTTATAGCTGATAAAGTCTACAACCTTACCACTGGTAGTTGCCCCCGCAGGGATTTCGCCCAGAGGCGAAATCCCGAGGAGGCACCCTAGTAACTCGGGCGTATATTAAGGACAGTTCTTACACTTCAAATATACAGTCAGTATACTAGAAAAAATCTCGATTTGCTCGAAATGGTTAGGATGACGTAAAGACAGAAAATCCCGCAGGGACCGCTCAGGTAGATTTTGTGACATTTATTGTGCAGTGATACTTCGATACTCTTTTGCGTTACGCAGTGACATTCTGTGGAGCAGTTGTTTTGAAAGTTGTGGACCAAAAGACACTCGTTGAGCGCAGGGGAGGTTATAAGGTGCGTTTAACTGTGTGGATATATAAACACTTGGAGAGTTTGCCAGACATGAGTTCACAAATCTTTGATTTATATTGGAAACCTTGCCAGACAATCTTTCTCTCTCTTTGACCGGAATAAGACTCAGCCCTAAACAAGCAAGACGAGTGAACAACGGCTAGCTTATCATTAGCAGACTGATGGACATTTACTGAAATTCGCCGTCAATCAAATTCTGTGCTGACTTATTCCCTGCTCACAGATGTCCTTCCGTTATAAAGTTTCAAATAAGACTAGAATGCACTAGCGTGAATCGATCAAACGTTCTTTTAATTTCTAAGGCTTACTTTGCGAGAGATAAAATGAACTGAATGTAAAAAGGGAAAGAGAAATAGCGAAAAATTCTAAATCTTTTCTTATGGTTTAGAATAAACTATTCTCGAAACTGAGAATGTTTTGATCAAAGCTGTCTAAATCGAGCTGAAACTGTGGGGTGTTACGAAAACTAAGACCCTCGAAAACTAAGACCTAAGACCTAAGACCCGTCTTAGTTTTCGAGATTACGAAAACTAAGACCCCCTAAAATCGAATCCGTCGAAATATAAAGTCAAATTGTAACCGAAATAGGTCTGATCTGTCAAATTATATCATGTTCGATCCTTTCCACCGAGTTTTAGGTCAAATTTAACGGTAAATTTAGGGGTCTTAGTTTTCGTAATTACGAAAACTAAGAGGGGTCTTAGTTTTCGAAATTACGAAAACTAAGACCCCTAAATTTACCGTTAAATTTGACCTAAAACTCGGTGGAAAGGATCGAACATAATATAATTTGACAGATCAGACCTATTTCGGTTACAATTTGACTTTATATTTCGACGGATTCGATTTTAGGGGGTCTTAGTTTTCGTAATCTCGAAAACTAAGACGGGTCTTAGGTCTTAGGTCTTAGTTTTCGAGGGTCTTAGTTTTCGTAACACCCGAAACTAAGTTACTAGTACTAGTAAAGTTTTTTGAATACTTTGCAAACATCTGATGACCCGTGTAGGTTAAAAATATTTTTAGCAAAAAACTTTAACAGTGAAAGTTAAAGAAACAAATTTAATACCTTGCGTTTCCTGTATTTATCTCACCTATTGTATGGAATATGTGTGAAAATCTCCATTATGAATCGGTATATTTCAAAGAGCTACACAACCAACAAGAATACTATTGACAGACAATATACAGAAAGGGGGCAGCTGTAGTGTCAACTATTACTAGTTATAGTGGAACCCCGTTAATACGACCACCTTCGGGCCATGGAAATTTGGTCGTATTAACGGGGTAGGGTCAAATTATGGTGCAAAATGCTTTGAAACTACAGTCTACTACATGTATACCAAATCAACCTTTTTGCAGTTAATTAACAACCTTACAACCGCAATTCAATGCAACTGAACAATGTAACAGTAAACGAAACCGAGTAATGAGAAAAAACACTGACTTCTTTCAGTTCGCTGTTATGAAAGGAAAGGGCTTGTGATTTGTCTCGAAGAGCCGTTTTCTATATTGTACCTTACAACACTTTCACAATTATTACAAAGTTCAAAGTTTTGGGAGAAAAGAAAAGGAAATGGACTTGAAGAGAAAAGCCACAGTGGAAGGCAGCAGAAACAAGAAGGCAAGAAGGCAGCCCCACCAAGCATTTTGACTGGTCGTATTAACGGGGTAATTTTATAAAGAAAATAACGACTCAGGACTACCAAAGGTGGCCTGGTCGTTGGTCGTAATAACGGGGTGGTCGGATTAACGGGGTTTTCAGATAAGAAAATGAGTGGGCTTTTGTTCGGGCCACAAAAAAAGTGGTCGCAATAAAGAGGTGGTCGTATTAACAGGGTGGTCGTAAGGCGGGGTTCCACTGTGTACAATTGCCCCCGCAGAGATTTCGCCCAGAAGGCGAAATCCTGAGGAGGCACTCTAGTAACTCGCGCGTATATTAAGGAAAGTACTTACAGCTGAAATATACAGTCATACAGTCAATACACAGGGGCATCCAACGGCAATTTTCGGGAAAATATCTGTTCGGAAGACAATTTGAGATCTAGAATTTTCGGAGCATTTGTTGTAAAATTTCTTGCTTGCCTGCTTCTCCTAGGATTTTCGAACATCTATAAAATGGTATAATTACTCATTTTTAAGGGATTTTGACCCTAAAAAAGGCCGCCTAGAATTTTCGGGAGCCTTTTCCTGGCTGAAATTTTCGAGAAGGTAAGTTTTTATCCCTATAATTTTCGGACCACTAGATTTTCAGCTAGGAAATCCGAACAGATGAAAAGTTTTTAGGGGATAAAAATATGCCTATATCTACCGTTTGAATACTAAAATACGTTCAACAATGCTATGTTAAGTGGTTTTGAACTATATGCTCGTTGGGTGCCCCTGAATATAGAAAAATTCTCGATTTCCTTGAACAGGGGCCGCGAGGAATCGGTAGCTAATGATGACGTTTCTATTGTTTGCGCCCACAAGTACGAAATGGTTAGGATGACGTAAAGACAGAAAATTCCGAAGGCACCGCTCAGGCAGATTTTGTGACATTTAGGGACGGACCATTAGAAAACTTATGGGGGGGGGGGGGGGACGGGCGAAGTACAAAAAAAATATTCGCGCAAGGCAAAATTGAATGAAAAAAATTCATGCACGCCAATTAACCCTAAAAAATATTCATGCTAAGGCCTAAAAAAATTCATACAAGGAATTTGATAACGAAACAAAATTCCTGCGGCTCAAAAATTCCCGTCCCCCCCCATAACTTTTCTAATGGTCCGTCCCTTATTGTGCAGTCATGCTTCGATACTCTTTTGCGTTACGCACTGACATTCTGTGGAGCGGTTGTTTTGAAAGGTATGGGCCAAAAGACACTCGTGAAGCGCAGATGAGGTTATAAGGTGCGTTTCACTGTGTATATATAAACACTTGGAGAGTTTGCCAGACACGAGTTCACAAATCTTTGATTTATATTGGAAATCTTGCCAGACACTCTTTCACTCTCTTTGACCAGAAGAAGACTCAGCCCCAAACAAGCAAGACGAGTGAACAACGGCTAGCTTATCACTAGCAGAACGATGGACGATTACAGACATTCTCCGACAATCAAATTCTGTGCTGACTCATTCCCTGCTCACAGATGTCCTTCCGTTATAAAGTTTCAAGCCTAGATCAATGCCCGGGCATCAATGCGCGAGCGTGAATCGATCAAACGTCCTTTTTATTTCTAAGGCTTACTTTCCGGCAAATAAAATGAACTGAATGTAAAAAGTGAAAGAAATATAGCGAAAAATTCAACTTCTAATTAAATCTTTTTTTCTTATGGTTTAGAATAAACTATTCTCGAAACTGAGAATGTTTAATTTTGATCAAAGCTGTGTAAATCGAGCTGAAACTGTGCATGGAACCTTGCGTTTCCTGAATTTATCTCACCTATTGTATGGAATATGTGTGAAAATCTTCATTATGAATCCTCTGTTATGAATCGGTATATTTCAAAGAGCTACACAACGAGCAAGAATACTATTGGCCGACAATATACAGAGCGGGGCAGCTGTAGTGTCAACTATTACTAGTTATATATAATTACAGTCGACTCCCGATAATTCGAACCTTCAAGAGAAATAGAAAAAAAGGTTCGAGTTACCGGAAGTTCGAGTTATCGCAGGTAAAATTATATAGGAAATGATCTAAAGGGAAATGAAAATTGCTTCGAGTCAGCGGGAGGTTCGAGTTATAGTAGCACAAAACCAGCGGGTTGCATATCAATTAGCTTCTCAGGAATATTTAGGCTGTATACGTGACCAGCCGATGCCAGGGCCTTTTCCCGCCCCACCAATTTTTTAAGGGAAAAGCCCTGGGGACGAGGTTGGAGTTATAGAAGGTTCGAGTTACCGGGAGTCGATTGTATGTATCTGGTCCCGGATTATTAACATTGTATGTTATAAAGTTTGCTGATGTGATCAAAATACAGTGAAACCTGTATTAAGCAGACACCCTCGGGGAAAGCTGTAGTGTCCGCTTAGTACAGGGTGTCCGCCTAATGCAGGTTTCAATAGATAACGCCATATGAGGTGTCAAATGCCATTAAAATGAACAGTGGAAACGTTTAGAATGCTCACAGAGACTATGACGATATACGTTTGCATGAATTTCTTTATCAAAGTGGACCAGTTGATCAGAGTACCTCAAACATAGATTGCAACTCAAATTTTAAGAAATCAGATGAGTGAAAAGAGCTCTATACAAACAAAACGGAATAGAAAACAATACTGTACTGTGAAACAAATCAAATAAGTTCGTCAAGCCACGTTTTATAATCACCGTAAAAATCGAAAAATGTGTGGGTGACAATTCGAGGAAATCTTTAGCGTTTCCGATGTCTGGCGTGTTGGGTGGTGAAATTTATACAAGTGTCCGTTTAGTACAGGTTGGCAACAATAGAAATTACCATTTCAGGTACTTTTTAGGTGTCCGCGTCCGCTTAATAGAGGTTTCCGCTTAATAAAGGTTTCATTTAAAGTAAATAAGGGAAGTAAATTTGGGGACTTCGGCTACTGTGCATGTCCGCTTAATAGAGGGTGTCCGCTTAATACAGGTTTCACTGTACAGTAAATGAATTTTTAAAAAAATTAGAGTTGATCAAACAACGTATAATAATTAAAAGCCGTTAACAATATACCTTGGAGCCAAATGATTTTGGTTTGGTACCATACTGAAGACATCTTTGGAAAAAAAAAAATGAATTCACGATCTCAGCAAATACCTTAACAGTGGCCGTGTTCTTGAGGAAATTTTCTTGGTCTCATAATGTTTCCCAGTAAAATTGTTCCCCGCATGTCTCCATCTCCGATTTCTTGAACTGGAAACCGTAACTGTTTGTTCGATTCCCTCAGCTTTTCCAAAACTTTCATACATACTGCAATAATTATTCCACCAATGATGAAACAAGTTAGCCAAAATTCTTGTCCAGAAAACATCTTCTTTTGGTTTTGAAGCTTTCACGAGAGAGAATAAAACGTGTTATTTGCTTTCCGAGTATTAAACTCAGACACAAGGAAAGAATCAACAAACCCTACCAAGCCAGTTAGTGATAATGAAAGAAGAGTCACGCTCTAGTGTTCCAGTCAAGTGGGGTTAGTCAAGAAAGGAAATTATATTGATGGTGAAAAACACGTTAATCTGCAATGCCTTGTTTACGCAACGGAACGTTACTGTGCGGCGTTGTCTAAAATTTTCTTGACTACCCCACGTATTGCGTTCCGTTGCGGACAAAAAGTACAGGGTAAGGGTAAAAAGAGCGAATTCAAGAACTGAAAAATGCCCCATAGATTTTCGCAAGACTCAACAGAAATGGGTGGGCAGAAAATGCGATGTTTAAAAGGGTCAATTTTAAACAAAATGCGAGGTCGAAGCACTAATATCAGGCAGCCCAGGTCTGCCGATATGAATAGTTGAGGCTTTATTATAATATTGTTTTCACAATATAATACACCCTCGGGCAATGTAATTATGGAAGGCTGTGATGGACAGAATGTGATTATGTGGCTAACACCTGTTTCAAACGACATCTGTTTCGACGATCTCAGCATGCCTTAGTTTGAAACGGCAAATTTTATTCAGTCAAATAATTAATAGCTGTTGCGGGAAATGCTACATGATAATTTGCCAACTCTCCTTATAGCGAACACTGTAGGGAGCTCAAGTTTAGACAGTTAGTGTCCTCATTAGTGAGAGTCCGTATTTTTGAGCGGGTGAGCCAGTTTCACTGGTTTCAGTCAAACGTCTGCAATTTATCTTTGCCGGGGTTTTAGCTGCTGTCCGTTATAGCGGGGTGTCCGCAAGGCTGAAGTTGACTAGCTTTGACTAAAAGCTAGTTAATTTTTTTTTCACTCACGGCGTTTGAAACCAAATCGTGCTACTGCCGGGTAGCACAGTACCGCACGACTGTTTGCATAAGGTCCCTCCATGTGCTAATGATCTACTCTTAGTCGTTTTATTAGAAATAAACAATAGTTCCGTTTTGATCAGAAAGAATCATCTACTATAGCGACCATTTTGGGGGTGGGCCAAAGCCGTGACTTCCGCTCCCCCCCTCCCCAGTCGCCAACGCCCATAAAACTCTCTTGACGAAAGATGAATTGATAGGCGCCTTAATCACGTGAAATATTAATCAGTCTGTATGCTGCAGGACAAAGAGTGTTTCCCAGAAGAAAGTTGGCACAAAATATAGCATTTCCCGGATCAATCGTTTGCTTTCAAAGTTTGTAAAAAAAAATCTGAATGATATCCCGCAACTTGTCAACTTGACAAAGAAATCATGATTTTAATCACAGGCAATGACGTATGTTCTCAATAAAATGTGCTTCTTGTTCTTTCAAAAACCATACAAGTAAATGCCCCTGATTGAGGTGAAAATTGAAGGAAACAGTTCTTATGAATATTACATGAACTATATTGGGAAAACAGAGCATACAAACTACAAGCTCTGTTTGAAAATGCGAGTTTGGCATACCAGAGCAACATGGACTTTATTGAATGTAAGGTAAAATAGGCCTAACGAGACCGAATTAGCCTGCGTAGCAAGCGTTTCCTCGCGAGTTCGTCTAGAAAGTTGGGACGAGAGCAAAAAAAAAAAAAAAAGAAAGGACGGGGGAGGGGGAGGGGAATGAACTTTCGCACAGTAACTCGATTGGAAACGCTTGCTACGCAGGCCAAGACCGAATATTTTCGGGTGATTTGATTGTCCATCTTGATTCGTAACAACTAAAGACAGGTGACTCTTCGACAGCATTTTCTGCACCTTCTCGCAACAGTGCTTTCTATCAATAATAGCAGTTACAACATCCCATATGCATCCTTATATTTTACGCTCAACTTGCGCTATTGTGGAGCTGGAATCGATGTGCGTGATAAACATCTGTAAGGAAGCAGAAGAGAAAGTCTAGCCTGCGAACCGCAAATGTTTCTCCTCGCTCATCGCCGCTGAGGGACGTTTCGTTTCTTCGCGTAACGTCCTTCAGCGGCGATGAGCGAGGAGAAACGTCTACCGTTCGCAGGCTAGCAGAAGTAAAAAATAATTTACTTGATTCAGTGAAAAACACAATACAGTTCTTTAGCCGGAAATTATTGACAGAAGTTCAAACTGTGGATTCTGTTGGCCAGAAAAGAAGGGGTCACGTAGGCAAAACGCTTAACTGCACCGAAAAGCCCGTATTATTTTTAAGGAATAGTAACTGAATATGTCCGTTGGTTTCTTAATTACCTGCGTAGCAGGCGCTTGGAAGTAGTGGGCGAAAGAGAGAACGGGCGCGCGCGAGGGAGACACGTTTTTTCGTGTGCCCACTACTTCCAAGCGCCTGCTACACAGGCTAAAATTAAGAGTGAATTATGAACCTATTAGTAAGCTTTACTGAGCTTTAGGATGAATGCGGGACTAATACCTAATTTAATAATCGCTATATTTGATTGTAAACTAAATGGAAAGTATGCATAGTCAATATTTCTGGGAGTGGTGATTCCCCTAATCTCTGTCAACTTGCTTCTGGCGATAATAAATATCATGTCTTTTTATGGTAGAGGTCATGATAGTTCTTGAACGAGTTACAGTCTATATGGTCTATATGTGATTTACTCAACCCGGCTTATTTTACTGATGGAGACATTTAATTTTGTTCTATCGCTTGTGAGTTTGTGGACAAGTCAAGATCTTGTATTGTAATATTATTATTAAAATATAACTTCTTCAGTAGACTGTTCACAGTCCCCTATTTTTCCGTGTGATCTAGATCGTCGAGATCGAGCGCCCCGGGGGGGGGGGGGGTACTCCCATACATTACCTATACGGGTATGTGCCGCCCAAAGGGGTCCTGATTTTGAAGCTCGTGATTTAGAACAGGGTATCCATTTCAGAGGCGTTTTTTAGAACGGGGTATAATATTTCGAACGCAAGAAAGCTCCACTTTTGTAAGCAGACATTTGAAATTATTCAAGGACAGGTTGCTTTTAAACATACGGTTCAATGCGTTAACAAGCAAACCGTTGTACTCTTGTTGCACCTTAGAACGGAGTATAAAAAATGGGCCCATTTTTAGAACGGGGTATCAGTTTTAGGGCGAATTCTAGAACGGGGTATAAAAAATTGGCCCATTTCTAGAACGGGGTATCAATTTTAGGGGAAATTTTTTCCAGAACGGGGTGCCAATTTGGAGTCCCAGGCGGCACATACCCACCCAAAAAATACCCAAGTGCCCCCCCCGGGTCGAGCGCGTCTTAGCATTAATGGCGGCCATCTTGATTTTTAGATGTTCCGAGGGGGCGGGCGTCGGGGATTATAGCTCTAGGGGGTGGGGGGCGAGAAAACCGTCCCCCGCCCCCTAAGTAGATTTGATACTCATCCCCAGGTTAGACTCGGTACGACTGAAAATCAAGATGGCCGCCATTAATGGTAAGACGCGCTCGATCTCGACGATCTCACGGAAAAATAGGGGACTGTGAACAGTCTACTTCTTCAGTGATTCAGTGTTGTTTGAATTGAAATATTTAGCATTTGTCTTGATTTTGAAGTGAGGTGCTTTTAAACTCAGGGAAAGAATTACCCAACCTAAAACACTGAGGATTTTATGCATGAGGTATTTCTTGCTATTGCAACTTGTTTATCAACCAGTGCAACTGTGGGCATCAACAATGTAATTATTCACAATAAAAAAAATCACACAGATTGACAAGGTGAAAAAGGGGCATCTAAAGCGCTTTAGAATCAGTAAATACTTAGAAAACAAATAATTCAAATACAACATAACAGGGTTTAAACCCCCAGCTGGTAGGAGGCAACCAGTTGGCTATTTACAAGCATGGCCGAGAATTTGAACTTGGGACGACCGAGCACAAATCCAGCAAGTGACCAGAACGGGACTTTAACCCGGGACCGCCGGATTGCAACTCCGACGCGCTGACCACTCGGCCAGGCTGCCTCCCTGCCTGCCCCCCCCCCCCCCCCCCCCCCTAACTGACAAGTCAACCGAAGCCTTCCTAATGGCCTTTCGTCGATTTGCGTGTTTGGGCGGGCACCCAAACGTCTGCTGATCAGACCGAGGCTCCAACTTTGTAGGGGCACAGGAATACCTGAGAGAGGTAATGCAAAACCGGGAAATCCCCAAGATACATAGCACCCTTTCAGAGGAATTTGTCTGCGATTTTGTGTGGCAGCAGGGGCGGATCCAGGATTTTTCTTAGGAGGGGGTGCACCACTAACTGACCGATGACGCAAAAAAAATTTAAGAGCGAATACGAAGAAGAGGGCTTTTGACTAGGAAATAACATAATGTGAACTGCTGAGAATACAAATCAAATGATAGAGCAGATTTTGTATGTCTGTGAAGCGACTGCACAGTGTT
The DNA here is from genome assembly GCA_964035525.1 of Porites cylindrica. Lineage (NCBI taxonomy): Eukaryota > Metazoa > Cnidaria > Anthozoa > Scleractinia > Poritidae > Porites > Porites cylindrica. The sequence continues at coordinate 15,486,132 of OZ037780.1, read as the reverse complement.
AATTAGAAAGCGGCCTCAGGTCATCCTGGGGGGGTGGGGGGGGGGGGTGCGCACCCCCTGCACCCTCTCCAGAAAGGGGTTGTCGAGTCGCTGATCAAGTGTGTCAGGTAAGCCCTCAACAGTGTATGTAAGAAACAAGCGTTTACTGAAGAGCAGTGGAGAGGTTTCCCGGCTAAGGTTACCTACATGATCAAAAGTCGGCCCCTCTACCCAAATTCGGAAGACGTCTGGGAGGAACCACCTATTACGCCGAACGACATCCTAATTGGTCATCACAGCCTTCCTCCTCAGCCCGAGCAAGAAGTCAGAGTTATTCCGAGGCATTTACTAAGGGTGTGCAAAACAGAGTTGCTGAATTTTGGGCTTGCTGGTTGAAGTACTTTGCTACATCGTTGCTGCCGCGGAACAAGTGCTTTCGTAAAAGAGAGAACGTCAAAATCGGCGATTTGGTCCTCTAGCTCAACCCACATCGGACTAGATTACAGTGGGAGATGGTGCAGACACCTACAAGGCCAGGCGAGGATGGATTAGTCAGGAAGGTGCGCATCGGGACCCAGAATGGCGAGTACGATTGCCCCATACACAATCTATGCGCCATTGCTACAAAGCAAGAGCTTTGTGGAGAAGAACAATAATACGAACAATTTTTACTCATAGGAAAATAGCCGTGTAATAAACGGGATTGCGCCTTACAGAATTGTAAGAATGTTCAAATTTGTTGAAGAAAGTTTGCTGATTTCATTTTCGGTTCGATTCGATTTATCAAGCTTTTATAGTCGATTCACAAGTAAGCAATCATGCTTTATTTTCAGTTGACTACACATTTAGCTAGCTGTGGCGAGATTGGAAATTGTGGCATTGAGTAGTTCAAAAACAACTGGTAGATCCCGTAGACATTATTTTCCTGGTGTCTCTTCAACCCGAATAGTACCCAATCCCGTGGTGCGAACATGATATCAGGAGCCGATTACCCGCCAGCCTGTGTACCGCCGCCCACTCACTCTTTGAGGGGAGGGTGCGGACAACCCGCTAGCTCGATGATAGTGATTACACTGAACTTTGATGGACGGGAACATGTAATCTATTTGTTAATCTTGACTGGGCCATAACATAAGACCTGCAGGCTGTTCTGTTACACTAAAAGCGATTTTTACATAACTAAGAGCATCTTTCAGTGTACTTTTTTATGTAAAAAGGGGCGCTGGAAGAGGATTATTCAGGAGTCTCAGTCTACTGAATGTTTACTCGTTGCGTGGTCTTCTTGTTCAAAACCAAAATTAAAGTTCAAAGGGTCCTTCTCATGGCCAGACCTAAAAAAAAAAAAGAAATTGGTGATGGTGCATTTCCCATGCACAGAGTGTCCATCGATTGGATTCTAGCCTTCAACGATTTCGGGTTAGGGCCTCCTTAGGTTTTGCAGTGGAATATAGTAAACTCTCTCTAAGAACAGGGACACCTTTAGGACCGGCACTAAGTGTCTGTATTAGAGAGAGATGTCAAGGGGGAAAGAAAGCAAGGATCAATTCTAGGTGTCCGTTAAGAGAGAGTCGACTCTATCGTTCTCACCTTACTGTTTCGTAAAAAAAATAAATCACTACTCCTTAATGTTCTAGGTTATGGCGATAATTATTTGAATGTTAATTATTTAATAGAATATTTTATGATGTTAACCTGATATGTTGTATATACCTCCAGTTGTAATTTTAGTCTTTTTCAAAAAACAAAATCCCCTGTACTTGAATTTTGTACGTAAAGTGTTTCTTTCTGTATGATATTGTATTATTTTCTTTTTCTTTTCTTTTTTCTTACATAATTCAATAACGTCTTTATTTTAACGTCTTAAGATTAGCATCATATAGCTATTTGTAGGACACAAAGTATTGTAACTTTATATTTCTTTAAATAAATAAATACATTGTTGTTGTTGTTTATGACATTGTTTTCCACAAATCCCCTTTTTTTCTGTATCAGATGTGAATATATGAATATATTAACTTTTTACAGCTCGGTCTTTTCCATTGAGCACTTTTATAGCTGATAAAGTCTACAACCTTATCACTGGTAGTTATATAATTATATATAATTGTTCCCGGCATGTCTCCATCTCCCATTTCTTGAACTGGAAACCTCAACTGTTTGTTCGGTTCTCTCAGCTTTTCCAAAACTTTCATACATACTGCAATAATTAATCCACCAATGATGAAACAAGCTAGCCAAAATTATTGTCCAGAAAACATCTCTTTTGGTTTTGTAGAGGGTATATGCACAAGCAGCTTTCACGATCAGAGAGGATAAAACGTGTTATTCGCTTTCCGAGTATTATACTCAACAGCCAAGTACCTGAAAGAACAAAGGAAAGAATCATGGAAGCCCCCAAGCAATATTGATAGAGAGTCATGCGCTAGTGTTCCGGTCAAGTTGGGTTCTTCAAGAAAGGAAACTATATTGACTATATTGATGGTGAAAAAACGTGACGTAATATGCAATACTTTTTTGATATAGAGAGAGGATATTACACGGTGGCGCGAAGATATGAATTTTATTTTCGAGTGGCAAAACAATATTTTACGAGCGAGCGCAGCGAGTGAGTAAAATATTGTTTTTCATGGCCACGAGAAAATAAAATTCATATCTTCAAGCCGCCGTGCCATGTTCTTTTTATTATATAGACAAAATGACATCGATAAAATAATAGAGGGAAATTACCAAAATTACGTCATCGATAAACTCACGTGTGAGATTATGGAAAATAAACCACTCGGCTCTCGGATGCAGTTTTTATGAATTTTATTACGAGTGGTATATTTTCCAGTAAAACTCTCGTGTCTATATAATAAATATAATTATATAACTACCAGTGGTATAGACTTATCAGCTATAAAAGTGCTCAATGAAAAAGACCGAGCTGTAAAAAATTAATATATTCCGTATATTCACGTCTGATACAGAAAAAAAGGGGAATTGTGGAAAACAATGTCATAAACAACAACAACAATGTATTTTTTTTAAAGAAATATAAATTTTCTTGACTACCCCACATATTATGTTCCCGTACGTACAAACAGTACAGAGTATAACCTCCTTCCCCAGGTTCTCTCTCCTATACCCATGACGTCTCTCGCTGGGTAAGCGTAAAAAGAGCGAATTCAAGAACTGAAAAAATGCCCCATAGATTTTCGCAGGACTCAGAAATAGGTATCCAGGGTTTGTTGCATTTTAGCGGAGAAAGAGCAGAAAATGCGATATTTAAAACGGTCAAATTCATACAAAATTCGAGGTCCAAGAACTAATATCAGGCAGCCCTGGTCTGCCGATATAAATAGTTTATTAAAGGAAAACTTCGCTAAAATTCCGGGGTGTACACCCTTACGTAAGCCATATAGATATAATAAAATCTTTGTTACAGAAAACACGGAAAGTGAGAGTTTTTGTATGGAAAAGTATTCGGAAAAATACACCATTGTCGTCTAAAATTCATTGTTACGTTAATCATACAAATGGTTTAGACTTAAACAGGTACAGAAGTAACTATAACAGTGTGAGGTTTTTACTCAAAGGGCAACTCCAAAATTAGTTCGTAAACGAGGGAAAGTATATCTGTCGTCTTATAAGCATCAAAGCAGAGGCGATTTAGGTGAGATGAGATATTCAAATGGGGTTTTAAGTAAGTATCTGCCCCTCTGTACATGCAATTATCCATTTTACAGTGCTTACAAGAGTTTGAATCACGGGTTAATTTTGGCCAATTTAAGCTTTGTACTGATATCGAGTTGAATCCAGGACCCTCAGTTTATGTAGATGCTTAAAAAACAATTCATGCTCCATACTGTCAAGGAAGCGTTGCAGTACAAAGTATTTGGGGAAAATGCTGGACAACGATGTGTCGCAATGAGTCTGTGCGCTTTAATTTACAGTAAGATGAGAAGGATTACCTCAGTTGATGATATGATTCAAGTAGTGATTGTTGGTAATCAATTATATTCTAGTCTGCAGTCACTGCTTGCAAGACAATCTGTGTTAATGTTAATAGAATTGCCAAGAATGGTTACAGTGTTTGAGCGATTTTTCCGGCTTGAATACAGTGAAACTCAGTTATACTTGTAACCTGCAAGGTGATGCCAGAATTGAGGGGTATCCCATGCCACTGGGTACAGCATTTGAAACACTCTTGGCTCTGAACTAAAACTCATTCATTTTAACGGTGGGAGTAAACTATTGGTGTTGCTATATCTACAGTATTGAGGGTGGAGGATATAAAGTATTTGATTCTCATGCAAGGGATATGTGTGGTAACATTCATAGTGAAGGGACATGCATGTGTATTGTTGGAAATACCATCCATGCATAAATTAGTACAATATTTTGAGAGTCTACATAGGAATCAGGACATGTATGATCTTGAAGGTGTACATATTGCCAACTTTGAAATTGATCTTTTTTCAAGCTGTGTTAAATATTGTAGTATATCAAATGTTAACAGTTACCAACGTTCCTAAACAGTGCTGCGCTATAGCAGTTTATGCAATGTGTTACTCTATTATAAGTCCTTGTGGATACTGGACTTCAGGAACTCTATCTGCCCTTGTTAGTAAACGGAATACACTGTACAATGTGATGTGTGTAAAATACGCGACGATTGCTTTCTTCCTCGCTTGCTTTGAGTAACCCCATTTTTTCGGCATTTTCAGGATTAGGCCAGGAGTTACGCCACTATTATTGCAATAGCTCACAGGTCTCACAGATAACTGGAGAACTATGTCCAAAACCAAACAGTAGTGAACAGACAATGTTTACAAGGAAAAGCAAGCAAAAAAAAGGAAGGAGCTGTCAATAACAGCAATTAAAGAGACATGAAAAGCGGCAAATCGCCAGACCAAAGATCCCATCGCAGTCTCTCATTTTTTCTTCGCTCGGGCTCCGCCCTCGTTTCTCGTGCTCGCATTCTACTGTGTCTAAAAAGAAAAATAAGTGGTTGTTCGCAGTCTATCGCGAGTCAAATCCTTGATCATGCTTGTAAATAGCTACAATCTCAGACAAAAGTAGTTGAGAATGTTGTACAACTTAACAGTAGTCCATCTTAATCCTCAAAAAGAGAAGATTATCTTTTTGCTAAATATCCCCTGTCCCCCTATTCAATGTTAGGATATAACAGGGCCTAGTTGTTCAAAAGGTGGGTAATTAAACGCTGTCCACCGGATAAATCACTATCCAGCGGATAACACAATCGGTTTTCGTAATACTTGCCCACTGGATATTGAACAAACGGGGTCAGCACAATAGACCTTTTTACCGATACGGCGGCCATATTGAATTTATTAGATTTAAGGAGTATTATGGGATGCCCAGGGGGCACTCGCTCAGTACTCCGCGCGCTTTTCGGGAAAAAAAGAGAAGTTCACTATATATTTCTCGGGAAAAAGGCGATCGTTATTACATCCAAACACGGCACAACGATCTTTTTTTCGGAACATTTAGGGAAAAATTGCCCCGAAAAGCGCGCGTAAATACTGAGCGAGTATATCGGATCGTGCTCATGCCGCCTTAGCCTCCCACGCAGGCGTTTTTAGGGGAGCTCGTTTTTGGGAAGGGATGAAAAATGAGCTCCCCTGAAAACGCCTGTGTGGGAGGCTAATGCCCCCTGGGCATTCCATAATAGTCCTTAAATCCAAGTAATTCAATATGGCCGCCGTATCGGTAAAAAGGTCTATTACGCGCTCGCCTTTTTCCCGAGAAATATATAGTGAACTTCTCTTTTTTTCCCGAAAAGCGCGCGGAGTACTGAGCGAGTGCCCCCTGGGCATCCCATAATACTCCTTAACTATAATAAATTCAATATGGCCGCCGTATCGGTAAAAAGGTCTATTGCCCCACTAGCATTAGTGCTATAAGTACTGCCGAGGGTAAATAACGGTATTATTATTATTATTCACAGCATGAAAAATCAAATTTACGTGAGCGTAATGACAACGTAAGGTCAGCGTATAGTTGAATTTTACACAACTTTACGCTTCCTTTACTCTACGTAAAGTTCAGCTTTACAGCACCTTTACGCGTACATATAAAGCTGGCGTAATGAAACAAAAACTTTACGCAACACCTTTACGTTTTGCGTAAAGCTTGTGTAAACCCTACTTTAAGCTTGTGTAAAGCGAAAATACAAGCTCCTTTACGCCATATATATATACACATAAACACACTGGAAACTTTAAAGGGAAATATAATGGTAATCGGTAAATTTTTCTTACCAAACTTTTAACAATCAAAATTTTATTTTTGTCCATGTCACACAAACATTGGATTTTTGTTATGTACTTAATACCGGTTATTTTCTTTGGTTCCCCATCATCTCTCCATAGTATTTACAATCTAGAGCCATGGAGGATTACTCATATATACATTACAAATAATTGTATGAGTAATCCTCAATTCAAGTTTCGACACAAAATAAAATACCCTAATATGCAACAACACTTCAACACACAGTTAAAGGATTAGGCCAGAAATTTTGTTTTTATTCTTCAAAACTGACAACAAAAACGAAAAGTTATAAAGCGTTGAGAACCCAATAGACCTATAGAAAAATAAGAACCCAACTTCAAACTGACATTAGTCATCCCTACTATTAAGTTATAACTTGCTTTAATGGAGTTATATTGTTTAACCAGTAGATGAACTTTGAATAAGTAGTAGTTTAAAAAATAGGGCCCCTTTCCGTCTCCAATTTTGCATTACCATAACCAATTTTCAAATTGCCTTTCTTTATTTTTACATTTCAAATCCCATGAAAATCGCCAGGTATGCTACATTGTTGTAACTGCAAAAGCTGCAAATACGAATCGCATTCTTTAAGTTTAGTCCCGCAAAGAGTGATATTACAAGATTTAAAAAAAAAAACACACTGATTCTCTAAAACTGAATTTTCTAAATATAACATGATTTATTTCTGTGTTAGCATCTTTGTCATTACATTAAAAATAAAAAAAAAACGAAAATTTTTCCAACACGTAAGGTTTAAATAAGAAGATACAGTGTACATAAACTTTTCAAATGGGTCAAAACAGTCTTCTCAAAATATCCAAAAAAAATCATCTTAACTTAGTATTATACCAAATTAAGATGATTTATAGTTTGAAATAATTATTAGCATTTACATGTAAGGTACAGCGTGTACAAGAAAACTGATGAAGTTAAATTTTGATAAAAAGCAGCAACTCTAACACGCAAATTAATGTAAAGGTGGGTCAAAATGGTCTCTTCCAAAATGAAAATATTTAGTATAATTTAGCATAATTCAAATTAAAAGCTTAAACAATTTTAGATAAGAAATAAAAAGACTGAAAGCCTAATACATGTACAACATTGATGGTTTCTTGATTTAGCCCTTTCACTCCCAGAAGTGTTTACAGTCAAACTTAACAACAAAATCCAAATAACAAATCATTTTCATAAACTGATGATGTAAAAGTTAGATGCACAAGGCTGTCACTAAGATTGCAAGTTGCAGGGTTTAAGTGAAATTAGTGAGCGGGACATTGAAAATGTGGAAAGTTTCGTTTCCTCTCAAAACAGCCAAGTATTGGGCTCAAAGTAGCCGATTTAAAGTCTGGTTTATGGCCCTTAGTGACAGCCCTGGAACCACTTTACAAGACTAAGGCTTGTAATTAACATGTATTAATCCTGTTTGCTTAGAGAGGACTTTCTGTCACCAACATCCCATACCAGGCTGATCCGCTGAATAAATAGAAAGCAAGTATTATTTGAGTAAACTACACAGATTATTTGTAGGCTAGTGATAATACACTTAATCGCGCACTAAAGGCACAGGTACATGTACAGTAAGGGGGTGTTTACATGAGAAAACTCACACCGGCGCGAGTCTCATACCGGGTTGACTTTTTGATTTTGTTTCGGGTTTACATTATGACTGAGTCATTTCATATCTCGTTATTTGAAGGTGCACTTTATGTTGATAAAATACAAGTGTGATACAAAATAGCAAACATTACACGTGCGCTACCCATTCCAGTCTACCAGCAGACCGATTTCATGCCGAAATAGGTGGTCGTTTCGAATTTACATGATACTGTCTGTGTCATGAGATTTTGTACCAGAGTGAAATTCTCGCCTCGGTACAAGAACCGGGGTGAACTCACGCTGGGGTGACTCGCACCCGCATGACATTTTGTGGTGGTATCATGTAAACAAATATAGAGCTATGAAAGGGAACCGGAGTGAACTCACTCCGGGGCAAAAGTTGCCCCGGTGTCATGTAAACACCCCCTAAGTTGTCAGAGGACACCGCCTGCTATTACTAATTAATAATATTTTTTTCTACACTCATGGCCAAATTACTACAATCAGCACAATTTTACTTGACACAGGGTTCCCCACATGCCTCTTTTCACAAACCAAGACTAAAAATTTGAAAAAAATGATAAGGCATTTTCCACAAGTGGTCTAATAACAGTGCAAAACCTGAGTAGCAAATGATTTCAATGTCCACAAATTCACACAACTGAATAAGATTCATCTGACTGTTAAAGATTCAAAATGTTTGACTAGTATGAGTTAAAGGATTTCCTTAAAGGCGATAATATTTACATTCAGAACCCTACTTGCAGTTGAGTGAAAATCAGGGTAAAATGCCACATGGAAACCCCATAATAATAATAATAATAATAATAATAATAATAATAATAATAATAATAATAGTAATGAACTTTATTAAAGTCTCATGTGTTATAACACAGGCACAGTGCCTTACTAGTTGGGGAGACTGAAGCATATATATATGTTAAATTTATTAACAATGGTTTATTATATTATTAGAGTTCAATGTTTTACAATGTATATCTTTTTTTATTTTAATGTATGGATTTTTATAAGAGTATCATCCATTAATATCGTTGTAAAGTGCTATGAAAAACCACTGGATATACATTATTATTATTATTAGAGAGTAAGCAGTGCGCAAAGAAAGTAGTGTCCGATAGCCCGGGGCTAGTGGATTTTGCTATCGAGCTAGTGAATTTTGAACTTAACTTGCCCGATGGGCAAGTGAAGTTTTTTTGAGGAATTCAAATTAACGAAGAACTGTGAAATCGATTCTGCTCATTAAACCTGTTTGGGGACTAGTTGAAATGACATTTGGGCTAGTATATGCCAGCTTCAGCTTGCCCGAATGGCAAGCTTTAAAAATCACCTTCTTTGCACCCTGGTAAGAGAGAAATTTTCCTATCCACTTGTCCTTCACACAAGCAATACATTAAATTTGGTTGTCCGAAACCTAGAGTTCTTGTCCAAAAAGTTTAGCTTGCAACGGGCATTTAATGTTTTTAATCACATTATTTAATCACATTATTACCCTTGTATATTATTTTTGAATTAAACCTACAACAGAGCTTGTAAAAAAGCAAATGGATGAAACGACTGGCAGTGGAATGGCAAAGTTAAATGGAATATTGTTTCTTATCTTTATTTTTCTAATTAAAAATGTGCTTGTCCCACAGACAAGTCATATCAAAGGTTTACATGTTCGAACTAAATTTCTACCTGTCCCGGACTAAAGTTCCAAATCAGTAAACATCCCTAGCCTTCTCATGAGCTCCACCAAAGACTTTCAGGGAAAATATAGAAACATATAAGCACCTTATTCCCAAAAGTTTCAAATTTTACTGAAACTTTACCTAATATATTTTTTTCCTTTTTAATACGAAACGTTCAAGGTTCCTAGTTAATGTAACAGGAGTGAAGCCACTTTGCTATTTAAAGCCCTTATCCTCAATCTTGAAAACCATACCTCCTAATAATAATGTACAGTGTACCCTGTAAATAAAGCAGCCTATTTTCTTTCCTTGCCACCAGGGACATTTCACAAGAGAGACAGTTGTATTTGCAGATTAATAATGGTGTATGTAGACAAGAGAATCCAAAACAGCTATGACTGCTATGACTGTCTTAACAGTCTTATCTTTCACAACTTGTTTCTTTAAATTTTATTTTCGTTTAAACCTAGATTTACTGACGATACAACTATGGTGCAAATAGAACAATTTCTGGTTTCTAACATGACTGTGTGCTTTGCTTCCCAAAAAGTAAGGCATTCAATTTCCTGACAGTATGTGCTGCACTATATCCTCTCAAGAACCACAATAAAATTTCATAGGAGCAGTGCCCAATGAAGATTAAAATTAATGGTAATATATGAAATGAATCATACTTTGAACTGCAGATGAAGGTATGAAACTGTGAAGATGTTAACAACTATGTTGGCACTTACATGAAAATACGTTCTAATTCAACCATGGTCTGCATTAGCTATACATTGAAAGACTCATGAAAATGTCTATTCATTCTCTGTTCATTTAAGTTAAAACCCACGTAATTTAAAATCAAAAATAAACTTTTGTATCTGCTTCAAAAAATACATGCATGCTGTTAAATTATTCACCACTTATGACGCTATGACTGCCCGGGGAATTGGGAAGCTTGGGTTTGTTATTGACTAACGCATGAAAGTATAGAACCAGACTACGTAGATTATCTTTGCCTACTTGCAAATTCAACACTTGTTAACACTTTTCTATTCTGTTTATTAGTTCTTCTATAGTCTGTGAAAATTTTCATAAGAATGTTTGTATCACATTACATGTAAGCTTACTTTATACAAATGTCCTTTCTTAATTCCATTATTTTCTTTTAGTAATTCCCAGTACCAGTGACCAAACTCCTATTTTCCAGTACAAAACAAGGAAATTCTACTCCTTCAGACCCCCAAAGTCCTTACATGATTTTACATTATCATCTTCAACGTCATGGTCTCGTTGCTTGCTTAGTATTGAAAGGTTATGCCAAATAAATACACATGTTTAGTTATAATTTACTTTAAACGGTTAATGCTGGTTTCATTGCTCACTGAAATGTTAGTTACTGAGTACTTGAGACAGTCATTCGAACTCGTCATAAACAAGTTGGAATTAAGCTTAAAAAGTTAGAGAAAAGGCGAGCCAGGACAACTTACCTTGCCTTACTATCTGCTCTTTTCAGCGAGATCTTGAGTATCGAAGAGCCTTAGTAATACGTGTAATACAGTCTTGGTCTGTGTTGTGAACATTCCAGTGTTAATGCTTGTGCTTCATCACACCGTCGATGTTTCTGTCTCCATTTCTGACTGAGTATCTCGTCCCGAAAGGGTTGCTGCACACTTGAGAAGTGATCGATTACTAAAGGCTGATAGTGCCATTATAAATTGTAACAACCTTAAGATGTCCTGTGATGCTATCAAGAAGCATAATATACGAACGATCTCCAACCTTTCAAAGAAGCAAGTTTGAAACCGTTGGACACTTTCAAAATGGACGCCAAATCAACGAACCTGATTGAGCATGTGCAAAGGAACAAGCCCGCTGACCAGGTGTCCCTTCAATCTATTGTTTCCAGGCCCCTTTCTTTTAACAAATTGTCCGTTCCCAAACCTGAAGTCCGCGGACTTAAAATAAGGAAGCGATAAAGGAGGTTCAACGATGAAGCCAGTACTCCGTTGAATATAGAATGGTCACAGTAATTTGTGAATGCGTTCTTTCTCTTTAAGTAATGCGTTCTTTCTTTAAGTAAGACTCGCCGTTTTTGCGGGGCGATATTTTTTCTTTATTTTCCAATTATTTCAATTTGATCAAATTACAGTTGAAACTCTCTACAACGGCCACCTTAGGGACATCGAAGAAAGTGGCCATAGTAGAGAGGTTGAAAGAAGAGTAAATGTATGTCATGTATGGACTGTCCGCCGAAAAAAAAAACAACAAAACAAAAATGGCTCGTGTAGAGAGGTGACCGTTAAGGAAGAAACACCTTATACTGACTGAAATCAATGAGGGAATACTACTGAGTATTGAAGGCTATTGTGTTTGCCGCGACAGATATGCCGTTTTTCGAAAATTGCCGCACAGTCGCAAGCTATATCTTTGCATGAACTCTGCCAGCAGAATTTTCTTTTCAGCGTCATTTGCGTGTACGAAGTCGTTCGCACGACCAAAAAAAATTTGCGTGGTTGGCTTGTTTACATCGCGCACCAACATCGAACACCAAATGAGTGATCAAAAAAACTATGCGAACTAGTATCAGGACACAAACGACTTACTAAAAACAGTGCCGGGAATAAATTGCTGTTAGGAATTAAGCTAGCATTATATGACAACCTTACTAAACCTTTACTTGTAGCGTAAATGAGCGTAAAGCTGTTACAACAACTTTATGCTAGCTTTACGAAACCTTTAAGAGCCGAGCGCGTAAATTTACCTTTACAAACCTTTACGCGCCGTGGAAAGTTTGCGTAAAGTTGGATGACCAACTTTACGCAGGTTTACGCAAACTTTAATTTTGCGTAAATCTCCATTTTCATGCTGTGATTATTATTGTTATATTATTATTATTATTATTATTATTATTATTATTATTATATTAATGAGGTTCTCATACCAGCTGTCACTGACCATACAGTCAAGCTAAGTTAGCTGTTGAGTTAGCTACAGAGAAGGGATTATCAAATTGGCTGACCGTGATTCCCCTCAAAAAGCTGGATTACCATGTAAATAAGAAAGAATTTAGAGATGCAATCAAGTTACTATACGACTGGGAAATAATGAACACGCCAATGCTTTGCGAATGCGGTGTTCAGTTTAACGTGGATCTCGCAATGGTGTGTTAGCGCGGCGGGTTCATTATCCAGCGCCATAATGAACTGCGCAACTTGGAAGCAGAGATGCTAAGGATGGTCTGTAATGTTGTGGAAGTAGAGCCAGTCCTTCAGGAGGTCACTGGGGAGACATTAAATGATGGCGCTAACAAAGCTCCTTATACCCGTTTGGATATTCATACACACTCTTACAGAGGCTTGACTCCTAAGCAGATCCACAAGAAGCATGAGAACGAGAAGAAGAGGCAGTATTCGGAAAGAGTAATGGAGATCGAACAGGGAACGTTCACTCCCCTAGTTTTCACGACAACAGGTGGAATGGCGGATGAGTGTGTTAAGTACCACAGCAGACTTGCGGAGCTGATCGCAAATTAGAAGGGAGAAAGTTACCCAAGCGCAATTTCCTGGACAAGAGCTAAAGTATCTTTCGCCATCGTACGCTCTGGGATACTATGCTTGACAGACTCTAGTTCCAGAAGAAGAATGCTAGACTTTGTTGACTCAGACCTAAAGGTCGAAAATATTGGAGCCTGCCCAAATTGCTCTTCTTTTTTTAATTTATTTTTTTAAAAGAACTTTTTAAAGAATTAGGAATTTAGGAATACGAGATTTTATTCTTTTTAACTTGTTTTTTTTTTTTTAATATCAGAGATTGATAATTCGCTTTTGTAATGACTTAATTTAACATTCTGCACTGCCTGCAAGAGTTATTGATCGCGTCTGAGCCGCAAGGAATGTATTTGTGAAATCGTTATTGACACAGTGATTGTTATTTTTATGATTTATATAATTCTTAATGTTATATAGTGCTTAATTCTTACTTCATATATTTCTGTAAATTATGTACATAGTTTTTTTACAGTTGAATAAAATTATTATTATTATTATTATTATATTAAGGCAGATAGTGCAAACGGTCGACCAACAGGCTGTCAACAACCCATGTCTTCAAGAGAATTGATAGGAAAGGGATGACGTCATTTGCCCAAAAAATACTCGTTGACTCCGATCGTCACGAATTTGAGATGACACAAGTCTCCCTCTCAGCCGTTTTTAGCGTCGTCACGCAACGCTCCTCCATGGGAGGAGCGTTTGACACTAGCCTGGTACCAGGCTCCGCATTGGGGGAAAAATGAGAAGAAAAATCGGCGAACGAAGCTAGCCGAGAGGTAGTCTGAGGAGGGGCAAAAGGTTCCGTCGGCTTATTCCCCCACTGCGGAACCTCGTCTGAGGCTATGATGACAGAAAACGTGGGAAAAAGATGTTGTTGGCATTGTAAAATTTGACCTGATTGGTTTACTTCACATCAATCACATTATTAGCGGAGCTTTGGTGCGCGAAGCGCGCGCAGCGCAGCACCATTGGTAAGACAATGTGGTAGTCTATCCATCCGAGAAATTTTGGTAATCTTGTGACCGTACGTCCGACCGACAGTCCGTACCATAGGCATATCAATGTAAAATAACTCGATCAACAGGTATGGCAACCCAAATGCTACTCGAGGTTATTTTGGCGGGAAATCGCATAGCCACCAACGTCTTGTAAAGCAGAGACAACTAAAGAGTCAATAAAGACGAAAACGGAAAGCGGAAATTGTTTCTGCATCCGTGTTGTCTAAAGTATTTTAATACTTACTGATTAATTGTCATGTCCACGAATTTGAAATACAGAGAAAATGAGAAATTAAGTGGTAGGCCAGAGAAGCTCGACGAGAAAAAGAGCGACAGAGACCTAGAGCGAGAGATAAAAACCAAAGGAGACATTTTTTTGTTGGTGAACAAGATGAAAATCTCGTAGCAGTGGAGAATTAATGAGAAATGCTAGCCGCCACCAATGCAAGGTGAAAATGAGCGGCAGTGAAAGTTTACGAGAACACCTACGACATTTCCTACATAAAACGTGTAACTAGGAAGTTTCTGGAAGTTTCGCGTTGTAGTTGCGCAAAACAAAGGCAAAGAAATGTACAAAAAAAGTGTGTTGCACTTGCAAAGTTGCTTTTTTGCTAATTAGACCTACCGTTGATTTTCGCCGTTCTCCGGCGTTGCTTTCAACTCTTAGCATTACACGATTTGATATTTGTTTGAACAAACTACAAATATTATCGAGAGCTTCGCTTATAGCCCTGGCTAAATCTATATATTATATTACAATGGCATACCGGAATTTATGAGGAAACGTGCGATGTTTCAGATATCATTAAAATAGCTCAAGCAACGCAAAATATTTGAAATTTGGTTGTCGAAAGTCGAGTCTACCGACGAATTGGCAAACTTCGGCGATTATCCGGGAGATTTCATACTCCAATCTCAGTAATCTGGAGACCCGGAGATACCGTCGGGGAGAATTGACAGCACTGTGCTACTTAGACTTTCTCAAAGTCCTTCGCTTCTCATTTCTCGCTCTCTTTTTGCCGCAGAAAACATAAAAAATCTACCGCTCGTGCTTCGCGCTCGTGAAAAAAATTGAGCTCTACTTGTAGGCAAGTCTGTGCTTCTTAGCTTGGGAAGTAGTCGGCAATCGACCCAAAGATCCCGACGAAGGCGACGATTAGCCAGAGACTTTTAACCACTTTTAACATCAAATTTGACTTCTTCTTTGGGAACTTACTCGGGAACTCGGGAACGGATCGGGAAAAAATTATTGATCGGGAACGTCATCGGGAACAGAAACCGCCTTCTCCGTTACTTGTCCTCAGGTTCCCTCGGCCTTGACAAAACCAAAGGGCTCTGGGCACAAGAATGAAATGTAATGGCCGTCTGGCCGTCACGGGACGTTTTTTACAAGGTGGTTGATTTTTTTTGTTTG
This sequence comes from Porites cylindrica, assembly GCA_964035525.1. Taxonomy (NCBI): domain Eukaryota; kingdom Metazoa; phylum Cnidaria; class Anthozoa; order Scleractinia; family Poritidae; genus Porites; species Porites cylindrica. Next base: position 15,470,636 of record OZ037780.1, on the reverse strand, counting down.
GTAATCTGAGGCCTTTTGAAAGAAATTAATCTTTCAAAATGAGACATGCTCGAGCAAAAGAGAAAGGAACCAGGCGAACAATTTTTATGGTGTCCTTTGTTCCCACTTTGATCGTTGTGATTTTTCTTATCTCGTGGAGGCCTCTTCTACTTCCATATTTCTTTAGATACGCGAAGTGGGTTATAACAGAAGTTATCAACGACAAACAAAGGTTTTTGGAGAACGAATTACAATTTGCTCTCAAGGAGTGGAGGTTATACGAACTTGAAAGTCGTTTTGGACAAGAGTGGTGCAAAGAAAACGTCCGACAGCGAAGCGACGTTACGTGGTTGACACAAGTAGTGAATGACGAATTCGTAGTTCCTACGCTGGTTTTAGGACACTCAATTCGCACGTTTTCTTGCCAGAAAAACATGATTGCTTTTATTGCAGCGTCTGTGAGCTTGGGTGCGCGAAAATCACTTCAAAGTGTTGGCTGGGAAACCCGTTTAGTCGAAGAAATGGACTGTGACTGGCTTGACAGTAAATTAGGGGGGGATAGAAACCGGGGCTTTTTTGGTAGACCCCGAGGATACAGGATAAGAGGCACTCACACGAGATTCCATGCGTTGAACTATACGCAGTTTTCCAAGATTTTATACGTTGATGCTGATTACATGTTGATGTCAAATATTGACGAGCTTTTTGACATTCCAGATGATTTTGCTGCGGCAACTTGCTCCCGCCCAGGTGTCCTGGATCCCTGCTTCAATGCTGGGCTTTTGGTCTTTAGACCAGATACTACTGACTATTATGGAATCATGAAACTGTGGTTTGAAACTACAAAGAAAGACACTTGTCCCAATGATCAAGTTTTACTTTGGCATTATTATGCTGCTGATGGAAATTGGAGAGCACTACCCTATACATACAATATAAGACGTATTGTCTTTAGGCCCATGAAGTCATTTCACTTTGCCTGCTGCCGACCACCAAAACCCTGGTCCGCACGGTGTCGACCAAGCAGAAAAGAAGCTGGTGATTTTAAAGGACCTATTCTGGTTGTTGATGATATGGTGTTCATTTTCTGGAAAAATTTTTATAATATTCTAAAGAAATATGGACTAGAAGATTGGTGGAGGTCTACAAAGTTTTTTAGACCAGAACAGGAGTTTGGTGTTGTGCCTTATGCTGATTGCTGGAAACAAGAACCAAGGGTAACAAGTTAGTCAGAGCAGAGTTGTTTACTGTTTAGCTCAGTTAAGAGGGAAAAATCCCTAGTAAGGAAAAATGTAGTTGAGATGGTGATAAGATTTTTTGTATCCCAACCAAATTCCTAGCCTCCCACCCAGACTTCTTCAGGCTTAATCACAGGTTCCTTCCCCACAAACGTCTCCAGTGGTTAACAGAGCAGATACTCCCATTCACTATTTTTCTTTTTTTTTTGCAAAAAAAATATAATAATAATAAAAACAATCAAAATCAACTTGTTTTGGGCCATAATGATACTCCCATTCACTATTTTTCTTTTTTTTTTGCAAAAAAAAAAAATATAATAATAATAAAAACAATCAAAATCAACTTGTTTTGGGCCATAATGTAAAGTACCATTTTTGACCGTTATTTTTGTTCACTCAATAAGGATCTATCTTATCTTAAGTTATTGTAACACTTACAGCCATTACCAGCTACTATCAAAACGTGCAATATAGTAATTATTGCAATCAACATCTACCAAGTTAATTTCTGCCAATACTAAGTGCCGAAAATAAAATTTATTTTAATGTACTTTCTGAAAGAAATAACAGGCCTGTGTGAACTTTTACCTCAATTCTGTAGCTTTGCCTGTTGTTTCCAGATTTTGTTTGAATGGGTATTGCACTTTATTTGAAAGATTCATAGAGACAACTGAATGAAACTTTGAAAGGCTGCTGTTTAACTTGTAAAATCTTGTGCAAGGTTTTATAGACTGAACCCTATTAAATGTACGAGCTTGCCTATAGTCAATTTATATTTCAGAAGGATTTTCTTTGCCAGTTTATTTTCAAAGTAGCCTCAAACTGACCAGATCCATATTTGCTAAAGGTTTTATGCCATTGATCTTGTCCAGTGTAGAACCTTTAATAACAAACACAAGTTTACCAAAAGTTGTAAAACTGACTCTGATTGGTCCATCAACCACAAACGGAAGCGGACGTTTGTGAGAATGGACTGTGCAACAAAGTCCATAGAATGTCTGTGTGGGTGGCTAACCAAATTCATTGTAATTAAAATTGAAATTTTCCATTTACATTGCAAAAGCTTTCATTGCATTATTTTCAATAGCATTAAGTTAGGCAAGGGTAACGAAATGACACTTACATGTAAGGTTGATTTCCAGTGACGCATTTTTGGCTTGTACATTAACACACGTAAACTTTTTTATCACCTAAATAAAGTAGAGGCAAGATATTTAACAATATTAGTAATGAATGAGGCTGAGTATCTTATGAAAAATTATGGAGATCGAGGAGGGTGTTATCGTGGAGGTGGATAACACCCTCTGAGATCTCCATAATTCTTCATATGATACGAAAGCCGAATTCAATAATTGTTTTATTATTCATTCAAAATAATTCCTAGTTTAAAAACATAGCTAAAACAAGCTTACTTGCATCAATGTTAAGTTTATCTTTGATAGTTTGCGTTTAGGTTTGTCCAGCCCCGCAAATATTCTCCAAATAGCACATGTCTCCGTCTGAGTTGTCTTCTTGTTGTTTTGCTATGTTTTTAGCCATTATTTCACCTAGTTCCGCCTGTAGATGAGTGAAGTGTCCACCATTTTAGTTTTTACAACGAAAACAACTCAATCTGGTCCCCAGGTCTTCTCGGTTACTGGTGCATTAACCTGTAGAAAGCTGCAATTTGACGTCATTTCCTCATCAAACACAAAATTCTTCCAAATTTGGTCATCGGTAAATGTTTATGGTGAATTATGCATGTGCTTTTAGCCAATCAGAATTGGGGAAATATATTTGAATGAATAATAAAAAGTGTTGAGATTAAACATGAAATTGAGCAAGGTTCTACTTTTATGCTTACGTGCGATCTTTCATAAATTTCCTCTATTTCATTTATGAATGTAAATTTTGTGTCAATGTGCGTAAGAATTATGCGACAGTGGAAATCAACCCTTAGGGTTATTTAGCAAAGATTTAAACCTGGAATCACATGGCCGGGAACTGTCACAGGTATTTTTTATTATGATCTCTAATGAACGATTGCTGCTTGAAGTCTTTTAATGGCACAATTTTGACAAGTATGCATAATCTTGATAATATTTAATTGTAAAGTTGACTTCACTTTGCTTGTATTTAGTTTTTCACTTTTATTATATGTTTTACAGTTTGCTCCATTGAAAGTTATAACATATAGTAATTTGAATAATATTTGGATAGTAGTAGTTGAAATGTTTCAGATTGTTTTTCATGTTATTAAGATTTTGTCTATCAAAAATAGTGGTTGTAAAATTTTAAGGTTAAAATTTTTTTATTACATTCACTTGGAGTCCTCACAGATAAGTTGTAGCTTTTTGGTGGTCCATTGGTATTAGCTGAAAATGAGTAGCTGATCCTTTGTGGGCTTAGTGAAATGTTGCAATTGAAGATTTTTATTACTGGAATACGTATATTTTATGATAAGGTTATTTATGACGAAAATAAACACAAGAAATAGAAATTTAATAATAATAATTTAATACTTTGCCATGACCACTTGATGGTGCTAAAAAAAAGTAAACTTGCAAAGGCTACCCGAAAAAAGTACGTCAAGGCTACAAGCAAGGTTGTTATTTTTCGTGTTTTAGAGTTTAATATGTTTACATGTATTTTAATATAAATTTTCCATGAATTAATTGTCTGATGCTATATTTATTTTGTGCGTGCTTAAAAAATCACAGCTTTTCATGAGACACTAGGATTGTCAACCTTAATCAAGCACAAATAAAACTTTTCTTTGTCATATTATGTTAGTACCTTAAAAACACATATTTAGGAGGCCAAAGTTAAGTTGATGTTGGTTCCAGAGGCTTAAGGGTATTTTTGAAGATAGGTGTTTATCTAGCAGGGCTGTCAACTCTCCCAGATAATCTGGGATACTCCAGATTTTGGACCATAGTCTCCCGGTCTCCAGATTAGAGTCTGAGATCTCAAGGCTAATCGCCAAAGTTTGCCATTTCTTGTAGACTAGACTTTTTGACAATAAAATTTTAAATATTTTGCATTGTTTGAGCTATTAAACTGTTCAAGGCAGCGTGCAAAGAAAGTAGTGTCCGATAGCCCGGGGCTAGTGGATTTTGCTATCGGGCTAGTGAAATCCGTTTTTAACTTGCCCGATGGACAAGTGATGTTCTTTGAGGAATTCGAATAACTGAAGAAGTGTCAAATCAATTCTGCTCGATGAAAAGCCTTTGGGGCTAGTTGAAATGACGTCTGGGCTAGTAAATGCTAGCTTCAGCTTGCCCGAATGGCAAGCTGTAAAAATGATTTTCTTTGCACCCTGTCAACGTCTTTTAATCCTTTCTATCATGTCATTTGCTGATTACATACAACCATAACACCAAGGAACTACCAGAAAACCTACACAATCTTTTTAGTTTCTCTTGTTCTTAATCATTGATTGGACTTTCTTATTAAAGAGGCACAATTAAATGTTGCACATTCAATATTTTTTGACCCATTTAGGCTTTTTAAATTTTCTCAAATATGAACGTCTCTGATGCAAGTAAATGGCTTTTATATTGTAGCTGAGACCCTCTTGTGGGGGAGGGGGATGCGGGTACGCATGTCGCACAATGTGGTCGTTTTGCTTAATTATAAGGAATAGGACACACCTGGGCCACGTCCCTTATTCGGTATTTAATCCTTCTTTAAGTCGTTTTTCGCCATGTCATCTAGACGTATGTCACTGTTTCAAGGCCATGTCGCTTGCTGGAATTTTACATTAACAGGGCCTCTTAGCTGAATCCCCATAGTTAATTAGTAGGCCATAAGCTTGAAAAGAAGTCTATCTGCATGGTTGTGCTGGCATGGCAACTAACTTTTTACACAATAAAGGGCCCATGCAAGTGGTCTTGCAATAAAATCATGAAAATGCAAACAACAATACAATGCGTTTCCTCATAATAGCTGAAAAGTTTGTCTTAAGGATAAGCTGACCAGCTTGCATAAGTGATAAAACACTCATATTTCATAGCAGCATATTAAATTATTAACTTTTTCTTTAACAAAAGTGCCCAAGCACTTGTGTCCTTCACAGTTTCACAATCAATATACACCAGTATGTATCTCCAGGTACCCAAGGTTTTCACTGTGGGAACTGGGTTGGAGCATGGAGCCATTAACACACGAAAAAAATAACAGATTCCCATTATTGGATATTTTAGGGTATTTTAAAGAAAACCCATAAAGATCCCAAATTTGGCAAAGTGAGACAAGTCTCAACCAGGGAATTCCCAACCAAGTTCCCTGCTTGGGACTTGTCTCACTCTTCCAAATTTGGCATTTCTGTGGGTATTCTTTAAATACCCTAAAATGGGAATCTCTTATTTTTTTTCCTGTGGGAGGGGTAACACATCTGAGATGTCAGCAAATGCTTGCTTTTCGATGAGAAACAAAATAAAACCAAAAAAAAAAAAAAACGAAAAAGAAATGAAGCGACAGTCACGGAAAAAAGAGAAGAAAAAAAAAGAACAGGAACAACATTTCTCTGTCGCCCTCTCTCCCTTTTTTTTAAAAAATAATAATAGCCGCCTTCGACGAGAAGAGACTGGGTTCTATAGTAGCTACGCGGGCTCAACTACAAAATGGCGCCAAAAATTTCGTTCGAATATTCTCTACGCTTGTTTGCAAATTTTCCCTTCTTTTGACAGGATTTTGTCTATGTCCGTGGACTTTAGCACTTTTCGTAGTCTAGTGGACTTCTTCATGTTGCGAAGAATTGAATGTTTTCAGGAAAAAGCGATTTTCTAACCGCGTTTGATTCGCGGGGAACGCGGAGGTCAGTCCATTTCAACTACAATGGTGGGCGAAGAGACCGAGATTAAAACGCTGGTGAGTGGTTTCGAATATCTAGTTTTTTTGTCTCATATTTCTTCTTTATTTTTGACTAAAAGTTTTAACGATCAAATAAATCAACGGTTCAGCTGGTGAAAGCCTAGAGAAACATACAATATGTTGAACTTCCACTTCGTCATGTACCATTGAATTGCAATAATTATTTAATAGAACTTTTAAGCTTAAAAGTCTTAATTGACTTAGTTTTCATACAAGTGTGACCATTCTAGTTACACTGCAAGAAGTAACAATCAACGAGTTCTGAAATGAGGGGAAGATTGCAATATTATTTTGAACAATATTAGTAATACAGTTAAACCTAACATATAATAAGCGACTACCCTTGGGGAAGGAAAAAGTGGTTGCCTGCCAACTGAAAAGATGTTGTATTTTCTTGTTTTGAGTGACATGCTGACAAGTTTCTCCGCTGGTATTGGCCGATTAGTAGAGGTTTAGCTGTTGTACTAACAATAATAAAATAACAAAAAGCAACAGTAACGGCAACAACAACAACAACAACAGTAACACTAATTTCAATGATAATACTATTAAGTATTAATAATATTTTATAATGGCTCACTCAGTTAGGCCATCCTTTTTTTTTTCATTTAGTGTTGAATGCATTTTCTGATATTGGGCCGGTCAGTTGGATTGGAAAAAAAAAAACCTAAACTGCGTTGTTACTTTTTTTTTTTTGAAAATGCCAAAAATTTGGGTCGGTCAGACGACACTAAACGGAGAAAAAAAAGAGGATGGCCTTAATTTCATGTGAAAAATCTACTTTTGTCGTTCACAAAATGATATGTAACATTAGAAATATACCATAATTGTAAGCACCTTGCAACTCCTTTGGCTTATGTGAAAGGATCGTCTTAAATTTGCCAATCTTTACAGGAATCAAATGATCTATGATTGAAGCCAATAGGCCGTTTTACAATATAATGGATGGAAGCGAGGGTGACAGTGACCTTGTTTTGATATAAACCTTCCTGCTTTATTACGTAAATCAAGTTATTTTTATGTTTACTAGTATTTTTAAACGGCAATTTCCATAACAAAGCAAGGGAGGTTTGTATCAAAAGAGGGTCAGCGCTGTCAGCCTCACATTCACCTGAAGGCAAGGGTACTCAGTCCACAAGTTTAGAATGGTCTATTGTCATGTGTGTATGTTGTGGTTTAGTTTTATTCTTGCTTTAAGATGGAATCCACCAGGAAATTGAGTAAATTTATTTCAGTGGACAAAAACCTTGTACCAGAACAATTTGAATAATATTGCATTCGTTTTTACATTTTTCAAGGGCTAAAGATGTAATTATTCATCTGTAATAACACCAAAGCAGGGTTGTCATTAAGAGCCGGGGGCCGGGGATTTTCCCTGGCTACTAAGAGAGTGGCCCCCTGCTACTTTTATTGGAAAAATAGAAGAAAAATAGAACCAAAAGAAATCCCTAGCCATTTGATTCCCCGCCTACTTGTTGTATTTACCCGGAAACTTGAAATCTTAGTGACAACCCTGCCAAAGACTATTTCTCATGGGAGTCCCAGAAAATGAATGTCAAATTTCACAAGAATTGTGAAAACACAGGTACAATTCTGAAAATTTAATGTGTAAGATGTCATTTTGTGAAATTTGACAGTTTTCTCGGGCTCCCACTAGAAATGTTCTTTGGTGTTATTACAGATGACTAATTACAACTTTAGCCCTTGAAAAATGTAAAAAAGAATGCAATATGCTTTAAATTATTCTGGTACAAGGTTTTTTTCCACTGAAAATTAAAATTACTCAATTTCCTGGTAGATTCTGTCTTACATTTGTGTACTTTCTTTCCCTTTATCTCAATCTCAATGTCATAATATTACCATACTCCAAAACAAAACAAAAAATGTAAACCAAGAATAAAATTGGACCACAACATGTATTTTGTTTCCTTTCACAGCCTGATGCAACAGATAGAAGTCCAAAGGGAATGAAGAAGTGTGGATTGATTAATTCATTTTTTAAACCTGTTGTTAAATCAAAAGAAAATACAGAATCAAAGTCAGAAACTGAAACATCAGCAAGTGTTAGCTCTGATGATGATGGTAATAAGAAGGACAATGCTGAAATCATTCTAGAATCTAATCAGTCAGGTTTATTTGAGCAAAAGGAAAAGTGCTCTAACTCAAAATCATACCCTGATAACGAACTGTCATCTCAGGAAGAGCATGTTGGTGTGAAATCTAAGCAAACAAAAGCTAAGTCTTCTATAACCTGCTCTGTTCAAAATACCTCAAACGTTTTGAGTAGTTCAGGATCTGAATTTGAAGATGATGGAAGGAGTTTGCTCACAGCAAAAAGTAAAGAACGACAAAAGTCCAGGAAAAATAATGAGAAAGCTGGAAAAGGAAGTGAATTTGGTGCTCAGGAAGTTGAGGGAAAGACTGTTGTAAATGATGGAGAAAAGGCAGTTAAGAAACCAAGGACGTCGGTCAAGAAAGGAAAAAAAGGTACAGGAACTGGAGGCAACTGTACCAGCAGTTTGGAACAGTCTGGTCAAGACATAAACAAAAATGTAGATGGCAAAGAGAGAGAAAGTAGGTCCGTTGGAAATTATCAGTCAAATGATTCAAACAAGACCTCTGTGGAACCTGCTTTTGATCAACACTTTGAATTAAAAGCAGAACAAAATAGTGAAGAAAATGAAGCAAGGGATGCATTGAGAAGTAAAGGGACCACAGTAATTAGGACTAGTGCATTTGATGTCTTGATGAAAAGTCAAAGAGCTCAGAAAACAGACAGTCATAGCACTGAAAGCACGCCATCTGAGGCTTTGCAATCAGATGCAATACCTTGTGACACTGTAGAGGATAACTCATGTTCTTGTGAAATTACTGATGTGAAGGAAAATCTTCAGTCTAAAGAAACTGCTTCTTGTCAATCAAAGTCATTAACAGAAGAATCTTCATCTGATAAAAATGAAATTGACAGTAGTCACAGAACTAATGCTTTTGATTTCTTGATGAAAAAAGGGAAGTTTGTTAACAGTCCTTGCACTGAAGACTCACAAGCTGAAACAGAATTAGAGTCTGACGCCACAGGGGACTTTGAACAGTCACTGAAAAAGAAACCCAAGAAAAAGACCTTTGAGTTTCAGCTTAGTATACGTGCTAGTAACAAAAAGGACATTGAAATTTCATTTGAATCTGAAAGTGTCAGTGCTGATACTTGTCAAGAGAAAGCTCAAGAGAAAAGCAAAAAGAAAAAGAGAAAAAACAAAAATGACAGCATGTCTGCTGGTGAAGGCGAAAGTGATCATTCTTTTGTCAATGAAAAGAGTGATGAAGGGGATTTTTGTAAATCAAAGAAAGTAGGAAAAAAGTCCAAAGTTAAGAGCAAAGTCAGGAGCAAACAAGATTCAGCTGATGTTTCCCTTCTTGAGGAGCATTCTGAAGAGGAAAATAAGATTGAGGTTCAGAAGAAAAAGAGAAGATCGGGAAGAAAAGGTGCGTCCAATGTGGTCACAATGGATTTGGATTCTAACTACCCAGATGATGCCAAAGAGTTTGAACCAGCAGGCAAAAATGTAAGGAAAAAGGCAAAGTATCAGGGGAGCAATGAAGAGAATCATGGTGATATCAAAGGAAATTCCAGGAGGAAAAGAAAAGCTAAAAGAAGTGATGCTAGTGCCAGCAAAAAAGCTGAGGAGAAAATAGAGCTGGAAACTGTTTCTGATAACCAGAGGGAAACCAGCGGTAGCAGAGGTAAGACTATAAAATGAAATTGAGATTTGAAAAGAATGAACTATTATTTCTTGACTAATTTACATAAGTTAGATGTGTCATTAATTTTATTAACACATTTTACTTGTGTACCCGTCAGTTACGTTGTAATAAGAAAAGCTCATAGTTTTTGCGAGACTGCCAGAAACGTTTTAGGCGATTGAAGGGATTTTGTACATCAACTGGATTTTTCTGATGCAGGAGCCTTCCACTTTTACTTGGGGTGGGTGGGGAGCAAGAAGAAAAGGAATCACCTTTTTTGTTCTCAATGAAATTAGAACTTGAACAGAGCAGTCAATCTGGTTGTTTACAATACAGTACCACTCAAAAGTAAAGTTAATTGAGGAGACTTGATTCTTGTGTCTTGAAACTCGAACGAACTGGGTTCTCGAGTCTCAAGATGCAAGAATCAAGTTCTCGAGTTTCGAGAAAGCTGCATTTTTGAAGTTTGTTTGGTAAAATCTTCAAAAGAAAGTAATTTTTATTACAGTCAAAGCTCTGCTTGAGACCACTCTTGTTAGCGACCAGCTCTACTTATGACCCCCTTTGTGAAACCTCGTTTGAACTGTGACTTAAACTTAATTGTAATAAAAAACTCCCGTAAGCAACTGCTCCTGACTGGACTTTCCCTTGTTTTTAAGTTCTCGTAAGCAATCACTCAGAGTCTTATTCATATAAATCGTCACTTTGAAGAAGCTGCACACTGTGCTTATGGTTCTAATATTTAGATCTGAGGTTATTTCAGTCTAATTGGACATAAAGCTTACTAAACATACCCTGGGTGCCAGAGACTTTTCATGCATGGTTTCCGGTTTTCGGTTAAATCTTTACAGTGACTTCGGCCTGTGGCTGACACTTAAGCATCCTGCCGCACATGAGAAAAAATCTCTGTTACTCAGGGTGTGTTAAACATTGATTTTGTTTGTTTTTCTTTATGAATACTAATGATTTTCTGGAGCTTTCCCAAGTGAACACCCTCTATTGTTTTACCATGCGGTGGCTTGTGAGAGCTCATTCTTGTAAGCGACCAGCTCTGGTTATGACCACTTTTTCAAATTTCTGAGATGGTCGCTTACACGAGCTTTGATTGCTCTTGAAAAATTCAGCTGGTGGCTGAGCAAATTATTGTCTTGTCAGTATGGGTGTGATTGCTCAGAGATGTCTTTTTTGTTTAATATTTTCTTTCAGATCCCAAACCTTTAGCAGCCATATTCCTGAAGAAACCAGCAGCCTCCTCTAAAACTGAAATCACAGAAGAAAACCAGGCTATTGGCAGTCCAGGTAGATCAGCTTCATCCAGTTTAACCTGTCCATCAAACATTTCAACTGATGCTAAAGACAAGCAGAAAACAGTTGACAAAGAACCTCCTCGGAACAAAGAAAAGTCTGCTGAAGAGAGAGAAGCAGCAAACAGGGCATTCAAGGCTCTCTTTACAGGTGCAAGCTCCCAAAAGGCAGCTCCTTCTGTTAATGTTATTGAGGCACTTCCTGTTGACAAAGAACTTTCCCAGAGCAGTGGCAAGTCTACCAAACAAAGTGTTGACAAAGAATCTACTCAATCCAAGGAAATGTCTGCTGAAGAAAAGGAAGCAGCTAACAGAGCATTCAAAGCTCTGTTTACAGGTGCAAGTTCCCAGAAGACAGCCACTTCTGTTAGTGTTGTGGAAGCATGTGCTGCTCCTTGGCCATCAATTAGTCATGTGTTGCAAAAAGATGAAGATTTTTCTTTCAATGAAAGTTTTTGGTGTCTTCCTTGGCCTGTTGGAAAGGATTGCAAATTTGATGTTTCCTTACACTGCTATTTGCTTTCAGAACGTAAGTGAAATGTACTTGTACCATTCATTGAATGATTGTTTTCATTGATTATTTTTTATGATTATTTTCATTTTTTAATGAAATGGTTAATCAGAATCAATCAGAATGTACCATTACATTGTATCAAACAAGCAGATACTGTTTTTACAGTTTATTAATACTGGATCAAGCATTCATTTGCCGATACATTGTCCTGGATTTAACTTTATAGGGGTGTACCTTATTTGTAAGCAACTTATACTGGAGCTGTCCCTAATTAACATGTATAATTAACTGTTTTAAATATTATTGTTGTTGGATGACAATACTCTGCTATACCTTTTTTGTTGGAAAGTTTGGGGGACTGTTATTTCCTTTTGGGTGAAATTTAATGTCTGCACTTACTCTGTACCAACCTAAGGCCCAGTGAAGCACCTGTTACTACCCCCACCCACCTCCTGCCCTGCCTCTCTGGATGGGGTGCGTCTCTATCACAGGGTTATCCACATTGGTACGCTATATGTCTGTGGTAGTATTTATACTAACATCAGAGAGAAGAGGGAGAGTGGATCAGGGCTGACTGCCATTAAGAGCCCGGGGCTGGGGATTTCCCCAGCTGCTTTGAATTTGGCCTCCTGCAGCTACTTTCATAGGAAAGGGGAAGAAAAGTAGAACCAAAAGAAATCCCTAGCTGTTTGATTCCCTGCCTTGAAGTCTTAGTGGCAACCCTGGTGGATTCAAAATAAATATTTTTTCTAAGAAACAACACAACGACAAGGCTTGAACTTGTACCGAGAGATCTAAAGTTAATGTTATTGTTTGGCCACCACACCTCTACCACTTAACTGAATGAGTGCTACTTATCATCAATGACTCTTCTTTATAAAATTCGTAACTCATTAATTTCTCTCAACTCCAATGATTTGTGCATGGAATTTTTTTCAGAAGTTTTTGTTTCATAAAAAACTAAACTATTCTTCTTTTCTTTTTCAGGTCCACTAGATAATGCAATTTACAGCCAATCACCATTAATTATGCAGAACAAGGTCTTGCATGTTGCTGGCCATTCCATGGGTAACAGGCCTCATATGGTTAGTACATGTATTCTATTTTGATAAGCTAAACTTTTAGTTCGTGGTAGAAAGTTAAATTTTTTCTGAATTTTCCTTGGTTTGTTTGAATAGGAAAAAAAGACAGAACAACCATCCTTCCCAGAAGCAGTTATTAGAAAGATACTTTCAGAGTTAGCCTTGTTTTACCCTGGTGTACCCTTGCGAAAACTTTACAAACGTTATGCATCAAAATTGGAAAAGTACAAGGCATCCATTGAATCAGGTGAGAACAACCAACTTGCTCTAGAGAGAAAAGTACCAACGGATCATACTAAAAAGGATGAAAAGTTACTTGAAAGTAAGGAAGGACTTCAAGAGGTGAACGCGGATAGTCTACCACGTAAGAAAGGAAGAGGAAAGCGACGACTCTCCAGTGACGGTGGTGTTGGTCAAGAGAAAAAAATTGCAAGAAAAAGTGGTAATTTTTCAGCAACATTGCCTTGCAAAGATCAAGGTCTAGTAGGAGATCAGTCAGCAAGAAAATCATGCAAGAAAAGACAGAGAGAAGAAGATAAGGATCACCTTCAAGAGAAGGCCTGTAAAGGTAGAAGATTGTCCACCAGACTTCAGGAAAAGAAACAGACCTGTGCTGAAGACAAAACTGTTGACAATAACGTACCTCAAAAGCTTGAGATGTCGTCTAGCAGAAAGAAGCGAAAGAGAACAACTGATTGTGATGTAGATGTGACAGAAGTAATTCATACTGTTTCTAAAGAGCAACTTACATGTGCCATGCCTGGTGCTCCCACAGATTCTAAAAGTGATAAGACTGTGAGTGTTCTTAGTGATGCTCTGTGGACTGATTTGTATCGTCCTGTTCATTCTACTGAAGTTATGGCAAATGCCTCTGCTGTGAGCAAACTGAGATCCTGGTTGGGGGAATGGAAGGTAAAGAGAGAGAAAACTCTCCGAAAAGAACTACAACAACAGAAAAGGTACACATTAATTTTATGCTGTGTAATTTTGATAACTTGAAGGGATTTGAAAGTGGTATAACATCATTCTCACTTTTTTCAAAATTAATAATACAGAAAAGTAGAAATGTATGCATGACATTGTCTTAGTTTAGACTTAGTTTAAGTTACAACAGTCTTTCTTGATTGATGAAAGTAATTATGGCCGAAGATTTATCCATTTGTTTCCAACTACCAGAAAAGGCTTTTTTGGGGTTTGCACAGTCTTGAAAAGTCCTTGAATTGCTAAGGAAAGTCCTTGAATTTTCTTCAACTTTGAATGTACTGGCCTGGAAAGTGTTTTTTAATGCTTTGTGCTTGTCCAAGACACTATAGAATCATAGCTGGTGACTTACATAAAGTGCCTTTTGTTTTATGCACTAATTAACTATCAATTTTATTAAGACAAGTGAAATGAAAAATTGTGAAATTGGAGGGGCAAACAGTTCAAACCTTAACGTCCTGTTTGAATGAACTCCCAAAGGGGATTTCTGTGCAGTGTGTGAAATAATAACAATCCTAGTAAGTGGTCTAAGAAAATTGAATGTGGTCCTCTTGAAAGGTCCTTGAAAAGTCCTTAAAAAAATGGTTGTGATTTTTCGTATGAACCCTGTTTTTCAAGCCCTGTTCATGCAGCTTAGGTGACCAAGCTACAATATTTTCCAGTTTAGAAAAATAGACCTTTTTAGGTATTTTTGTGTCTTTTGCCCATTTCCATGCCAACTGTGTGCATAAGCGTTATTACATAATGTTTTTGAAAGTCGCATTGCCCTCCTAGTTCTGCTTTTTGATGCAACAACAACAACAACAGCATGTTAGGTAATCAAATTGGGTAGTGAGAAAAAACAGACAAAATAAAAAAAATTGATACAATACTAGAATATTCACTTATTTTTTTGATGATGATGATGATGATGATGATATACCTTATTTTTACACTCATTGTTTTGCCATCTCCGCCCACAAATAGCAATAGCTAGACAAGGTGGGCTTCAATTACAACAATCAATACAGCATCAATACAACATCAATTTGGAGGAAAAATAGTAGGTACCATATTGGTTAAGATCACCACAATATTGTAACTGCTTGCACTATACTGTACTGTTTTCTGCTTTTCTAGGCTTTTAGCAAAGCAGAAAAACAAAGCATCAAGCAGCCAAACCAGCAGTCAGACATTGGAGTGGTGGGATGCTGACAGTGACTCTGACTTCCAGATGAGTGATGGTGATTCAGATGATAGCGACACTGAAGGGATTGGACTGAGTACTGCCATGTTTATTTCTGGTCCTTCCGGAGCTGGGAAGACTGCCATGGTGTATGCTTGTGCTGAGGAACTAGGCTACAAGGTTTGTTTCTTTATTCACCTGTATTGATAAGTCTATAGATCTGCACCCTGCCAGCAGAATCTTGCTTTCCAGATCTTGCAGTGTCCCTCTTAGATTTCAAAGCCTACCTCAATTTATTTCCCCAGTGCTGTCCATGTTATAAAGTATTTTAGAGTTGGTTTTCCTCAAGAGAGTTGCAACTTGAGTCAAAAGTTCTAAGAGTCAGTTGAGACTATAGTGAAATCCTGTTGTCACAACCATCCATAATTTGCTGGGTGGAACAATGTGGTATTTTAATACAAAAAAGATGGTCTTATCGGATCAGTTTATTATTTTAGGTTTTTGGGAAGTTACCCACCTACCCCTCCCCCAAGCCAACATTATCACTGACTTCTCACTTAGGGCAAAATGTTGGGTTAGGGGAGTGGTAGGAAGGCAGTTTCCCAAAAACATAAATTGATCCGTCTTATCTACAGTGTTGTTGTAATGAAGGCTTCCACTATCCATTTTTTTTTAAGATTGATTAATCCCATTCCATGAGTATGAAATCAAACAACAAGTTTTGTTTTCCTGTTTAAAGGTATTTGAAGTCAACAGTGCCTCCAAACGCTCTGGGAAACACATCCTTTCACAGCTTGAAGAAGCCACTCAGTCACATCTGGTTATCAGCAACAAGCCAACAACAACCATTAAGGGTCCCGTCCCTGAGTCATCATTTGCAGGTCTGTTCAGTAAGCCTGAGGCAAATCCGTCCTGTGCATCTGGACCCCTGGGGGCCTTATTTCAGAAAGCTGGAAAAGCCTCAAAGAGTGAGGAAAAGAAGGGTGTAAAAGGAAGGAAGGGGAAGAGTATTAAGGAGAAGAAAGAAAAGTCCAGAGCAAAGGGAAAATCTATTCTAAAGCAGCCATCACAATCACTAAGTCAAGATGGTACAGAGTCTAATTTATCTTCTAAGGCAGCATCACTAATTTTGTTTGAAGAGGTTAGTAGTCTTTACTCTTACTAAGCTTACTTACTTACTTGGGATGATCCCCCGATTGAAACAATGGAATAATGGACAGTCTGGTGTTCCTTCTGGTAGCAGTGTTCAAAATCTAGAAATTAGTCAAAGTGGGTCATAAGTCCCTCAGGGCATTTTAGATTTGGTCATATTAAAAATGGGCTGGATCAAACTATGATACTGAAACTTTGAACAACTGACATCACCCAAACACGGCTTTATCGCGGTGTTACTTGTTAGGTTTGAGGCAGCTGTCTTCTTGAAGCTCTGGAGGTTGACTTATCAAACTGACTTCTCCAGCTTGACCATCCTTTTCTACCCGATCTTCATGGTTTTCAGTATACCTTATACATAAGGTAACTTTCTTGCATCAAACATGACCCCACGATAATTTCATTTTGCGTCAGGATAGTATATTCCGCGTCGGACTCAAAAACGCAGCCTAGACTGAACACTGCTGGGAGCAAAGTGATAATTGCTGTAAGGCAAATTGTCTTGTTCGATACTGGTCTCTCGTTGCAGTAGACAAACATAACGTGTGATCCTAGAAATTTCTTCAACAGTGTCCCTTCAAGGGTTTCTTTTTGTACAAAATAACAACATTGGTCGGGTGCACTTTTATTGCCTACTGGAGCTAAAAAGGATCATTCCATTGTGTCACATTGTGCCTATTTCTCGCTAACCAGCAGATACACTTTTAAAGGGGATTCTTTAGTTGTCAGAGTTTGTTACTATGGTAAAATAGCAAATTTAACCATTTATCAACCATCATGGTGAAATGTTGCGGTAGTGGCCACCACGTGTTCTTGAGGGAACCTGAGAGTCTGGGGCTTAACTACATGAATAGGGTGGGCGATTATTCGAGGTGGGTGCTTATTCAGTGGCGGATCCAGGGGAGAGCCCCCCCCCCCCCATTTATTTTTGGACCAAACTGAGGCCCAAAGGGCCAAAAAAAATTTTTTAAGACCCCCCCCCCCCCCCTCCTTTTATCTCTTGGACTGGATGACCGGACCCCCCGTTATCTGAAGGTCTGGATCTGCCACTGTTATTTGAGGTAGCGCACTTAATCGAATATATACGGTAGGAGGATTGATATCCTACTGTGGAGAATTGCTAGAATAAACAGCAAATCCATGCTCTTGGGAATCAATGTTAAATAAATTATTGTACTTATATGTTACATTTCCCAGTGTGATAGGGCTTGATTTTAGTTTAAAAGGACCCTTTCAGGGCCCTTTAGGAAACTAATTTCCACTCGTGTGGTTATTTTGCCTTCAATTGTCTCAAAGTAGTTGTTTTACAAGTGCTAAATATCAGTTAACAGTGAGTTTTAGTTTAACTTACCCGTTTAACGGTAGAGCATTAGTCTAGCACATGCACACAAAGTCTCGCGAAAAATAGTCTCCTTCATCTTTCCATAGTTAGTAACTTTGATTTATAACATAACAAAAGTAAATCGCGCGCTCTGATTGGTCAGTCAGCCACTACCATTTGCCCGTGGGTGCACGCCAAGAAACTGAGCTAGCGCGGTAAAATTTAGGCAAATTCAACAAATCTCCTCTCCTGACGGTACAATACACCGATGAAATGCACAGATGAGAAGTGGAAGTTGAAGAAAATACTAAGCTGTCGTTTTGAAGGAAAAAAAGACAAAAGATCAAGTGACAAATTTGCCCTGGATGAATGAATCACTGTTTTCCTCGCGCTAGAATTGGCTGAAGGAAAATCGAGCGAGCGAAGATTTAAGGTACATTTTGTGTGTTTTTTATACAAGAGAAATCTGTTTGAAATGTAAATTTATCAATTAGCATTGTGTTATTGACTTTTTGGTTTGCGCTGGAATAAGCGAATTTCATTTGAGTACAGAAACATTTGGGTTTTCAAATAAATTTTTCAAAAAATAACTTCTGTGTGTATTATTTTGTTCCTCAGTGTTCATTCATAACAGTCGTTCAGAGAACGGTCGAAAAACAACAGCTTCAGCGCCGGCTGTGTGTCGGCGAACTTCAGTTGCAACTTTGACTTTCATAGCTGGATTTCCCCAAAAAGATTTCGATACAAAGCTAGTTAATTTCTTTTTAAAATTAGTGTTACCTGTTATCCTAAAGGAATTACGGTCAAATTTTCTCATTTCTACTTTACGTTTATTTCAAAAATTATCACATAAATAAGCTTGATAATTATTTCATTTATTTAGTTTTAGCTTAGTTTTTAGAGTCTTTTAGTTGGTGTTTATAGATGCAGCTATAGTTTTCCCGCCATTCAGAATAACAACGAAAAACGTTTTGCAATTTACCTGAAGACGGAGAACGGTTGATTCAGCGAAAGAAAAACTCAAAGGCAAGTTTTTGAAAAACATAGAACATGATTTGTTTACGCGCGGGCAGATGGCAGCATACATGAACTAGAACTGATGACTCAACCGAAGGCAAATGGAAAATAATGTTTTTCTCTTTTGATTATGTTATAAAAGAAATGGTAAACGTTGCAGCTGTGCAACCATGGAGTTATGGATGCACTCGGGAGGTTTGCTAAGCACTCAAGAAGCTAGAGTCGCACTCGGCTATCGCCTCGTGCGACTCTTACGCTTCTTTCGTGCTTAGCAACCTCCCGCGTGCATCCATAACTCCATGGTTGCACGCTGCACGTTTACGATTTCTTAACTCTCCCACATAGCCACTTTACTATGTAGGAAAGATGAAGGAGACTTTTTTCCCCGAAACTTTGTGTGCATACTAAGGTCAAACAACTCGCCACATGGTAAGTTTGATTGATTGTTATTTCCATTTTCTAGCAAATTTCGAGACCTAAACTTCGCCTCGTATGTTCTCTATATTTACTCATGTCATATGAAACCCGTACGTGACACAAATAGTGAACCTGGGTTACCCGTGCTAAAAGTGTTGATACTCAGGGAACCTGACATTAGTTAATCATTAGTCACCGTGTCCTTGCATTTTTTTTTTTTAGGTGGATGTTATATTTGAAGAGGACAAGAGTTTCTGGATGGCTGTGAATTCTTTCATGCAGAATGCTAAGTGCCCAATTGTTTTGATAAGCACAGGTCAGCGACTGCCTGCTGTAGTTACTAAATATATAATGATAATCCCAGTGGTAATAGCGGAGCTCCACGCGCAAAGCGCACGCGAGCTTAGCCCCATACCTAAGAAAAATTAATGAGGTAATCTACCCATCCGAGAAATTTTGTAATCACGTAACCGTCCGCCCGTTCGTCCGCACCACAGGCATATCAATGTAAAATAACTCAATCAACAGGTAAGGCAACCCAAATGGAACTCGAGGTTATTTTGGCGGGAAATTGCATAACCACCCGCGTCTTGTAAAGCAGGGACAACTAAAGCCAATAAAGACGAAAACGGAAAGCGGAAATTTTTTTCTGTATCCGTATTGTCTTAAGTATTAAGCTTAGATTAATTGTCATGTACACAAATTAGGAATATAGAGAAATAGAAAGACAGAGCCGAAAAAGAGAATGTAGAGAACAGGCCAGCGAAGCTCAACGAGAAAAAGAGCGACAGAGAGCTAGAGCGAGAGATAAAAAAAACAAAGGAGACATTTTTTGTTGGAAGAACAATGTGTAAATTTTGTAGCGGCGGGGGGAAATGAGAAATGCTGGCGGCCACCACCCCTCCCCTGAGCTAGCATTAACACTTACTTCTCACTTAGGGCAAAATGATGGCTTAAGGGAGGGGTAGGTGGGCAGTTTCCCAAAACCTAAATTGATCCGTAAGTTGAGCTATTTTTTGACTCATGTTTGTGTGTTGTAATTGTTTTTCAGAATCTCAAGTAAGCTGTGAAGGGAGGTATGATCAGATAAACGTGAAGTGTCCTTCGGTGAACTTACTGTCAGCTCATTTACAGCTGGTTGGACTGATGAACGACATGTTTATTAATCCAGAAGACCTCAAGTCACTAGTGGCGCACAACAACTGTGATATCCGCAAGTCTCTTCTCAACCTGCAATTCTGGTCAGCGTCACATGGGGGGCTTAAGATGCCATACAAAAGGCCCGCACACTTGAATGACTCCTCCCGCATTTCCGACAGGAATCAAACTACCCAAACCAGTGGTCATGCTAGAAGCGCAGAGTGTGTACAGACAAATAGTCTATCCCAAGACGTGCCACAGTCTTATCCTACCATGACTGGTGGAGTTTTAGATGAAGGGAGTGAAGAAAGTATGTTTCTCTCTCTGAGCGACTGGCAGATAATCAAGAGTGGAGGGCTCAGACGAAGTTCACGTTGTTCGCGCAATGGCAGTTTGAAACCAACTGAGGCTGACAACTCTGACTCAGATTTCTGTGAGCCAAAAAGGAAGACGCTGGTATGTGCGGACGGTTCCACTGATTCCGTCTTTGAAATCACTGACACCAACGACAGCCAGCCAGTCAACAGTGACAAGAGACCAGATGACTCTGTACAACTTCCTTTCATGGATGGTCTCCTCTTTGAAAGCGTCCTTGGCTTACTGAACTGTTTACAGCAACCAGCTGAAGGGTCACTGTCAAGTCTGCAGAAAGGAGCGAAATCACAAGATGAACTGCAGGTGTTACTATGGTTTATTCTAAAACATGGTCTATAAATAGCCCATTTCCGAGTTTCCCAAAGCCTCTGTTTCAAAGTGAGGCTAAGTGCAAAGTCATCGATATGAAAATGATTTTTTTATTTTAATGTAAATTTAACTCATTTTTACAAGAAAGATTTTGCACTTAGGCTTGTGAGAGTTTTTGGGACTCGGAAACGACCTATTAGCAAAGTTAGCCACTGATATTAGGGGAATTAAAGGCGCCTTTTTTATGATCAATGCAGATCCAAGATATTTGAATTAACAGTCGTGCATTAAATTAAAAACTCCTTCTTGTGATGGCTACTCCTTCTAAATTTGCAAGAGTAAGCTTTTTAATGAGGTATTTCTCTAAAAGAACTTGATACAATAATAGTGGTAACATCTTTTTCTTTTCTAATAGTATTGTAGACTTGTTACTTAGTTACTTGATATTTGATACAGCTAAAAGCAAGGCAACTGATTCTTGTGGCAACTAATGGTTTGTTCATTATTTGGGCAGGTCCGTAACATACCCGAGAAGTTACACCTGGCTCATTTTAGCCAAGTTCTTGGCGTAAACCTTACCCATGCAAACCTGAGCGGCCTTCTGCCATTTTTTGTGGATCCATCCGTTTCACAGCAGAAGGAGGAAGTGCCTGACCAGTCTGAATCCAAGGAAAGTAAAAAAAGACCTTCTGATCTCGCGAAAGATGTTACAACCAAGGGTGAGAATATGTTTTCAGGTATATTTTCAGATACTAGCCTCTTTGATAATGGCACGGAGCCTACCGTTAAGATTACTGAGAACAAAGAAGGAATAGAGAAAGAGCCAGAGAAAGGATTAGTAGAGGCTAACAAGAATGCACCGAGTTCCCAGGACTCAACGGACACTGGGTTCAGTGAGTCACAGACAAAAGAGGAGACTGGGGAGAGTGGCGAAGGTCAAAATCGTGAAATGAAGGCAGGCATCGCTGTTAAAACAGGAAGTGAACTTGTGCACCGGAAGCCTTCCCAAGGTATATGTCAAACTGATCATGTAAATATACCGCATTTCCTCGAATAATAGCCTTCCTTCGATTAATCGCCTCCCTTGGACGGAAATATTTAAAATAATCGCATCCCTCGAATAATCGCCTCCCATCCGCGCCGCTCGCCTTCTTATCTTCCTTTTATCCCCTTCCTGTCAAGTGTAAGTGAAAGGTGATCCAGCAAAACCGATAAGTGACGATTCAAGCCATGAAAATTAATCAAGGAACTAAATTTGGAACACTTAAAAAACCCATGTTCAGTTAATTTGGTGTGAAGATTTTCTTTATCTAATGGCATAATAAAACAAAATACATTTAGGGCATGAGTTCCAGTGAGCAATATTTGAAATAATCGCCTCCCTCAAATAATCGCCTTCCCTCGAATAATCGCCTCCCTTTTGTGCGAAAAAAAGAAATAATCGCCCCCGGCTATTATTCGAGGAAATACGGTAGTGACATAACGTTGTTTGGTGCATTCAGCTTTCATTGTAATAGCTCTATGAAAATATCATGTCTTGCTTTGTTAGTTTTGTCAAACGTGGACTGGCAAACTCATTCCTTTTTCTTTTCAGATGAAAAATTAGCCAGTCAAGCTCTGGAAATATTTGCACAGTGTGCAGAAAACATGTCATTTGCTGACGCCTATTGTCCAAACCTTTCTAACACCCAGTCCAGCTCGGCGCGGTTTGGCTGGTGGGGAGCGCAGCTGAAACCTGGACTTACAGACGAACACGTGACTGTGGAGGAGTGTAGGGAATGGCTGGCTTGTGAAACGCGTTCGTCTATCCGTGCAGCGTTGGAGGTGGCCAATTTAGATGATTGTTTTGTCAAAGTTAAGTCTTTGTCTGAAGATCTTGCCGAAACTGGAAATTCACCCGTCGAAGAAATCACAGGAGATGAAACCTCCACAGGCAAAAGTGTGCTATGTGACTTGGATAGATTATCAGAAGATTTTCCTTCCCGTGATTTCAATTCTGTAGTGCGTTTGGATGCAATCACTCAGGCACAAAAGAGGTAAGATGCTAGCACAAAAGTCGTTAAGAGAGTGGTGCAAAATTCGTAATTATCGGTGAATTATGGGCAACCCCGTTCCCAGGGTTCTCTCCTATCCGCCCTAGGGGCGAGAGAGGGCGGGTAGTAGAGAACCCTGGGAACGAGGTTCAATTATGCGTGCCCTCATGAAACAGTGACAGTGCTTCACTTTGGAAGTTACTTTGCAGTTCTCCTTGCCCCCATCTTATACAATGTTGAAACTCGGAAAAAAGGGTGGATACACCTGCCCAACGTTGTTTGTAGGTTGGGAGGAGGGGTTGGGCATGTGTGATTTCTGAAAAGTATTATCCTAAGACTTTTGTCTAACTCAGTAGATTGTTAGTTAGTCAGTAAGCCAGTCAGTTAGCTAGCTAGCTAAGTACCTTGTTAGTAGGTTTGTAACACCAACTAGCCGAGTGGCTGTCACTGTAAAAAATTCGTTGTTATCTCTTTTTTAAATGTTAATGACCACAAAAAGTTGATTAAAACTGGTTTGGGGAAAAATCAAAATAATAAACCAAATGGTAGTTAAGCATTTGACAGCTTCAAGATTTTATCCAGGATTACAGATTAACTGATAATGAGTTGTTGCTTTTTTTAAGTTCAACTGCAAGCCGACGGAAACTTTACAGTTCCCTGAGTTCGAGCATCCCCGTTCTCAACCACTGTAACCATTGCAGTGTAGTATGTGACTACATTCCCACCTTTCGCCTGCTTTGTCACTCTGAAAGACTCCGAGAGGCAGCTCATATCAAAAGAAGGTATGGTAAATCCTTTAATGACTTTTGCTTTGTCATTATTAGTTCCGTTTTTACAAGGAAGTATAAGACGCGTCCTAAATAAGGGTGGATTTCGACTGTCGCGTAATTTTACGTGCGTACGCGCGTAAAATTTATTTGCGTAAACACAATAGAGGCAATGTGTGAAGAGTCGCGCGTAAACGTAAGAGTTGAAACTCGCTCGACTCTTACGTCTGTACGCGACACTTCATACATTGTCTCTATTTCATTTACGTGGGTATGCACTTAAATTGGGCGACAGTGGCAATCCACCTTAAGACGCAAACTCATATAAATGGCACATTTCTTTTGGAATAAGACTCGATTAGCTAAGACGCGTGTTATCTAAGAACAACCGTTAACACCTGTTCTTAGATAAGTCGCGACTTAGCTAAAGGCGCGTCTTATTTAGTACTCGTCTTATTTTTGCTCGTATAAATGGCCCTATTGTATAAAACATCGATGACGGAATTTTAACAAGTTTGTCCAATTTTCACGGTTATTCAACATTAACGAGTGCAACTCGCAAGAAGTAGGGCTAATTTAGGCGGGGAGGGCAAACCTAGTCTGTCAGCCGTTTCCAGTTGTCCTTGAAAAGTCAGTGGAACTGCCTTGCCACTTTCTATTGTTTCTCTAGCAGTCACGTGTCGTTTCTTGACCAGTCAGAAGTAACTCAGTAGTCATAACGTGTACGCGCGCTTTTTCCCGCTCCTGAGACCGCCAACTTGTATTTTTTTAAAATTCTGATTGGCTCAGATGATTGACTTACCGGTAGCTTGTCCTGACTGGTTAATAGAGAGGAGAAGTGTGACGTCATGTGACCATGGTAGCAAAATTTCGAGATCTCAACAGTCTTTCTTGACAGAGATGGCCATTGGCATTGTCGAACGATGGAAGAAAAGCATGGGCTCCCGTTTGCGCAATCATGCACAGGAAAGTCATACAAGTCTATTTTTTCGTTTTTTTTCCCTGCCATATTTGCAAGACCATGCTACCATGGCAATATAACGTAATGACTTCTCCTTTCTATCGCTATTTATGTAGTTTTAAGTCCTAAACTGTAAAGTATGTTTTTCCTTTGCTAGATTCCTTCATTATCTGGACTCTAATTCGTTCCCCATTAACCGTGCAACCATGGATGCCTTAGCCGACTCTTACATGGTTTCTTAACATCAACGAAGGAACGCGGTTTGTCGTTTTTCGCACGAGGCAATGTGAATGACTCTGTTTCTAGTTCTAAACCTAAATAATGGACCATAATTAGTTAGTTTATCCTAAGTATCAGAATATCCCTGTGTAAATAAACCTTTTTAGCCACATGCGAAGAAAGGCTGCTGTATTCTATATGTACATTGCTTCTCTAGGCGTGTTTTTATTGATTATGGTCACTGTTTGGTCATACAGGGTCAAAAAACCAAGTGTATAGTTTGACTCAGGCTGCGCTCTCGCCCCTATACTCCCTTTGAAAAACAAAACGCGTTTGCTTTTAATGTCACATTTACGCTGGTGTGTTTTAGGTAATTATAATAACAAAGGCGGGAAGCGTGCTGGAAATATTGATTTCCCCGAGACAGAGAGCGTAGATTCCAGGAACTTTTCATTTCTTCGAGAAACAGTGGGTGGGAAAGGGAACTTTAGCATCAACTCGAAGTTCACACTGCTGTGCCCAGCCAAAAATATTTATTATTGTGGCCCTTAACGAACACATTACTGGCAGAAATCTATCGCAGACATCGTAAAGAACAGTGGTGCTTGGCGTTAAATGCTTAATAAACCGGCACAAAATTAACGACATGTGTTCACGGCGCTGATTATTGACTTTTGAAATAAATAGCTAGGTGTGACTTTTTACAGTAAATAATTTTGTGAGAACTGACTACTCATGAAAAATAATTTTTAAATCGTTTCAGATCTAGATTTATTTTCATTGATAGTAAAAATATTTCAGTTAAAGTTTGTTTATGATATTCTCATGTTTTTTCTCTAACAAAAGTTAAACCAAACATAATTTTATTATCAACATAAATTGTATCAGTGGGATTGTATTTGTTGTTGATGTCTAATAAAGAGAATCACCTAAATCTCATGACTGACGGAACAGAAAGCTCGACTGGACGTGCTACAGGCAGCCCAGTAATAAGCCGTATATATAATTGCGGGACATATACGGCTTTCGGGTACCCTGAGGAAGAGAATTAGTGAAGAAAATTTGAATGAAGGGGCTCGGCCCGGTTGCATAAAACCATCGTTTTCAGTGTACTGTAACGCAACAAAAAAAATTGGAAACCGTACAGTGGAAGAAGCCAAGAAAACGAAATATTATAAAAGACTAAAATATAAACGATTTGTCCAAGTCTCAGGTCTTTGTGGCCCACAGTTTCTGAGTTATTTGCCGAAACGTTTCATGCACCTTTGTAGAGTTTTGTATAGAGAAGCCATATTGGTGTACCGTTTTGGTGCGCCAATATGGCCGCCGGAAATCAACAAAAACATATGGAGTTCACTTTTGCTATAAAAGCTCTTTCTTTTTATTCGAGAACTAGCATACGTGCGCATAAACATATCTTCTAATACTTGAAATGGTTATACTGCTGAAAATCAAGAGGAGAGACTTTTTTCAACGAGACAGCATTCCTATTTTGGTGTCACGCACTGTAAAAACTCGGGAGTTCAAATTGCTGTATTTTCGAAATGAAACATGCTATGGGAATGGAAACTTGTACAAAGATTTATTTTTTGTTTATCTTCAACTCAGTGTAAAGAGGAATTCGTAAAACCTCGCTATTTTGAGTTACAATTTGATGACCTCACTGTGAAAACCATCTACAGTTTCAGTTTAACAGAAGAAGGAAACCGAGAACGTAACTAGGCAATAGGCTTTGGAAACCAAGCGTTTGACTGTTCACTTCGTTTGCTTGATGTCTGCCGCTAATAGAATGCGCTCGCTGCCTGCAGCTGCAAAGCTATTGTGTGTGTGCTTTTTTAAAAACTTTTTGGAAGACAAAGTGGCAGCCGAAAATGCAAATTTAGGGTTGGCCTTTTCAGCTAGCTATATGTATTTGGAAAGCCGCAGTAACAAGATTAGCTTCATGCACGACCACATTTGAGTGAAGGTAAGTTTGCTTACGAGTGTGTGAGCGAGTGCGTGAGTGACTAAGTAAACGGCAACCATTCATTCATTTTATTTTTAAAAATCGTCTTTTCACAAATTTTAAAACTAATTTAACAGTTCAATCACCCCTGTTTGCATAATCTTCTCATAAGTTTTTCTTGTCAAAATTTTGTAGCAGAGATAAATTGGACAAATTAAAATTGCTGTTCTCTGCTAGGCGCTAGCACGAGAACGTTTGTTAATGTAGCTCCTAGACACCCTTGTTATCATAATGTATCATTCTATGCAACAATTTTTTTCCATTAGCCATCAAAAAATGTAAAATTCTCTCTAGATGAATGTAATAATAAACCCTCAAGGTTGTTTTTGTTGCCACGATGAAATGAACGTATCCCCATTTTAAGTTGGCAAAACGTCAGAGGCAAATTGTCTCAACCAATTTTGTTTCAACCAATTTTGTGGATGATTGTAGTAACTTTGTTACCACTTAAAAGTCAATTTTTCTCCTCTTTGCAGCCGACCAACGTCCATGCGATCGATTCGATCTCTTTCGGCAGTTTTTAAACTGGTTTTAAAGGTTAAAAGTAAAACCTTTACGTTACCTAATTCGAAAAAATAAATCGGCACTCACTTTAAGGTGTTTCGATGCAGTTTTTCGGAGACCATACTAGTTTAAAGTGATTTTGTTCTTGTCCGATCGCTACAAACTTTTCACCAGTGATTTTGACTATGAATTGAAGTTTGTCAAAATTTAGTTTTTAGTAAATTCGATATCACGACAACAATAAACAAAAAACTTTGAAATAGATAAAATCAGAATTTTGCGCGATCTAGACCTGCTGTTAAATGTTTAGCAAATAACATCCGTACGAAGTAAAAGATTCTGTATGTTTGAATTCAAATAAAACGTAAATATAGTTCAGATCTTACATTTTAAATTGTTTAAAAAAAAGTTCTGAATAACTCAAATTAATATCAAGTAGCGTCAGAAGGCTGCTTAAAAGAATTCTGTCGAGCCGTTAAAGAGATAATACGGAAAAGCGCTGAAAGACAAAAGTTAGATTAGAGTTGCACTTCGACAGGTGGTGTCAATTAAAACAGGTTAGTTTTCAGTATCGCAAGAAAGAAAATACACCAAAATTTCCCAGCATCGAAATATGATGTTAAGCAGCCTTCTGACGCTACTTAATATTAATGTGAGTTTTATTTAGAACTTTTTTATTAAACAATTTATCGCCGCTATTGAAAATGTAAGGTCTGAGATAAATTTACGTTTTATTTGAATTCAAACATACACAATTTTTTACTTTATTTTTTTACTTCTATTTGCTAAACACCACACTTTACGTTCCTGGAGTCGGAGTTTTCAGAAGCAGGTCTCGATCGAGCAAAATTATAATAATTTTATCTGGCATTGATTTGGGAATAAGTAATAAATCTGGTGCTAGAGAGGAGATGAAAACATATTTCAGTACCAAAGTATTCTCGTCTCGCAACTGATCTACATTTGAAGGCATGTGATTTCTTGTTAATTTCAGAGGTACTGAGCATTTTAAAACACATGACTACTGAGTCAGTTACCCACAAGACCAAATAATGAAGGAAGAAAATGCTACTATTTGTGGGCTGCCTGGCTGGACTGCACTGACAAGAAACGAAACGGTCTCCTTCATCAATAACGTCCTCCTCGCCGCTGTAAATGCACCCTGTGCTATTTTTGCGTTCCTTTGTAACCTCGCCGTTATTGTCACTGTCACCAAAAATCCCTCTTTGCAGAGACCCTGCAGCATTCTCCTGTGCAGCCTGGCCTGTACAGATTTCCTCACAGCAGTCATTGCGCAGCCAATGTTTGTCGTGTGGCGACTGATTCTTCCGAATGCCAAGGAGTCGTGTTCACACCAGCTATGGATTTTTTACACCTTTCATAATTTCTATGCGTTTACAGTTGGTTTGTCTTTCGTGATTGTCATAATCATGAGTTTTGATCGCCATTATGCTCTGTCCAAACCACTGATATATAATACAGAGGCTTCCAAAGAAGGTAGGTGTTTGCACTGGTAATGATAATTAAAATAGTATCCCATGTAATAAGGAAACGGATAAATACTGACCATGAGCAGTGTTCGATGGATAGTTACTTCACCACAAAGCGGCACTGTAAATATAGTACAACTGACAATTACATTCTTCACTCAAAGGTTTACGTAATAATGCTCTTTAGTATATACTTCTAGTAATAACCGAAGGTTACGGAGGGCGCGCGACAACGAAAGGTGAAAACGCTTTTGCTCCAGCGCTGTGCTCTGCATAAGTTTCAAGTGACAGATGATCAAAACACGTGTGATGAGATAACGAGTGATAGAAGGTCCAAACACGCGTGATCAAAGTGCTTTCTGCGCATTCCATTTGTCCTTAGTGGAATTCCAAACGAATGCTGGCTACATACATGCGACGCATGCGTAATAAGAACCTGGAGATTGGGATTGCGGGTTCCTCTTTCTCTTCTCGCCCCCAAAAACCACCAGTGCATAGCGTTTTTCGCGCACTCTGATTGGCTTCTCAAACTCGGGATGTCCAGTGCTATTCCCCTCCGAGCGACGCCAAACTCTCGTAAGCTACGAGCAAAATGGCTTCCCGGGTGCTACCTTAACAAACGAGGAAATGTCACATGTAATCGAAGAAGCTGTTACCGAAAAACGCGAAGAAGGCGACGAAATTCGGTTTGGAAGTTTTTACAGGTAAAGTTTTCCTTTTTAACCTAAATTTATCGATGAAACCTGTGAAAAAGGTTTTTGTTTACAAAGGCAAATTAAGTCTTAAGCCTAAAACTAAGTTAAATGGCTTTTGTACAGAATGGTTTCAAATACAAGAATAACTTACAACTTCTTTTGAAGAGAAGAAGAGCTAAAAAAATACCGTCAAAAGTTTTTTTTGTCGGTAAGACGGCAAGACAACGTGAAGGCAGTCATTTGAGCCCCAAAATTGTAATCTTTGGCAGCAATAAATGAGTTAAAAATCATCATTCTTGAGCTCAATTACCTCACTGTCCACCTCCACTTCGGTGAATGATTGTTAATTATGGACCCTTTAGTCTTGGTACTAGAATTAGACCTTAAACCTCAGGTCCGTGTTCGAGGACCTGGTTGTGCCATCATGCCTCTTATTTAGACAAGAAACTTTGCTACATGTTTTGTCATTTCCAGATTCGTGTATGAATTGGTAACTGCGGCGTAATGCCGAGCAGGGCGTAATAAGCTAGCTTATTACACCCTGATGTCGAGGGTACAACGCCCGCAGTGAGGGGGCTAATTCATTTCTTAAAGTATGGTGTTGAATAGTGAGACCTTCCAAGGGGTAGAAGAGACAGGCGACATGGCCCAGAAAACTGGCGACAATCTTTTGCCAAAGCACCAAGAATGGACAGAAAAGGAGGAAAGAATTGTGACAGCGACAATCCATTTTTTAAGTAGTGAAAGCTACATACGTTCACTTTTGTATATTGGCTGTTTTGGCAGCCAAATAATTTAACAGACTCTCTTCCGTCAGAACTGGGATTCTGCTTCCGTTTGATATTTCCAAACATTTTCGGTTATTTTTTTTGGAACGTTTTCTAATTATTTAAGAATGGTCCTCCGAGAAAGAAAGGTTACAATAAACAGTTAATGACTGGTCCCGAGAGAAACAGTTAATTTTGTTTCCTCCGCCTCGGGAAACATTGAAAGTTTCCGTAGGGACCAGTCTTATATAGCCCACGAAGAAAAACCTTTTTCGTGTATAGTCTGAAATGTCATACGTCTCCACCCACTAACCCGTGGGGAGAGCGGTGTTAGACGTATGACATTTCAGACTATTTCGTAAACAAATTAATAGGAATAAATCTCGCGAGCGGTCAACATTCCCGGGTAACAGTGTTCTGTTACCCTCTGACGTCATATATTTTACAATGTTGCCCGCTCAGAGATTTTGGCGGGAAACAGTTTCATTGTTAGATGCATGTCATGTGACCTCAAAGTAACCAATGAGAGCGCGCTGTTGGGAAAAGACTTCCAGCTAATTAACAATAACAATTTTCAGTTGCTATATCTGCCGTAAATTCTAAATTGAGTATCATAAAACTTTAAGCTAAACCGACAGCGACATTTTCGTCCTAGCTAAAATACGACGGCGACATTTTTCCGGCCAAACCTTCCATCCGACAGACAGACAAAGCGACAGCATACCCTCTTCCCCCCCTCCCCCTCGGAAGGCCTCAATAGTGGCCGCGCTAAACATTTCATCTCTGAGATAGTCAGATCGTCTTGATGTGTTTGTTTGATTGGACTATTCGGAAAACATCTCGTTTAAGTGCAAGTTTATTGTAGCATAAACTGATGTTAATGAACCTTGAGATATGGCCGGCTATTCTGTTCACAGCTCATGTTGTAATACTGGCAACAATTGTATCTCTGGCTGTTCTAATGTCATGCAATGTTCAATACTTGAATAAACGTCTGCATTATTTAAAAACCGTAGACATCAGTCAAAAGTTTAAGGCAAAACAAAGATCAGTTAGTAGTTGTATCACAGTGTATCCTTTTTTCTCTGGAAGTTCCACTTAAACTTTATCGTGATATTCCTAGACTTCGATAGACTCTGCAAAGGCTCCATTAACATTATGCACATGCGCTCTCCTATAATAATTCACCCCTTACAAAGTCTTTTCCAGCCAATTCTTTCAGGAATTCGGTTCTTCTACAACTGTCTTTTGGCACGAGAGTGCAACCCTTGGCTGGCTGCAATTTACCTCACAGTAAGGCTGATTGCCGTTAGAAACAGGTTGAGAAAAATAACCATTCCAGGGTGAGGACCCCGGTCTCACCTGATCTGTACTCCACCCAGGAAGCCCTCTTCCTGGTTTCTCTTAGTTCCCAGTGACTAGGAGATGTACATGTGGGGCTGACTGGATACTGATCAGGGCTCCTGTCTTGGATGGATACCCCCGGTACCACTCGATCTCATTTCCCCCTAGGCAGGGCCCTTGTTGTAGTCCTCTAACCCTGCCACCGAAATCTTGCCCATTAGTTTCTTGTTGTTTTTTCATTATAATATTAGCTGCTTAGAACTGTCAGTTGAAGCCATCCCTTGATCAAAAGATTTCATAAGTTCCTATAAAATTCACCATCTATGGATATCAGGAGTCAAGGCCCAGCTCGCGCAGAGAATCGAATTCTCTACAGTAGTACTAATGTCAAAATTTTCATTAATTTTCTTTTAACCAGGCGCTATAAAAAAGGTGGCCTTCGCAGGCATAGTCTTGGTGGTGAACTCAGTCCTAATTGCTTTCGTTTTACCCTTCCTTATCGCGATGATCGTCACCATTGGCAGCGGTGTGCTGATGCTTGCTCTACCGACTGTCAATTACATCAGAACTTGGTTCGCTATTCGTCATCACAACAATCAGGTTGTGAACGCCATTAACTCGCAACAGATATCCGCGTTGGTTCAGCGAGAGAAGAAAGCAGCAGTAGATATGGGCATTGTCACCTTCTCGCTCTTTGCCTTCGTGACGCCTAATTTTCTAAATTATATTATTTATATGCAACATTACCTACGAATCCACGCGATTGTTTACCCTTGGGGCATAACGTTAACACTTATCACATCATCAATTAATCCTCTGATTTACTTTATAAGGAATAAAAATCTGCGAAATGCATTTCGGTCTACAATGAACATGTAATTTAAAAAAGTGACATCGGGGTTTTTTCTTAGAAATGAACATATGTTAAGAACAACGTAATTACCATCATGTGAAATTAGGAAAGTTAGGAAACAGCTCGATTTAGTAGGTTGAAGTATATCCTAGTCTTACTTTTAAATCTAAGATGCATATGCCCCTTACAAAAAAGTTGTCACACAAAAAACAAAAAGCCAAATGGGAATTAATTAGCTATGCAAATAAAGTTTGGATATTTTGATAATCTGAAAACACTTTTGCAGAGCAGTATAATAATACTTCATTTCGATATCAGTTGACTTGAGGAAAGGTAACTTGGAAATTATAAGGATGTTTTCGTCTTCCCTCTTTTGTCACACCAGATCCCGGAATGTAGTCAGCGTACCTAATTTATTCTTATTTAGCTTTTTCCAATTGCCTTTTTTTGTTGTTTTTCATTTTTCTATGACAACCTTTATATTTTCACTCTGACTCGTCCCCAGTCGTCTTCGCGTAACGCGTGCGTCGGGAGCACCCTCGCGCGTCCCTCGCGCCTGTAAGGAGAGGCAGACAGAGAGAGAGACGACTGGAGACGAGTCAGTTTGTCACCATCTTTCTATACACTTCAATGGAGCCAATTTTCATTAGAGTGGTCATGGCGCTGCTACGATACCCACCAGTAACGGCCTCTTTACACGGAGGTGGGGGACCCCAGGTAGGTGAGGTAACATGTGGCGGGTCACCCCACCTAACATGTAAAAGTGATCACATTAAAATGAGGGATTGTATGGATAGGCGGGGTACCCCACCTACCTGAGGTCCCCCACCTCCATGTAAACAGGCCCTAAGTGCAATGATTTCCTTTTTTTTACTGCGACGCTTCTTAAGTCAACACTTTGGGTCGGTTATTTAAACAAAATCTAAGTTAGACCACGGTTTATTAAGTTTTTTAATTTGAGATTTATTACAAGTTTTCTCTTGGTTTGGGAAATATCTATATGTGAAGGAGAACAGCATAAAAACAATTTGACTCATTTTACTTGATGCTCAACTCCTACGCATTAACACCGATCAAATAACATCTTCTCCCGAAGTGAGAAAATGATTTTCTGTTGATTCATTCTCCTTGGTCTTTTGGAAGAAAAGGTTGGTTGAAGAATTACGTTACCCACTTGTGGCAAATTGCCACGGTGCATGTTGGTACCAAAGTTATTTTAAGTGTTCCTGTTATTATCTTAGTGAGTTATTTTACTCCTTGTATTGCTGGCTTATAAGTTTAAATGATGATCGATACTGAAGTTTTGTCCTGACATGAATTCGGTGAGAGACAGGTGTCCCATTTTAGTACCCCTCCACAGAAATACAAATATAAGTTTCCCGAAAGGAACAAAGCCTTATTTACACTAAGAATTACACTATTTGACATGTTTGACCTCAACTTCACCTTTTGTCAGTATTTTCCAGGAAACTGAAGACTACCTTCTTTATTTTTGACCAGTTTTAGAGTTATTTTCTCGCACTCTCGACCGAATTCATATCAGTCAGTAGTTTCTACGTAAATTAAAATACACCCAATTGCAAAAACGTTGTCATAGAAAAATGAACAAAGGAAAGAAGACGAATAGCAATTAATTAGGATAATAATCCTGGTGAATTCTTTTACAGCGTCCGCACATGGACACCGCATTTACCTGTTGGAATTTGCTATGCTTTTGAAGCTGAAAAACGATGAAAAAACTTCCAGCGGGAAAATACAACGGCTGCAAATGACTCCACGCTGAGAATAAGGCTCTGATTAGCCTAATTAATTCCTATTTGGCTTTTTCCTTTTTTAATTTCTTTAAGGCAACGTAATTGCAATTAGGTGTATTTCAATTACAAGAGCGAGATATCTATTATTTTTCATGCAGGTGCTTGCTGAGTAAACATCTATTGTTGTAATTTCTACTCTTGACCATATGCTGTATTTTTATTTAGGACGCTCGATTTTTGCGAACATGTCAGCAGTTAATACATGGAAAAGTTTAAGCAGTCATTTTCGACAAAGAAGCTTAACACCTCTTGAATTTCCAACAACAACTAACAAACTTCTCAGCTGTAAATTCATGTCAAAATAACTGTTCTTTATAGTTTTTATATTGTTCTCTTTGTTTTGAATTGAAATGGCCAGTTGACTTAAGCTTAATAGTGAAAACTTGGGTAGAAAAACCATTTTGACAAAGTAATCATCTTGAAAGTTTGATGCTAATAAGTCTGTTTCAACCAATAAGATTAGACTTTCGTCAGCATTAGTTTGCACTAAGCAGCTTATTTTCTGGCCGATATAAAAATCGGTGTAACACCTATTTTGCAGGGAGAACTTTTTCTTTGTGAAAAGGCTAAGCGAGTTCCCAACAAAAGACTTTCCATACTCTAAATCTCTCTAATATCAGTGTAATATCCACAAGACAAAAAAAAATGAATGCGGAAAATGGCGGAATTTGTGGGCTGCCTGGTTGAATTGGATTGACAATGAACCCTGCACCCTGTGGCATTTTTGCGTGCCTCAGTAACCTTAGCCTGCGAAAACATCCGTTTCTCCTCGCTCTTCATCGCTGGGGACGTTTCGCGCGGAGGAACGTCTGCGACTCAGCGACAGAAATTCCATACTGATGACGCAAATCAGTGTTTACATAATAAATCCGGTAGTCATGGGGTTCCAAATATAAATTTGTCTAATTTTGCGTGTCTTCAGGTCCATTTTGGTAAAGTGCTGTGTTGATCTGCCCACGAGCTTCAGCAAAACTCAAATGCTTTTTCTAGAGAAGGCTATATTCCACAAATATTGACGGTTTTGTTAGAGATTCTTCGCGTTTACATTTGACCTTTGTGGCCTTTTGTCTTTTGTCTGTCATTCATAAACAGTAGCTAAAACAATGTAACTGCTGCGTCGACCAATCAGCGCTTCTGACCGGATTCCGGACAGATTTTACGTCATCAGTATGGAATTTCTGTCGCTGAGTCGCAGACGTTCCTCCTCGCGAAACGTCCCCTGCGACGAAGAGCGTGGAGAAACGGATGTTTTCGCAGGCTACAGTAACCTCGCCATCATTGTCACTGTTGCCAAGAACCCCTCCCGGCAGAGACCCAGCAACATTCTACTGTGTAGCCTGGGCTTCACAGATTTCCTCACAGCATTCACTGCTCAGCCGTTAGGGACCTTAAGACCTGACGACGGCGACGACAACGGGAACGCCACAAAATCAATAGGTTTAATGAGCAAAACAACAATTTTGTACGTGCATCATGCTTTTTTGTACATTTCTTTGCCGTCACTGCACGACGACGACATAAAAATGCCTAACTTCACGATTTACAGAGGAAGTATACAAGCGACGACGAAATTTCGTCTCTCTTTCTGAACTTGGATATAGTTCTTAGGAATTCAACTTTAGGAGGGTTCGCCTACACTTGACAAAGTTAGTGACCTGGAGTAATCTCGATAAAGATTGAAAGAACGCGAATTCCCTTTTTCAGCGACGTTTTCACAGCCGTCGCAGTCCTGGGATCTTAAGGTCCCTATGAGGGAGCTTAGGCAACAACGACGGCGACGGGTAGGAAAACGTCACTCAAAAAGTGAAGTCGCGCTGCTTCAAACTTATCGCGCTTATTCTTTCTCGTTCAATTCATCAAATGTTGGCAATTTTCTCTGGAGTTGAATTCTAAAAGACTGTATCGAAGTTCAGAAAAAGAAAAAAACGTGAAATTAGGTATTTTCACGTCGTGGTCGTGCAGTGACGACAAAGAAAAGTACAAAAAAGCATGATGCACGTGCAGAGTTGTTGTTTGCTAATCTAAACCTATTGCTTTTTTGCCGTTCTCGTTGACGTCGCCGTCGTCGTTGCCGCTTAAGCTCCCTAATGTTCCTTGTGTTACACCTGACCTCGCAGATTTCCGAATACCCGGAGTGTTCACACACCTATAGTTTTGCTATGTTATCTCCTTTAAATTTCCCATACCTTTACAGTAGGTTTTATTATTCCTGAACGTGACTATTATGAGTTTTGATCGACATCATGCCATTTCCAAACCACTGGTATATAACGCAAGGACCTCCAAAGAAGGTAGGTTTCTGTACTAGTTATCTACTCCCTGTAATAACGGCACAGGTTCATGAGGACAACGGTTAGTTTTAAAGTACCAAAGGTTAGTTAACAATGATCTATAATGATAATTTAGTACTAAACAGCAAAGCGAATTAACATTCACTATAAGACTTCTTAGCAATAAATGTTTCGATCGATACTTTCATAAGTGTCAGTTACAAATAATCGTGACAGTTAAATGCTTTGGCGTTAATTGTACAGAATATCGACAGAAATAGGTACGGCACCGACAATTCGATGGTATACTTGATTCAACGAGGTTGATAGATGGTATATTTGATTGGAAACTTTTTGGGGAGTATCTGCAAGATAAACTTGCATCTGTTTATATCCTGAAACCGTGCCGAGAAATAGGCAAAAGTTCTGAAGAAAGTCTTTTAGGATAAATGTAATGCCTGGTTTTTTGACATTTAATGCGATCCACAATCTAGTAATTGGTCAATATATTTTTCCATTAGGAGAAATTACACTGAAATTATTGTATTATTCTTAAGCTTACACTGAAAACTGGTTATTTTAATAATCAATCATTTGACAGACCTCTGACAGTTTTAGTTCAGCTTAACAATGCTTCTACTACATTAAGACTAATCTTCAGAACAGATCAAGTAAGCAAAAAAATAAATAGGGCTGAGTTTATAAACATTAATTACTTTGATATAAGGTTGTTAGGTATCGCGCTATATTGCCTGTACGCCTGCAAGACGACCGTGAAGGTCCGGTAACTTTTGTTAATACTATGGTGAACACGTTTTAATGCTACCAGTTAAGTTTCGATTTCTTCCAGCAAATAAACATTTACTTGGCCTATATTTTGAAAAAATCGGCACTCTTTTTAAAGTACTTGAAATCATGTTAGTTAATTGGGCATTAATGCTGGTCTATTTTGCGAGCTAAAATATATAATTTGGCCTGCTTCCGGTCTCAGCCAATCAGAAGAAAACTGAGAGAGTAGCCAAAGAATCAGCTTTGGAAACCATGCATTCGACTGTTCACTCCGCGCGTTTTCTTGATGGCTGCTAATTAAATACTTGAAACTGTTAATGTGTTGCCTACAGCTGCAAACCTATTGTGTTTGTCTTTTAAAAAAAACTTTTTGGAAGATAAAGCGGCAGCCGAAAATGCAAATTTAGGGTTTTTAGCCTTTTCAGTCAGCTACATCGTGTATTTGGGAAGCCTCAGTAACAATATTAGCTTCATACAAGACGACAATTGAATAACTGTAAGTTTACCTTATAATTATGAGTGACTGAGAGTGGTCAGGGAGTGAGTGAGAGAGTAATTATAAACGACAACCATTCAGTTCACGTAATTTCATCAAATTGCCTCTTCACAAATTGCACAACAAGGTTTAACACTTCTAGGACGATCAGTCACCTATTTGTGTAAGTCCATTTCTTGTCAAAACTTTGGAGTAAAGCTGAACGGACAAAATTTTATAGTTGCTGTTTCCTGCAAGGTTTTATACATTCACAACGAAATAAACGTATCGGCTGACACTGGCTGTGAATAATTCATCGATCATTGCACTACTTTTAATTTAAGTCTCTGCTTCACAGAAGTGAGCCTCTGTGGAAGAGTTTTTTTTACTGTTAAATATCGTCGTGAACTCTTCAATTTGATGTATCATCACTTTTTGTAAAGTTCAAAACTGTTTGATTATCTAAATCTAATTTGCGCGAAGGTAGCTAAGGCATTCAAAGACCATGTTAAATAAATACTAATCAAATTTTAAAGCGCCATGTGAAAAAAAAAATGGTTTCGACCGATGGTCATTTAGACAAAAAGAGGGTCAAACATTTCGTAATACAGGATATTAGATGAAAGGCGGTTATTTCCAAAGAGCGGAGGTAAAAATAAGGTTAAAAGAAGGTTTAATAATACAAAAATACACTCTGCAGTTGTTTGATAATAGAAAAGGCGATGGTAACTCGCTTAATTGGGAAGGATAAAGTGTTGTTTTTCGTGACTGCAAAGGCACAGAAAAAACTCAGGTCACAGTTTTTCCAGCTCGGACGCTTGGATAGAGCCTTGCTTCCAGGGGCACCCAACGAGGATATAGTTTAAAACCACTTAACATAGCATTGTTAAACGTATTTTAGTATTCAAACGGTAGATATAGGCATATTTTCATCCCCTAAAAACTTTTCATCTGTTCGGATTTCCTAGCTGAAAGTCTAGTGATCCGAAAATTATAGGGATAAAAACTTACCTTCTCGAAAATTTCAGCAAGAAAAAGGCTCCCGAAAATTCTAGGTGGCCTTTTTTAGGGTCAAAATCCGTTAAAAATGGGTAATTATACCATTTTGTAGATGTTGGAAAATCCTAGGAGAGGCAGGCAAGCAAGAAATTTTACAACAAATGCTCCGAAAATTCTAGATCTCAAATCATCTTCCGAACAGATATTTTCCCGAAAATTGCCGTTGGGTGCCCCTGTTGCTTCCACGAGTCCCTTAGAAAAAAGATTGGAAAAATGATTCCGAACCTACAACAGCTTTTAGGGTTTTATCGTGTATTTTGACAGGTGCTGAATAATGAGTATGTCAGGAATAATTGATCTTTACTGCAATAAGGAAGGAAAATTTCGTGGGCCAGCACAAGTTATCAATCAGTCTTTTCACTTTAATATTAGTTTACTCTCACGAATGTTTGCTGCAATCATGAACATAAATCTTGGGACAAGTGTTGCATTTGTGGTGCTTTTTCATACCCGCCAAATAAAACTGCGCATGCTTAGTCCTTCCTTAAACCCCATCTACAATGTTGGACACGAGTAGCCGCGATGTCTCCCGAGATTCAACATTGGGTGGGTGAGGGGGAGCAGCAACGTATTTTAAAAAGGGTTGCAGTGACGAACACCCTCCTCGATCTGCATAATTCATCATATCATACTCAGCTTCATTCAATGACTGTTCATTTGGAGCAGGTTAAAGAATAAAGCAAAGTCACTTTCAGAATTACTTTTCAAGTTGTTCCAGCGATACGAAATGATGGGAATTCAGTTGACATTTGTTATTTTCAGGTACAAGCTAACTAAAAACAAATCACCAGATTAACAAGACCGAAAGATGAACGACAAAAATGCCACTTTTTGTGACAGCTGGAGTGGACTGACAATGGACGACACGGTCTCCTACATCAACAGCATTCTCCTTGCTGCTGTTAACTCTCCTTGTGCCATTTTTGCGTTCCTTAGTAACCTTGCTGTTATAGTTACTGTCGCCAAGAGCCCCTCCTTGCAAAGACCCAGCAACATCTTACTGAGTAGCCTGGCCTTCACAGATTTTCTTACAGCCGTCACTGCTCAGCCAATGTTTATCGTATGGCGACTTGTCCTTCCAAATTCTAAAGAGCCGTGTTCAAACCAGCTATTGATATTTTATTTATATTATATTTCCTATGTGTTTACAGCTGGTTTGTCTTTCTTGAACGTCACAATTATGAGTTTTGATCGCCATTATGCTGTGTCCAAGCCCCTTGTATATATGGCAGAAGCCTCCAAGGAAGGTAGGTTTCTCCGCTGATAATAAGACATGGAAGTCGCCAAAAGCGCCATCTTTAATTTATAGCTGTCAGAACAGGGCATCCGCAGAGCACTATCACATGACCGTGTCGTAAGCTCAAAAAGCTTACAACTCATCGAAAAGTCATGTTTTGTTTTAAGTTGCCCGCTATTGTAAATCAATGACCACGTGACTAGAAGAAAATCCACAGTCAAAAATAACAAAAATAATAATCAAAATGACTAAAATGAATTCCTATTTACTATGAGCTGACGTAATGACAGTATCAGTGAGATAACAATTAAAAACATTTTTTTTATTTTGAATTTCTGTGCAATTAGGTTCCAAGTCTATTACGGTTAGGGGCTCTGAGAGGCCAGCAGCACATACCCAGCAAAAATTTACCCAAGTACCTCCCCTGGGGCGAAGCCACGAGCAGCGCGTTGCGCGGGCCTCAGTCCAAGCAAGCTTGATGCTCGTGGCTTCGCCGCTCGTATACTCACATATCAAGCTCGCTCATAGATTTTCGAGCAAATGAAAGTCTGCTCGCGGTCTACAATAGGTGCTAAAACACTAAGCTCTTATTGTTTTAATCAGGTGCTATAAAGAAAGTCACCTTCGCGGGAGTGGTCTGGCTCATATTCACAGCCTTGGATATTTTGGTTTTGCCACCTTTTGCCAGAGGTCTTTCCATCAGCATCTGGGGTGTGGTGTTTTTTGTTGCCCCGCCCATCAATTACGTCAGAACATGGCTCGCAATTGTCCATCACAATAGACAGGTGGCTGAAAATGTTGTCTCCTCGCAACAGTTAAAAGCTGTGCTTCAACGAGAGAAGAAGGTGTTTCGTGATATGCTCCTTGTCACCATGGTACTGTTCGCTTCACTGGTACCAGGTATGCTTGGTTCCGCTATTATGGAACACTTGGGATATTATCGAGAGCTTGCACTTTTCCTCCCATGGGCGCGGACAATGTCACTTGCTCCGTCAACAATTAATCCTCTTATTTACTTTGTTCGAAATGAATATCTGCGAAATGCATTCAAGTCTATGGTGAAGATTTAGTTTAAAAAGTTCCTCATAATTAATTAATGCACTTACATATGGCTAGTGACAAGATAGCAAAACTTGAATTAAGAGGATTAAGGCAGCATTCAGCAGTTAGGACAATGCTAACTTCCCATCATTAAACATAAGACAATTTACTTCATACGTATACTGAGTATTTGTTTTACTAAAACCAGAATCCACTACAACAGGCGAGGTTCCCATTCTCGCTCATTTCTTAAAGATTTTCAACAGCTAGGCGATAACTCAATTTGTCTAAACAGAAGCTCTGACTACTGAAAATTTGTTTTTAAATCTGGAATGAGATAGTGATCTGCATTCTTCCAAGCAGAGCCGTTCATTTGTTTAATCTTTTCCCATATGAACCAAACTCTAGGTGATTCCTTGAACTGACATTCCTACATGTGATATAACGCAAGGCATCTATTCAATACTTTTGTTGTTTCTTACTCCTTAAACTCTTTAACAATGATTGAAGAGAGAAACAAGGAAATTGCGAACCGTGTCAAAGATTTCAGGCAAATGAATGTAATAACAAAAACTAAGGTAACATTTCATTTGAATTTCTTCAACTGGTCCATGTTGAATTTACAATTTCGCGCATATCTTACCAGTTCCAGGCCTAGAGGCTTTCACGGCCGTTCCGGCAATCGTATCAACAAAATTGGTTGGTAGGAAGAAAACGTTCCTTCCAAAAGAACGTAGACAAGCGAAATTTTCGAAAATGTTTTATGAATGGTATATAGACAAGGTTTCACTTTTTTCAGTGAAACACCTGATGGAATCTCGTCTGGTAAAGCAACCACTTATTCAAAATGGCCTCAAAATTCTCCTTGTAATTGTCACCTGGAACCTCTCTGAAGAGACGGTGATCACTTTTGAAATTTTTCAATGTTTTTAACCTCATGTAAAGGATGGAAGGTGTTACCGCCCTCGGCGGACAACACCCTCCTCGATCTCCATAATTCTTCAGACCATACTCAGCCTTATTCAATAATTGCCAAAAATGTCCCCAAATAAGCCATAACGAGCAACTGCCGGAACGAGGCAGCTGTTATTTGTTTTTGATCATGGTATACATAGGTGAGTTATTCCGTCAAGAAGTCCACGGTTGCCGGTCTGTTTGACAGGGGTACCCAAGGAGGCTTTTTTCTAAATACATTAAAAACACATTTTAGGCTATCCAGAGTATCTTGAGATCTCTAGAAATGCATTCTAAGCGGCGCTATAAAATTTGTATCTTTTCGGTCATCCTAGGGCAAACTGAGGAATTTCGAAATTACAAGCCAGGGCTTCTGGGGCTTCTGCATTATTTTCCCGAAAATTTTAGGTGCAATTCAACGTTTTATGAAAGTAAGACATTTTCTGATTCCTCTCTCCAACGCATTTTCGAGTCCGAAAATTTTAGGTTTCTTTTTTTTTACAAAAAAAAGCTTAATCTGAGGAGAGAAATGCAAAAAATTTAACTTCGATCAGAAAATCGTAGGGAATTTATTAGATAAGCTTCGAAAATTGTACATGGGTGGAACGGTCATCTAGAAATTTTTAGCCTTTCTCAAGTTATAGAAAATTCTGGGCAATTTTTGCTTCTCCGAACAGATATTTTACAGAAAGCAGTCGTTGGGTGCCCCTGGTTTGTTGAAGACATTGGTAAAGGGGCTCATACCCTGGAGCGAGCAAGGTTTGAATATATTTACGTTTATGATTATTTCTTATCGTACATGTGGCTAGAATGGCGAATTTGTGCTTGTGCGTATTTAAAATCGACTAAAAACCTCACACTAGTTGGTTGCTCCCCTGTTGAGAGGGATTTGCCGAGACGAAAAAGTAGATTTGCGCCAAATTTCCTCATGGCAAATAAGTCGCAAAAATGGGCAAGCTGAGGAGTAAATCAGGGGCAAAGATAATGTCGTAAATGCCACATTTGCCTGATAATTTATAACCCCATGTACATGTAAATTGCTTTAACAATACCCCAGTCCAATTCCCCTCTGTTCTTGGATGGCGTGCTAAAGTCGTCAAAGGTCCCGATACCTGCGAACCTTTCGCTCGTCAAATAGCGGAAAATTCCGCGAAAATGTCCCACTAAGTCCCGGCCGAGGGGGTGGGGGCTTTACATTTAACTAGAACATTTAATTTTCAATCTGATGACTCATTGAGTTAAGGGGCTTTTTTCTCAAGTGTGAATCTCATCCAAAAGGTTTACACTCTGTTACGGGTGTCTTTCTTTCATTTTGGGCTTGGTGTATCACATTATATTGCGCCTATGGGATTTCCCGGGAAATCAAAATCACTTCTTGTGTTTTCGCTGCTTGCTGTTGAGATAATTCGTTTTCTTCGCAAGATTTTAGAAAAGCGCGTGCTTTAGTTAACGGTATATAACAATCTTAGGCATCTCCTGCAGTATCTGGCGTGTTTCCTGGGTATCGATCATGTCCAGGTTAACATTTCAATTGATTTCCTGCCTTTATTCGATCACCTGCTTTCTAACCAGTCTTGTTCCCCAGGATCCTTTAAGGCTTTCGAACAGTTGTTTTCCAATAACGCATTTGAATAAAATCAGTTACACTTACAAATGAATATAAGCAGTGATTTCTCATTAATCAATCATTTAGCAATATTGTTTTCTATGCCATGAAACTGATAAAAAGAAAAGTGGTTCATTTTAAATTTCTTGTACCCCTTGTAGGTCCTTGTATTCTAACTGATCAATTAAAATTTACTCCCAAACTGAATTTACAATATATCTTAGTAGATATAAATTATTTAGTCCTGAAAATTCTCATCTGTAAATCTGTCATGTAACTCCCAAGTTGCGAAGGTTAGGTACAATTCGTTCTAAAGAGCACAAAAAGCAAATGCGTCGAAATCCGAGTATGATGACCTCCTTTTTCTTTACCGAAAAATCTTCAGGAAAACGTTTATGGACGCTTCGTTAAAGTGGTTTTTAGTCAGCACTATCATTATGAATTCCCTTTGTTCACTTTTCATCTTTTACTGGGCATGCTTCCCTCGTTATTCATTATTCAGTAAGCTTGTTCCCCAGGATCCTCCATGGCCTTCGAACAGTTGTTTTCGAATAACACATCTGATAAAATCAGTTACACTTACAATATAAGCAGTTATTTCTCATTAATTAATCATTTAGCAGAATTGTTTTCAATGCTATGAAACTCTTGAAAATGAAAAGTGGTTCAAAAGTGGTTGTTGTATCCCTGTATTCTAACATTGTTTAGAATTTACCCCCAATCTGAATTTGAATAATAGTAATCGGCTCCTAATTTAAGTAGTAGATATCAGTCATTTAGTCCTGACCATTCTCATCGTAAATCTGACACTCGGGTCACACCCAAGTTGTGAAGTTTAGGTACAGTTCGTGCTAAAGAGCAAATAAGAAATTCGTGTATGATGACCTCCTTTTTGTCAGCTGAAAACTTTTTATCTCTGAATAGACGCTTCGTTAAAGTGGTTTTCCGTTACCATCATGAATCAGTTTATACACTATCCCTCTTTTACTGGGCGCGCTTTCCTCATAATTAAGCGGTTTTTTCCTGTCCTTTTGCCACAGAAGATTCTTCTTTCTTCGCCGAACGTGTGATTTCACCGCCTACTTTTTCCTCGCTTCCCCTGCTCTTCTTTTGATTTCCAGCGTTGAGAAACATGGCAACTTCGGCAGCAATTAATATTCCCATGACCCAAATAAACCAACGCTTGGAGAAATATTTGGCGAATGTGGCGAGAAATGCTACTGTAACGATTCCAAATCCGACAGCCATTTTGAAAGTGCCAGCAAC
This sequence comes from Porites cylindrica, assembly GCA_964035525.1. Classification (NCBI taxonomy): domain Eukaryota; kingdom Metazoa; phylum Cnidaria; class Anthozoa; order Scleractinia; family Poritidae; genus Porites; species Porites cylindrica. The sequence goes on along the minus strand of OZ037780.1, from coordinate 15,425,898 downwards.
GTCGAACTGTTTGCCGAGTATTAGTTTAAACAATGGTCGGTGGAGTACAGCTTCTCTGAAGCATTGATACTGAAGTCTTATCGGTAAATGAATCGAAGGTAAAGTCAATAACTTTTCGCATCCGCCTGCCGTCGTTTAGCGTCCTGGCAAACTTTCAAAAGCCGGTGCCGCGCCCTGAAATGACAGAGAATTGAAAATCATAGGGTGTCTTTCATGTTAATAACAGGTGATTTTTAACTAGCTTCACTTTAAAAGGATTAATGCTTGCGGGGGGTGTTGATGTGGCATAAAATTAAAAAACTATGCCGGTAGGTTTCACCTGGTTTCACCTGGTTTCACCTGGTTTCACCTGTAGACTGTTTCTAGGTTTATTAGCCACAAATGGCTGAAACTCCAGTATGAGAGATTGTCGATAATATTCCTTTCCGCAAATGTCAAATCTCAACGGGCGGTATTTACACCAATGACAGTTTTAATTCCTTGTTTTTTCAAAACAAAACCATAAAAAGCGGGGGTAGTCACGCACAATTAAAATCTGAGTGCTTACAGTCCCAACTTTGTATTTAAAAAAGAAAAAAAAATGGTGAACGAAAACGGCTTGATCTCAAATTGATGTCGTTTTCCGATTTTAAAGAAGCAGTAAAAACTTCTAGTAAGAATTCTTAGTGAAAAAAAAACAAGGTCTATTTTGCATTGAATATATACTCTGATTATAATTGTAACAAAAGTTATGTTTTGTCTGTGGTATATGTTCAATTTTTGTATTAAATATTTTGTGTTTTTTTCTACTACGTATTTAATTTGCAGGGATATTGGCCGGCCAATTTAGGCAATGAAACATTCTCCAATGTCATAATCTCCGGTGGTAACAGCCTTATCGCGCATTTGTCCGCATAAACTGTTTATGATAGAGGGCACAGGTTAAAGCTTAAAACACTTTCTTTCTACAAAAAAATACATATTACATTATATATATATATATATTTCTTCAGTTTAAACGTCAGTTGAGCCAGTATTAATGCAGAATGCAAGTGATTGAGTTCACTTTGTTTTGTTATAGACACTCGGAATCCCAGCAGCGATTATTATCAACTAACTTTTAAGCCATTTTACACGCAAATATCTATATAATCTCTATCTGTACCCTGAATTTCAGACAGAGACGCCGTCTGTGAGGGAACATGCGACTCGAAGATATGTCTGAAATTCAGGCTACTCTATCTGTGAACAAATGTTATTTATTCGGTTTTTTGAAAAAAAAATGTGAGCATAAATGCAGAGAACGTTTTTTTGGACTTGACGTGAAAATGTAGTCTTTGGAAGAGTACGAAGGTGACTTGCCTGAGAGTCAGGCGTTTCTTTGGGGGGGGGGGGGGGGGTGGGGGTGGGAGAGAGAGAAAGAGAAGTCCCTCCCCGCCTCGCCGCTCTAAAAATATTTCTTTCATAACCCCTAAGAAAGGTTCGATACTCACTTGTCATAAATGCCTGTCAAAAGTGACTCTTTCAACTTCTCCCTTCTTTTTTAACAAAAGAGCCTCATTTCAATGTTGGGAATAACAAGAGTGACTCGGATTTTATTTTACAGTGATGACGTTCATTTAATTTTAGGCTCGGCCTCCACTTGGAATGTCTTGATTCCCCCCTCGATTCTTTGCATTTTACACAGTGAAGAAAACACGTTCAAAGTCCTCAAGGGCAAAATTTGTAACTGAAAGCTTTTCTTTTTCCACCAAAAGATGAGCATTCTTTTGAATTTGGTCCTTTCCACTTATGTCTTACGGTGGCGAAATTTGGTCTTGAAAACCCCTACACGATGAACGCGTGGCAGTGATTTTGTTGAAGATGTATCGATATCCGATATCGTGCACCTTCCTTCCCCCGTACAAACCACCAAATCTATTCGCAGTAACCAGATCGTTCCTGAATCCTGTTCGAGGTGGAGTGGAGAGAAGTTCGTATTTATGCAGAAGTCATGACCCAACTGACAAGTGACTCATAAAACCGTGCCCCTAGCCGTGGCTGGAGACCGAATCTTCGTTTCTGCGTAAACTGACTTGGTGAAATGACACGGTAAAATTTCAGCGTAATTTACCCGTTGCTAGCTTTCGAAATTTTTAGTTCTCGCGTTCCCGCCTTCCAATTCCAGCCCCCGTTCTTGTGCGTACGACCGAAAGGGACTAGGAACAAGTTTATACCGAGCATGCTTAGCATGCGCGAATTTTGAACACAAAAAACCCAGCCGAAACTTCTCTAAAAAATAACTGCCGCTTATCGTTTCTTTTATCGCCTTCTCTTTCACATATGTCTCGAAACGATACATCACTACAGCCATTATCTTCAAACGCAGTATCTGCGAAAGAATTAGCAAGGTAAGGACGCGATCAAGCGGTCATAGTCGGTGATCATTTCAATCTCACTTATGGGTTTTCTCTTTTCCTTTTCGCGTTGCGGCGTTGTGAGAAACATGTTAATTATTTACAAAACCAGCCGCAATTGATTTTTTTACCGCCCTGCTCGTTTTTAGATGTTTAGGTCTTGTAAAGAAGAGGCCCTCATCCTCCACGAGCCGATCTAAGGGTCAAGAAAAGGAGAAAAAACCAAGTAAGAAATCCAGTTTATTGGTAATCTTAACACCTTTTTAGTTTTTTTTAGCTGTCTTCAAATTTGAATCTCGAATTAATGTAAATTACCGGCATCGATAATGCAGTATATGTATATATATACATAAACATTGTTCCTTTGTATTTTTAAATACTAGATTTTCTGCTATCTACAAATAGCTACAAATACTAGATATTCATCAATGATCAAATTAAAGAAAAGAATTAATCAATTACTACACTGTCGTTAAATCTTTGACAATTGTATATTGTAAAATTCTCTATTGATGTTATCTTTTTCTAACAATGACAGGCCAATATTTTACATACTTGATTGTTCTTGACTTTGAATCAACATGCTGGAAAGACAAGAAAATGAACTATGGTCCTGAGATTAGTAAGTCATCAATAGTATGAGCTGATTGTGTAGGAACTCAGGGCTCTATTCAATGACCTTCCTCAGCATGTTCTAAGTGAACATTTTCCTCAGAGACGTAGGCGTACGGGCAATTTTTTGCCAGGGGGCGGGGGGGGCGATAATCCATTTGCCCAAAAAATTCTTGCAAGTTGCCCAAATTTTCACAAAACAGTCGAGAGGAAACTAGGGTCATGCAACAAAATAGATCGTACTGGCATATGAAAGTGGTTCGATACAGTTTTTCAGAGTCAATACCTGCCAAGTTTGAGCATAAACTACGTCGCCACAAACAAGCATTTGGAAAAAATTGCCACCACAGTTGTATTAGATAAAGAGGGAAATTTGTCATGATCAGGATTGCAATGACATCGGAGCTGTCATAGCAACGAAATGACGCCATTACCTATTATACTTGCAGGAATATTTCTCACTGGGAACTGTTCTTACAAAATCGTCCAGGGGAGCTTTTCCGTCCAATAGTGGCCTCGATGTTCGTGAAGTTAAAACGGAACTATAAGAGCGTTATCGAGATATTTTGGGATGAAGTTTTTATTGCTAGAAATAAGGTAAAAAAGGAAAATCTTGATGTTTAGTCATAATCTGAAGAAAACGGAGCGCTTTTGACCTTCAATTTCACCTCATAGTAGTTTCAATCTTTTTAAAAACGTGGATAAAAGATCATGGAGATAGCTCCTGCCAATTGCTATAAGGAAGGATTTGATTAGCGCTCGATCTTGTTAGGGGTTTTGTAAATGTTTCGGTCTACTTAAACTAATAAGTGAATAATTTTTAAACCGCTCGAATCAGATTTTTTTAAAAAAATTATGATTTTTCTCGTAATTCAAACTGAGAATTAGTCAGCCACTTCAATTTCAGAGCCATTGCTGATGCGTGTTCTGCCACACACTGTTCTAGGAGCGGAGATGATTCCAGAAAGTTATGCGGAAGTTTATTCTAATCAATTCATGACTGGAAATAGCCCACTCCAGCTAGTACGGTGAAGTACAGTGCCTAACAAAAAAAAATCAGCATATGATACCCTTCCCTTATAGCCAGAAACTCATCACGTGCTAGGCAACCACTGTCTCGTGTGAACGTAACTGAATTATTACGCCGACGTCTGGTTAAAATAGAAAATATTTATCTCTTCAAAATAATAATAATAATAATAAACATGGAAACGTCTTTAAAAACTGGCTTTGCCCAAATTTTCTCTTGCTGCCCAAAAAATCTGAGTTGCCCAAACTTTGGGGGGGCTGCAGCCCCCCTTGCCCCCCCGGCCCGTACGCCTATGCTCAGAGACTCTGAGGCTGTCAGAGCAAAAATTTTGGTTTTGAAAACCACTTTTGGTAACCCATCAAATAGACCTTGTCACGGTTTTCGATGCCATCTTGATGAGTAGGCAAACACGTGAGAAATTACGGTGTTTGTATGAGAATCTTTTGTCGAATAATTTCCGTAGAACGGCTGTTCTGAAAACAATATCAATTGTAAACTAAAGCTTAATTCTTAAGGATTCTACTGAAAAAATCGAGGGCATTACGTGCGCTAGAAGACCTAGAACCACTTTTAAATTTTCTATACATTTGTCTGTAAGAAAGTCCCTAGCCTGTGTAGCAAGCGTTTCCAATTGAGTTACTGCGCGAAAGTTAGAGTGGGAGCAAAAAAAAAAAAGGTGGAAGGGGGAGGGGAGAAGAGGAAACGCTTGCCCGCAAACCCCACGATTCTGGAAAACGCCCCTTGATATTTCACGGTTCAGTTGATTTGTAAATTGACAGCTCGTCAAAATAGAAGTATTACCCCTGGATTACCAGATTTTTAAAATTACTTTGATCTCTAATAGAACACGTTCCAGGCGATTGCAAAAACTGTAATAAAAAAGGTTTACGATAAAAGAAGGTTAAAACTCTGTGCGATTGCTGCGGAATTTCTTGTTTTTTATTGTGTGGCTTTATCTCGTCTGAAACCTTGTCGAAACGTCAAAAATGATTTGTCCAGAACAATTCACTCCGCCGGCTATAAGGTTTGCAGAGCTGCTGCTCTTCAGCCCGTGTCGAAACGTTCTCTACAATACATTCTGCTAAATTTCCAATAAACAAAAATAATCTTTTCATTTCAAAAAGCTGATAAATCGCTTGTCCAAGGCAGCTCTAGCTAGTGTCGAGTACTGATGTTCTGATTTACGTCATGTTATCTCCAACAAACAGTCCATTTTTTCCAGTCAGATCTGCACGCCGTCATTCCCAATAAATTGGCCTTCCCTAGTCTCCAGAGCTCGATCTCCAATTATACTTTGAAGACTTTGATCTTATAAACCTTCGCAAAACACGATTCAAATAAACATCATTCCAAAGCATTTGTAATCTGTGACCACAAATCAGATGAAACCAGATCTGTGACGCACGTAAACAAAGCATACCTGGTTTGATTGATGTTTCGAGTGCTAAGACATAGTAATCAACACTACCAGAACCGTGCCAATCAGAAGCTTCAAAATCGTGGGGTTTGCGGGCAAGCGGTTCCTTCATTCCCCTCCCCCTTCCCCGTAATTCCTTTTTTTTTGCTCTCGTCCCCTGACTTTCTCGACGAACTCGCGAGGAAACGCTTGCTACGCAGGCTAGAAAGTCCCAGGAAAAATTACAGACAAATATATGGAAAATCTAAAGCAAGCCTCTGGAGAAATTTTAGGACAGGTACGCCCCAAACATTTTTAGTACAATCCTTTGCTTTGTAGCTTTAGTTTACAATTCATAGTTTTTCAGAACAGCCGTTTTTTGGAAATTATTTGACATTAGATTCTCATACAAACACTGTTGAAAACTGTGACAAGGTCTATTGACTGATGGTCATCTGGCCTGAAGATACTGTGTCACTTGAAACCACAGTTATGTTACCTGAAAGTTAATAATTATATAGTTATGTCACCCAAAATGTTATCAGACGCAATACACAGAGAAATAAAAATGAATATAGGAGTGTGTGAAGTATATCTAGCTCTTGAAGCCATGAGACATAACAATGCAATTTATGAGTATTGTATGTCTAATGAGCTATGATGAGACAAGAAGTCTGACAAGTGAGTGATGTATCTCGTTCTTTAAGCCTTGATAAACAAAAAAAGCATTTCTGGTGACTTTATGCTAACAACAACTGAGTTGATAACCTCACTGAATATAACACCAGAAAAAGATTGAAATCTGACAATTTGAACACTAGCTCTACATTAATAGAGTGAGGCGGGACTGTAGGTGTGGTGCATACACTGTTCTCTTAATCAAAATTAATGAGGAATTCCCTTTTTCTTCACTGTTGACACTTTCTGGTGCTATATGATTGTTAGCTTCGACATCTTCCATGCATCCCTGGTGGGTGGGGGGAGTTTTAGGAAGGTCCAAACCTTCTGACTCCCGTACCTTGCATTAACAGCTCCTGCCCTTTTTTCTTGGCTTCCCCTTTAGTCCTGTTTTGATTGCAATTATTGAGTAATTTCTCCCACTTCCTCCCCTTTTAGAACTCTCATGTCCACCCTTTCCTCTCCCGCCTTCTGTACCCCTCCTGCCCTTTATTGTCGCAGGACTCCCTTCTCCCTGTCCTCACCCACTGGTTTGCTTGTTAAGCAAAGGAAGTCTTACATGTAAGATGAGATAAATAGAGGATATTACATGGCCGCATGGAGATAGGAAATTTCTCTTCAAGTGTTGAAAAATATTTCACGAGTGAGCGCGGTGAACGAGTGAAATATTTTTTCAACACAAGAAGAGAAATTTTGTATCTCCAAGGGGCCATGTAATGTTCTATTTATTATATAAACACCAATGAAATACAAAACCATTTCACTTTAATAGTTTTTTGGTGTGGAAGGTGCTATTTATTATGAAGCCATAGGAAAGGTGATATTTTCACATGTGAAGATAACATGTTATTTTCACATGTGAAGCTATTAAGTTTTCGTCCGAAAGCTCACCTGGTATTTCATTGGTGTTTATATAAAAACAATGTGTTACTTACGATCTTTTACCTAATGTACCTTGTTGTTTTCCTTAGTATTTTTGTCATCTATTTTGTTTTTGTTTTGAGCAGTTGAATTTCCTGCTGTACTTCTAAATACTTCGACTGGGGAGATGGAATCAGAATTTCACATGTTTGTACAACCAAGTGAGCGTGCAAGACTAAGTGAGTTCTGTACTGAGCTAACAGGTATCACTCAGGTACAGTGGCCTACATTTGTAGTTTCCCTTTGATCCTGTTGCACATTCAGTCAGGAGTTACGGACCATAGTTATGCTTGAGTTAGCGTCCACCTCCAAATGAAATTATTACCCCCTCTTCAATTTAGCACCCCTCCTACAGTACAGACCACGGACATTGCAGCACTTAAATGTTTGTAAATTGCGTACAATGTGGTAGATTTCCACGCCAAAAACTTGTGTGTAATTTTTTCATACAATCTCTTACACGCCGCAGCCTTTCTAACCACAAATTTTCGTGTATTTTTATGGTGACTGATTTTGCTAGTTATACAATAATTTAAATACACGCAAGTTCTGTGTACAGTGTATTTCTTTACAACAGCAAATGGCAGGAGCCTACGTAAAATTAAAAATATAAGAACCCCCCTGGAATAAGTAATTAAACCCAACGTATGTCTGAGGAGCTAAGATTAAGGGTTTTTTTTTTAACTGATTCTTTAATTTATGTTCGCTTCTGCAGACTCAAGTGGATGAAGGAGTTCCAGTTGGGACATGTCTCATGCTGTTTGGACGCTGGTTACAGGAGATGAGAGAGAAAAAAGGCTTCAAATTTCCCTGTGATCAGATGTTAAACAAAGATGAAAATAAGCCCACAGAGAATTTGACAAAATGGTGCACATTTGTGACATGGTCAGGTATTTGATTGAATTTTCTGCGATCAATCCACTCCAGTTCTATCTCAATTTTCTCCTCCTGAAGGGCAATTTCATTGTGCATGTTATGAAATAACTGATTATTAGTTCACCAGGGGTTTCAATAATCACCAACGACTGACGAAACACGTCGGCTACTTTGCTTAGAGGAGTCGGCTACCTTTTTCCCCTTAATTGGAAGCTGAAAATAACGTATAAAATTAATGATAGATTCTGTCAAAACTGAAATTTAAATTCAATTTGTTGGACCTAGACAGGCCTTTTGCTTCAGTTTTAAAATGTTAAAGAAAAGTTGGGACTTCCTGTGCATTACTTCTCCAAATCGATCGAAAATACATTCTCTTTTGCACTTAATCTAGTGCCCAGAATGCTTGAAATTTCATTTTAAGGTATTGAAATTTCGAAATTTTCCAGGGGTGCATGCCCCCAGATGTCTCTAGAAGAAGGGGAGTAAAAGCCTCTTTTTGATACAGTCAGTCACTTTTTTAAAACCAGCTGGCTACTTCCATTTTTTTTATTGAAACCCCTGGTTCACTGATGGAGATGTAGGAATAAAGAGAAGGGAGTCAAGTTATTATTATGTCAGTAATAAAAATAAACTTTCTCATCTTCAGGGAACCTTTTATAGTTTAGTATAAAATAACTAGAAAAAGCATTTGAGACAGTCAACTACAAAATTTGAAAAAAAGCACTGGGGCTTATTTTTCAAAGGCCTGTGTTAGGCCTATATTGGATATTTTTGACTATTGAGTCATTTAGATCTCTGATTTTGTTTCCTTTAAAATCAATGTAATGTTCAATGATGAAGATTGGGACTTGGGAACTTGTCTCAAGAATGAATGCTACAGAAAGCAGTTAAGAGTGCCACATCCCCTAAGAAGCTGGATTGACCTGCGAGCAACATACAAGGTTTGTAGAGTGCAATGGTGCCTAAGGGACAAGTTCACCGCTAGTAGTTCCTTAAGATGGTTGCACAGGGGAGTTCAAATAATATTATAAAATTAGGAGTGAGCAAACTAGAAAATTGCTGCCTCCAGTCTTCTCATGACAGCTTGTTCTGTTGACTGATTAAAAGTGCAGGAGGGGTGAATGTTAAGACCTCGTAAGATTTTTTTTGTCCCTAGATTAAATAAAATTAAGAGTGACAAATTATCCTGCAATAAAATGCTCTAGTAGGAGTTTTGTGACTGGTTAGCCAGCTAGTGTATGACAGCTAGCAATATCTTGAAAAAAAATAATTTTAAGTATTTATGCAATAATCGCCTACATTGCACAATGGTACAAACAGTCCTACTCAGTAAATCAACAATATTGCCAGATGAAAACCTGCTGTATGTGGTCGAAATGGCACAATCAAGGTCAAAGTGACTATCATGAGACAAACGATAAATGAAACCCTTTATGGCATAAACATGTACATACAGTGTATTGTACTTGTGCATAGTACTTAACAGTAGTAAATCACAGCAAGATGGAGAACACTGTTCTCTTCAGTCCATGAATACTGAGAAAGGAGTAGCATTATTAACCAAATGTCTAGCATGTCTTATATTAGTCACCCTGTAATAATAATTGCAAGGAATAATGCATTTGACGCAGGACATCTAATCTTGATGAGTGATCTATCCTAGACTGCACAAAAGATTCTTTCTCTACTTGCATTGAGACAAATTTTCTTTGGTTTGCTTTAATCTTTTAAGTTAAAAGAAATTGTAAGAGTAACGTTTTTCTCTTTAACTGAAATTTGGTTTCACCTCATTGATTCTACAGAACTTTTACAGTCGTAAGCCTCAAGGACTAGCAGGGGCTCTTCAAGACCTTGGGATTCAATTTGCTGGTAGAGAACATTCAGGTACTAGTAATTATTCTTAAAAAAAAAAAAAAAAAACAGGCTTCCATTGCTTTCTGATTGCACTTTTTAATTGAGATGTGAAATAAACTACACTGGAAATGGTCTAAAAAGGGAAACAAAATAATTAAAATAGAAAAATACAGTTGTCCTGCATTGTTGGTTTGTCCAACAAGTGGACAATAGGGAGCAAGCCGGTGGTGCAGTGGTGAGAGCACCCACCTCCCACCAATGTGTAGGCTCAGTCTCCAGCCTGAGGTGTCTTGATGTGCCCACGGGGGAGACACCCATTCATTCATTCATTCTTTATTTGCCATAAATGCAAAATTTTACAACGCAAGATGGAAATAATATACGATTAAAGAAAAAGTAAATGGTGAGGAGACCTGAAAGAAACCACGAGGCTTATAATGAGTCAGGTCTCCTCATCTTAGGATAAACTAGTCTTGTGGCCTGGGTTCTAATCCCAACATTAACACCATAATGTGGGTTGAGTTTGTTGTTGGTTCTCTCCCTTGCTCCAAGAGAGGTTTTTTCCTGGGCACTCCAGTTCCCCCCCCCCCCCCCCTCCTCAAAAACCAACATTACCAATTTCTAATGCAACCAGAAACCAGGTAGACGAGGAACCACCAGAAGGATGTACCTCTAAATTGTTATTCAGTTTGTTTATTTATTTATTAAAGGTCTGGATGATGCTCGTAACACAGCTCGCTTAGCATGGAGGATGGTGTCTGATGGATGCATCATGCAGATAACAAAGAGCACTGATGGGGTGAATATACCTAGAACATAGAGCTAAAAAATAAGACAAATAATAATTGCTCCTTTGCTAAAAAGGAATGACATTTTGGCTAAGTTATTAGAAAATTCGTTGCATGTGTATTAGTATACATGTATTACTTGTAGTAATTTATTGTTAATAAAAAATATATAACATATAGAAGAAATGAGGTACCATTATTATGCACAATAGACAATAACAAAAGGAAATAAGTCCGTATGTAACTCACCGAACTGTCAAAGGTGATTCTCGAAGATTTCACTGAAGTGTACAGAATTAGTATTAAAAACATTTTTGCGAACAATGCGGAGCAAGTTAACGATAGAAAAGATAAACTTAAGTGGTATCCGAGCAAAGCAGAGTTTGTTGCATTGTTACAATAGGCTGCTCCCCCTTTATTAATTAAACTGACCAAAGTTTTTCAAAAATGTAGAACTTTTTTACACTGTAATATAATCTGTGGTGAACAATAAAATTAATTTATGATGCATAGTTGTTTAATTGTTATGCTATCCTCCCCAAACTAGCTTAAAAGTGCAAATTTCCCAAAAATAAAATTAAGACTAGCGTTCCCTGTTTTTTCTCTTACAAAGATCAAAAAAGAACTGTCAGATTTTTGTACAAATGACCTATTATATCCACTGATCCTCGCTTCATACGTCATCTTGAAGGGGCTCGTCTTAAGAAATTTGTTATAAACGGGGAAGAAAAATGACACTAAAGGTTGCATAATTACAGCAGTGGCTAGCCTTCCACACAGATGTTCTTAGGGGTTCGTCACGCGTGAAGAAGGTCTGCATGGAGGGCCAAGCAGTGGCGAGTTAACTCTTTCTCTACGCATCATTCCGCTAATTAAATCTCTTAGACTGCTTATTTCTCAAACATAATCTTAAGACTTTATTAATTTTGTTGTTCTAGGCAGTGGAGAAACTTTGGAACCTTGTGACTATGAAACCTGGTCTTTCCCAAAATAATTTGAAAGCAAACGGTACTGGGGCATTCCATACCAGTAACCAGAGTAATTTGATGTCTGAAGATATGCAAGTTCTTCATAATAAACATCACGCTAGACCGTCTAAAAACAGTACCGTTGAAACAAGTGTAAACAAAAGTTTAAACTTTGGCGATTTTCAAGCACAGAATCAATGCAGAAATGGCACAAGACAGGAGGTCACTGTGAAAAGCGAGATAAAAGAGCCCAGATCTGTCCAGATTCCTGAAAATAGATTGACAAGTCATCACGTTAAACCGTCTAAAAGCTGTACTGAAGAGACAGATGTAAGCGAAATCTTAAGCTTTGGTAAGGCTCAAGAAGAGTGTCACGATGTACATGTACATGGCACCCGACAGAGCATCACTGTAAAAAGGGAACTGACAGGAGCCAGAGCTGACCACTGTCCTGAAAATAAAATGACAAATCTAAGGGAAAAAAGCCTTGTTTGGGGAGCTGTGAAGAGTGGGAATAACAGCGAAGCAAATGGCCAAAATAAAAGGAGAGCATCGGTAAGTTCTGTTGGTAAAGGCATTCCTTTTGGGAATTGCGATGGGGTCTGTGCCACACCCAAAAAAACTTCCAAGTCTCTTATAACTGCTGCAACGTGCTTATCAAGTCTGAACAAAAGAGCAAGAGGATGCTGTGATGGTTTGTTTAAGAGTGAATTGCAGAGCTGCTCAACACAAGGGTTTCTTGTGAAAAGAGGTCTTGCTAAACAGACACTGAGCTACCATCAGCATAAACCTTTGGGAAGCCATAATCAGCGAGTATTTCCTGGAATGGGACAAAAGGATTACACTTCCTGCAACCAACCATGCAAAGCATCAAATATTGAACCTCAGAATGTAAACACGCCCCTGTTCAGGTTACCAACAAACCATAGCTTAATCGAAGAGAGACATTTGGTAGAAGGACTAAAAAACAATAAATCTATAACAGTAGCTTCGAATAACATTGGAATAACAGCTATAAACAGACCAATGGCAAAAGCAGCGACTGTTGTAACCACTCCCAGTTCAATATACTTGAACAAACCATGTACTACTCCAATACGAAAATTTCCTTCTTTGAACCCACCCCTTAATGGGAACATGAACTCCCCCGTTACTACCCCTGTGGCTTGCTTTAATGGAGGTGGTATTACCCCACCCCTGTGTCACTGTGGGCGTCGTACTCGGCGCAGAGCAGTCATCAATCCGGGACCTAATCAGGGAAGAGCTTTCTTTACATGCTCTTTTAGTCACGGGAGAACAACTTCTGGTGCAAATGCTGACAAAAAGAAGTCTAAAAGTGGTTGTAAATTTTTTCGTTGGGAGGTCCGTTTATAAAAGTGTGCAATCAAAAGATATTTTAATGCGAATGGTGTTAATGTTAAAGTGTTCTAGGGGTTAATTAAGTTCGTATGTGACAGGGTCTGGAATTTAGTGAGCAATCCAAAGGACTAGCAAAGATAACTATTGTTCAAAAACTGCTTCCGTCTATATTTATAAGTTGTAGTCTGTATTTTGTGTACTTATATTAGTGAATTAGTGTTTCTTTAAGTTTGTGCGCTTTTCTACACTTTTGGTCAAAATATCGATCACGATATCCATTTGGCTCGATTACCAGCCGCTGTTCGGGAAATGAGCCCGTGCTCCTCCCCCTCCCCTCCGGGGAGGACCATAAAAAATGAAAAAAAAAGTGAATCATTTGCGCATGTGAAAATAAACGTTAACAAAATCAATCGTTTATCCACTATGAAGAGCTTTATTTTGACTTGGATTAGTCTCTTATTTTGCTTAGGGCTAGAATAGAAGGTAGCTGCGTAGCCTGTTCCAGGCTCTCAGATAGTGGGGAAGACACGAAAAAAAAAGGCACGCGAAAATTTGACGGGGCGGGAAAAAATGGAAAGGAAGGGAGAGAGCACCCCTTCTCTCCCCAGTTTCCTCCCGTTTAATTTTCGTGTTCCCGCTTTCTCAATTTAGAGGGCCCGACTATCTCGGAGCCTGGAAGAGGCTAGTAGCTGCGCAAATTTCGCAGCTTTGTCTTGAAAAAATCTAGTCTGGACAATGCTATGTCAAGGGAGAATGATGCGTACGTGCACTGTTTATGTGCTGTATTGATCAGGGCCCAGTTCCTCAAAAGATGGTTAATTTTGATTTTCTTCTCTAAGAACATGCAACTCGAGCTTACAAAGTACTGCTGAGCCTTTATTCCGAGATACAGTAATGACAGCACAAAAGGTTACTCTTAGCAATAAACAGGAAGGTAAAATACTAAAATGGAACTAAATTTTAATCTTGGTTAGCGCTAATCGGCCTTTCAGGAACTGGCTCCAGCTGGCCCCGGTTCCCGAAAGGCCGATTAGCGCTAATTCAATTTGTAATTTGTATTTACCTTCCTATGCATTGGTTAGAGTAACATTCTGTGTTATCATCAGTGAATTTCGAAGTAAAGACACAACGATATTTTGTAAGCTCAAGTGACATGTTCTTAGAAAAGGAAACCTTGCTTAAAATTTGGCTTAATCCTTGGTTAAACTTAACCATTTTTGTTGATTCGTCTCTCATTCCCAGGCTTTAATTGCAAAGAGAAAGGACCCTGGAACGAGGTTGAAATTGACCACTCCAGAAACCAGAAAATACCATAACATACCATAATGTTCTTCGTTTGTCCCCGCAAAATTTTGCACAAGCATTGTTTTCAGTTTCTCTTGCGGCCATTTTAACTCCTAAGAGAGACTACTTATGCAAAATTTTGGGCTGACGAACAAAGAACATTACGGTATGTTATGGTATTTTCTGGTGTGGTCCAACATGGCGCGCAGTTTTGAAACTGTGTGTGCCATGCAGCTTTATATTTCGGACGGGATTGAGCTGGCGGAAGCCTCTGCAGGGGATGTTTACAAGTAAGAATAAGACGCAACCGGTTCGAGAAGTGCCCTTAGCGACGTGAATAATGCTTAATGTGGAAGGAATGTCGGAAACAGTTCAGTTGCTACCGCCAGGCGCCACAAGACTCACTGGTTTTCAAAAGGAAATGTTTACGAGAAGCTCTGTACAAGTAAGAAGGAGAGGATAAGAAAGTTGGGTTGGTGGTTTTTAAAATGCATAAAATGGACCGTGAACAAATCCTTCCAAAGTCGATCGAGGCCACATGGTAAGTTCTTTGCCTTTGTTTTTAATTGTTTATGATAAAAATAAAATGAAATTGAGCTTGTTTAAAAGTCTGCGGAGAGGAAGGGAAGGGCCAAAACTGTTTACAAAAGTGAAATAGGCAACGTGAAACAAGAGCCGAAAAAATGCTACTGCTCTCGCAGGCTACCCCCACAAAGGCTACCACTTCATATAAGAGCGACCCACCTCTGTCCCCATTTCAAGGTGGTCGTTGTGGGACTAGTTTTTCTCGCAGCCGTAACCTGGGTACCACATCTTCTTTGGGGGTTAGGAGAGGGGAGATTTTTTATTTGAGTTGGGAGGTGGGAATTAGAAAGAGAGAAGTTTCTCTCCCTTCGCTGTCTCCTCTTTCCGCAGCCGTTTTTGTTTCGTCACGCAACGTCTGCATGGAAGGCTAGAGCATTGCGTGATGAGACAAATCAGTGCCGTTGCGTAGGAGACAACTTATGTAGGTTCGACTGTATAGTTTATTGACAAGACTTGTCAAGACCGTGCGGGCTTGTCGAGATTTATAGAGTCTTTACAGCAAAATTCGAAATAATTTTGTCCAGTCAAACCACAGGGTGCGGAGAAATTTTACAGTTCGCCTTTGTTTACTGTACTTGAAAAAATATTGAAATAAAAAAGTGGTAGCTGTTGTTTGTCCACAGGTATTACCTGAGGTTTTTTTTTCGGAGCATTTGTCACTGTCACGTTTCCCTGCACTATACAGTACACCTTGTTTACTCCCCCCCACCCCCCCCCCCCCCCCACTTTACAAACAAAAATTGATTTCAATTTCTCCAGGGTGGAACAGTCGTACCGAGAGAAAGCGATACTAATTTTGAGGGGAATTCAAACAGTATCTGCTAGAGTAGTGTTTATATTGGCTTACTACCCATTTCATCAAAAGAACTGTTGAGCCCCAAATTAGGGGCTGCCCCTTACCAGACTTCCTTATTACACGCTAACCAGTACATCACATCAGGACATTCGTGCACGATCAGGAAAGTCGCTTTCATCTTTTTCAGCATGCTCAAGCGTGTGTGGAAAGGAGGAAGGGGTCTCAGTCTACAGCTAGCGTTTTCTCGCCTTCTGTTCCCCTGTCCGCCACTAGAAAGACCAAACCTGTTCACTAGAAGAGCTTACTACTATTAAAAACAACATAGTACCCAAAGTCACATCCTAACCTCAGTTTTTCCCCTAAGACCTTGACGATGTGCTCTCCTTTGCGCTGCTCAAAGCTTTCTCCTCTTTTTAGTGGCCTCGAAGTCCGAACTTGGCGTTTGCGTGTTTTATTGTACGTAACCATGTTGTATAGGATAGCTCCGATAGACAAAGGGCGAAGAAAGTCAGCCAAAACTTAGCCAGCGCGCAAAACCGAGTAAATGTTCAGCAACTTTATTACATCAAGAAAGCACAGTTTTTACATTTTTACTACAGTAGCATTTTTTTGCGTAGTATGTAAACTGTTTTATGACACAAATGCACCACCACGTTAAGCGCAACTGAGGCCTGGTCACTTGGTTGACGTTCTATTGAATTCATCGATTACGTCACTATGCTTGCTTGCATGCCTTTCAAAGGATACTACTTGGTCAGAATGACTTTTGTGACGGCTGTTGAGTAAACAAAACGATCGTGCGTACTGAAAGTCAATTCTGATAATATTGTACTGAAACTGTATGATTTTATTATGTTATTTTCTGTGCCTTAAAGTTATGATCATGAAAGGAAAAGCTACGGCCGTCAGCAGATTTATAAACCTGCATAGAAATTGACATCTAATTATATGCACCAGTTGTATCGTTCACCGATCCGAAACGACCCGGCTAAAAAAAGCTAGTCAGTAGTAGTAGTAGTTTGCATAAACTACTGTTTGAGAAACTAATAAATATTTCTACAATAAAGAAACATTAACAAGACAGAAAGGTCCTTTTGCGTACGAGCATATTTAAGATTCGATTTCCCTTTTTTTCCTCCTGACGTAGCCGATTGAACACATGATACGGACAGGAAAGTTTGAATGGTTGGACACCATGTACAACAACTTTTTTCAGAAAAAAATTAAAACTGAATGAAATAAAAATTGATGATACTTCTCATTAGTACCTTAAAATTCGTCTTGTTCTCGAGGAAACTTCCTAATTTCCATCGGCTCTTCTCTTTCCCCGTCACCGACTTCTTGTACAGGAACGAGTATTCGTCTGTCCCCCAGCTCTTCGTTATTCTGATCTCTTTGCCACTCCAATATTTTTATAAATATGACTGTGATTATCCCTCCCAGGACAAAACACGCCAGACTTTGCCAAGATTGTTTGCCAAAATACATTTTCCTTATAGTTTCACGAAATGATGCCCAGGAGTTTCGGCAAGAATAGAGAACTAAGATAACTAACACGAAGTGTAGATGTCTGCAAGCTTGAGCCTCACCCTGTACCTTAAAAGGGTGTTTTTGATTAGCTGGGAAAACAATAGCGATTGTCACATAACAATACCCCTATCCCTGAAAACAATGGAAGCGGAAGCAAGTTGAGCGGACTGCTCTATTTTGGGGAAACAATAGGGATTGTCAAATAACAATACCCCTATCCCCGAAAACAATAGAAGCGGCAGCAAGTTGAGCGGACTGCTCTTTTCTTCTTACACGTGCGTTCGCGCGGGAAGATGTCGTGATGATAATTCTCGAAAAACGTGGCAAACCATTTTATGTTTTAAAAAACATAATAAGATAGATGACACAAAACTCTGTCGGCTTCAGCTATCAGTAAACAAGCCGTCTCAGATGCTGCATAAATTTTTCACATAAATCCTCTTCGCTAGTTCTTCTCCCGGTAATTCTTGCTTCCTGCCTTTCTCTTCTTTCTCTTTACCTTCGCTCTTCACTTATAAGGAAATAGGTTCGATTCCGCTATTGTCTGTTGCTATGACAATTTTTTAGAAACAGTTTACTAGAAACTGAGCACTACGGTCACAAAATCCTTATGCTATTAATAGTTGAAAACTAACTTGACGGCTCGCTTGACTGCTCGCGCGTACTTGAATACGCAAAATTACGGACTGTTTTGCAATCTAGATTCCTCTTATCAGACTTCCTTATTACGCGCTTACCATTACATCACATCAGGACATTCGTGCACGATCAGGAAAGTCTCTTTCGTCTTTTTCCAGCAGGCTTAAGCGTGTGTGGAAAAAAGAGGGGCTCAGTCCTCAGCAACCGTTTTCTCGACTTCTGTTCCCCCAGTCCAAAGTCCAAACCTGGCGTTTGCGTGTTTTAATTGTACGTATGAAATAAAAAATGATAATACCTCTCATCAGTCGTCATGTTCTAGAGGAAACTTCCTAATTTCCATCGGCTCTTCTCTTTCCCCCGTCACCGACTACTTGTACAGGAACGACTATTCGTTTGTCCCCCTGCTCTTCGTTATCTGATCTCTTTGCCACTCCAATATTTTTATAAATATGACTGTGATTATTCCTCCGATGACAAAACACGCCAGACTTTGCCAAAACTGTTTGCCAAAAAACATTTTCTAATACGCCGTGCAGATGTCTGCAAAGTTTGTACAGTCATGCCAACCGCAACTGCCCAGGTAAGGTAAGGGACGGACCAGTAGAAAACTTATGGGAGGGCGGGCGAAGTTAAAAAAAAAAATATTCGCGCAAGGGAAAATTAAATTTAAAAAAAATTCATGCACGCCAATTAACCCTAAAAAATATTCAAGCTATTGCCTAAAAAAAATCATACAAGGAATTTGATGACAAAAAAAATTCCTGCGGCTCGAAAATTCCCCACCCTCCCCCCATAATTTTTATAATGGCCCGTCCCTAAATGCATGGGTACGTCACGTCAATCATATGATTGTCTTTGCAGTGAGTCAGGTTAAGTTTTTTTTTTTCCAAAGCTAGGCTACTCAATGACAAGCAAAGGTTTTCAGTAGTATTTCCGTTTGGTAGCCTGCGAAAACATCCGTTTCTCCTCGCTCGTCGCCGCTGTGGACGTTCCTCCGCGCGAAACGTCCACAGCGGCGAAGAGCGAGGAGAAACCGATGTTTTCGCAGGCTATCCGTTTGGTGGCGAGTGTGTGTTTGTAGTAGGTCAGGTTAATTTTTTTTTTCCAAAGCCAGGCTGCTCAATGACAAGCAAAGGTTTTACTAAAAACCATCGCTTGTCATTGAGCAGCCTGGCTTTGGAAAAAAAAATTTTAACCTGACCTACTACAAACACACACTCGCCACCAACTGGAAATACTAAAAAACCTTCGCTGGTCATTCAGCAGCCTGGCTTTGGAAAAAAAATTAACCTGACTCACTACAAACACACACTCGCCACCAAACGAAAATACTTAAAACTTTCGCTTGTCATTGAGCGTGCTACGTGCCGACCGAAAAGCCGATGTCAATCACACCTGTCAATAGTCAGTGTTCTCGCCAATAAGAACTTGCATCAGGATCTGATGCACAGCGGGTGCCGTGGAACGGCGGTCCCAAATGTTTGTCTACAGGCCTTTTCGCTTTTCCCTTTCCCTAGTTCCCTGCTCGACCAAAGGCCTGTTCACAGGCTACACCTTTGCGGACGCGGACACTAAAATAAATTGTATTTGGCTAATTTCTATTGTTAAGAACCTCTACTAAGCAGACACCGGATTGAATTGACAAAAGTAGTATTGGATTACGTCCTTGAAATACGTACTGTAGTCGAATAATAAAGATAAAACACTACATTTAGCTGTCAATAAACTGTAGAATAGAACAATATCCGGCCGTATGATTGTCATCCGCGATCAAAAATCACTCAAAGTCTTGCACAAAGTACAGCACAGCTTCCTTAGCTTCCTTAACAACATGGAACTTTATCACGGTACAGAGTAATCGTTAAATGTTAATCGTTAACAAAAATTGCGCAGTTATTACAAACCTTTTTTAAGCGGACACTCTCTATTAAGCCGACACTTGGGAAGGTCCTGAAGGTGTCCGCTTAATAGAGGTTTCACTGTATTTAGGTACACATAGTCAACAAGTTAAGGTCTTTTTCTGGTCTGGTGGCTTTCAAGTAAAACACAGTACACGTATTTTCGCTGTATACAAGGTTAGCGAAAGCCCTAAATATGAGATTCGTTCCTCAAGGGAAGTTACAGGATATATAGCTTCCATAAACATAAGTCAGCGAAAGTTAGCTAAAACTGAGCCACAGCATAAGAAATCGGCGAATTTCTAACATAAGGAAAGCCCAATTTTTGCATGTTTTAACTACAGCAACATTTTTTAGTCGTGTCTAAACTAACTGCAACACTGAGTTGAGTCCAACTGAAGACTAGTCACTCAAAAGTTGTATCATTACCAAACGCTCTACGTACGGAGTCATCTTCTGGTCAGAGTGGCCCTGCTGTCGAAAAAAAATTGAAACAAGAAATTAGTGCAGAAAGCCAGTCCAGATCATAGTACAACTCTTCATTAGTTTATTAGTTATTATTTGTTGTGTGTAGTTGTTATAATGATTCAAGGAACTTTCCGTTTACGATTGTCTGAAAAGTGGATCATTGATCATCTCCCGCTTAACCTATACGACCTATACGATTCAAGGCACCAATATTTTGCCTCAGGTGTTCATGATAATTTGCGAAAACAGAGCGAAATAAAGGATTCCGAAGGATAATTCTCCGAAACCAAGCATAAGGAAGAAACTTTGAATAACTCACAAATTATTAGAAAAGAGACTTTTCCAATAACACTGAGAAATAATAACCAGACACAAAGGTCATGATTATTCCGCGTACGAATACGTAAGTTTTCAGACATACATACATACATACTTTATTTGAGTACTAGGTTAGAAGGGGCAGCTAGAGGTTGATGAGGACCCTTGATCTCGAGTTTCATCATCACCAAGTATCGATAACGCACTCGTTCTCAGTCGTCTTCTGCACCTTAAACTATCTTTGCATGGATGCACCCGATTCAAGTTCTGTGAGAAAAAAGTGAACAACAAACGTTCATAGGAGTATCTTAAAGTTCGTCGTGTTCTCGAGGAAACTTTGGCACTGTATATTCCTGTCCAAGTCTTTCCTCTTTTCTTTCTCCGTCACCGACTTCTTGTATAGGAACCATTATTCTTCCCTCACCCTGTTCTTCGTGCGGGTTCTGATTCCTTTGCCATTCCAATAATTTTGAAAATATGACCGCGATTATTCCACCGATGACAAAACACGCCAGACTTCGGCACAATTCTTTGCAAGAAAACATTTTCTCTTTTTACTTGCTGATTCTTAAGGTGCTTTGCTGAAGGCAGAAGAAAACGAGCAAACAAAGCCAGTGTAGATTTTTGTTCGGTTACTGCTGCGATGCATCATGAGAACCAACTAACCTCGAATTTATACACTCTGTTGACAAGGACGGGGAATCCCCTCGCAGAACGGCATCCTTCTATTGGATGCACAGATTCGATTTTTGCCTCCCTTCGATTTTTTTTCCCTCTTAAGTTGAGGTTTTCATTTTTTACCTGACGCCTCCTTAATTGAGACCGATAGACATAAACGATCAGACAGAAAGGTCCTTTTGTGCACGAGTCATAGATTTTTGAGATTTTATTTCCCTTTTTTTTTTATATTTCTGAGAATCATTCTTATAATACTCGATCCTCTGCCTCTAATAACTTTTACGCACAAAGATCCAGACTCCCAATTCAAGTGAATTCATTTTGTAGAATCGGAACTTAACAAAAATATGGAATGAAATGCCTGTATCTTTCAGGAAACTTTCAAAAAATGCTTTTAAGAGGAACATAAAAAAAGCACTTTTCGAGATTGTAACTTCAGGAAACTGTTATATTGATCTCCCAGAAATCGTTCAAAACGTTAAGTTGAATTTATTTTTTTTTTACTAATAGTTAGTATGTAATCATTAATACCGTTAGTTTATCAGTAGTCTCTAGTCACTGTTGTCAATGTTAGTTTCTTTGGTTTTCTTGTTACTTTTAGTTGTATTTTAATAGTGGCATTTATTTCCTGTAAACATGACCTGCCTTTATTAGCTTAGCTACCCGTGGGCATGTTATAATTGTACTTTTACCGCAAAACAAAATAAAAAAATGGATGTATGTATGACGTAAGTTAAGGGGTGGGATAGAAGCGATTGAAAATCTATATTGAACATCTGTTCTAAGCCTCTTGTTTGTTAAGCAGCGTACGCGGCGCAATAATTTTACTGTCTATGCAGCTCTTTACGACCATTATACTTACCAAGTTAGATTACGGCAATTTTGTTTGGAACAACTTAGCTCCTTCTAGATATAAATATTTAGAACGACTTCAAAAGAGGGCCGCAAGAATTCTGTGGCGGATTCTGTGGGGTGGGGGGTTCGGGGAGTTCGATCGAACCCCCTAAATTAAAACAGCTAACGTCAAAAACTTGTAAAAATATAAAATAAATACAGTAAATCTTAAATGCAATGTATTCATAACCAAGTTAAGCTTCTGCTGCTCAATAAAGCTAAAACGTTTTCTCCATAAAAAAAAAACAAAACAAAAAAAACAAATACATTTTTGGTTCACTGACATTTTTCCTAACATTAACAGTTTGCTGCGAATTGCTTGCACTATACCAGTCACTTCAGCTGACAAAGAGCAAGAAAAAAGTACAGCTTAATTTGAAGCTTGTCAAAGGATATTTACGCACCACTATGACAACGTAAAGACTGTCAGGCTTGGCTGAATGAACATTCATTACGAAAAGCCCATTGACTACGATGATGTGGTTTGGCCTTTCGCGGAAAGATACCGAAGAATGTTTCTTATTAATCCCGTCTTTGAAAC
This sequence comes from Porites cylindrica, assembly GCA_964035525.1. Taxonomy (NCBI): domain Eukaryota; kingdom Metazoa; phylum Cnidaria; class Anthozoa; order Scleractinia; family Poritidae; genus Porites; species Porites cylindrica. The sequence goes on along the minus strand of OZ037780.1, from coordinate 15,403,410 downwards.
ACGAAGCACAAAATTTATCATAGTTTTATACTGCAAATTTGCATCGTTGTAGCGCAGCTTGGTTATATTTGATGCAAAAAGAATGGCGTTTTCACTTTAAAAAAATGAGATACTTAAAACGCGCTAACTTTGCCTCAGGATGGGAGCAGAAATGACTGGCGGTGCAATACTCCTTGAAGTTCTTGAAAAGCCCTGGAATTTAATTTTAGATTTCAAGGGCGCTTTAAAAGCCGCTTGTAACAAGATTCAACTTAACGTTCCTTTGTGAACTATTTCTGGGAGATCAATATAACAGTCATGTGCTGCAGTTGCACGATCTCGAAAAGTGCTTGTTTTATTTTCCTCTTAAAGGCATTTTTTGGAAGTTTTCTTTAAGACACAGGCATTTCATTCCATGTTTTTGTTCCGATTCTAGAAAATGAATTCACTTGAATTGACAGTCTGGAACTTAATAATGCCTGAAAACTTACCGAATTTTTGTTCGGATGGGAAATAATGTAGGAATGCATTAAAGTAATTCAGGGATTGAGCGCAGCCTTTCATCAGGTTAAAGTGTTTGCTTTTCTTCAGGTCCTCTTTCCATGTACAATATCCAAGGATTTTGTACCCCCCAATAACTATGAAATTGTTATGCATCCCTGTTTGTGAATTATTACAGATTTGATAATGAATCAGTAAATTTAATATGTTCTATTTGTAATTGTCTCTTAAAAGGCATTTTATATCCGGGGAAGCTTTTTGAAAGTTGCTCCTGACCAATAAAACATTTCGAAACATAGTGCAAGACAAAGTAAACTTGATTTGAATACTCCCTGAAAGCTTAGTTTTTAGTGCTTGAATACTCCTTGAATACTTCTTGAATTTTAAGTCCAAAAACCAGCACGGACTATGTTTTTAAATTGTGGATATTTCTCTTCAATAAAAATATAATCCACTTCATTCCTATCCAGAGCTTTAAAATGACATTATATTTTTACTTCATACTTTACACAATCGTAAAAATGCGCGAAACAAAAATAAACCTGTTTTGTTTACTTAAGCGTACCAGCCTATGTCTCATTATTTTTGTTTTGCTGGAGTTGATCTCAATTAATTGATCACAAATACGCATCATTCTTTTTACATTTTAACCATGTTCTGATGCTATAATATCACTGGACAGTCACCATTAATTTTTCCAGGGTCAAAATGACTTCAACTTTCATCTAGTTAATGTCATATAACTTCTTAACATCTTGTAAAAAACAGCGAATAAGTCCTCTTCCTTGTGCTTGTATCTCCACAAAAACTCAGCCAAATACGACGAGAACTGTTGTTTTCGTAGACCAAATCGAAGCTAATGGAGGTAGTTTTACTTTGGCTTGCCTCCAATGACCCTCTATCGTTTTTTGTATGCTTTCCTTCTTTGTTAACGAATTTTTTCATGTGATTCACAGTGTTGTGGGTGTAGCTATTTTTTTTTTTTACAGATTGCAGTATGCTTTCCAGCAGTTCTTAATAATTCTTAGTTTTTATGAAAATTTGAACTGCTCAGTTTGTCACCATGCACAACAATTTTTTTCACCAAAACAAAAATTAAAAAATGAAATGAAATGTGATAGTACTTCTCATCAGTACCTTAAAAGTCGACTTGTTTTCGAGGAAACTTTCTAATTTTCATAGGCTCTTCTCTTTCCCCGTCACCGACTTCTTGTACAGGAACGAGTATTCGTTTGTTCCCCAGCTCTTCGTTATTCTGATCTCTTTGCCACTCCAATAGTTTTATAAATATGACTGTGATTATCCCTACGATGACAAAACGCCCCAGTCTTTGCCAAAACTGTTTGCCAAAAACATTTTCTTTATAGTTTCACGAGATGATGCCCAGGATTTTCGGCCAGAAAAGAAAACCAAGACAACTACCACGCGGTGTAGATGTCTGCAAAGTTTGTACATGCCAACCTCGTTACCAAGTTGGGTACATGCATCTTATTCCCCGTCTTGTCAATCATAACGTTGGTGCGGAAAGATGTCCTGACGATTACAATAGGGTGAAGCAGAAGCCCGCGGGGGGATGGGTAGGGTGTGGGGCCTTGTATTGGGTTAATTTTTGCTGGGTATGTGCCGCTGGCCTCTCAGAGCCCCCACCCCATTATAGTCTATTCTGTGGCCAATTATAGACCCCATCTTAGTTACTTTTGAGCAAATATGTAATTTTCTCGATCCCAACGTAGCCACTTTCTATTTATGTATCTACCTTATATTACTTTGCACCTGCAGACATTCTGGTACGTTTGTTAACCGTAAATATGAAGAACTGTCTTACCTCAAAAATCAGAAAACGTGCGACCCCATTCTAGTGACTGTATTGAAAATGCGATCCCATTATAGTCACACCAGTCATAATGCCATCTGTATGATCATCGTCAAATAAAATAGAAAATGTATTAATTTAAATACATTGTCAGTATCATGGCGAAAGAGCTTACCCATTAGCGGCCCTTAGCTAATTTTAACTTGCCGATGAACTTACTTAAAAAGTAGGGTTAAAATTTTTTAATTTAAGGCAAGCTTAGTGCCAAATAAAGGGAAAACAAAAATTATACCGTCTATGCGTCTATTCTGAATTTAATTCGTAAGCGCGACGAGGAGAGCCCATGACCTGATAGTAGAAACTGAATATATTAGGGTTTTATATATTATAGTAAGGGTAATTTTTCAGTTTCATTTTGTTGCAAGTTTCACCGTTTGGAGAATGGAATAAGTTGAAAATATATAATTGTATTGTATTTACAGGTTTTGAACCAAAAAATTTTATCTTTGTCAAAGTCTCCGCCGGGGGTTTAGTCTTAACATATTCTTCAGCTCGATATTCTTGTAAACTCCTGTATAAAGTGTATTGTTATCGGAAGAAAAAGTGTAATCCTAATCCGCGGACAATGTCAGACCCTTATCTCACAGATATTCTCTGGTGCAGAAGCAATAGATAAAAACCTTCCCGCTTTTTGTCTAAATGTTTTTCAACTTTCTCCATCCGTTCTCTACTCCATATGTTGTTGCTTTGTTATTTATATTCGCTTTTTCATGTTTTGAGCAGTTAATTTTTTATGTTTCACTCAATTTGGCGGTAAATTTAGCGACACAGCTCTTTTAAATAGTGACTCTAACTCATTATCAAGTTTTTCGGGACTCCCATAACCGTTGGTACTCTCTATCCCTCTTTATGAATAGTCTTCTGTAAACATTAGAAAGCGGAAAAATAAATTTGAACGCAAGGAGAGAAAGAGCATGAATGTTTATGCGTGCAGTTAGTTGCATTAAACTCGTGATCTTGAAATAAAATGGAGAAAACCATTAACACCATTATCATTCAGGTTACGAAAATGGCAGGCAGGAAGGCTGACAATATATTATACTAAATGAAATGAAATGTGTCTATAATAATAAGAACAATGGATTGGCCATAAATGTCATTAATAATAGACTGAAGATTTCAAATGATTGAAATAAAAAAATAATAATAAACTCGTCACCACAACTTGAAAAACATATGTCCCTCACAAACAACCCTGACTTATGACTCAGAGTAGTCTCGTCGAATCCTCTTGCCTCGTCGAGTGATCCTCGCCTAGTCGTCCTCTTCGAGTCATCCCCTCGTCGAGTCACCCTCGTTGAGTCGTCCTCGTCGAGTCAACGTCACTCATGGAGTAATTAGAGAGTTTAAGCAACTCACGACGACGCCGCCGAAGTGGTCGACCGGAAGTAAAAATGCACTATTGGCGTCTACTGCGCATGCGAAAGACTAAACTTGAGTCGTCGTTCAGCAGTGGACGACTGGCGACGCGCGTTTCAGAAGTCGTCTTCGGTAGGTGAGTATTTATTCACTTTTTTTGCCTTTTGTCGAACATGCCGGGGAAGCAAAATCACATTTCAGTGTTTCTGATGATTTTTTGAAATCAAAGATATCTTTCTGATAGTGGTTGACGAAATTGGAGCTGTTTACTCATTGAAGAACTTTCTCCTCTTTTATAGTCATGGCGTCTCCTGAAATCACGACCGCTGAAAAAGCAACGTAAGCACCTTCTGTTGATTTTTATGTTCATATGGTCTCAGACCGAATATTCCAGGAAAAGCGATGTCCTCCAACGGAGCCTTGAACTAGGTTTTAGGTTGCTATGTAAGTTATGGCTTGGTCTAGTTTTGGCGGGCACAAGTAAGCTAATGTGTTTGCGTGCATGTGTGCTTGGTAAAACTGGACTACAAAACCACTCGAAAATGCAAGCTGTCAGCAGAGGATTGTTTAAAGTGCTGTTTAAAGTTTATGCAAGACGGACTAACAGCTATCAGTAAGAGAGTTAAGTTTCTGGAATCATGGGTAGCAATGAGTTGCTGAAGTTAGCTTTGCTCCAGCTGGCTAATCATTTACAAACATTAAATTCAATAGAGCATTGTTTGTTAACTAAATTCACACTCTTGAATGTTTTCAGACTCAAAGTTTTGAAAGAAAAATTATTGGCAATTCTCTAATACTTAGGTTTTCCAAGTGCTTGAAATTTTTGGAGATCTTGATCTCACTTAAAATCTAATTTTCATGTTCAGAAATTCCCTCTGCACATCATATAATTCAATTGTATGGAAGAATTTTTTTTTTTTGCCTTTTTGGAACTAAAATTTGTTAGTGGAAGGTTTGTTCGTTGCTTTGCTGGAAAGAGTGCAGTGTTATTGTCTCTTTATTGTTGTTTTTATTATTATAATTATTCTTATCATCATCACCATCATTATAATTATCATAATTATTATTGCTATTATCATTATTATCACTATTATTATCATCGTCATTATTATTATCATATTTTTTTTCTTTGCAAGTAAGTTTGTTTAGTACAGGCTATTTTTCTTCTCTTGTAATTATAGGAACTTACCTGCCTTTAAATGGACTAAAGAACATGATGTGCTCTTAGCCAGAGAGATGCTAACGGTTGAGCCATATAAATGTAAGAACAGAAGTCGTGAGAGTGGCCAGGCATGGGATCTCATTGCAGCAAACCTAAATTCTGTCCATGCACCACGTTTCCGAGTGAGTCAAAAATCTGTAAGGGACAGGGCCAGGATCCTGCTAAAGAACTTTAAATTGAAAATAAGAGAAGAAGAAAAAGCTTCAGGAATCGAAGTAGAAGAACTTTCCGAATTAGACCTTGCCTTAGAAGAGATAATAGAAAAAGAAAAGGCTGCCAATGCGCAGCTAGATCTTGAGGAATCAGTGAGAAAGAATGAATTGCAAGACAAGGCAAATGCAGAAGAAATGCGCCTTCAAGCTATGGAAAAACTTGGAGAGAGCAAGAAGCGCAAAGAAGCTTCAGGGCTAACAGCTGGAGATCAGAAGAAAAAGAAGGCAAGACGTAGTGGATCAGACACCCTTGACTTTATGAGAGAAAAAATGGAAAAAGACATGACAATGAAGCAAGAGGAAATGGCACAAAGACGGTCAGAGCAGCAAAAAATGCTAGAACAACAGAACAATGTGTTGAACCAGATGCAACTACAACAGGTTAATCAACGACAGCAGATGCAAGACATGTTCTCAGCATTCATGCAACAAAGTCAACTGCAAAACCAAACTATGTTGGCCATTGTTGAAAAGTTTACTAAAAAAGACTGAATCATAGGCAGCGCTAACTAAAAAGATACCTTGTGCTCCACTATAGATATGTACTTACACCTTGTGCATTTTGTGTTCCTTGCACAAAAACTGTTACAGATTTTTGCAAGTTATTAGTTGTGTTGTAAGGCGTAAGACGATAATTCTTGTTACATAGCATGGGGTACAGATGATTGACACAATAAAGTGTAGTTGTTTTCTATGATGATTATTGACTCATAACAAATGACCAGTTTTGTACAGTTTGCTATTGTTCGGTTGTCATTTGTTGGAGATTTTTGTGCAAGATATCAGTAGTATTGTCTGGGGAGGGGGGGGGGGGATTTTTTCGGGGTGTGTTGATTCAAGTAAAGATTTGTTTCGATATTCAAATCAAACTGAAGATTTGTGGTAGTGCCTGCGTATCCTGGCTTCTTAATGTTTTATTAAATTTTTTGTGTTTTATCCTTTAATGCTTTCTGGAATTTTCAAGGTTGGGAAATTCGGCATGGGATATTTTTTAGGGTTAGTTTTTGGACCAGGGATTTTTTCGGGTTCTGAGTTTTACCCTCATTCAACCATCCCTGTCATTTGACATCTGGAGTACCCCCCCCCCCCCCCCCCCTGGATTGTATTATTAGACTTTTTTGTGACTTAGAGGCAAGTATTCTTTTTATATTGCAGAGGCAACAGATGATGTACAATAGAGTATAGTTGTTTTTTTATCACATTTATTAGCTCATGACAAATGACCAGACCCAATTGTTCAAAAAGTGGATTGTGCTATCCACTGGATAATGCAATTCGATTCCCTAACAGCTATCAACGGGTGAAAAGTACTATCCAACTTTGGAACAACTGGGGGGCAGTTCTTTATAGTTTTGCTGTTGTTGTTACATTGTTTAGTACCAGCTTGTAATTTGTTGGACATTAAAAGATTTGTTATTAAACCATACTTGACATTACAGGAATCCATTTGATTGAAAATGTTGTCATGTTTAGGCAAAGTAATCCTCAAGGCTTGGAGGCTGAATATCAAAAAACTTTGATGTGCTATTGCCATACAGGCATGTGAGAGCATTGCGAAGGAGACCTGATACAATGTACATTTTGCCTACACTGCTTAAGCCAACCTTGAGATTTTTCTTAAAATCCATGAACTTAAAATAATTGATGATGTCATTAAAAAGCCATTCAACAGAAATTCTAACTTCACTCACAGACTTATTAAACTGCTGCATCTGAGGAGTTAAGTAGGCATTCTTGAATGGGCCCTGCAAATGCACCCTTAATGGGTACGCAGGGTCCCCATAGACACAGAGAGGCTGCCCAGTGGGTGATATTGCATTCCGCTGTAGTTCTCTTAGCAGGCAAGAGTCTGTTAACATGCTTGCATCATGCTTCCTTCCTTCTTTACAGTCGTGATAAACATGAAAGACAAAAGGTTTTTACATCATAGATTATGCTTTTCTTAACAAAAAAGTATCACATAATTATTTGTGTTTGTGATTGTGAAGGGAGTAGTAGGCATGTTCATAAAACCATAGGTGACTCACTTGCTGGGTAGGTAATCACAAAACAGTATTCTAAACAATCTGTTACCTTTTCCCCCAGTGACTGCATTCTTAAAGGACTCTTATTCGCTAGTTTCTAACTGAAAATTAAAATTGCCATTGAAAGCAAACCAAAATGGAGATGAAGATGCAGAAAGGGGTGTATGGGTGGGACTTGCCAAAATTATCTGGTAAACACCTGAATCAAAATAACATTTAATTTACCTTCATATTCTCCCCTCCCTAAAGTGTACATGTGATTATTTCTTACAACTGGGCCATACATGTTTGCAATGAGGCCATTTGGCAGTGTAACTGATTGAAATTTGATGCCATGGATTCTTTTGTGGCCGTTGTACATCACTCTTTGTCGTTCACCAGGTTTAGAAATTGCTCTCACAGTCCCATCGATGAACCCGAAACAATTATCTAAGGCTGCTCCTTTGGCTGAAATCGCATCTGCATACATTTGTAAGGAAACGGGGTTCAAGATACCGTTATTCCAGTTGGTTATCTTGCGGTGGTGGGTATCGTATATGTAGTCTATAACTTTGTTGGTAATCATGCATAGGACAGGTACTGGTCTGCCAAAACGATGAATAAGATCTGAATATCTACAAGGGTAAGCCAGCCTTTTCAGGAGCAAGCATAGTCCTTCCGTTCCAGTGAACACTGATCTCTGGTCGCACTTCAAGAGAGCAGGAATCTGTAGCACCTCTTCTAGTTGCAGAATATGTCGCTTCTCAAAGCGAAATTCTGCAATGCACTCAGCTTCGTCGATATCATCGAGGTTGAACTGATCATATGAATCATAGGGAAATTCAAGGTTTTCAGACGTATTTAAATCATATAAAGCGAGGAATTCCATTTCATCCAGCCATCCTTCGCTGTATCCCAGCAGTAAAGCTTCTCGAGTATTCCTTAGGGATGCCATTCTAACTGGGGAGAGCGGCAGAGAAAGCAGAAAAATTAGGGACTTTAAGATCTGAGACGCGACGACTTCTAGAACGCGGTGGCTGATAAAGGACTGGAACTGTAGAAAGCCGTCGTTTGCGCGCGAAAAGTAAAGTTAAGATCTCTGTCGCGATGAAAGACGACGCGGCTGCAAACCGCTCTTTATCAGTGTGATTCTTCGGCAATTCTTTCGCAGAAATAGCCATGGCATTATTTAAGAAAGTCCAAGAAATGCTTTGTTTGTGCTTTGTTCGATAGCATCACCTCCACTTCTTCGTTGACGCTTCGGTTTGTCATCGCTTTCATCCGCTGATGAACCTCTTTTGAGTTTTCTTCGTCTCTGACAGCTTCTCCATCGCTTTTAGTCTAACATCTTCCGCTTTAGCCCGATCGTAGTGACGTTTTTTGCTAGCTGTTCCCTGTGTTTGCTGAAATCCGCTTCGCCACTTTCCTCCGACGCGATGATCATATCCAATAGGTTTTCTAGTTCCGTTGGCTCATCGGGAGTTATTCCAGTTGCTTTTTCCTCCGCGAGAAGTTTCTTCTTATGCTTGTAAACAAAGATTCCCACGTGGTCTCGTACTGATCGCTTATCAACCCTGAATTTCGGCACAGTGCATTTGTTCAAGGCGTCTGCTATTTTTTCCCACATACTGCTTCTTTGTGTTGACCCTTTCTTAGTTGTGTAGGGATTTACATTGACGACTTCTTTGCATAGAATGGCTTCATGATCATGTGTCCAAAACATTACTGAACTAAAGGGAAGCATAAAAACACACGCAGTTTAATAAAATTATACAAAATAATACAGGCTTAAAATTGGCTTTTAGCGGCAGATGAACGCAATAAATCGAGAATTGCAACGGTACAAGAGACGAGAAGTGTATGCAGAAGACTCCTGCATTCACTATTTGCAGTTTTAGCTCGTGACTTACTTGAAAGTCTTGCTCGAAGTCGAAGTCGAAGGTGCTGCCATTTTATAAGCTTCGTACACCTGAAAGAAATTTAAAAATAATCAAAATCCTTCCATCTCTGCGATCTAAAATGTCGCCAGAAATTACGTCCAATGATCCTAGAGTGCTGATTTTACATGTTTAGGGGAATATATCGTCATTTAATTAACGCACAGGAACAAATATACTCACGTTTTGTACAGAACGTCAAACTCGTAAAACCCACGTTCTCTACGCGACGTGGTGACACCAGGACGACCGCGTGAGCATGCGCAACATGTCTCCTCTTTGAAAATTTACTTCCGGTCGCGTCTAACAGCCGTCGCGTCTCGGATCTTAAAGTCCCTATTGCTTCGTCGACGCGTCGTCGACAAGTTTGCTTAGTTTTGTTTTTCCCGCCAAAAGACGTCGACCTCGACCCAGGTTGTGGCGCGCTTGGCGGGCGTCCACCCGGCCGTCGTCGTGAGTTGCTTAAAGTCTCTATTCTCGCCAAGTAATGGCGCCTCATCGAGTCATCCTCGGCGAGTCATCGTGTGTTATAGAGTAAGGCGATAAGCAATGGGAGGGAAGAGAAATGATTGGAATAGAATTTCAAATTCACCAGCCCCCAAGATCAAAAACATAAGCAAAGAAATACAGGGCACCTTAATTGCCTAGTGGCACCGTGAAAATTGCAAAATTAACTAATCCAATAGAATTTTGCCAATCTTCGTCTCCTATTAATAGAATAGAACCCCGCTCTACGGACACCCGCTTAATACGGACACCCGCATATAACGGACATTGTTCCGACGAAGAGATCAAATATTTTCTGTAAAATTAACCCGCATGCGCATAATAGGTCTCAACGGGTCGCCACACTGCTCTGAGTCCCGAGTTTGTCACAACCCCGCTTCATGGATATTGTGTATCTGCTTTTCTTTGTCCATTTCCATTGTGTGCTAATTGTAATGAAGATTGCATCATGTTTAAATAGAAAGATTTCTACGAGTTAATACGATTTTATTACTTATTAGTGTCCGCGTGGCATGTCCCCTTGGTGTCCGTATTCAGAACCGGGTTCCACGGTACCTCCAAATACGTTTCGCCGTCATTTTGTTATCCGACAACAATACACACACTTAACACACTTTATTATTATTAACAATCTACATTTACACGATAGGGGCAGTGTCGGCAGTTTGACTAGCGTGCGACTAACCCTCGGCGTCCATTCTATGGCGAACTCGGTCAAAAACGCAGGGTCAATCATTCGGGTCGGGAGAAACGCTCAAGCGGAAGAGCCCGTGCTTGAACGTTTCTCCCGTATAAATGAACGGGGACTGATGTTCACATTACGCTGGGCTTCTATCCAGTGCAGCAGTCAGTTTGTTAGTTTTTATTGTTCACTGTTTCAACAGTAGGGAATAGGGAAAAGTACCGAATGACGGGCTGACCCTTCAAACACCTTCCCATGAAAGTTGGATATTTTGTCGAATTTTTACTTTGGTCACGCTTGGAAATGAAGGAGTTTACGGACCAAGGCGCGGTAGTTTAGGCCATTTTCTATAGTTTTGCCGATGACGTGCTTTGCAAGCCACATTGTACAAAGAAATGAGAGGATCCCCGATAGAGTTCTTTAATCCCGTAATCGCGACCCAACATTCCGTGCGTTATCGTAATTTTAATGGTTACTTTTGGCAGTTCACCTCGCGCCCGTACTTTCAATCCCGAATCTCTGGACGTATCATTTTTCTCACACGTGAAACTGAAAAACATCGTTCGCTCCTCTGATTGGCTCCAACTCGTTTGGGTATGAAAATTTATGACACAGCTTTCACTGAGTATATCTCAGTAGGTAGAAATTACTAGGCTTAAACTGGGCGACAGCATGAAAAAAATCAGCGAATTTCTTACATCACAAAAAATTTAATTTTTACAAGGTTCACCACAGTAACATTTTTGTTAGTCAAGTGTCTAAACGGCAAAATTGAGTTCAGTCCATCTGGAGACTGGATGGTCACTAGTTGTATGATTACCAAACGCTCTACGTACGGAGTTCATGTTATGTCACAAAGCATTCTTCTCCAAAAACAAAGGCTCGGCCATCTTCTGGGCAACAGTGGCCACGCTGCTGAAAAGAGAATTGAAAGAAGAAATAAGTGCAGAAAGCCAGTTCAGATCATGGTACAACAACTTTTAATGGCATTATTTTATTAGTTATTATTTGTTGGGTGTAGTTCTTACCCGGAGTTCTTATTTTATAAAAGGAACTTTCCGTGTTACGATTGTCTAAAAAGCCGATGATTGATAGTTTACCCGCTTAACTAATATCAGACCGAAACGATTCACCAATAGTTTGCCTCAGGTGTTCGTGATAATTTCAGAAAACAGGGCGAAAAGTAAAATTCCGAAGGATCATTCTCCGAAACCAAGCATAAGGAAGAAACTTCAATAACTTACAAATTATTAAAAAGAGAATTTTCCAATAACAGAAATAATAACCAGACATAAAGGTCATGATGATTCACTCGTTCTCAGTCCTCTTATTCACCTTAAACTATCTTTGCATGGATGCACCCGATTCCAGTTCTGTGAGAAAAAAGTGAATAACAAACGTTCATAACAGTACCTTAAAGTTCGTCTTGTTCTCGTGGAAACTTTGTTTTTTGCACTGTATATTCCTGTACAATTCTTTCCTCTTGTCTTTCTCCGTCACCGACTTCTTGTATAGGAACCGTTATTCTTCCCTCACCCCGTTCTTCGGGCGGGTTCTGATACCTTTGCCATTCCAATATTTTTGAAAATGTGACTGTGATTATTCCACCGATGACAAAACACGCCAGACTTCGGCACAATTCTTTGCAAGAAAACATTTTCTCTTTTTCAGGGGCTGATTCTTAAGGTGCTTTGCTGAAGGCAGAAGAAAACGAGCAAACGAAGCCAGTGTAGATTGGGACTGTTCGGTTACTGCTGCAATTCATCAAGAGAACTAACAAACCTCCAAATTTATGCAATCTCTAACAAAGCCGGGGAATCCCCTGGCGAAGATTGGCAAAATTCTATTGGATGCATGGAAACCTAAAACAACAAACCTTTTCACTTGACAGGAAATATCAATGGAAATACCAATAACAGGTTACGACCCCAAATGAACCGACACTTGTCATGACAGTAAGCGACATGTGGGAAAGGAAAAACTTCCAAAAACTGAAAATTTTTCGAATAACAGTGACATGTGATAAATAAACTATCGCTAATAGAAACTTACGCGTTGAGTGTGAGTCTGTGTTTTAAAACAGATTCCAGACTTCGAGATGGTCTAAATTCGGTCGTGACTCATCCTCGAAACTTTCACCACGAACATTTTATCGACCCGACTGACTGCCCCTGGGTCTCCGAGGATGGTCGTGACTAGAATGGATACTCCAAAATCAGGTATCCGCTCGGAGACTGGAACTGAATAAAATTATTTTTCGGCAAATCGCTCCGACTCTTTACGACCTTGTTCTGTTGAAAAACTAAGACTAGCATACAAAGACTGAAAAGGCTATTAAAGATGAGAATGGTTACTCCAAAATATGAATCAAAGCCTACATAGAGGTTAGTTGTTTTTCACGTTCTTTTTGTAAGAATTTAGTGCAAGGAGCAAACAATGTCTGTTTAATTACAGTACCACTACCGCGACTGCCGTGTAGAGCTTATTCATAGCAAAGTATCTGTTTGGATAGCTCAGAATAAGGTGGATACTTCAGAATAAGAATAGCCAAAATATGGAAGTTTTGGCCATCTGGATTACTATTACTAAAATTCCCAATACAAACATGATTGTTACGTTTACAAAGAGGGTACAAATACAGTTAAGGTCAGTTAACCATCTTGTAATTTTATGGGTTAGTTGATTCCAAGTGTTAACAATAGTAAAAAACACATAAGGGACCTGTCATTTCTTTGAGGCGGGGGAGGGCTGGTGCAATTGGGGGGAGGGTCATTAAATTTTATGTAGCCAAAAAGGGGAGGGTCACCAAAACTTTAAGCTGGGCTTTGGGGAGCGCCATACCATTTTTAGCAGACATTGCTGTTCACTTAAAATAAAAATAAATCAACAAATAAAATATATTATTTAACAAACAAGTCCCTTGCACAGTAAGCATTTTAAACTTTCATAATGATCAACCTGAACTACCCAACAACCCTACATGTACGTCTTTTTCTTGATTTGTTTTTCAACAGCAACACACTGCGCAACATGTCTTTGCATTGATCAAGTTTCTCATTAAGATATTTCAATTCACTGTTTACTCTTTTTTTAGCTTCATCAAGCCTTGTAATAACAGCTTCATCAAACGATTTAGAATACTCTTCTCCTCGTTTTAAATTACCAGTCTTTGAGTGAAACAGGGTGTTAAGGTGAGCTTTAATGCATTTATCCATATCTAATATGTTCTCTAGTAACTCACTGAGCTTCATAATGTTCGCCCTCAGTATTAACTAATCAGCTGGGACAAGAACATAATCGGTCGTGTAAAATTTTCCAGCAGCACCAGGATTGTTTGTGCTCAATATTGCTTCAATGCATGAGGTGATCTTAGATACCTGTTCCTGAATGTCGTATTGGCACCTCCCTTCATCACAAGGTAAAAGTTGATCTCTTTTAATAATCCCTGTCATATCTTTTAGCGTGGGGAGGGTCATAACTATTTTGGGCCATACAAGGGGGAGGGTTACATTTTTTTCTGCAGGAAATTGGGGGAGGGCATAAAAAAAATTCACCTGGGAAAAAAGAATTGCACCAGCCCTGTCCCCCCCCCCCCCCCCCCCCCCGCCCCCCTCTAATAAATGACAGGTCCCTAATTTACTTCAGGTCATACTTCTTGTAGCTTGGTGATCACTATTACAAGCGCAGGCAGACATATGCTCAAGTTTCTAAAAAGAAAAATGGTCCTGCAGATTGTATTAGTGTAGTGTCTCTGTATAGCTCTGATATAGGACCTGGAGCCTACAGTGGCAGATCGGAACCTTCAGATAAGAAGAGGGGTGGGGCAGGGAGGATTCTCACCAGACCTTGAGGTGGCGGGAAGGAACCACTCATTCAGACCTCAAGGTACGGAGGAGCTCAATCTAGAAAAGAATTTTCTTGGCACTGTTGTCCTCAATTTGATCTAGAATATGGAGGGCAGGGGACCTCCCCTAGATCTACTGCTGGCGTCTGCCAGCCCGCCCATGTTCACCTGCTATCTTTTTACATTTACTAGAAACTCTAGTATCAATTCAAATTATTTATCCTAAACATTAGGATTTTTGCAAAATTATTTATAGTTGCTTTTTTGCACTTGTATTTTGTTTTGTTTTTTTTTTTCAAATCCTAGGAGCCTCATTGTCACCAAAACTCTCTGCCTTCCATACCCTATTCCACACTGAACTTTCTGACAATAGTCCTCAGCCAAGTGGTACCATCATGGTGTTGAAAAGTGTGGAAATAGATCCTGTTGATCCTGGAATGAATTATTTTTCTTTTTCTTCCCCCTTCCTCCACTCAAGGGGGGAGGGGGGGGGGAAGGTGTTTTCCTTCCCCTCCCTGTGACCTATTACCTATTTCCTTGATTGCCTTCTGAGCTCCTGATGAGACAAGACCTTCAGCATTAAGCTGGTTATGGGCTATTTTTTGTTTTTCACTCAGTATGGTGAGCTTATCATAAAATAATTTAAAATGGAATAAAAATGATCATGCAGGTATATCCATGTTGCAGCTGTAACAGGAGGATGAGTTGGAGATCCGGAGGGTGTTGCAGTCAAATGCTTGTGAGGAACAGAGAAACCAGTTGGAGAAAGAAAGGAAGAAATGAAGAAAATTGGAGAAGGCTTCAAGAGAAATAGCAAATAAAATGAAAAAAAAAAGAAAAAAGAAAACAGGAAAAAAAAAATTTTCATTGAGGCCAAGCAGTTGGCTGCTCAGTTGCATGTCCGGGTAGCTTGACCATTTGGTTAATAAAATTCTCAAAACCACAAACAAACCACTCTAAGAATTTGATAAAATGTGTAAAAAAAATTGTTTATTACTTTTATAAAAATAAAGTTGTTTGTTTACAATTCTACAACCATTTTTTGATTTCTTCCTTTTCCCATAATTCTTTCGTCTGTTTTAGTTTCCTTTTACTCTTTCTCCAGTTCCACAATGTGCTTTTATGTACCCTCTATACCTGGGATGGAAAGTCACCTGAAAATTTGAAATTAGTCATGCATTAAATAAAGCTTCCATTATAATCATTCTTTCAGGAAATAAAGCTGCTACTTTGGTGGTAATTCTAAAAAGCACTGTGTTCCACGATACAATGCCTTGATTCAGCAAAGAAGCCTTGACCCTTCTGTTTTAAAAGTTAAAGATTTTCTTTTGGTAGCAGAGAAAGGCCCCCAGTTTAGTGCATTACAAATAATTATCACCTACAAAGTTATCTATCATCTAAATTAAAAAGGAACAACCAAATCATTTCCTTGTGGTACCTGCCTAATATCAAAATGAATAACTAAAATACTGATAAATAAATAATAATTATTGAAGTAGGGTATATCCAGGCCGTTTTAGCTTAACAAAACAAAAACACAAGGTAAGTCATTCTCGTTTCTATTTTTGTCCAAAAATGGAATTTAGGACGTATTTTGTTTATTGTCATACGTTCTCTTATAAATTCAAAGTCCAACAAACTCCTTCAGAGTTTGGGCTACCTGTGGATGGGGCAACATGACAGGATGGACAATAAAGGGGCTGCATTTTCAACACCTTCAATGTGACTGGAAATTACAAAGGTTCACACAGCAGATTCAGGAATACAAAATGACTAACTTGGAATCACATAGTTTACATTTGCCAAAAGTAGCTACCATTGGGCCTTTTGGTCATAGAAAAGACTGTAAAAGGATTTGGGTTCTGGTTGGCTAATTGTGCCAGATACCCAGCACACCAAAAGGTTGACCCAAGTATCCCAGAGGTTGTGAGGGTCACTTTGGTTTTTATAATCTCATAAAGTACCCATTCTTCTCACACTAAACTAAACAGCAACTTACCGCTTAAAAGTGAAAAAAAAATCAACCATAATATATAAGAAAACAGAAATAGTTTATGTTGAGCCATAAATTCAACAACTGTCTGCTATCCCTGGGGTGGGGGGGGGGGGAGGGTTACTCCCTTATATGGCCTCCATGGGGATGTGCCGCTGGACAGGGTATCGTTTTCGTCCTCTCTGTCCTGAACAGGGTATATAGTTTGGCACAAGTCTGTCGTAAACAGGGTATACAATTTCCTGCAAGTCTGTCCTAAACAGTGTGCATGATTTGTGCGAGTCTGTTCAACTTATAAACAGGGTGTTTCATGCATGATCGATTTCGTCTTAGTGCAAATGTTTGCAGATATTTAGTACGTCATCACCCTATGCATTTACTGGAATAAATATAAATGTTCTTGTTCTTGGCACCCTTGTCTAAATAAGATAAGTACAAGTTGACAGGTGTGCTTGATAACCTTGTCCCCATCTGAGGGAGTTGTCCTATCTGGGTACTAAAGTTGAGGGTGTTATCCTAAACAGGGTATGGGTTTCAAACCCTCAGCGGCTCACCTACACCCAAATATTGGTAGAGTACCCCTCCCACCCCCCCCTCCCCCCCCCCCCCCCCCCCCCCCCTACACCGGGCTGCTATCCTATAAGCAAGCTTCGAATTAACTGAGCCATAATTACACAATGGTTGACTGTATTTGTACCCTCTTTGTAAACGTAACAATCATTTTTATATTGGGAAGTTCAGTAATAATAATCCAGATGGCCAAAACTTCCATATTTTGGCCATTCTTATTCTGAAGTATCCACCTTATTCTGAGCTATCCGAACAGATACTTTGCTATGAATAAGCTTTACACGGCAGTCGCGGTAGTGGTACTGTAATTAAACAGACATTGTTTGCTCCTTGCACTAAATTCTTACAAAGAACGTGAAAAACAACTAACCTCTATGTAGGCTTTGATCCATATTTTGGAGTAACCATTCTCATCTTAGCCTTCTTCAGTCTTTGTATACTTATCTCAAAAGTCGGAGCGATTTGCCGAAAAATAATTTTATTCAGTTCCAGTCTCCAAGCGGATACCTGATTTTGGAGTATCCATTCTAGTCACGACCGTCTAAATTCCACTGAGTTTTCGGTTTTCGATACATTACGTGATACATGCCGGAAAAGTTAAAATTTCGGGTTGCCATGACATCTTGGCCTCTCTCAAGGCAACCAGACATTCTAACTTCTATTCTGTCCGCGACATCCTGGTTGTAAAATGTTAGTATTTTTCTATTTTTCGTTGTTTTTGTTTGTTGGTTTTTTTAAATTAAATCTGAGACCGACACTTGTCGCGATTGAGAAAAGTTCTAAGGACTGAGCTGAGCTTTCAAACAACTGAATTTCACAAAGTTAAACGAGAACAGAACTGACATGTGATAAATAAACCATTGCTAAAAGAAACCTACACGTAAACTGGGTCTCGGTGGCTATATTTTAAAACTGATTCCAGACTTCGAGAGGTCTAAATTCTACTGACTTCAAGATTCGAAGACTCCTATTAATAGAATAGAACCCCGCTCTACGGACACCCGCATATAACGGACATTGTTCCGACGAAGAGATCAAATATTTTCTGTAAAATTAACCCGCATGCGCATAATAGGTCTCAACGGGCCGTCACACTGCTCTGAGTCCCGAGTTTGTCACAACCCCGCTTCATGGATATTGTGTATCTGCTTTTCTTTGTCCATTTCCATTGTGTGCTAATTGTAATGAAGATTGCATCATGTTTAAATAGAAAGATTTCTACGAGTTAATACGATTTTATTACTTATTAGTGTCCGCGTGGCATGTCCCCTTGGTGTCCGTATTCAGAACCAGGTTCCACGGTACCTCCAAATACGTTTCGCCGTCATTTTGTTATCCGACAACAATACACACACTTTACACGCTTTATTATTATTAACAATCTACATTTACAAGATAGGGGCAGTGTCGGCAGTTTGACTAGCGTGCGACTAACCCTCGGCGTCCATTCTCATGGCCAAGTCAGTCAAAAACACAGGGGCGGTCACTCGGGTCGGGAGAAACGATCAAGCGGAAGAGTCCGTGCTTGAACGTTTCTCCTGATCCGACTGATTAAAATGATTGCCCCTGAGTATTGGAGGATGCGGTGGACTGAGAATAACGGACGTAACAGACTCGGGGCTGATAATCTGTTCCAGGCATTCAGGAAAAAAACACGAAGGGGCTCTATCTGAACGGCGCCTGGGACAGGTAACAAGGTCTGAGCCAAGATCGAACTTTATAAATTAGTTATACCAAAAAAATTACCAACACAACAAAATAGCCTTTGGCTAACATTTCAAACTGCAAACCAGCGTAATGAATTTCTGTATTATCTCAATGGTGAAACGAAAAAGGTTTTAAGATTGTATAACCCGTAACACATAATGTACGACAACAAATGCATCACATTGAATTCATTTAATCGGCTAATTACCCCTGGGTATATCCGAGAATGCGGTGGACTGATCAGATGAGAATAACATTGTTATTTGCTGTGGTTCTAAGAATAGGGGTGAGGAATGGCCTTTCAAAAATGTTGAGTCTCGGCAAATTTAAGCCGAGTCTCGTAATCTCGGCGCTTAAAAAAAGCGTCTCGGAATCTCGGATTTCCCAGAAATATGACGGTCTCGGAGTCTCGGATTTTGAAAATTTGGATCTCGGAGTCTCGGATTTTGAAAATTTGGATCTCGAAATCTCGCCAATGGGACGTTCAATTTTTTTATCCGCAAGCTTATCCGAAACGAGAAATTAAGAAATTTACCCCTGCCGGAATCTGCATTTACAATTGTTATGTAAGATATAGGAAACAGTAATTTCCACTTACTTTATAGAGGAAATCATGTCATGATAGTACATTGGTACCCAACGACAATCGTTTGAGAATTGAACTGTTCTTGGCCCGAATGATTTAAAGACCTACACTGAAATTATTGCGGTAATAGTAGCTAATAGTAGCAAATAGTAATGCACTTTAAGCTCTAAGCAAGACGATCTTATAACTTACCGTATTTGCGTTTAATTCCTTTCGTTGCTTCAAAACCCTCTTCTATTTCCTCTTCACTCTCTGCCATTTGCAGTAGTAGCTAGTCGAAAGCCGATCGTCCGCAGATTTACGCGTGCCAGAAGCCGACAGATCAGAAGCTATCAGAAGGCGTGTGAATTTTAAACCAGGCAGAATGTCGAATCATTAGTTTAACTAGCTTATAAAGTAACTAACCAGGTTAATAAGTAGACTATAAGCAGTAACGCGTTACTTTATAATACGTTTAATTTTATGTCTCTGACTGGTAGACTAAGTAGACTAGATAAGTAGCTATAAGTTAATGGTTTTAATACAAAACCAATGTTTTGGGATGAGTGGAAAAATATTTGTTGTGATGCCCACAAAAGCTCAGAGCGCTGTATCTCGTATTTTCGGATCAAGTGCATCTCGGGCTCGGATTTTTGGATCACTGCGTCTCGGGCTCGGATTTTTTTAGCGCTAAGACTCGGGCTCGGATTTTACAAACAAATTCAAGGCTCGGGCTCGGATTTTTAAACTAGGGTCTCGGCGTCTCGGCAAGGCTCGGATTTTACCATTCGTCACCCCTAAGAATAGCAGCAAATTAGAGTTTTCGCGGTTCCAACTTACTGACAGCTGTCACAGAGACTCAATTATAAAATGGCAGGATTTACTGAGATGATCATTCTAAGCTGACAACGGTGCCTGATTGATTTCGTTTGTCAATACTTTTTTCTATTTGATTGTAGTTCGTCGCTGATGTCACTCATAATTTTGTATTCTATTGCTGGTTTTCAGTGTAACGCCATTCAAAATAGATCAAAATAAAAATCAAAACCGTTCAATAGATAAAGTCCAGAATCTGGGAAATGAAAGGAGGTACATATACAAAGACCCTCGCCAAGATTCAGGTCAGAGGAATATTACGAGATATCCGAAGAAATGTTTTACCCAAACTTATAGAGATTTTTATGGAGACGCCATGCTGGTGCTCACTTGGATGAGCTCCAACATGGCGGACGGAAACCAACAGAAACATCTGTTACTGAAATTGGCTACGAAAGCGTGAATTTATTCTTCGAGAAACTCATAAACATAAAAGTAATACTTTTTCTTGTACACGAACTGTTTAGATAGCAAAATTTCCTTAATTAAGTCATTTTTTTTAACCTACATGAGAGCTCTCTTGGTCGTCATGTAAATGCCGCGTCATACACGCGAAAGCTTAGAAATTCAAGCGTACTCTATCACAAAACCAAGGACCCTTTTGAAGCGAAAATTTGTATGAAAATTAGTTTTCAGCTGCTCTAATGCATCGTGAAAGTAAAATCTCGGTAGGATCGATAGTTTTGTAGTTTGGATCTTAGTGACGTCATGTGAAAACCAACAATTTCAACTTAGACTATGAGGAATTCCAGTCCTCGGGGATAGCACTCTTTCATCCTTGAGGGAAAATGGGGACTACTCGTAGTCTACTAAGTTCAATCTCTCTCCCTCGAGTACCCGCGGCTGTGCTTTCGGGAGGGTTCAGGTGTCTTCCTTAGCTAAGGGAGTTTTTCCTGACGGGCAGCGGACACGATATATCATCTTTATTACATTATCGATCAAAGAACTTTACTTAGAGTTTGTTATATTTTTCCTGCTTCACTTCCTTTGCAGTATGTAAGTGTTAGTATTAGCATAAATGAACGGGGACTGATGTTCGCATTACCAGGCATTACGATGGGCTTCTATGCAGTGCAGCAGTCAGTTTTCCTATTTAACACGGAATGATTCATTGTTTTTTATTGTTCACTATTTTAACAATAGGGAATAGGGAAAGCTACTGATTTCAAGCTCAATCGAATGAATACAACGCGATTGTGTGTCCTCTCAATCGCATACAATATTTAGCAACGATAGTCACCCCGCAGACCCCGATAGTTGATCAGTTGATCAATAAGTTATTAGTGACATGCAGAGAAACGTCGGGGGGCGGCTAAAGGACTTAAAAAGAACGAGGGACTGGTGGTAGGGACAGTGGGTATCTTACTCAGTAACTCAGGAGCTAAGTCAGACACTTTTTTAGCGCAACTACATAGTAAACTGCTTTACTGAACTCGGTTTATAGGTCATGTTCAGTTACTTAAACTTACGATGTAAAACTAGGATGCCTGAATAATTTCAAGATAGAGGTACAGTCGATTCTGAATTTTTTAAAACTGCTTTAGGTGTTTTTATTTTGCACCGTTACGGAATGCAGAAAGAGGAGCCCTTTTCTTCAAAGAGTCTCCTACAAAGGACAGACTATGTAGCTTAGTTGACCCTGTACTTAACTGTTCCACTCTCAGACTGAATGACGGAGCGACCATTCAAATACCTTCCCATGAAATGTGGACATTTTGTTGAATTTTTACTTTGGTCACTCTTGGGAGTGAAGGAGTTAACGGACCAAGGCGCGGTAGTTTAGGCCATTTTCTATAGTTTTGCCGATGACGCGCTTTGCAAGTTAACGTTGCAAAGAAATGAGAGGATCCCCAATAAGGTTCTTCAATCCTGTAATCCCGACCCAAAATTTCGTGCAATTCCGTAATCCCGATGGTTATTTTTGGTATCCCACCGCTCGTGCATACTTTTAATCCCGAATCTTACCCCGATTTTGCTTTAAATTTCCCGAATCCCGAAAAACTTATCGGCGACCCTCAAATTACGTTTAAACGCTTTTAAATGATAAAATAACAGCTTCGTGAGACATACAGATTTTTTTTCCAGGCGTTAAAATCAAAGTTACACACATCAAATATAAACTTCAAATTACTCTGGCTGTATAGTTTGAAAGAACGGCAATATTGCTATTCAGTTAATCTTTTCGGTTTTTGTCCATCCATAGCTTCTCTTGTTTTTGCGTTTTATATCTTACATATTTCACCAGGAGAAAAAAGTGGCCTGTTCTTTATCAGTGGTCTAATAAACGGCGTGACAATAGCTACTTTAAAAAGTATTTCTAAGCACCGGTCTATTCCTATAGTTCGCAACGCCGATATGGTCTCCAAATTAAAAATTTTACGGTTTTCCTCGCGCATTCTCGACCTCCATAATTACGTGTTCATGCACCTCTGTAATGGATTTGTCCCTGTGGTATCTGTATTACTGAGGTTTAACTGTACGAATATGCGCCTCCTGTCCACACTCGAACGCTAACTTGACGAACAATAAGGATGTCAGCTTTGGTAGTCAATCAACTACTCGTGAACGACTATGAATTTTACGCCTGTACGCTCGAAGACGAATGTTTTATTTCCTCTGAATTAAGAAAAGTCGGAAAAAGTTGGACGATTCCAATTCTTTTCTGGTTAATAAAATTGTCCTTGCTCCGACAAGTGCAATTTTCCTCTTTAAAGCATAAAATTATCCGTGAACTCAAGGAACATGTCAGCATTATCTTCAAGAACAAGCAAAGTTCTCAATGTGTGCAGGCGGTCCTTTTCGTGAATGTGCTGTCTTAACTAGGATTTAATGGCAAGAGACCTTCCTAGTTCTCCCTCGTTACGTCATGGAATAGTATCTTCCATGCCTCTGTTGAGGGATTTGATCCTTTGATGTAAGCGCCACGAAAAATCCATACTCGCCGGCCGAGCGCGGAGAAGGAGAGGGAGATGACATGGAACCAGTTGATGATGAACCCATGCTTTGCCGTTTTCGGCGCATTTTTTCCAAGTTTCTTACGCCAGGAAAGTCAGCGGAGAGTCGAATCAACCTTGGGCGGCTGTAGTTAAATTTGGCGGGATCTCTCTTTTTGTATGGGTCTTGGTTAAACGCCGAAGATGTCTCCGACGTATCATCGCTTGGATCGTAGCCGAATGAACTATCATCGTAGATGAATTCTGGCGGCGCGGAGTCCACAATCAGATCTTTAAGACGGGTCGATAAGTCATCGGTACTTTGAACAGATTCAGGATAACCGCGATGAAATGTGGGAAGGGTAGCAGACGAAAGTCTGTCGTCTTCGATGCTCTGTTCGAGCAGGTCGAACTCATAAGCCAAAGTAGGAGGTGCAGATTTCGGGCGTTCGGGTCTCTTTCTCGATCCCGACACGACAGGATTGTTAAGAACGCACATTCGGGACCGACGATGTGGAATGCCGTTGGGTTCAATGTCGACCTTCCATCCAGCAATATGTGAACGAGGCTCGGTGGGGTCGAAATGGTGCGTGTACTGCGAGACGTACATCTCTTTTAAATCACTGTTTCTTGGTGAGTGATGATCATGTATTGGACATAAACCTTCCGACTGGACATCTTCTCGACGCACAGCATCCACTATGTCCTCCACCGCCTCCGGAATTGGCTTCATCTTGATGCGGTACAGGTCTGGAATGGAAACCGAGCGATGCTTCTGCGATACACCCGCCGTACCACACATTCGAAGCTCGATCCGGTCCGGAAGCGGCGCTTTGGAGGCTATGAAATAGTTACCCTCTGAAACAACAGATATGTACTTTTTGCAAGGCGAGCGTTTTGTGGTTGGTCCATTCATCATCTGTGCTTTGTCCTTGGAGAAGTCTTTGTTCCATTTTTCTCTTCCCCATCCGCGATAGAAGTCGTCTCGCTTTTCCCTTTCCCAGGGGTAAGAACTATGTAGATCACTACTGTCAGAATAGGCACGCATGGCTTTTGTGCTGACGAAACTGCAAAACACCAACAATATAAAATTAATTACAGGCATTCGACGCGACGACAAAACAAACTGATTTAAAATAGACTACAACCCTTATGATGGCGTGGGAAAGGAAGAAACCGTGTGCATGTGCAAAACAACAAAAGCCTTTACTAGAACTGTAGGGAAAGGAACGGCAAAAATCTGAAAACTGAACCAACTTGAACCTGTTCACTCTTAGAAATGAAATCCTTCAATAGCGACCTTTAGGTAATGTTCACACTCTACTAGATAGCTAGCCTGCGAGCAAGAATAAGCTCTCCTATTTGGGCGAGTGAAACGAGAGCGTGCTCGCAGGCTACCAGATAGCTCTTCATGCCGACACGAAAAGCTATTCGGTAAAGTACGAACACCTATCCGATATGTAGACTGCGAGCAGTCTCTCTTTTTCTTCAGATTTAGTGAGAGCAATGCACGCGCGCGGGAGCGGCGAAGCCGCGAGAAGTGCGAAACGAGGGGGGCAGACCGAGAAGAAAAAGAAAGTCTCTCTTTTTCGTGCCTCTCCCGTCTCGCGCCTTCAGTCACGCGCGTGGCCATTTGCGTGTCTCCCGTTTTGGTCGACGGACTACAGAAAAAAGAGATACTGCTCGTAGTCTATCCGATTATATGTGACTCTCCATTTTAGAGATCGGCGCGAGGCAGCTTCGCTCCGTTACAGAAATCTCGCCGAAATAACCTTCTTATGTGTAAACCGATGCCATATGAGGTATGGGTTTCTTGATCCGCTATAGTGAGAACATAGCCTTAGCTATCACTAACTACGGGATCATGCAAGTTTTTGCGCGTTAGTACAGAATTTCGGGTTGAAAGTTTGTCCCTAGAACTCTTGTTCATTGATGCGCTGACCATGTAGCCCAACGGACGGGGCTGACTTCAAGGAGTCGGTGTGAACACTACATTACGTACACAAACTAATAATTTAAAAATGTGGTACTAATACTCAAACTCTCTCTCTCTCTCTCAGTCTCACTAAATGGTATCTAATTGTTAAGCGTTGTTTAGAAGCTTTTCTTAATGTTTTCTTTTTTTTCTCTTACACTCCCAACGCTTAGGCCTCTGAGGTAACTTCGAACGAAAGAGTCAACCCCAAATTTAACGACTCAATTCTGCTCTAAACTGTACCTCGATGTGTTAGTTGTATCTTGGTCGTGTACACCCATCTTCGCCCAACGAGATTTTATAAAACTATCAAGTTGTTCTGAGAGGTTCTCTTTGTGTGACAGGCAGTCTTTTTCTCTGTCTCCTTCACCAAAAAGATCTAACCGTCTGGAGTCCAAACGCTTACCGCGAAACGACTAAATCATTTAGCGTTGACTAGCCTGTTCCCACGCTCTGTTTATGAGAAGCATGCAAATCAGCAGATCATTTCACAAAAGAACGTATGGAGTCTTTTGTTATTTCTTTAAGGAACAGAGCATAGGTGTTGACATTTGGTACTCGAGAATCATCGACGCGGTTCGCGGCCTTGAAGTTATTCATATGGCGAGATATTCAGATACAGTTTCCTGATAGACACATAAGTTTGCAGAGTATAGCTTATATTAGTCAATGCAAATCATTATAGTTCAGTTTGTAAGTCATTCATTTTTTATGACTGTTCCTATCACTTTGCGGCGACATTTCTGCCAGTTCTAGAGGTTTCGTATAAGCGAAGAAACAAATCCAGTGCCCGTTTTTTTAAGCCAATAACTGCGCAAATACGTTTTTGCTAAAGTCATTGACCGTTACCATACTTTTAAAAAAGAGATAAGCACAATTATCGTCTTTCAAACCTAATAAATAAAAGCAAACGTTAAACAGGCACCTACCTAATCGCAGTAGTCTAAACAAGAGTCAAACGGATTGGCAACGTAAACCGGACAGACAAGAAAATCTTTCATAGAATTGTCTGGCTCAAAAATTTTACAAAACAAAACTTTCCCTGTGAAAGAATACGTAAAGAATTGCCTTTGTGAAAGTGGCTACTTACAAAATTCATTCTCTGAATTAAAAAAAAAACAAGCAAAGTTCTGTATGATGATAAAACGTATGAACACGGTGTTTATTTTTGTTGCATTATTAAACTCACCGACTGGTTAGCTCACTCGAGCGTTCACCTCTAGAAGTTTTTGTTTGCTTGTCGAAATAAAAAAAATCACTCTTTGCTAGTGAGTTACCTTTTTACGAATTATTTAACTGACTAATCTTCTTACTTCGACTTTATACTTTTTTGCATTCCCGCAGTTTTCAGGTTTTCATGCCGAGACCAGCAGAAGTCGATACCCCGGTGGGAAAAAAAATTTATCCTTACTTACCCTTGTATTTCAGTTTGAGAATGTGAGGGAAGCCTCGTCAAAATGTGTTTTCATCTGTTGTCGCTGTTTTCAAGGGTTGTTTACATAATGCGACATTGTGATTTTTAACAGGTGATTGCTAAGTATTTTTAACAGAATTTGCTAGCAGCTTCTCATAAATTCAAATGACCTTGGTCACCAGCAGAACGCCATTAAACGGGCTGGCGCGCTTGAAAAGAAAACAAAGGTTTAGCAATTATTGCAAGCGTGCCGTCCACCCTTTCGTATCTGATTGTGGCTGAGTGTTATTAAAAAAGTTAAACGCAAACACAAATACTAATCTTGTGTTCTAAAACACTCATTGGTTGATAACATGGCAAGAAGTACTGCTCCAATGGGATCCGGGATTTCCCTTGTTTGAACCTCGGGATTCGGGATTTTAAAACAAAATCGGGCAAGATTCGGGATTGAAAGTATGTGTGGGAGCTGCGATGGCAAATGTAACCCTTGGGATCACGGGATTGTTGAAATTTTGGATCGGAATTACGGGATTGAAGAACCCTATTGGTTTTGGATTAAATTCTGAGCTTAAGACTCTGCCTTGTATCTAACCTTATTATATGGAGGAGAGTGTTTTACTGGGAACTAAACCACTCGTAGATTCCATACGCCACTTCATCCGGGACCCGAGTGGCGTATTTTCCGTATGTCACCTTTGTGAGTGTCGTATCGTTCAATGACGTCTCGATTCCCGCCTTTTGCTTTTGTTGAAATGGTTTCTCCATATAATAAAAAGAACATTACACGGTGGCGAGAAGATATGAATTTTATGTTCGAGTGGCAAAAACAATATCTCACTCGTTCGCTTCGCTCACTCGTGAGATATTGTTCTTGCCACTCGAACATAAAATTCATATCTTCTCGCCACCGTGTAATATCCTCTATATATTTTAGAATGTCTTAAAAATACTCAGATTCCTCGTCCAGGGTAGAGGGTCCACTATAGGATTACTTAATCCCGTCATTCCGACCCTAATGTTCGTACAATCCCGTAATCCCGATGTTTGTTTTTGGCATCCCACGTCCCGAGCGTACTTTCAATCCCAAATCTCGCCCCCATATGCTTTAAAATCTCGAATCCCGGCTTTCAAAAACGGGAAATCTTGCATCCAAAAAACCCTATTGAGAATATTGAGGTCCCTAAGGACACTGAGTCTCTGATTTCTTGCTCTTTATGCATAGTGGATCCCAATGAAGGTAGATTCATCGACA
Organism: Porites cylindrica; assembly: GCA_964035525.1. NCBI lineage: Eukaryota > Metazoa > Cnidaria > Anthozoa > Scleractinia > Poritidae > Porites > Porites cylindrica. The sequence goes on along the minus strand of OZ037780.1, from coordinate 15,376,006 downwards.
GACTAATAAAAACCTACGTTTTTGTCTAAACTGGAACACTATGCACTGTCCGGTAAATGGTGGCGTCTTGAACAAAACTGTGCCTTGCTCGTTTCCAAAAACATTAATAAAGATAAAGTAACGAGTTTTGGATAAAACAATAACTGGTTCCGCGACAGGCGACCACATGAGCTGGCTCGTTAATATTTCTACAACGTTGAGTTTTAGAAACATTGATCACAAATGACATTTTACAAAACACATCGTTAAAAACTCCATGTTTTTTTTACACAGCATGTGACAGGTTTGGTATGCTTGGAATCCCGCACTGCGCAGGGGTTCGTAATAGGGTTAGAGGTGGTGTTTATACATAATGATCTGCGGTTAGAGCACTAAACGCTGTTAATCAAGTCACAGCAGTACAGTAAGTCGGTTTCGCCACAAAACCTAGCAAGAGAGCTATAGGTCTACTGTTTATTATGAGAAGTAAAAAAGGGTAAATTTAGGCGTCTGCACTGATACTTTCCTCAGTCAAATTGATTCTGAAACCGGTATAATATATGTTTTGATACTCCTAAAAATTAAATTTCAAACGAAATGCATACGTCACGATTAAGGTTCTCTAGCACACTTATATCAGCACGAGGCCTATTATTTTGTACGGAGAAGGCAACAAACGTCAGAAAACGTATTTTAACTATGAACCATTAGTGAATTCTAGGCAAGCGTGATCAATGAGTGTAGCCTTTGTTTTCAAACTCTACAACAAAGGTTACAGAAGAAGAAAAAAATCACGTTATTTTTGCAATCGCGATTTTATCATTTATGGACTATCCCAGCGGCTGTTCTCTCTGGTTACACACGGCAATGATATGCCAAGCCAAACATCCAGAAGAGGATTGAGTTTTAAAATTACGTTAGAAATTGTTATCGCCAACCGAGAATCAATGATATTTTCACACACAGCGAGAAAAAAAAGTAAATATTAAATTAAATATTAAATTAGAGTCTTCCAGTCTCTTCGTTTTCCGTTGATATTCGCATTAGAACTCTTTGAAATAGTCTTATGTAGTTTGATACTAAATTTCAACGGATAATTCAGTCATATGAGGGTCATCAGCACCTTCGTTGTTCCTTTTCGTCCTTTTGTGCCTCCCCTCAAACTAACTTTGGACCAGTAAAGTACATAAGCTGAGCTGTCCACGATGATAATATTTTCCCTTTTTTCGTGAATTTATCGTGTTTTCATAAAGAACTTTAAGATTTTTTTAAATCTTGGATCGTTACAAAGAATGACACTCGTGACGAAACACGTCAGCAAAGCTGGTAAAGTTGACCTGGGTGATAGGGTAACTCGCCTAGCACAAGGGTAACCCTCTCTCGATGTAAACAGGCCCTTAATTGATTCTGTCCGCACCGAGTACATAACCCAATATCGTCGTTGCTTAGAAACGAAAGAAGTTTGAGTCGAATTTCGTCAAATCCAGTATAGTACTTGATTGTAAACAACATATATCTAAATATAGACTGTCGAACCCAAGACTTTAATATCCTAAAATATTACGCCTACTAAATTTTGGCTTTGAAATAACAAGGGGATTAGACAAGGACAGAAATGCTTTGAACATCTGTCTCTAGTTGTTTCATATGCAAATTTGACGCGACTGGAAAGAAAGCTTTCATGTCACCCAGATCTTAAATAATAAAACTCTGTTTAGTTGCAAAGTACTTCAACGAAATTACCAATATTTCATAAAAAATTTCGTGTGGAAGCTAAGAACAACTTCAGTAGTCTGAGTGATACATACAAAAAAGAAAAAAAAAAGATATCACGCGTTACTTTGGTAAACCGCAAAAAGACGGAATTTTGATGCTTGCTTCCGTGCCCCAATATAAGCTCCGTAATACTTAGAGGGGCATCGTTGGTACGTTAAGGCATGGACCACAAAACGAACATTAACTAATACAACAGAAGCTGACTTTAATCGCGTTGGTGAGACCTTGAAACTCCGCTTACACTATAGAAAGCCGTTCAGTTCTTTAAGGTCAGATAAATAAAACAATTAGCGAGGGCTGTACGTATATTAATTTGTTTTTCATGGCGAAATAATCCATGTTTGAAGTTTTCCCTGAACGTCAATACTGCATTAGGCGTACAATTTGCCAAACTTGTACAAAAGTCGTTCTAAGGGCATTTCACAGTTTTTATTTGCTCTCAGTAAATAACTCCCAAGCTTTTCGTGGTTTAACTCCAAAACCTATCCATATTGTTTCAGTATTCAGAATGCAGTGGGCCGAATCGATTTTGTCAGCTTGAATCTGCTACGTTGAAAATAAATAGTTACGCCTTTCCACACCGACTGGAGTGTTCATCTACCTCGATCTCGAAGCAGAGAACTTTGATCTCATGATTGATGCCAAACAAGTAACAAAGACATAAAACGAATCTTTTTGTGTTACCTCAGAAATCACAACAAGAGGCTAAAATTTACTGACTGTGAAAAAAAATTTAGGAAATTCTATATTTTTGGTCAGAAATGACTAGAGAACGAGATGTTAAAGGCGAAGAAATGCGGTGCGAAAGATACCAACTTCACTTGTACAAGTTTTCTAGTAGTTGACCTCGGTGGATAATGAACCAGAACACATTTCGATTGTTTCTTCCATTGATTTTGTGTCCTTAAGACCTTAAAAAACGCTAATCTGTAGATTTAAGTTATTAAAACGGCAGAGAAACGACTTTTGATTCGTGTAATCGCGATGAAAATGGTAAATCAAGATATGTTAAGTAAGTTTCAGGGGAGACTCTTTCAATACAAAATGTACTTACGATTTCAATCCTTGAGCCTTGTCACAGACGACCAAGCGAGGTTTTTTCCTCTGCGATCAAGCTTTCTGAAAATTCACAAGGTTCCGTAAGCCAGCCGCAATTTCAGTCACTCTGGTTAAAAAATAAAATCCCGATTTTAATCAAGGAAGGCGAGACTACGCGACTACTCACAAAATACGGCGGTGTGATATTCAAAACACAGGTCGCCAGAAAATTTATTCATAAGCAGCCAAATAATGATAGAAATGCTAATCGTTTCTGTCCACCTGATCAAAAATAGTCTTTTGTCGTGAATACCTGTCACGTTGCTGGCAAATTGCTCGCCTGTGATTGGCTAAATCTAAGAGGTCACCTCATGAGTGCTATATTCAGTTAAGGCAGGGAAAATATTCCAGATTGTTATTATATTGCTCATTATATGGCGTATAGCTATTCAGAAAGTAGGTTTGCATATTTGGCTATAATAGTTTCAGAACTGTCCTTCTGTATTATTTTTACTTCTGATTGACAATTTTTTTTTTTGTAAGTTGCTCCGATTAAAAAAAAAAAATAAAAAAACCGTGGAGAAACTATCAGAAAATATTAAGAGTGTACGATTTCCCCAAGCTAGTTACCCCAGTCAAATTTTTGTTTATTGATTTTTTCTAATGCACCACGTGCGAAAAGATTCTGCAATACTACGTTCTGCACGTATGTGAAGATGTTATTGTTTTTATCAGCACGAACAGGCACTTCTTGTTCATATTGATCTCATACAGTCACACATAGATTGCATGCCAGTTTGCGTTATACTCATTATTTGAATATCGTGAGGCACTTATCGAGGACAAATATTTTAGGTATGAGGAAACCCTATCCAGATTGATCGAAGTGGGTTTTAAAGCTCAAAACAAAATAAAAACACACTGATATCAAAACAGAATAAAACGCGGCTTCTTCTGTGCCTTTCCCCCTACCAATCTTCACTTTTGCTATCGTTAGCTAAAAAAAAGAAGGAAGGAAAAAATATACAAATATAATGACAATGGCAATACTGATAGTAAGTACTTGTAATTAAGTGGTCAATTAATTGACAAACATAACCATTCTTCTTCTGACAATTGTTTATTCGAGGAAAACATCAGATATAAATTACCTAATTAATCGCCCTAACAGATGAGACGGATCCCAGGATCCACACCATGAAAGGGGTTAAATGGAAGAATTTAAACGTACAACATCAAAATACCTTGTCCTCTTACATACAGGGCCCTCAACAGGTTCTCGAGATAAAAGATTTCGGCCTTCTTTAAAGACCGGGATTCGGGATTTCAACAGGGGCACCCATCGACAATTTCTTTCTAAATACGTTACAAGGGCTTAAGTATTATTTTCCCGAAATTTAGATGCAAGTTAAGCGGTATTACGAAAGAAAAAATTTTTCTGATTGCTCTCTCCATCACATTTATGAATCCGAAAATAATTTTAGGAAACATTTCGGTCAAGAGGACGCGACTAAAAAAGAAAAAAAATACAGTGCCAACTTTCCTTACTTGCAGCTAATTATGGTTGAATTGTGGAGGAACCAGAGAGGTGAGATCGGACGTCAGCATGTAAAGGCCGGCACTCCTTCAGCCACTTCAGTCGATGTTTTGATCACACCTCGTCCACCCAGACCGATAAGGACACAAGTCAGATAGACCATGACTTCGGAGCGTACGTCCCCTACTCCGTTTAGCTCCGTTTCGAACCGTGATGTCACGGGTTCTTTTACGTCCCCCTTCAGCTGGAGCACAAGGATGACCAATGACGCGATCATCTGAACTGAGAAAGGGGTTTCACAGCTAAGATGACTGGCTCACCAGTTTTCTTAAAGACCTTGGTTGATGGTCCTGCCGGCGTTTGAACTCACACGTTTAGCTCAGCAGACAGGGGCTCTTTCAACTGAGCTACCCGGGCGGCGATTGAAGAAAACCATTGCATGGGACCCTCTACACCCGGCTTTTGTAACAGGGTAAAACAAAATGAGGACGAACACATCTCTCTGGCTCCAACTTTTTTCCGCCTTTGACTGATATTAAAAATGAAGCCAGGCCTGGAACCTCGATATAAGGAAGGGCCAAGGGACTGCTACCGTGCATAACAGGCGCTTATTTGGCTCATAAAGCGTCTGTTCCAGGCTCATGGAGCCAGGAACAGGCTACTGTTATGCAGGATAATGGACTGCAAAATCTGTTCGCTATAACGAGGTTTCGTTGTATCGAGGTTCCCTTCCATGTATTTTACTATTACTCAAGGGTAAATAAAATCGTTCTTTATATCAAGGACTTCGTTATATTGAGCGGGGGCGGGGGGAGGGATTACTCAAGCTCTAGTTTTATACGAGAAGGCTCAGCCCCGACCCCTTACCCTAATATATACCAGTTTTGACAGAAAAGAAACATCTTCTATTATATTGACAAATGGTACCTATTTCACATACCTGGTTTAGGACTTTAACTGCTGTAAATGCACTATCCTTTAGATCTGAATGAAGCACAAAACCATAACATTTTCACGACTTTTTCTCAGCCATAAAAGGCATCTGTTAATGTTAGCCCTTTTGGTCATTTCTACAGACCGAGATGACAGATTTCTCTACCCTTTCATATACCGTATTTATTGCAATAAGCGCCCAACCTCGAATTAGCGCCCACCTCGAAAAAGCGCCTATTCTAAAGGCAGAAATAGTTATTAAGCGCCCAGCCTCGAATAAGCGCCCACCCCCACCCCCTGCCCCTCCCAATCAAAATAAGCGTCCACCCCCACCCCACCCACTTGAGTGACCATGACATGATTGAATAAGTCAGTAATAAGAGACGTCCCCGAAGACGGAGTTTTCTTCAGAGTATTTCAGCAGAAACCTTGCTTTGTTACTTCTTCGCGTTTTGTTTATTAGCATTTACTGTTTTGTTGCAAAATAAACATACTACACTTGCTAAAAATGGTGAAAATTTAAGAAATACCCAGAGCGGTTCGACCGAATAAATACAGTGCAGGGCTCCTGACACCAGTGAGATCATATTAACCTGAAGCTTGAAAAAGATATCCCTTTCGGGGAGAGCCCCGGGGACATTCCTTTATGAAATCGTCACGTTTTATGTGAAAAAAGAAGGCAAAGTCATTTTGCGCGCATGGCGAAAACTATATATAAATCTGACAACGCTGCGGAGAAGGATCTGGGAACCAGTTGGAAATTACGCAATCGGAAGTCGATTGCAAAATCACAGAATGATTTTGCCTTTATTAGCGTGTTTTATTTCCGGTAAGGCGTCAAAGGGAACACAAGAAAGATGAAGCCACACGTGCGAAGAGCTGTTCGAGCATATCTAGCCTTAGCGCTGTTTTATTTTGTGAATAACCTATCCTTATCAACTGCACAAGACGACTGTCTTCCAGACATTGGTGGAAGCGGAGATTTGAAGTCTGTTGTCCTCAACATACAGACATGGGAACACCGATCGTCCAACTTTCACGTGAGTATGAATTATTGCAACAGTATTCTTTAGCTTTTTACTCCTGGTAAAATTCAAGAAAAACCTTAGTTTTGTCTTGTGAAATGCTGTAAAACAAAAAAGAGTCATTTAGCAAAAGTGCTCGTTGTTTGCCACTGATTCAAGTATTTCTACGGATGAAGAGGTTTCATTCGGATCAGTCACATCTTCACCAATTCTCAGGTTTCTGTTTACGCAGACTTCAATCAGCAACCCAAAACTGCGTTTGGAATTCTTATGGGTTTTCTTGCCAAATTTTACTCTTTTTGAATCAGCAAATTATTACTGAAGGAATTGCGAATGATGCAACGGATTATTCTTACTGAGATCGTGAAAGAAGCTTAAACGCACTCGAGCGAGAGCAGCGGGGGCGGTGGCCTTTGATCGCCTGTATGCAAATGCCAAGTGCCAAATGCCAAAAGGCTAGAATGTGTCAATAACAAAATTTTTGAATCTGTTTGGTTCTCAGCAGCCCTTGTTTATTGGTTGATACAGGACCAGAGCTGTGTAAACTTCCCCAAGAAAAATTTTTCAAATTTAGGAGCTCAGAAATACTATTTCCTGCGTTTTCCGCAGGACATTTTTTAGTAAATAAGTACGAAGGACAATGCAATAATTAGTTGTTTAATTTTCATCTCTAGTCTGCCCTTCAGACGGGTAAAGACACCAATATATGCCAAAAATTTATCTATGGCCTCGATTTAATTCTAAAAATGCTTTCAGGAAATAAAAAATATATATTCTCCAAATTTCAGCTGTGCGCACGGGTGTGGGGCGAAGGATTTGAGGCTAAACAGAGAGCCTGGTCACAGGCTACCCCTCATTATTACGCGTCGCCTACCATCGCGATAGGCGACCCGCGCATTTCCGATATATTCTGTAACTTCCTAGTAAGCAATCAGAGAGGTGTTTGTCCAGAAAAGGGTATATAACTAACTGAGTAATTATGCTCAGTTGTAGTAAAGAAATAGTCTTCGATAGGTAATGATATTCACTGGTTTGGAATAGGCAGGATGTGGACTTTTGGCTTCAAGCCGGTATTCACAGTTTACTCATGTTGCGTGATAAGGTGGCCAAGACAATCAAATCCTTTTTCTACACAATTTTCATGAAAAAAGAGGTCAAGTCGCCAGTGGAGTAGTCCCCTACGCAGACGTTATGAAGGGTTCAGGAACGCGTGACGAACCCCTAAGAACGTTTGCGTAGGAGGCGGCCAGTGGATAGAAAGGATTTTGTTCTCTCCTACCCCCCCCCCCCCCCCCCCCCATGGCTGCCGAGACGTCAATCACAAGCCAGCAATAGAACAACTAATCAAGAACACAACCGCGTGCTTAGGGATAAGTCCTGGGGAGGATTCTGGTCGGAAACGAATAAGAAAACAAAATGCAGAGCTCTGAAAGATGCGCTGTTATATCTGGTAAGGGTTTGTAATCTTTTTGGCTCCGCTAAACTTGTATCGGGTTGCAGCCAGGAACGTCTTTTGTAGCTGAGTTTCTTGTGTCCAGTACTAAGATATTTTTTCCTGCCTTTTGTTTTTGGTTGCAGTTCGATGATCCAGTAATGGTCTCATCTAACACCTTCACGGTTTCAAAAGGTTCTGAAGTTTCCAGGCTGAGTGGTGCTAATGTACGCTTCTACGGTGAAGAACTCTGTGTTGCCGTAACTGAATATACGGAAGTAGAACAGAACGATGGAACGACAAAAACTAGCTCTGCATGTCTTAAATCCTGTCTCAGCGTTGGCGGTGCAACACGCCTAGACACTTACTCCGGGACATTTGGCAGACCTTCATCCACTAACCCTCCATGCTGTTACTCGGGATTGATTAAATACCTCCGATTTTCCATCCCCGCACCCCCGACCACGCCTCCCCCCTCCTATCAGTGCATTGAATGTTCCGACTGCGATGGGGCTGGTACCAGGATATCAACTATTACATGCAATGCCGGTGAGAAGTGCTTCACGTTGAAGTTGCAAAAACACCAGGATGGCGAAGTGGTTACTGTCAAAGGCTGTTCTCACCACCTCCGGAACTGGGGCAAAAATCTGTATTGCGAGGATCAGCCTGAGTGTAAAAGCAATGTGCGACTTTGGCCGGATGAAAGCCGCCACTATAGTGTTTGTGTGTCCTGCTGCTCGGGAGATAAATGTAACGGCAAAAAAAGCGTTGGTTCTGGCGTTAGTTTTTATGGCCACAATCGACACATGATGATTTTGTCTCTTATTTTTGGTGTCTTTGTTATTAGCTGACGGAACTGACATTGATCGCATATAACCCGTTTTCCTGGCCGAGTAAAACGTGTTTACAAGTCTTGCAAGCAAAGTTTTGGAAACCAAATGATGCTTAATTACAAATCATACAAAGCATTTATGTCTGATCAACTTAGAACAATCAACAACAACAGTTTCAGTTATTCAGAAATCAGTTATTTTTATAAAGCTTATATATAGTCCCCCGTAGGTAGTGTAAGCGAGTCGAGGAAGGGATCAGAAGGACAGTAGCCTTTTCGAGGCTGTCAGATAGTAGGGATGACGCGTATATGTAAGTGAAAGGCACGCGAAATGTGGGAAAAGGGGCCGCCTGTCCTCTCCCTAGTTTCCTCCTGTTTTATTTTCGCGGACCCGACTATCTCGGAGACTGGAGCAGGCCTGAGGGACAGTTGCGTTTTCAGACCAAGAAACACCAATAAAAAAGGAAAGAAGAAGGAGAAAAACGAGGGAAGAAGTCCTTGTTTTATTATATAAACACCAATGAAATACCAGGTGAGCTTTCGCGCGAAAACATGATACCTTTACATGTGAAAATAACATGTTATCTTCACACGTGAAAAGATCACGGTTGTTATGGCTACATGATAAACCGTGCCTTTTACAGCAAAAAGCTGTTAAGGAGAAATGGTTTGGTATTTCATTGGTGTTTATATAATAAATAGAACATTACATGGTGACTTAGAGATATGAAATTTCTCTTCTCGTGTTGAAAAAATATTTCACTCGATCGCTGCGCTCACTCGTGAAATATTATTCACCTTCCGAAGAGACATTTCGTATCTCCGCGAGGCCATGTAATATCCTCTATGTAAAACGTTACGTAGTTTGTTTAAATAAATCATTAGCCTGCGTAGCAAGCATTTTTGCGTGAGTTCGTCGAGAAAGTTGGGACGAGAGCAAAAAAAATAGAATCAGGCTAATAAATCATTTGTTGCACTCTTATATCTATATTAAACATTATATTGGAAATAATTGTCAATGGCTCTTTTCTAGAATTTCTTACCTCATTTATTTCTTATCACACGCCTCAGTCTTTCATATCTTTTCAGCTGTTACTGAGTTTACTGGTTGTTACCCAACGAATAAGAAGTCGACACTTTTTCCGAGCATGACCGAACTAGCGATGAATTCTTTACTGAAATACTCTACATAGCACTTTCACCCGTGGAAAGCGCTATCAACTTAATTTTTGAACAACTAGGGCCTGATGATCTACAAAATGGGTAAAATTACAGTGGAACTCTCTCTACAGTTGTAACGGCTCCAATTGCCCGTCCTGAGTAAGGGTGTCTGACCTATAGGAAGGATCTAGACCGGCGGGAAGTTTTGATCCCCCATTCCGGTTTCTTTTTCACAACATTTCCGAATCCCGAAATTCTGTCATCTCGATCCCAAATACCATTTTCTTTTTAAATACCATGTCCCGTGTAAATGTGATGAATGCTCGCTGAGTAGCGGTCAAATCCCTTATCCGGTCAAGAAATTTTGTGTTCTCCTAAATCTCGCGCTACTAGTTCCCTTCAAATCCCGGATCCTGAGATTCTGATGCTTTTGATACCCTGTTCGGAGAGTTCGGTTACAATAAAAGTGACTGAGGAAGGCATGGAATGGGCCAGGGCGAAAGTTTTTTTTAAAGTCGTATATTTTCAACCACCCGCCATTTGCTTTCATTTTCCGGTCTTTTGAGGTGAGAAAAGCCTCAAAGAACTCTCAGGGAGCTCCTCCCACCTATAAACTTGCACAGTCCTTCACCACGCGAAGGGAGAAGCCGGAGAGTTGAGGGGTGGGGAAACAGAAGAAACTTTGGCATTTGATAAAAGTGGACTGGACTTAACTGGACATATCAATAAAAAAATCGATGAATAGAACATATTTACCGGGAATTCCTTTTCACGACCATCGTCGACCTCTCAAACAGAGCTTGGGTATCCTGTGACCCATTAGTGAACTAGAATTGTAGCCCGTGAACAGGCTCTCTGTTTGGGGAAAAAAATAGCGAGTTCCCCGCTCGACCAAAGGCCTGTTCACAGGCTACTTGAATTGTAACTGAGTGAATAATAAAGGATTAAATTAACTGCAAAAACCGTGGACGAAGATCCTGCCAGTTGTAAACGTTGGATCTCTAGAAAAGAGATCTAATCAGCCAAAATATGAAGAACCAAGAACGAGAAGTCCAAAGACTACTACAAAGCTGATTTAAAACAACGTGTATTGTTTTTTATAACAATATTTCGGCTGGTCATACCAGCCCTCTTCAGCTTTACAAACGGGTTCGAAAAGAAACCATGATGGCGCCTGATAATGGCGCCCTTGTTCAACTTCAAATCGAATGCGCAAGGATTCTGCAAAAACGCGGATGGTCTTTCATTTCAGTGGTTTATCCTGATCTTGTGGATCATTTAACTGTGATGAAAAGAAAGTGCTTTATTTCGAACTAAAAGGCCTAAGTTTGTGTACAGGTCTGTGATCATGACAAAGCACTGATCTTGCACTGCATGGAGAATTTTGATCAAAGTACAGGTACGAAATTTTAGAGCTAACGAAACTTCATAGTTCTAGCTTAGTTAAGAATTTTAAATTTGCCCCTGTCAGAAATGCTTGGGTTAAGAGGGGTCAGCTAGGGACCGGTTGGTACTCAAAATGTTTTGTGTTGGTCAGTCTGACTGCGCGCACAGCACGGCACCTGAAGGGTGACCAAAAGCCGTCGCCCGAAGGGCAACCGAGCCACGAAGATTTATACCGTACCCGATCTTCCGAGCCCTCAGTCTCTTGGTTTGCGGTCTGTAGAATGTGTAACGAAACTGTAACGCGATCGAAATAACCCATTTTTCAGAGGTTTTCGACGGGGTTTGATAATCTAACGACAAGCACATCTCCTCTGGACCCTGTTTTTATTACCGGAGTCCGGTAAGGCGTCAAAGGGAACACAAGAAAGATGAAGCCACACGTGCGAAGAACTGTTCGAGCATATCAAGCCTTAGCGCTGTGTTATCTCGTGAATAACCTATCCTTATCAACTGCACAAGACGACTGTCTTCCAGACATTGGTGGAAGCGGAGATTTGAAGTCTGTTGTCCTCAACATACAGACATGGGAACACCGATCGTCCAACTTTCACGTGAGTATGAATTATTGCAACAGTATTCTTTAGCTTTTTACTCCTAGTAAAATTCAAGAAAAGAGTCATTCAGCAAAAGTGCTCGTTGTTTGCCATTGATTCACGTCGACTTCTACGGATGAAGAGGTTTCATTCAGATCAGTCACGTCATCACCAGTTTTCAGGTTTCTGTTTACGCAGACTCCAATCGGCAACCCAAAATTACGTTTGGAGTTCTTATGGGTTTCCTTCCCAAAATTTACTCCGGAATCAGCAAATCACTACTGAAGGAATTTGTGAATGATACAACGGATTATTCTTATTGAGATCGTGAAAGAAGCTTAAACGCACTCAAGCGAGAGCAGCTGGGCAGGGGCACCCAACGACCGTTTTCGGGGAAATATCTGTTCGGAGCCCTCTAGAATGGCTAAAATTTTCGGGAGCCCAAGAACAGCTAAAAATTTCGAAAATGTTTCGTGGTGACTGTTCGTTGGGCTCAGAGTTTCGGGATTTGTGTGCTTTGTTCACCTAAGAATTTCGGATTTTGTATTAATCTCTAGATCACCTAGAAATTTCGTAGCTTTCGTAGTAATCTTTAGATTCTGATTTCGGCGCCTAGAAATTTCGTAGCTTTCGTAAACTAAGAATAGAGCAAAATTTTTAAACCCGGCTGACAGTCTCATTAGCGAAAATTTCGACCGTTTTCTGAGGGTACCAGGCTCACCGGTTACGCGTACGCTTCTCACACTAGATAAAGTTTTCGGAGAAAACTTGAAAGGACCCCTAAAAATTTCGGTCAAGGGAAAGCTCGTCAGGTAATCTTACGTTTTCGGAAAGCTTTCACTGTAGGCTGTTATTTTCGGGAAAGGCGAAAAACAGCCCTAAAAAATTCGAGAGGGTCAAACCACTCCTAGGACGACCGAACAGATCAAATTTTTTTAGCGATGCGAATTATTCATTTTTATTGCTTTTAAAGCACTACAGGATGCATAACGAGCCATTTCAGATCATTTCCCAGAAAACGGTCGTTGGGTGCCCCTGGCTGGGGCGGTGGCCGTCGATCGCCTGCATGCAAATGCCAAATAGGCTAGGCTAACAACAATAATTGTGTCTTTAACTTCTGATGCCCCTTACTCTGTCCTATTACAAGGGTCTGACCGAGGGTCTCAATGTGGTGGTGGCTTTTACGGTTATCGTATCAACCTCGTTCCCAGGGTTCTCTCTCTTGCGTCGAGAAAGAACCCTGGTTGCAGCGTTGGTTGCGGCTGGTTACGTGGAAATGTCTGTCAATAAACTGCGCGGCGGGGATAGGTCCCCCATTAAATTTTGTCGACTGGATGATGAAATACTATCTGGGGTAGGGAGAAAATTCTTGCTTCAAAATGACGCCTGAGTTTGTGAGTTGCGTGCAAACTGCGTTGCTTTCGGATAGTTACGATCACTTTTTTTTGAAGGCAAAAGAGGTTATTTTTTGGAGCGTTTGTACTTGCAAAAAGGTTTTTGCTTACCGCCCTGCCAACAGGATATGGAAAATATTTAGATTGTGAAGTTTTACCGTACTTATTGAAGGACAAGGATGCCAGAAAGCTGTCGAGCCAGGCAGGTGCTTTGGTTGATTTGAATGTTTGACCTCTTAATTCGTTAATGTATGACCAGATTAATTTTCGGGTGTTGTTAACATTTAACAACAAATACCAGCGCAATCAGCTGATAATAAACTAGGCGGTAGACTGCTCTCGGGCCCCGACATGCAGAGCAACTTTTGTCATAGCGACAGTTATTTGCTCTTCTTCCCCTCCCTTATTTTTCATGTGGCTCCCAAAATCTGGGAACCACATGACCTGCCGCAACCAGGGTTCTTTCTCGAAGCTTGAGAGAGACCGTGGGAACGAGGTTGTTATCGTATAGCAGGCAAATGCGTGAGTTTTTCTCCTTGTGTCCAGTACTAAGATATTTTTTATTGCCTTTTGTGTTTGGTTGCAGTTCGATGATCCAGTAATGGTCTCATCTAACACCTTCACGGTTTCAAAAGGTTTCGAAGTTTCCAGGCTGAGTGGTGCTAATGTACGTTTCTACGGTGAAGAACTCTGTGTTGCCGTAACTAAATATACGGAAGTAGAACAGAACGATGGAACGACAACAACTAGCTCTGTTTGTCTTAAATCCTGTCTCAGCGTTGGCGGTGCAACACGCCTAGACACTTACTCCGGGACATTTGGCAGACCTTCATCCACTAACCCTCCATGCTGTTACTCGGGATTGATTAAATACCTCCGATTTTCCATCCCTGCACCCCCGACCACGCCTCCCCCCTCCTATCAGTGCATTGAATGTTTCGACTGCGATGGGGCTGGTACCAAGATATCAACTATTACATGCAATGCCGGTGAGAAGTGCTTCACGTTGAAGTTGCAAAAACACCAGGATGGCGAAGTGGTTATTGTTAAAGGCTGTTCTCACCACCTCCGGAACTGGGGCAAAAATCTGTATTGCGAGGATGAGTGTAAAAGCAATGTGCGACTTTGGCCGGATGATAGCTACAGTCGCCACTATAGTGTTTGTGTGTCGTGCTGCTCGGGGGATAAATGTAACGGTGAAAAAAGGGTTAGTTTTGGTGCTACTTTTTATGGCCACAATCGACACATGATGATTTAAGCACTTATTTTTGGTGTCTTTGTTATTAGCCGACGGAACATTGATACCATATAACCCGTTTTTCTGGCCGAGTAAAACGTGTTTACAAGTCTTGCAAGCAAAGTTTTGAAAACCAAATGATGCTAAATTACAACTCATAATCTCATACAAAGCATGTATGTCTGATCAATTTAGAACAATCAACAACAACAATTTCAATTATTCAGAGATCAGTTATTTTTATAAAGCTTATATATAGCCCGTAGGAAGTTTGAGCGAGTCGAGGAAGGGATCAGAAGGACAGTAGTCTGTTCTAGGCTCTCAGATGGTAGGGATGATGCGTATACGTAAGTGAAAGGCACTCGAAATCTGAGAAATGGGGGCGCCTGTCCTCTCCCCAGTTTCCCCCCTTTTCAACTTTCGTGTTCGTGCTGTCTCGATTTCGTGGACCCGACTATCTCGGAGCCTGGAACAGACTAGAGGGACAGTTGCGTTTTCAGACCAAGAAACGCCAATAAAGAAAGAAAGAAGGAGAAAGAGAAGAACAAAAGAAGAAGACCTTGTTATAAAACTTCAGGTTTTTTAAAAGAAATTAGTTGTTGCACTTTTATATCTATATTAAACATTCCATTGAAAACAATTATCAATGGCTCTTTTCTTTCACCCAGTATCAAATCAATATTGAGTTATCTAATGGATAGCGATGCCCACCTTTTAAACACCAGCTGACCCCAGTTGTTCAAAACCTGGATAGCGCTATCCATCGGATAAATCTCTATCCAGCGTAAAAGATTTTGGGAAACCAATTGCACTATCGAGTGGATAGAGATGTATCCGGTGGGTAGCGCCATCCACTTTTTGAACAACTGGGGCCTAATGATCTACAGAATGGGTAAAATTACAGTGGCACTCTCTCTACCGTTGAGGAAGCGGCTCCAACTGCACGTCCTATTAAGGTGTCTTGCTATACATGGAGAACGAATCTGAACCGGCGAGGAGTTTTGATCCCCCATTCCGGTTTTGGTCCCCCATTCTCGAAATTCTGTCATCTCTATCCCGAATACCATTTTCTTTTTAAATACCACATCCCGTGCAAATTTGATGAATGCTGGCTGAGTAGCGGTCAAATCCCTTATCCTGTCAAGAAATTTTGCGTTCTCCAAAATCTCGCGCTATATTTCATTCAAATCCCGGATCCTGAGATTCCGACTCTTTCGATAGCCTGTTCAGAGAGTTCGGTTTCAATAAAAGTGACTGAAGAAGGCATGGAATGGGCCAGGGCAAAAGTTTTTTTTAAAGTCGCATATTTTCAACCATCCGCCATTTGCTTTTATTTTCCGGTCTTTTCAAGTGAGAAAAGCCTCAAAGACCTCTTAGGGAGCTGCTCCCACCTATAAACTTGCATAGTCCTTCACCACGCCGGAGAGTTGAGGGTTGGGGAAACAGGAGAAACTTTGGCATTTGATAAAACTGGACCAGACTTAACTGGACATTTCAATAAAAAAAAGTCGATGAATACAACATATTTACCGGGAATTCCTTTTCACAACCATCATCGACCTCTCAAACAGAGCTTGGGTAACCTGTGCGCTATTAGTGAACTTGAATTGTAACTGAGTGAAGTCTGGGTTCGAAAAGAAACAAAGATGGCGTCTGATAATGGCGCATTTGTTCAACTTCAAATCGGATGCGCAAGGATTCTGCAAAAACGCGGATGGTCTTTCATTTCAGTGGCTTATTAACTTTTTGGTCATATAACTGTGATGAGAAGAAAGTACTTTATTTTGGAAAAAAGGCTTAAGTTTGTGTACAAACCCTGGTGTATGATCATGACAAAGCACTGATCTTGCACTGCATGGAGAATTTTGATCAAAGTACAGGTAAGATGTAACGGTTTAAGCGTACGAGGAAATTTTAGAGCTAACGAAACTATATAGTATTAGCTTCGTTAAGAATTTTAAATTAGGTCTTGTAAGAATTGCTTGGGTTAAGAGGGGTCTTTTGGGGAAGGGTGGGTAGTCAAAATGTTTTGTGTTGGTCAGTGTACTGTAGAGTTTTTATGTCACGTGCAGAATACCGGTATTCCCTAGCTAGTGCTGGAAGAAATGGAAAGCTTCAGAGTGGTTTATTTTTTCTCCATGTTTGCATGGCCAGTGTTAATCCTGTTACCCCTAACACAGGCTTCGCAAGCAGCTTGAAAGCAGGGTTGTCAAAATGATTTGAAGTAGCTGGAGAATTAAAGTGAGTAGGCGGCACTGGGGGCTGGAGGCCCCCCGAGAGGCGAGGGGTCTGGGGGCCGCCTATGCCCCCAGCGGGGTACAGGGGCAGCGCCCCTTTGGGGGTCCAGGGGGCGAAGCCCCTGGAAGCAAAACGGATTTGAGGTTTTTGCGCTAGCTGAAATTGGCTCTCCTGAGAGCAATGCTAACAATCCTGAGTATTTTCAATGAACACCACCAATTATTTTTTTTATTCCCCATTTCATTATTCTCTTCGATGCCATTTCCTAGTACATGTTAGGTCTGTATTTGTTTGTTTACAATAATAATGTTTACTATTTCTCAGATTTTTTTTAATGATAACAGAATTATCGTCAGCAATGCTGCCATCACGCAAAGCAAAGGAAACAGATGTAAAATCGCCAGGAAGAAAAAACTTACTGTTGGTCAACAAAAACTAGTTTACTTTAGAACACTTTTGTATCAATAATATCAACAAACTCACCTTCACTTCTTGCTCTTTTACTAAAAAAGTTGACCAGAGAGGACTATCGTTTAGCCATTTTCTCATACAAACTCTGAATATGCAAGTTTCCCAAGACCACGTGTGGATTGAGCAAGTGTAATTGGATACCAAGAGCGGGAATTTTTATTTGTTTCGTTTGGTTGCATTGCGTTATCGGCACGTGTGCAAGTCAAACTTTGATGCAGAATTAAAAATGCTTTTCTTACGGGCGACTTTCTGTATGAGAATGAAGTTTCAGACAACTTTCCTTGGAAGATACATCACAACAAATTTTATTTCTGCGCATGTAATATGTACGACTCTTTTATTGGGATCAATCCATGAAAAAAACGAAAATGATGTTCTACACGTCTGACAAATTAACCAACGTTTTCGAATGCGTCATCTTTGTCAGCCAATTTCATGTACATTGTAAGATAGGTACTTTAATACATCGCATTACATTTGATTCGATTTCAAACGCAAACTCGTGCCAGATGATTGCGAAAACCACTCGAAAGCTTTCGCGTGTCTTTTATTCTTCATTGTCAACGAAGGATTATTTTAAAGACTATGTAAACAAACCCGTTGCATGCATCAACGCTATTTTTATTCGCTTCGTTGCATCATATTACGGCTACAGAAAGAAGTAATCGGGAGCGGATTAGAAAACACATTTCAAAATCACGAAAAAGAACATTCAGGACATGATGGAAACAATTTCTTTTTCCATTCTATTTTCTACTTTACAACTTTTTTTTAATCCTCTATTTTTCCCTTTTCTCCAACAATTTACAGCCGGAGAAAACCTCAAAGTAGCCGGCAATAGCGCCGGTCGCCGGCGCATTTTGACAACCCTGCTTGAAAGTCCTTGAAAGCCTTGAATTTTAAAATAAAAATTCAAGGTCTTGAAAATTGCAGTCAGCAGTGGAAAGTCCTTGAATTTTGATGCGAACTTTATAGTTTAAGTAGAACTCCAAAGAGAAAGGAGCAAACACAGAAAGAGCTTCAGGATGAAATTGCTCATGTTGTGGAAGAACTAAAAAAGGTATAGACTCAAGGCTCTTTTTTGCACTGAATGGAGACCTTAAAAAATGGGAAATGTCTCCTTGAAAGTCTGTGAAAAGTCCTTTTTTTGTTTGTTCAAATGAGGCTACGAACCCTGCTAACCATGACCAGAATCTAATTTTTTCTCTTGATAGACCTTTGTAAAGAGTCAATATTATTTCTAGAATGGACCCTTCCAACATACTCTTTTCAATTTTAACAGTCAAACCTCTATTAAGTGTTCACCCATCAATTTTCCGAATTTTGCTTCCCATATTCACTATAAATTTGACCTCTTTTCATCGGTCATCTCTATTAAGATGACTCGATTACTGTTTGTATTTCCCAAATGGCAAATTTTATTGTAATTTACCTCTGTTAAATGGTCACCTTGTTTTGGTCACAAAGAACTCTTGTTGGCACTGAGCAAAGTCAGTGACTTGCTTCACCAATTTAGGCAACCATAACTGAATTTCTCTCCACGTTAAAGGAGATTTTAAAATTGCTGATGATGTGCTTGATAATAATTAGTTGATGTGCTCCCTTACTTTAAAAATTAGTTGTTTAGGCATGAACTCCTCAGAACATCTAATGCTTTTATCATATTTCAAATCACTGTTGTTGTAAATAGAGTAGTAATCAATTTTGCCCTCTAGGTCAAAATGTCTGCCACATTATGGGCTTAATTTTAGAAACGCCCCATTAACCCATTCGCCCCTGGAGATGTTGCTGAAAAACAAGTTTTGAAGTGCTAAACCTGACCACAAAGCCTTTTACAGGTCATACCATTTGTGGCCTTTTGATCCAGATGCAAAATATTAGCTTGCAAAGTTCGGGCATGTGCAGAAAGCAAAATTTTCGAGGAAGTTTTAAGGTATAAAAAAGTTTTTGTAGTATTTTTGTAGTTTTTGTAGTTTTTGGAACGACTAAAAAATAAGATGACTAGGATGACTGGAGTGACTGGAATAACTAGAATGACTGGGCTGACTAGGATGACTAGTGAAACAGGGATTACTAAGATGACTGGGATGACAAAAAAAATAGGGATGACTAGGATGACTGGGATAACTTTGATGACTTGAATGACTAAGGTGACTGGGTGGACTAGGATGACTAGGGTGACTGGGATAGCTATGATGACTGGAATGACTGTGATAACTAAGATGTCTAGCATTACTAGGATGACTGGGATAACTGGAATAACTAGGATGACTGTTGGATGACTAGGATGATAATGACTGAAATGACTTGAAAGACAAGGATGACATGGATGTCTGGGATGACTACGATGACTAGAATAATAGGGATTACTATGATGACTGGGATGACCTGGATGATTGTGATGACTCAGATGACTAGGATGGCTGGATGTCTGTGATAATTAGGATGACTGGGATGACTTCATTGGATTAATGGATGACTGAGCTGAATTGGATGACTAGGGTGACTGATATAACTCGGTTAACTGAAATGACTAAGATGACTTTGATGAGCGGTGACTGTGATGTGTTGAATGACTTGAGTACTGGGAACTAGAATGATTTAGTTGATTAGGATGACAAGGATAACTGGGATGACTTGGTCAACTTGGATGACTGGGATGACTAACAAAATTAATACGATGAGTGGATGACTGGGGTAACTAGATTGACTGGATCACTGGTGACTATGATGACTTAGTAGTATAACTAAGATGGCATGGATGACAAGGATGACTTTGATGACTGGGGTAACGTTGATGAGTAGAATGACTAAGGTGACTGGATTGACTAGGATTACTAGGGTGACTGTGATGGCTGGAATGACTAGAATGACTAGGATGACTGTTGGATGACTGGGATGGCTAGAATGGCTAAAATGACTGGAATGACTCAGAAGTCGAGGATGACTATTATTACTGTGATCACTGTGATGGCTGCAATGACTGGGATTACTATGATGTCTGGGATGACCTGGATTATTGTGGTGACTTTGATGACTGTATTATTACTTTGATGACTAGGATGATTGGGATGTTTGGGTTGACTAGGATGACTGTGAAACTAGGATGACCAGAATGAATAGGATGACAAGCATGACTAGGATAAATTAAATGAGTAGGATGAGTGGGATGACAAGAATAAGGGATGCACCATTAGAAATGTGAAGGGGGGGGTAGGACTTTCTGGAAAGGCATGTTATTTTTTTCACAACCAGCAGGAGTGCAGGATTTTTTTTTCAACCTTCAAACCTGTTATTTCCTGGATCACTAGAATGACTGTGATGACTAAGGTGACTGGGATGACTGATTACTAGGATAACTGAGATTACTAGGATGACTGGGACAACCATTACAAGGTGCAGGCTTGATTTTGGGGGGATAGTGATGTTTAATGACGGGATCCTCGTATATTTGTGAAGGCTGAGGAGGTCAAGTCTATTCTTTTGAACCAAGAGTTATATTACACTAACACCCTGAGACGTGTCGTAAAGCTGTCATTGATGTTTATTTTAATGAGCAATCTTTCATCTTCGACACTTAGTCCTGTTTATCCTAAGTAGACACCCAATATAGTTGTTATTCATGTACACAGTCAAAAGCATAATATCAAATAGACTTGAAAAATTCTGCATTGTAACTTCACTCTTTGTCTTTAATTTTAGCCGACCCACTGAATAAACAATAAATAACAACATTCAAAACAATTTAGGAAACTATCATTTTATTTTTGAATGAACACTTTCCCATGGACAAAACTAGCTTTTTCTCTGTTTCTAGTGTTCACGCACAATATTATCCAGAGTGAGAGCCATATGAACCATAGAAAAAATTATGATTACGAAGTTAATTGCACTTTTAAAACCAAATCAATCCCTGTTATTTTACTCATTTTTTACTAGTTATCCTACCCATCCTAGTCGTCCCAGTCAATGAGGTCACCACTGTGGTGTCTGTTACCCTAGTCATGCCAGTCTAGCCTCTAGTAATCCTTTGTCAGGGGGAGGGAGCGGCTACACATAGGCTAATCCTAGCCAACCCATTCGTCCTCGTCATCCCAGTCTCAGTAGTCATAGTAGTTATCCCAGTTATCTCAATCATTCAATTCATCCCTCGGGTAGCTACCCCAGTCTTCCCAGTCATCCTAATCAAGTCATGCAGTCATACTAGTCCCCAAGTCTTCCCAGTCACCCCAGTCATCCAAGTCATCCCTGTCATTCTAGGTATCCCTATCATCACAGTTACCCCAGTCACCCTAGTCATCATAATGTTTCAGCTTACAACACAACCTTTAAGGATGTGGGGAGGGGGATTTGTAAAATTGTGCGTATCCCTTTCTACAAAAATCTCAGCTATACCCCTGTGTTTTTTTCCCGAAGGGTATTAATGTTTATTACCATACTTGAGATGGGAGTTAATTCCCTACTGTAGAATTAATGGTTTAAGAAAAAGCATTGTTTGGATTCGGTCTTTAGACATTAAAGCAGATATCATAAATTATGTGATATACAAACATCTATAATTTATTATAAAGTGGGTGATTCCATGTTGCAGACATTACGTTCAGATGCTAAAATTAACAGTTTAAACCCCAATTTAAATGTCACAATGTTCAACAAGGGTGTTCAAAGATATCTAGAAGTAACTTTAGTGTTCCCTTTGTACCTAATTAAAAGGTGCTTTGAGGAAACTGTGTTGCGGACATTACGTTTTAAACAACTATTTTTTAAAGCAACTTTCTTTCTTTCTTGCTCCTAGCAGCTCATAGTAGCTCATTGTAGATCATTGTAGGTCATTGTAGATCATTGTAGATCATTGTAGATCATTGTGGGTCATTGTAGGTCATTGAAGATCATTGTAGATCATTGTAGGTCATTCCTTGTTTTAGTAACTA
Source organism: Porites cylindrica (assembly GCA_964035525.1). NCBI lineage: Eukaryota > Metazoa > Cnidaria > Anthozoa > Scleractinia > Poritidae > Porites > Porites cylindrica. The sequence continues at coordinate 15,354,043 of OZ037780.1, read as the reverse complement.
CGGTTGCCAGTTGAGAGTTGCGGGTGATGGAAAATTGACTAGCTCAGTTTCGGTCTGTCTATTCAGTTAATTTAAAGAAATTAAAAGGTACATCTTTCCAGTTGCTAAAATAATTGAACTGGACCGTGACCCATTTACTTCAAAACATAAAGAAACTGTTGAGAAACGTTTCTCAGCAACTGCACTTATTTGTACAAATATGGTGGCACACACACTGTATAATATATCATTATTATTATAATACAGAGTTTTTGTTTTTATTTTTGGTGTTTTTTCTTACTGCCAAACTAAATGAATTTGCCTAATTGCTGTGGAAGGGGGGTTGTGGAACAACAGCTGGGTGATTAACCTCCCCGTACGTCCACTTGCTCCTAGGAGGAAAACCCCGGGCCAGCTGTACCCCGCATTCAATGACCTCCCGGGCTGGGTCAGAAATGATGTACCTTATATGTACTACTTACAAATTAAGTTAGAACACAGGATTGTTTTGAGCAGTACATAATTTATTCAATTTTACATAGGAGATTCACCTAGCTGGGAAGAAAAGGGAAAAGCGTTCATTCTTTCAACACAATGCTAAATGAAACTCTGTAGCCAAGAAAAAATATATTAATTAGTGCCTATAAATGGCATTTCCTCAGGATTTGGCAATTTCATTAAAGATGCTATTCATCTGCTAGCTAGATACAGAGAAACTGTTTCAAAAAATAGTTTAAGACCAGTTCGGTGTATAGTAAAGAATAGCAAAATTGAGCTGAACCAAGTTTTGGTACTGGCTAAGGGTTCAGGGTCCTAGTGACACATCCCCAACCAAACATTTATGAAATACCACCCCCATGCCTCGTTCTTTACTGCTCAAAGAAAATCTTGCTAAAATAATAGTGATCATGATATATATTATAATAATATTTAATATAAAGTTATAGTTGTTGGGTGGGTGTGGTTACATATGTTATAGATTACACACCTAAAACCATAAAAGCTCAATTAAGCCCCCTATCTACCTTTCAAGGAGGGTTGGAGGAGTTTGAGGTGGGGGAGGGTGGTAAACATGTTGGGGGCAAAGAAAGGATATTTTTTATCTCAATAATAAGAGAAAAATTAGTGAAAAGGTGGTCATTTTGATTGATAATCTTCTATAAACTGGCAAAATGTTCTTGTATTGGTTTGTAGGATGGGGCTTTTTGAGCTTTTGCCACATATACAGTTGATGACATTGTGTTGCCAGTGTAGGTGGGAGTGGCCTAGTTTTCCATGTAAGTGTCTGGGACTTCCAGTCAAACTGCATTAGCCATTCACTGACTTTCAGTTTCTTAGAACAGTGGGAAGCACAATGTTACCTGTATCTTTAGAGGCATGGGAAGCATTACAACCTTATCACAGCAAACATTAATCACAGAGGCAGGATTTTTCAACGTTGCTTTAATTTAATTCCATTTGTTTAGGTTTGCTATACACTCAATTCTTTTCATAGGTCCACCTTCTATTGCAACTCTTCTTCGTTATAGGAGTTGTTGTGCTTCCTTTGTTATCTTAACACAGTGGAACTGTGTTTCTTTGAACCTTCTTTGAAAATCGAGATTGGTTTTAGAAAACTAGGAGTTCAAAGAATTAAAGAGATGTTAAGCCTCGTTTTTGGGCTTTGGGCTTTCTTGCCATTTTCTTATTGGGAAAGCCCAAGGCGAAATAAAAAATACAGTGACTTCAGGGGAAGGAAAACAAGTTTTAATTTACATAATCAAGAGGTTCAAAGAACCAGGATTTCGCGTATACAGTATTAGTGTTAATTTAATGCTAGAATTAAACAGTCTACAGCTAGCTCATTAGCAAAATATTAGCTCTAAACCTCCTAAGTAACATATATTACTTTAGTCAGGGACTATACAGGCTGCAAGAAATAGTAGTATTGTACAGGTATACATCTTCAAATTTTCAGAACAAAATGGCAATACAGATAAGCCATGGGCTTTAATTTATATGGGTAGAATCTACAAACCTTGACCATCAGAAAACTTATGATCATCTTCCATTAACGGAAAAGATAAGCTTGAGCTTTGTCAGCCAAGGCATGTCTCTTAGCTATCAGTGGCCAGGAAACTACAGCTGGAATTGCATCTACATGTGCAGGCTATGTCTACAAAGCACAGTATGGATAGGAATATGAAAGCATTTTAACCACAGTGACCTTGATCCTTGAAGTCCCAATATCAATTGGCAAATTCTCCTTACTGTTCCTTCTTACCTCTCTTGTGGTACTAGTAAGGAAAATGTATGTAAGTTTCAATTAGGTAGAGTTTCATTTTTGTTTGATTACTTTGATGATTGATTATGCTCTCTGTTGGGACTTCAAGGTGAGTTTGGGGCACAAAGGATTGCGTCCATTCTTCAGATTAATTTAAAACAGAGCTCCATAGCAACGGGAAATTCTTAAGAAACAGTGAGCCTGGAGAAAAATCTTAGGAAAAGTAGGATCTTAAGTATTTTAACACAAAATAGATTGTTCATGACTTTACGTGAACATTTTGTCTAAGGCAATCTCTAGTCTGCTTCTTTTTCTTTTCATTTTCTACGGAACTCGCAGTAAGTAGAATGTTGTTTTCAAATCGCTGATTATTTCAAAACTAGAACTATTTTTTTGATTAACTTTTGAGTACTCACGTCTTTACACAGGTCCCACATGGTGCAGACTGCAGACTTTTGATCGCATTTATATTCTATCTAAATATATTAGTTATCTTGGTTTTGCATTTGCCCTCTGTAATTTTTTTCCATAGGTTTTTAAAAGGTCGGGCATGTTAGTTTTAGGAATTTACTCCTCGGGATTCTTTTTTTGTTTTCCAAGTTATGCACATAATCAAAGCATTAGTTGAATACATGTTTACATTACGAGGGCACTTGTAGCACCAAGAAATATCTAGTTTTGTTTAATATGCTAATGAGCTTGCATTAATTATCTTAATGTTGTTAATTTTTTGTTAAGCTTGCTTTAGCTAAGCATTTGAAAACAGCTGACTTTTTCAGATGCTATTACTTGTTTTCCCGCAAAATGATGACTGGTGACATGTCACTAGCCATATCTGGGTATGGCTTCTTATTGGTTGAGACACATTATCCTTGTGGCACGACCAATCAGAAGCACTACCCAGATCTGGTTAGTGACACATCATTAGTATAGAATGTCTTCACTTATTCTTCATTTTTGAGTCATCTTATGGGGAAATCAGTGATGTCGTCAAGAATTGTTGGTTGTTTTCTAAGGCCATTAGGCCATCATGCTTTTGATTTTTTTTAAAGTTCTTATTTAATTTCAGACCTCAGGTGGCACACGCACAAGATTAGGAGACCATCAGTTGGGAAAGGTCATGTTTAAATCTAGCCAACCTCGTCCCTGCTGGGCTGTGGAAGCTCTGCCTCTGAGAAGGTGTGAATTCTGATGTCCTCTGAGATATTCCATCTGACAAATCCTGGGAAACTTTATCTGATCCTGTAATTCATGCTGGGGGCAGTTGGACACTTGGAAGATTTGGCCGTTTGTTCCCAAGTGGGGAGAACAACGTGAAGGAAGGTGAGAGTTTGCTTCTCATGTTCTTAGAGTTTCATTCATTTTGTTATAATACCACACTTTTTCCAAAAAAATGAATAGATGACCATTTCGATCAAGAAAGCTGCTTGTCTGCAACAATATGTCTGGGAATGTTTCACTGTTGAGGATGAAAAACGGGGGTGCAAACATCGTGCTCCCCGGCTCGGTGTGTCGACGGATGATTCGAGGGCAGAGAACTGAGCACTGAATCGCATTGGTCTGGCTTGGGTGGATTTTCACAAATGACATCAAATTGAGCTAATAGTCAATAAGAATCTTTCTAATGGGGGAAAACTGGTTAAGGATGTCTCTTCTAAACCTAAAGCTTTCCATTTCCTAACAATAAATAGCTTTCCAAAATATTGCACAAAAACAAAAATAGCATATAAATCATTTCCATAATTGCCAAATTTTGTACTGATATTTTTTGAATAGCTGAAACTTTAACTAAAACCATAAACAAAACAACGCTCATGAATAGGTCCAAATTTATTTCATTTCCATCTTTTTCCTACCTGACTAGCTGAAAAGTTAACTAAAACCATAAAAACAAAACCAGCGCTCATAAATAGCTCCAAATTTATGTCATTTTCATTTTTTCTCCTACGTCAGATTATAACAAATTTATCAAAACTAAGTTTAGGTTACATCAACATCTGTTGTTTTTACCTGTTGTTTTTTGGTCAGCTGAAAACAATAGGCAAACAAACATGGCTGTTTATGTTAGACTAATAATATCAGCTTTAGATACTAAACCATTTTCGAAATAAGGAAATACTTGATTAATCAGACAGCTGTGGTAATCTGCTCTATGTCCTTATTTTTAGGAAGGACATAGAATAGATTTCCTTGGGCTGTGTGAAAAATCAGGTTAACTTGACCTAAATTTCGGATAGCCTTATGTAAACAGCTAGAATAAACATTTTTGTCAAGTCTTAACTTTTCACGCTGTAAGGCAATTTCTCGGTGGTGACTTCAATTGCTGCTTTAAATTAGGGTTTCGGATATAGGTCTGGAACCGTACACTTAAGGTCATTTTTTATACTATAAATTATATGTTTGGCTAGTTCCAGTAATTTATCGGAATCCCGATTTAAAGTATCCATTCCAGTCACGACCGTATTTCCACGCTATTTGGGCTATTGTCACGATAGTCACGCAATGCTGATACAGTCGGCTAGCGTGACCATCGTGACTAAAGCTTCAAATCTCGTGGGAACTTAAAGATGGGACAATTTAAATAATTGTTATGCAGAAAACATAAAGATTTAGATAAAGGTTGAAAGACTTGCTATCGAATCCAAAATTTTTTTAGGAACTGAGACGTTAAATTTTACTAGCTTCACATTTCTTTCGCACTAATTTCTTAAGGTAGAAATAAACCTTCATTTCAATGAGAGAATTAATCGAATTATTTCTATGGGAAGCAAAACAAAGAAAAATTTAAATCATCTGCAAGATCGCTTTAATCCCTTTAGTTTGGCGAGATTTGACTGCAACCCACGCGGCACTGATTTAAACCAATTTTAACTTTAGATTACAAGAGCAACCACTTTTAAGATATAAAACGAAATATTTAAAGCACAATTTACGCGGCACTGTAGCAGTACTTCGTAAATTTTGCTTCTTAATGTTTCGCTTTATTACTTTCATATAATTTTCGACTTTTTAGATTAACAGCAATAATAAACGACGCGTAAACAGTGCGCTTAGTTTTCACGTCAAAATTTGCTTTAATGTAGGTCTAAACACTAAATACTAAACAATAACTAGGACGAGAGAAATCCAGTATCAGTAGCTTCGCAGAGGAGAGATTATTATTGACTTGTGCTCTTTGGTGAAGTTTGTAGAATGAAGGTCGGTCAGAACAGCAGTGTTCAATTTTCTGGTAACCGATGACGGAGACCCACTGAAGACTGACTTTCACTTTGTTGCGCCCTCTTTTTTCTTGTCCACGACTCTGGGTATTTTTCACGATATATTGACTTTGCAGACACGCACTTTCAAAACAAAATTATAGTTTTCACTACAAACTATTTGGCTAATTTTAATTCCAGATTAATTTGGTGTGGTATTGTGACAAAGGTGAATGAGACCCTGAGGGCATGAGGAGCAAACTCTCACTTTCCTTCACGCTGCCCTCCCCACTTGGGGACAAACGGCCAAATTTTCTAAGTGTCCAACTGCCCCCAACTTGGATGAAAGGATCAGATAAAACAGACCAGGATTTTAAAGTTGGAATATCAAATGAGGACAGAAGAATAAACACCGACTCGGAGCAGAGTGGAAGCAGCCCGGTAGGGACGGGGGAGGCTAGATTACTTTTTTTTGTTATTTTTTTTATTGTAAATATATGGACACAGAGACAAACTTTAATAAAACACTGTTATCTTCAGTACCTGTGCTGTTTACTTTGTAATCCAACTCGAGTGAACTAGATAAAGGCTCGAACACAGTGAAATATTGCGCGTAGTAGAGACTGATTATTTTTCACTCGCAGCGTAAACACAACTATAAGTTTAGTGAGGACCTCAGCATCATAAACATAAACACAGGAAAAGGAACGCACTTATTCTTTACGTCCTCACCAGAATTAACGCAAGTCGCGTATATTCGCAATAAGGATAACACAAGAATCAGTTTGTTCGATTCCCTTTTTCTTTGTTGTGTTTCATCTGTCACTGATGACCTCACTAAACGTGTGCTAGTGTGCCTATGTAGCTAGTATAAATCAGTCTTAAATTTACTCCGGTTTCCTACAATGAGATTGATTCGCGCAGTGTTTAAGAAGTTTTGCATTTTATTTCTTTTAACATGGCACGCAACAATCTCATCGCTAGAAACACGAGGTAATTTTACTGCGCTCAATATTCCACTGTGTCCGAGCCTTTGTAAAAAGAACAAATTATACCAAGTCCTGCTTTTATTAATTTCTTAGTTTCGACAACGCTTAAACGTGTGATATTTGGAAGGCATAGTAATACGACTTGTTTGTCGGTAAAACAAACTAATACGCGCTTTTAAAACTGAAAGTTTTAGAACCGATTTACACTGAGTCAGCTTAACCGCGCAAAAAAAAGTTTTTGGCGACTTGAATTTGAATTATACATCGCACTGCACATATCTATGAATATCATTATCTTTCCCAGCGAAAAACCTAACAACAAGCCGTTTACTAACGCCAAACCAAAATTGCCATGCAAAGCGTTGTCAAGACCTTGTGGTTACTGAGGAGTTTCAATCCTAAGCTGAAACTGTCATTTCTCCTCCCTTCTCCTACCCATTTCTAAAATTCTAGCTCTGAGAATTAAGATGTTTGTCCAGGTGTTAACTTGCAATATCTTTCATAACTTGACAATGTGTTGAAAAAGTAAGGAGAAATAAAACACTGATCATCCTTGGAACTGAAGAGGTTGACTGGGCACTTTTAAATCTCTCCACCGAGTTCCCTCGTAACACTGAAATTTTCCTACATTTTTTGTTTTCGTTAAGTGCAACCACGTGAGATTTTCCAAAGAATGCAACAAATGGATGTTGTATTTGATTCACATATTATTCGAATGGCGATATGTGAATTTTTCTTCAATGCCCTTAAAATTGATTGTTTTATCCTCAAAGTGCCCCTTTTACTGTTTATTTCCCTCCCTGGGACCCAAAGAAAATTGACAAAAGGATGAGGTATTGCTGAGGCATATCGCTGCAGTGTTAAATTTCAGTGTTACAAGCTGTTTGTAAAAGACACTTACGATTGAAGACAATTACCCCTACTACGAAAGAAACTTCTGGAAAAAGACTCTAAACATTCCATACTGATGACATTGGTACCACGAAGGCTATATTCGCCATTTTCACATAGACCATAATACACCTTTTTTATCCCCTAATATTTTGCATAACCAATTGCATATTTATTCTCGGTACAGGGTTCATAAAAAAAAAAATTTGACCAGTTTTTAAGGACTTTTCAAGGACCACATTCGATTTTCAAGGATCACCTGACAGGGAAGTAATTTCACAGATTGTACAAAAATTCACATTCCCAGTCCATACTAACAGGACTTTAAGGCTTGAACTTATTATCCACCAACTTCTCTATACTTTCCAGTTCACTTGTCTTAAATTGATTGTCAATTATTGCATAAAACAAAAAAGCGCTTTATGTAAACTGATCACCTTTACAAATGTAACTTCTCCGAGCTATGATTTATATTCTGTCTTCGACAACCAAAAAGCATTAAAAAAACACTTTAAAGGCCACCACGTTCAAAATAGCCTGAGTATCAGGCCTTCCTAAGGGGATAGGGGAGACGAGATTTTTGATGGGGGAGGGGGGAGGGGGGAGGGGGGAGAAGAGAAAGGAAGGCCTGACACAAAACCATTCAGCAAATCGTGTGACACATCCAGAATCTGGATGTGGCAGTGATTGGATAACACACAATACGCCCTGACGTCACTGACCACAAGTAAACACGAGCAGAGTGTTTTGATGGGATAGAGAGGCAGAGAGGAATTCAAAGAGACTGTAGAGGGCGCTCTCAAGTTCTTTCCGGGAATAAAAATAACACCCGAGCAAGAAATCTGTTTTCAGAGCCTCGTAGTCAAAAGGAAAGATGTTCTCGGAGTATGGAAAAGCCTCATATACCAGCTTCTGCCGAAACTAAGTCCGAGTATTGGTTTCACAAGACCAGGACTAGCCTGCGAAACGAAGAGCGAGGAGAAACGGATGTTTTCACAGGCTAGACCAGGACAAGGAAGACGATATCAGTGCTTCAGATATCTAAGTTTTGATTTACAACATCCTGCCGCTAAAAGGGTATTGTTACTGTAAATAAAATTAGAGCGAGGTAGCCATGTATTGAGAATAGCCGACAGCATCAAGGCTTTAGCTTGTCTTTAGATTTTCCCTCGGACGATTTTCGGCCTGATTTACAGCAGCTTTTTAGCTGCCAGATTCTCAGGAACCTGCTTATTAATGAGCGCCGCTGTTGTAACTCTGTAAACAAAAGCAGTTTACAGTTTTCCGGGTACACGTTTATTTACAAACAGAGCGTTGGCGATCTTACATTAGCACAATTCCTAAAGCATGTTATAATTCCTCAAAAACGGCAGGTTTTCCATTACAAGTATTCGAAAACTCCTCATTAAATTGGAGGTTTCAGAAAAAGCGAAATTGTTGCAACACAATGTAAGCACCGGAGCTCGGCAAGACCGTATTGTGAGATTTATTTTAGGCGAGCTTTTTGACACGTGAAGCTGACAACCCAATGACCGGATGTGATTTTGATTGGATGGTTTCAAAAAATGCTGTGTGGGGGTGGAAGGCTCCAGTAAAAGCATCTGTGTCAGGCGTTTCTCTCCTTCAGCTCTCTCCCTTTTTCGCTTCCATCTTTCCCCTTTCCCCCAAGAAACGCCTGATACTCAGGCTACGTTCAAAATTGAAGAAAATTCAAAGACACAGCAATTTGAGGACTTTTCTAGGACTTCCGTAAAATTCTAGGACTTTTCAAGGATGTGCGAACCCTGTCCGTATTATAGTCGTCGCAAGAGAAATCTGAGACAATGGTAAGGCACCATTTTGGGGGATACACACGGTGCATTGTGGTCTATGTGAAAATAGTGATTTAGTAGTCGCATTATGATAATATTATTAGCTACCAAAAAAAAAATGCTTTGTCACCAATATGGAATGCATGCATCAGTCTTGTTGCAGATGTCTTTTCATTTTGGAACATCTTTTCTCAACCCAGATGAGGTTATGCAGGTGAGATTCAAAATACACCCTTTATGAAATGACATATGAGAAGAACAGTTCAGCAATCTACTAAAACCGCACAGTGGACAGTTAACCGTTTAGCTGATCAAACAACTAGCGATCAATCGAATCAATCTCCTGGCTAACACGTAAGCAGCAAGCCATCTTAGCAAACAGTCAAGACAGTTATCTAATAACTCAGCTGGTCAACAAGCAATCAGCTAGCGTGACAAACGATCAGCCAGGACAGTTATCTAATCTTTATGGCGGTCAGCAAGTGATCAGCTAGCTTGCCATACAGTCAGTCAATACTGTGACATTGTCAAGTTGTCAGTTATAACACAGTTAATTGATGTTTCGAAGCCTGGAGAGTAAGTTGGCAAGTAAACAGGTCAGTGAGTCAGTGAGTCAGTGAGTCAGCCAGCCAAAAAGGCTGTGACTGTCAGTCAGCCTATCAGTTAGACAGTAAATCAGTAATTGACCCAATCAGTCAATCGATCTGTCAGTGAGTTAATGAGTAAGTCAGACAGTCAATCAGTGGATGACAGTCATTCAATCTATCAGTCAGACAGTCAGTCACTAAGCAATTGGGCCAGTCAGTAGTTCAGTCAATTAGTCAATAGGTCAGTCAGCTAGTAAGCAGGTAAATCAGTCAGTCAGCAAGTAAGCCAGTTTTTCAGTCAGTTAATCAGTCAGTTAATCAGTCAGTTACTCAGTCAGTCCGTCAGCAAGGCAGCCAGTTACCGTAAAGTTCCCATAATAGCAGCCCCCGAGAGTAACGTCAAAAGTTTCTGACTTCTAATAAATCCCGAAAAGTAGTGACCCCCCGAAAGTAGGGAGTTCCCAAAAAGTATCGAGACCAAGTTTTTTTAATAGACCTTTTCACCGATACGGCGGCCATATTGAATTAATTCGATTTAAGGAGTATTATAGGATGCCCAGGGGGCATGAGCACATTTCGTTTGCATTTTTGAGCGCTTTTCGCGATGCTTTTTCTTAAAGTTTTCTTAGAATATGATTCTAATGGGAAAGAAGATCCTTGTGCCGTGTTTGGATGTAATAATGATCGCCTTTTTCCCGAGAAATATACAGTGAAAGACCATATTTCTACTACTAAACTAGAAAAAGGTGATCATTATTACACCCAAACACGGCACAAGGATCTTTTTTCCCATTACAATCTTATTCTGAGAAAACTTTAAGAAAAAATGTCCCGAAAAGCGTTTGAAAATACAAACGAAATGTGCTCATGCCCGCTGGGCATTATATAATACTCCTTAAATTGAATTAATTCAATATGGCCGCCGTATCGGTAAAAAGGTCTATTGCGTTATAAACATACCGAATTGCAATCCATAGTCAAATTTTTAATGTACAATACTAATATCTTCGTACATTTACAAATCTATCACGAAAAGGCACTTTACAACAAGGGAAACATGACATGCCTGAAACTATCATTCATTGTTGTCGTCAGTTCACAGATTACTAAACTGGTATAAAGTTCATAATTTTATCATCACCATGAACATTTCTTCAAGTTAAAACTGAAACTTCTGTATACTGTTAAAATTATACTGTACTATTTGTTTGTCATGGACTAAAAGCACTGAGTTTAGCTTTGCCCCCATCTTTGTTTTAGGGTTTTTGGTCCGCAAAAATAACGACCCCCCGAGAGTAACAACACCCCGAAAGTACATAGCCCCAAAGGCTGCTAATTCCAAAATTAACGAGGGTCACTACTATGGGAACTTTACGGTAGTTAATCTCTGAGGCAGCTGTTCAGCCATTCAGTAGGTCAATAAACCAGTTAATAAGTCAGTTTGTTTTAGTCAGTTAGTCAGTCAGTTAATTAGTCAGTAGGTTCATAAATCAGTCAGTTAGTCCACCCAGTAAGGTAATGAGGTAGTCAGTCAGCAGGTCAGCCAGTCAGTCACTCAGCCAGTCAATCACTCACTCCATCAGTAAGTCAGTCAGATAGTCAGCCACATAGCCAGTAAGATAGCCAGGTGAGTCAGTCAGTAGAGCAAGTTAGCCAATCAGCCAATAAGTCTGTCACTTTTGTCAGTCAACTGCAGTTCATCAGTCAGTCAATGGGTCAGTAAGTAAGTCAGTTAGCCAGTCAACTTGTACGTCAGTAAATCAGTCGTCAGTCAAAAAGTCAGCCATGCAGTCAATCATTGAGTCAGTTAGTCAGCAAGTCAGCCAGTCAGTCAGTTAGCCAATTCAGGCAGTCATATAGTCAGTCACTCAGTCAGCAAATAAGTCAGTCAGTTCGTCAGTCAATCAGTCCTGAAGTTAATCAGTCAGTAATAGTGGGTAATAACCAGACAGTCCGTTAGTCAGACAGTTAGACAGTAAGTCAATCAGTCAGTTAGTCAGTCAGGAAATCAGTCAGACAGTCAGCCAATTAGTCAGTTAGTCACTCATTAAGTCAGTTGGTCAATCAGCTAAGGACCACTTAAGGAAACAGTCAATAAGTCAATACATCAGTCCACTCAAATGGTATCATGTAGATTGCAGAACTCTACCTACAATTAACAGCAGAACTTGGCATTTAACTACCATTGTGGCACAGCTTGTTCAAAGCAGATCATGTTTACTATATTTGAACAAATTACCATTTGTCAGTTTTAAGATTTGACTTTAACTGTATGTAATTTTTTGACCCAAAAAGCATGATAAAAGACAAACAAACTCAAAGTGCTAAATGCTATCTTTCAATGATACAAAATTAATTTCAAAATGAATTTGAATCTTTTCAAGTATCCTAGAGGAATTTCCAGCCATAAAATAAGTGGCTTCTTCAGGTTTCTTAGTGGTCATACCCTTCCGTTTTAAAACACAAAATACAAAAGAGAGCAGAATAAATGTGCAAGTTAACAAACACAAAGGAGAGAACCCTGGGAACAAGGTTGGAAAAAGGCAACTCATAATCAAATGAACCTGATCTTATGAAACCTAAAATTCATCTTATTCATTTATTCATTTTCCAAATATATTGTCCATTCCACTTGCAGGAGTTGAAGCTCATATATTTGTCTTACAGAGAAGATTGTACCTTTTTAAAATGATTTTATTTGATAGTGTTTTGAAGAAAAGGATAGTTATAAATAATCAAGCCATGAACAATTTTTGAAGTCTCTCAGACTTACTCAATTGCTACTTTTTGGAAAGAAATGTACTCTTTGGCCTCAAGAGCTTTTAGCTGTCTTGCATGAAGAGCTCATAACGAACATTCATTTGATTTCAATAAATACATTACAAACAAAAATGTTTTACACTCTTCCTTTGAGTCTGAAAATTTTGTTGGATCTCAGTCTTCCTTAGCCTGCGAACCGCAGACGCATTTCCGGTCGTCGCTTCTCACCGGAAATGCGTCTGCGGTTCGCAGGCTAAGTCTTCCTAGCCGTAAACAAGAAACAGCTTGCAAAATTTTGAAATCAGAAGAAGTCAAGTCAAGTTTTTTTCATTCACTAGTCTCTCATTTTACAAAATTAATACATTAATTTGAAACAGTTTTGAATTTTGGTTTTAATTATGCCAGGTATGGTTAATAAAAGCTTATGAAGCCATGCCTCAATCTTACTTTGAACAAGCTCTACCAGCAGTTATATTTTATCTGGTTCACTCAAGAGCTGGATTACAAAGCAATGTACACAGCACTTACGGCACTGAAGATAACCTCTACATTTGTAAATCCAGTCGCTGTTGACATCTGCTGGACACATCTGATCTGAAATGAAAAATTAGTCATTTTTATCAGCAAGCAGTTATTCTGATTCTTATCATATAAGCGCATTAAAATCAATTTCATTCTTAGCATGAATCTTCAGTATGTTGACCAGCCAGTCAAGCCAATTTGTCCATAAGCCAGCCAGTCAATCAACCAGTCTATGACTGTCAGTCAATCAGTCTATCAGTCATTACAGTCAGTCAGTCAGTCAGTCAGTCAGTCAGTCATTAATTGAGCAAGTCAGCCAGTCAACTGGTCAGTAAGTTGCTAAGCAAGCACGTCTGTAAGTCAGTCAGCAAGTCAGCCAGTCAATCAATCAGTTAGCTAATCAGCAAGTAAGTAAGTCAGCCAGTCAATAACTGAGTCAATCACTCAGCAATTCAGCCAGTCAGTACGTTTGCCAGTCAGTCAGTCAGTTAGTCAGCAGGTCACCCATTCAGCCAGTTTGTCAGTCATTTAATGAGTCAGTTCATTAGTCAATCAGTCACCACTTACCATGTCAACCAGTCAGTTTAAGTTAGTGAATAAGGCAATCATTTAGCAGGTCAGGTATTCCATCAATGACACAGTCAGTCAGAGCGTCAGTCAGCCAGTCAAAAGGTCAGCCACTTAGCCAGTCAAGAAGTCAGTGAGTTGCCAAGTCAGCCAGTCAGTCACCTAGCAAGTTGCCAGTCAGTCAATTAGTCAATGAGTCCGTCAGTCAGCATGCCAGCCTGTAAGTCAGTCACTCAGCAAGTCAGCTAGCAGATAGCGAGTCCATCAGTAAGTCAGTTAGGTTGTTGGTTGTCTTGACTATAAGTCCGTTATTAGGTCAATCAGTCAGTAAATCAGTCAGTCAGTCAGTCAACAGGTAAGCCATTCAGTCAGTTAATGAGACAGTTAGTATGGCAATTAGTAAGTCAGTCAGTCAATTACTTAGTCAGTACGTTCATACATGTAAATCAGTCAGTTACTCAAAAGTCAGTCAATTAGTCAGTCAGTCAGCAAGTCAGTCAGTTAGGCAATGAGTCAGTCAGTCAACAAGTTAGCCAGTTAACCAGTCAACCATTCCATCAGCAAGCCAGTCATATAGTCAGCCACTCAATCAGGCAAGCAAGTCAGCTAATCAGTCAATCAGTCCATCAGTTTGTCAGTCAACCGTAAGTCAGTCATTCAGTCAGTTAATAAGTCAGTAAGTAAGTCAGCTAGTCAGTCAATTAGTAAGTCAGTAAATCAGTCTTAAGTCAAAAAGCCAGGAAGTTAGTCAGTTACTGAGTCAGTTAGTTGGCAAGTCAGCCAGCCAGTCAGTTAGGCAACAGATTATTTAGTCCGCAGGTCAGAAAGTCAGCTAGTCTGAGGCAGTCAGTCAGTCAGTTAGTCCATCAATAAATCAGTCAGTCAGTTGATTAGTCAATGAGTCAGTTAGTAAGTCAGTCAGTCAAACAGTTAGTTAACAAGTCAGCCATTTAGTGAATCAGTCAGTCAGTCGGAGAGTCAATCAATCTATGATGGTCAATCAATCAGTTTATCAGTCCGAGACATTCTTTCATTAATTTGTAACAGTTGGTCACCAAGTACATGTAGTGAGCATGCAGCCATGAGACAGTTATCTAGTAATCAATCAGTTGATCAACCAGTAGTGAGTAAACTTGTAAGGCAGTTGGCCATAAGGCGGTCACATGTATCTAATCACTCAGTTGGTCAACGTAAAGAATGTAAAGCAGTCAGACATAAGAAAATATTATCTTTACTCATCCCACTGGTCGACAAGTATATCACCTTTCGAAGCTGCCAGATGTATTTTAAGAAGGCACATATATCAGTTGGTCAACAAGTAGTCAGTTGTCTTGTCAATCATTCAATTATAAGACAGTTATCTAATTAATCAGTTGATATCAACAAACAGTTAGTCTTCTTGTAAGGCAGTAACACTATTAGTCTAATGAAACTTAATCAATCAGTCAGTAAGTTAATTACCATAAGTCAAGTAAGCCAGTCAGTCAGTCAGCCAGCCAATCAGTCTGTCCATCAGTAAGTCAGTCAGATATTCAGCCACTCAATTAGCAAGACAGTCAGTCAGACAGTCACTCAGTAAAGCAAGTCAGCTAATCAGTCAATCAATCAATCTCGCAGTTTGTCAGTCAACAGTAAGTTGGCCATTCAGCCAGTCAATGAGTCAGTTAGTCAGCAAGTCAGCCAGACAGTCAGTTAGCCAATAGGTATGTCAGTCAGCAGATCAGCAGGTTACTCAGTCAGGCAGTCAGATAGTCAGTCACTCAGTCAGAAAGCCAGCAAGCCATCCAGCCAGTCAGTCAGTCAGCAAGTCAACTAATCTGTCAACCAGTCTGTCAGTTGGTCAGTCAACTACAAGTCAGTAAATCAGTCAGACAGTCAACAATAAGTCAGCTATTTTGTCAGACAATGAGTCAGACAGTAAGTTCATCAGTTAATCAGTCCTGAAGTTAATGATATAATCAGACAGTCTGTTAGTCAGACAGTTAGAAAGTCAGTCAATGAGTCAGTAAGTCAGTCAGGTAATTAGTCAGGATCAAAACATGGTTAGGAACTGTGTGGCCCTGATAAGTTGATTTTTAAAATTTGTCTTTGTGTTCTTAGCGCTAAAATGTTTGAAAATCTAGACGTTTCGGGACTACTGTCCCTTCATCAGTGGAAGATGGATGAAGGGACAGTAGTCCCGAAACGTCTGGATTTTCCAACATTTTAGCTCTAAGAACACAAAGACAAATGTTAAAAATCAGGTAATTAGTCAGACAGTCAGCCAATTAGTCAGTTACTCATTTAGGCAGCTGGTCAATCAGCTGAGGACCACTTAAGGAAACAGTCAATCAGTCAATAAATCAGTCTTCTCAAAGGTATCATATAGATTGCAGAACTATCCTCAAGATTAAAAGCCGAACTTGACATTTAACTACCACGGTGGCACAGCTTGTTCAAAGCTGATTGTGTCTACTCCATTAGGAGAAACTACCACTTCTACATGCGTAATAATATTTTGAAATTAATTATTTTGTATCATTGTCCATGCCTCTTGCAGCTTATATTAAACTGTCTTACAGTAAAGACTGTGCCGTTTTAAAATAATTTTAAAGTGTATTTGAGAGTGTTTTGAAGAAAAGAATACTTGTTATAAATAATCAAGCCATAAACAATTTTTTAATTCTCTCGGACTTACACACGCACTTAACTTGTTGGGAAGAAATGTACACTTTGGCCTTAAACTGCTCTGGAGCTTTTCATAGCCACCTTGCATGAAAAGATCCCACTAAACATTCACGTGATCTCAATAAATACATTAAAAACAAAACTGTTTTATATTTGTCCTTAGAGTCTGAAAATTTTGCTTCTCAGTTGAATAGGAAACATCTCACCAAATGTGACCTTTCACGCGAAAACGTACTATAACGGCTTTCCGTTTTCGAACGGAATTCCGTTTAGAACCCGTTTGAAAGCCGTTTGAAAGAAATTTGCATTCGTTCGAACGACCTGGGTCATCCGTTCAAAAAAATTTGCATCCGTTCGAACGGCTTGATCACCCGTTCGATAGAAACGTCCAGCCGTTCGAATGACTTGCTCACCCGTTTGGTAAAAGCATCCATCCGTTCGAACGACTTGCTCACCCGTTCGATAAAAACGTCCAACCGTTCGAACGACTTACTCACCCGTTTGTTAAAAACATCCAACCGTTTGAACGACTTGCTCACCCGTTCGCGGGAACATCCATCCGTTCAAACGACTTGAGTATGAGACAGTCATACGAGCGGTTGTCTTTTCATGTTCGCTGCGTGAGTAAATTACAAATGAAAACTACGATATTGTAAATTTCTTTAAAAACTTCTCGCAAAGTTATTATTACAGGCGAAGAGCTCTTGCAGAAAATATACTTTGCGCTTCTAAACATACGGTAATCAGTCGCCTATAGAAGCGAACTTCTTAAATTCTACCCTGTGTTACAATGCGGTTTAATAAACATTACCGGTATAACTATGGTTGTGATAAGCACATAAATGATTTTCTGAACACCGAAATCTCATGAGTCTGCCTTGTGCATTCCTCTTATTTCGAAGAGAATCCACTGAATGAAATCTTTAAGACGGCAGCATGCACTGAGATAA